>CM069156.1:18314070-19529415 GCA_035221665.1 Okamejei kenojei
CCCTTGAGGCATTTGCAAACCTGCCCGCTGGGATGTTGGTCCCTCTCCAGTTTAGGTGCAACCCGTCCCTTTTGTACAGGTCCCCCCGCCCCAGAAGAGATCCCAATGATCCAGAAATTTGAATCACTGCTCCCTGCACCAACTCCTCAGCCACACATTAATTTCCCCTAACTTCCTATTCTTAATCTTCACTAGCACAAGGTACTGGAAGCAGGCCCTGTTTTTCAGTCCTCTATCCAGTTCCGTGAACTCCTGTTGCAGAGCCTCCTTCCTCTTCCTACCTGTATCGTTTGTGCCAAGATGCACACCAAACTCCGCCTGCTCCCCCTCACTCTTGAGGATGCTGTGCAGCCGCTCCGCAATGTCCTGGACCCTGGCACCAGGGAGGCAACACACCATCCTGGAATCTCGCAGAATCTCCTGTCCTTAGCATTTCTGGCTATCGATTCCCCCATCACTATCGCTCTTCCTAACGTCACTCTTCCCCATTGAACCTCAGCACCAGGGTTGGTCACAGCCCTGGCTGCCACTCAATCTTGTCATGTCGCCGGTTCTGACAATTATAACCATATAACAATTACAGCACGGAAACAGGCCCTCTCGGCCCTTCCAGTCCGTGCCGACCATTTGTTTTCCCCTAGTCCCATCTACCTGCACTCAGACCATACCCCTCCATTCCCTTCACGTCCATATACCCACTGAGGAGAAAGCCTTCCTTCAGCCACTCCACTCACTCGCTGGTCTGGCTGCAGCTTCTCTGAGATAATAGTTGACAATTCTTAGGGCAATCTGGTAAAATCACACCTTTATTTTAACTGTTAAAAGTTAATTTACAATTTGTTTTCTCCACAGACCTGATATATTTCATACTGCATTGCAGGAAGCTGCCAAACGACCTCTTAGTAAGTAAAGTATTAATCAATTAGTGTATTTTAGTGTTAGCGGTGGATAGGTGAAGTGACCACAGTAACTTAATTATCCTGTGACCAGTGTATGGCGGCATTGTGTTGTAGCGGTAGAGCTGCTGCCTTACAGCAGCAGAGACCCAGGTTTGAAAAGGACTACGGGTGATATTTTTACGGAGTACGTACGTTCTCCATGTGACTGCGTGGGTTTTCTCCAGGTGCTCTGATTTCCTCCCACACTCCAAAGACATACAGGTTTGAAAGTTAATTGGCTTTGGTAAAATTGTAAATTGTCCCCAGTGTGTAGGATAGTGTTAATACACGGAGTGATTGCTGGTCGGCGCAGACTTGTAGGGCTAAGGTAAAGTGAAGTCTAAATCGTTGTTCTGAAAGTGCCTAAATTGAATAAATGCAGGGTCTTTGTCCCAAACATTATGGAGGGCACTGTACCCAGCAGGTCAACCAGTATGTGTATAGAGAAACATTTAATGCTTTAGGTGGTCAATATATAGCAGGACCATGATAAAAGATATTTGTAAAAGAGCATAGTATCAAAATGTGCCATTTTGGCCTGCAAGGTCTGAGCCATTCACAAAGCACCCAGCACGATGACGTAGCACCAGAGACCCGGATCGATCCTGACTGCGGGTACTTGTCTATACGTCGTTTGTACATTCTCCCCATGACCGGTATGGGTTTTCTCTGAGCTCTTTGGTTTCCTCCCATGCTCCAACGACTTATAGGATTATTGGCTTGGTATGAATGTACAATTGTCCCTAGTGTGTGTTGGGTAGTGTTAATGTTCGTTCGTCGGTGAGCCAAAGGGCCTGTTTCCGTGCTGTATCTCTAAACTAAACTGAACACCCAATTATCCTAAAACATTAACTCTGTTTTTCTCTATCAATGTTGGCCGACTTAAGTATTTCAGTGTTCTGTGTTTTGATTTTAGATTTCTATATCATATATGCCGATTAGCTTTTCGGTTTCTGGGCATGTAGATAAAGCATCTAGGACTTGTTGGTGGATGACTTGTAATAACACTGATACGGCTTAGAGCTGGTTAATTCTACTATACATATTGGTTTAGTTAACAAATTAGCCAAGTTAACTGCACATTTGTATTTTTTCAGTAATTCATTTATTAGTAATGCAAAGTACAGGTAGTTCTGTAATAGTACATGATTCCACAGGGTGAATTACATAACGTGGCCAATGAATTACGGAATGCGCTTTATATTATACAGGCTGCATTAGTTTATTTTAGTTTAGAGATACAGCGAGGAAACCGGTCCTTCGGCCCACCGGGTCTGCGCCGACCAGCAATCCCCACACATTAACACTATCCTTGACGCACTAGGGACATTTTTTACATTTACAAAGCCAGTCAACCTACAAACTTGTATGTCTTTAGAATGTGGGAGAATACTGAAGATCTTGGAGAAAACCCACCAGATCAGGGGGAGAATGTTCAAATTCAGTACAGAGAGCACCCGTAGTCGGGATCGAACCCTGGACTCCGGCACTGGGCAGCAACTCTACCGCTGTGCCACCGTGACTGCCCAGTTGTAAAGGATGCTGCTCATGAACTGCTGCAAACGTGATAAGAATGTGTAGGAAGTGATGTGCTAATGATGCTGATAGATAAAGAAAGGCCTTACTCTTAATCAAAAACTAGAACTGATCAAATCAAATGCAATGAAAGAAACTAAAATGTGCCCAAAATTTTCCAACTCTACCAGCAAATCTGGGTGAAGAAATTTCTTCCGTTCAAAATATCCAATCCCTTATTTTGAGATAGGACATATAGCTAGGGAAAGTCTTCCCTATCAAGCTTTGAGAAATTTGTAAAGTATTTGTTCCTTCCCATTATTAGGACAACATGATATTGAGTCTATTTTGGCTTGGCATGCATCTTTTCGAATGCTCGTCTCGGGTATAGACACCACTGGGTGGATTTCCAGTACATATAAAGAATGCTGTTGCTTGTGTCAAATGATTAATGTTATGTTGTCTTGAGGCCTCTGGTTTGTTGAAGAGCACAGGACTTCTAATCTTTACAATGGATGCAGAGGTTTTAGTCACCACTAATGTTTGAGCATTAAAGTTATTCGTCTCGTCTCGGCAAGAATAGATCTTTAGTTTTTGATTGGCAAAGATTGGAGTTTGGTTTAGTTTAGGGCCACTGAGGCATCATTTGTACAAATGCAGTTGGTTGCAACTTTTTTGTCAGTTGTATTTTCTTCTCAAAGCAGCACGGTCGCAAACAACCGACGAGAAAATCCCTGAAGTGAAGACTACTACTATTACTCCGACTGTTGCAGGTAAACAGAAGGATCTGTCCCCTAACTCCATATTGTGTGAAATGCCCATTGCACCTGAAATGTTTGTTCTCGTCATTTACAGTGCCCTCTATAATGTTTGGGCAAAGACCCATCAGTTATTTATTTGCCTCTGTACTCCACAATTTGAGATTTGTAATAGAAAAGACTCACATGTGGTTGAAGTGCACATTGTCAGATATTAATTAAGGCCATTTTTATACATTTTGGTTTCACCATGTAGAAATTACAGCAGTGTTTATACATTTATGGTGCCCCATTTCGGGGCACCATAATGTTTGGGACACAGCAATGTCATGTAAATGAAAGTAGTATTGTTTAGTATTTTGTTGCATTCCCTTTGCATGCAATGACTGAAGTCTGCGATTCATGGACATCACCAGTTGCTGGATGTCTTCTCTGGTGATGCTCTGCTAGGCCTGTATTGCAGCCATCTTTTGCTTATGCTAGCCCCCTTCAGTTTTCTCTTCAGCATATAAAAGGCATGCTCAATTGGGTTCAAATCAGGTAATTGACTTGGCCACTCAAGAATTGACCATTTATTAGCTTTGAAAAACTCCTTTGTTGCTTTTGTAGTATATTTGGGATCATTGTCTTGCTGTAGAATGTACTGTCTGCCAATGTGTTTTGAGGCATTTGTTTGAACTTGAGCAGATAGGATGTGTCAAAACACTTCAGAATTCATTATGTTACTACCATCAACAGTTTTTGCGGCTAACATTTTGCATCTTGCAGTGTAGCCTCTGTATTTCTGTTCATGAAGTCTTCTGGGGTCAGTGGTCATTGACAAATCCACTCCTGAGGAGTGTTTCTGATCTGTCGGACAGGTGTTTAAGGATTTTTCTTTATTATAGAGTGAATTCTGTCATCAGCTGTGGAGGTCTTCCTTGGCCTGCCAGTCCCTTTGCAATTAGTAAGCTCACCAGTGCTCTTTCTTCTTAATGATGTTCCAAACAGTAAGCCTAAGTTTTTGCTGATGTCTCTATCAGTTTTATTCTTGTTTCTCAGTCTCATGGCTTATTTGATTTTCATTGGCACAACTTTGATCCTCATGTTGATAAACAGCAATAAAAGTTTCCAAAGGTGATGGAAAGACAGGAGGAAAGACTACGTGCTGAGAGCTCTCTTATACCTGCATTAAGGTGGCAATTAAACACACCTGAGCAATTACAAATACCTATGAAGCCATGTGTCCCAAACATTATGGTGCCCTGAAATGGGACTCTATGTATAAACACTGCTGTAATTTCTACATGGTGAAACCAAAATGTATAAAAACTGCCTTTATTAAAATCTGAGAATGTGCACTTTAACCACATGTGGTTTTTATCTATTACAAATCTCAAATTGTGGAGTACAGAGGCAAATAAATAAATGATGGGTCTTTGTCCCAAACATTATGGAGGGCAGTAGTTCTTTGCAGGTCCTTCCCACCTTACAAGCACCCCTACTTGTGTGAAGTCTACATATAATTGTGCGCTTAGGAGACTTTAAGGAAAATCATCCAAACTGAGTATCTCAGTCATAAAAAGGTTACGACACAGAAAAAATCCACAGTATCTGTGCTGCCTTGCTACTCCTTACCTGTTGGTTGCAATTTTTCTTCTACACAGTATATTTATTTAGTTCCTTTCTGAAGGTTGCAGCTGAACCTGTCTCCACAATGCCTGCTGGAAATGCATTTCAGATTCTAACCACACTGTAATTTTTTTTAAAGATTTTGTGTTGAACCCGATTATCTTCCCCTTTTATTGTAGATCTCTGGTTCTTGACCCACTGCAGTGGGAATAGTGGCATATTATTCACTTTATCCAGATCCCTCACCAAATTACATAGCTCTACAGGATCTTCTCTTGGCCTTCTCCAAAGAAAACCTTTTCCAGCGGCTCCAATTTATCCATGTAAAAGGGCTCTCAACCGAGGAACCATTCTTATAAATCACTTGTGGCCCTCTCAACCGCATCCATATCATAAGATCCATGTAAAAGGGCTCTCAACTGAGGAACCATTCTTATAAATCACTTGTGGCCCTCTCAACCGCATCCACATCATAAGATGACTAGAATTGAGCACAATATTCAAACTGGGTCCAGAGCTTTACAAAGGTTTAGTTTAGAGATTCAGCACGGAAACAGGTCCTTCAGCCCACCGAGTCTGTGCCGACGAGCGATCCCCGCACATTAACACTATCCATACACATACTAGGGACCAAGAATACAAACCCAAGCCAATTAACCTACACCTACACTTTGGAATGTGGGAGGAAACCAAAGATCTCGGAGAAAACCCACATGGTCACGGGGAGAACGTATAGACAGCACCCATAGTCGGGATCGAACCCACGTCTCTAGCGCTGTAAGGCAGCAACTCTCCCGCTGTGCCACTGTCGCCCAAGGTTCACAATGACTTTCCGCCTTTCATAGCTTAAGCCTCTCTTGATAAAACATTGAATCATGGATGCCTTATTTAGAGTATTAACTAGCTTTCTCAAACTGTTTTCCACTTTTGATGACCTGTGCAGCAATATCACAGGTTCTACTATAATTGTGCTTCTTTTTAGAACAGTATCCCTTATTCTAGAGCTTTGTTCATTCATCCTCTATTCTAAATTCCACCTCACATTTCTCTGAATTCAACTTATGCTTTTTCCATGCTTTTTAAACCATGCTTTTTCCCAGCCTCTGTCCTGCTGTAATTTATCACTATTCCCTTTGCATTTCAATGCAGATAAATATATCTGAAAATGTAGAGGTAGCTTGCAACAAGTCTAAGTTACTAATAAAGATTAAAATACATTTCTGCGGAATGTCACAGTTTGCCTCTTACAAGGATAGAGTCCCCCTTGTCCTCACCTTCCACCTTACCAGTCATCACATACAACAGATAATACTCAGACATTTTCACCACCTCCAACGAGATTCCATCACTGGCCACATCTTCCCATCTTCTCCCCTTTCGGCTTTCCGCAGAGACCGCTCCCTCAGTAACTCCCTGGTCAATTCGTCCCTTCCCACCCAAACCACCCGCTCCCCGGACCTTTCCCTTGCAACTGCAGGAAATGCTACACTTGTCGCTTTTCCTTCCCCCCCCTCCCCCCCCCTCGACTCCATCCAAGGACCCAAGCAGTTTTTCCAGGTGAGGCAGAGGTTCGCCTGCACCACCTCCAACCTCATCTATTGCATCCACTGCTCTACATCGGTGAGACCCAAGCGCAGGCTTGGCAACACCTCCACACAGTTCCCATTAATCAACCCGATCTCCCGGTGGCTCAGCACTCCCCCTCTAATTCCGAATCCGACCTTTCTGTCCTAGGCCTCCTCCATGGCCAGAGTGCGTCCCACTGCAAATTGGAGGAGCGGCACATCATATTTTGCTTGGGTAATTTATACCCCAGCGGTATGAACATTGACTTATCCAATTTCAGGTAGTCCTTGCTTTCTCCCTCCCTCCCCTCCCCTTCCCAGCTCTCCCACAGCCCACTGTCTCCGCCTCTTCCTTTCTTCTTCCCGCCCCCCCCCCATCCCCACATCAGTCTGAAGAAGGGTCTTGACCCGAAAGGTTATCTATTCCTTCGCTCCATTGATACTGCTTCACCCGCTGAGTTTCTCCAGCATTTTTGTCTACCTTTGATTTTTCCAGCATCTGCAGTTCTTTCTTAAACATTTGCCTCCTTCCAGTCTTTGGGGGGGGGGGTAAAGCCATTCACCATGGCATTTTGTCTTGGCCAAATTTGCACCCGTGCTATCTACCACTGTCCTTTTTATCCATGTACCCCCTCCTTGGTAAGCCAGTTATTTAGCATTTATCAGAAACCCTCTTGAAGTCTGTATATATCACATTGACTGCATTGGCCTTTTCCACTCTCTTCATTACCTCCTCAAAACAAAACTATCAAATTGATTGATCATTGTGTGCTATCACAAATGTGTGCTGGCTTGTTTGTATCGGATTCCATCCATGTGCCTAATAACCTATCCTGGATCCATTTTCCTAAAAGCATTTTCATCACCAGGGTTAACCTAACTAGCCTGTAGATGCTAGGATTATCCTGCCACCCTCTTTTGAATGAGAGAGCAACATGTGCTGCTTTTCTGTCCCCTGAATGCATCGGGCATTGAAAGATTCTGGTTATCTAACCTGGTGACTTTCAGTTCAGCCATCTTTTCCGATACACATCACGTTGTCAGTTTTTAACCTATCCATTGTCTGTTATCGTCACCTTTGATCTACTTTGGAACTACTCAAAGGCCCAATGAACATTCAGACTATGTTTTGAGATTTAAAAAATGTATATATGCTGAATTCCTGACGATGAATGTGCTTAATTTTTAAGCAGAAGAGTGGAATTTGTGTTCCAAGTAAAACGCAGTGTAAATTGCATACATTGAAGGGAAATAATTACACCGGATGCTTGAAAATAATTAAATAACAATTTAGCAATATAACAGATTTGATTGCCTAAAGTAAAGCAGCAAAAATTTCTCTTAGTTATTTGTAAGATCAGACCACAAAACATGTATTTTCTATTATTAAGGATTACTTTTTAATTCTTTGTATCTACCTTTTTCTGTTTAAATGGGAGAAATGGTCTCTTAAAATTTTTTCGTATGTCATGTTTAGGAAATCGAGCAGGTGGGTTACCGACTGCAACAGGTGTTGACGACCTTAACATTATTCAAGTTACGGTCCCAGGTAGGATGCACATGTTTATATGTCTGTACAGTGGGGTGATGGATTTTCTGTCCAACTACATTTAGTGCATTATTATTATCTACCTTTCATTTCTGTTTGTTTTCTCAATCATAATATAGTGTAGATTATTCAGTTAACACATTTTAATTGTTTCTATATATATGGATCCAACTTTGACATTAACCTTAATGGCGAGATTTAAAAAAAAACTAAAGGAAATATTGCCACATTAAATATTCATATACAGACTTTGATAAGATTTACTGTTATTTTTAAATGAAATGCTGTGATTTATATGCCCCAGGTAGAAAAAGATGCCAATGTTTTATTTGTAGCTGGCTTGGTGTAGTGGTTTTTACAACATGGGCAAGGAAGACTGCTGTTTTCATTATAGAGTATTCCATCGGAAATATATTCCTTGAAATGGTAGGCAATATCTTTTACTGGAAGTACAGGATCTACTTAAGATGAAAAATAAGGGGGTCAGGAATTTGGTTATTCTGCCTTTGTATTTGAAAATTGAAAAATCTTACCTGAGTGACAATGTTTATTCTCTTTCAGAAGGAGAAAATGAAAAAGTGTCCAAGGTGGAAAAAGCTAGACAACTGAGAGAACAAGTAAATGACCTGTTCAGCAAGAAATTTGGTAATGTTTTGATATAAATGTTTAAAAGTTAGTATCATTGCTTACACCATAATTGGATTAGATGCTGCTTTGTTTCAGAAGACATGCAAGCAGACAGTTAGAAATTATCTTTATTGCAGGTGAAGCCATCGGAATGAATTTCCCCGTAAAGGTTCCTTACAGAAAGATAACCACGAACCCAGGTTGCGTAATAGTTGATGGTATGCCTCCAGGAGTTCCATTTAAAGCACCCAGTTACCTTGAAATAAGTGCCATGAAAAAGATCCTGGAGTCTGCAAACTTTATCAAATTTACAGTTATACGGTAAGATGGCTTGAGGCCTTTCACTGGAATATCAAGAAGTGTCAGATGTTAAATGTTTGTCATGCTTGCAGCCACTGAATAGCAAAGGGAATAATGCTGGTAGTTACCATCACAATGCAGGAATGAGCAGCGCGGTGATGACCTAAACCATATTGATTCAGTCTATCACTGAAGGATAGGATGCAAATTCTGCTTTCCAACTGTGTTAAGCTAGTGATTTTGGATAACATATAGAATATTCACCCAGATTTCCTTCGTAGCCACTGCCTCACTTCTCTAAGCATGGAAGGCTACACTGTGTAGCTTTAACAATATGAGAACAGGATGAGAATTTACTTGGAATTTACAGAATAATTTAAATCTTAAAGTCATGAGATACATAAACTATTTTGCATGCAACTAAAAATGTGTGTATTTTTTCTCCCCTCCTACAGACCTTTTCCAGGCCTCCTGATTAATAACCGTAAGTGGAAAAATATCATGTGAGATTGCTTTGTATAGTTGATGTATATCTTATGTATGAATGCAAGTGAGAATGTAGATTTTGTCTGAAGATTTAGTACCTGAATGACAAGTGCTGAACTGACTAATTATATTTGCCTTATTTTGTAGAGCTAGCTGAACAAAGTGCAGCAGAAGGTCCAGTAGTGACATCTGTAGCATCTGCATCCATATTACCCACTGCCTCATTGGTACCATCTCCTACACATGTGATGTCTACTGCACCGCTGGTACCACCTACAGCACAAGGTGAATATACCATTCGGCTCGATCATTTGAATTAATGATTACTTTGCGGACCACTTCATTTGGTTTCTTTCACATCAACTGCAGGGTGTCAATGTCCAGGTAAAATAAAACAAGTTGGATTAAAGATCCCAAGAGCTTGTTTCACGCTCAGTAAAAATCTTTGATAATGTAAAACTGAGATTGTGTGCAGGGAAGTGAAAGGTGGTATGATTAGAAGCAGCTTTTGATAACTGTCGAGGAATGTGAATGAGTATCTTTGCTGTGTAGCTGCCCTTATTGTGTACTTTTGGAAAGTGAAGACCAGATCATTTGTTCCAGTTTGAAACTCAACCTTCCCAGAAGCACATAATTCATATTTAGTTTAGACATGCTGCGAGGAAACGGGTCTTGCAACCCACTGAGTTCATGCTGACCAACGATCACCCATCCACTAGCTCTATATTATCCAAGTTTCGGATCCTGCACATCAGGGCAATTTACAGAAGCCAATTAACCTTCAAACCTGCACGTCTTTGAGTTGCGGGAGGAAACCAGGGCACCCGGAGAAAACCAACGTGATCTCGGGGAGAATGTGCAAACTCCGTATAGACACCAGCCGTAGTCAAGATCTAATCCGGGTCTCTGGCGCTGTAAAGCAGTAACTCTATTGCTGCCCCACTGTGCTGCCCATTAATGTCCTTTTGACTTTCAAAACTGCACATTTGTTTTCCGAAGTAACTTCTGAGGTATCTTCAGATTTGACTTTTGTAAGAAAATGGGAATGGTGACCTTTTTCATGAGGAAATCTTTTTTTTAATAACTTAAACTGAAATCATGGTGCGAAATTGGAGAAATTTTATTTTGGAGACTCCATGTATCTAAAATTAGATATTTGATTTATTTAAATGAGGTCCTAATTTGAAGAAGAAAATGTTTCCAAAGTTTCAGGTTGCCTTCTCGGATGATGTGATTGGGGATTTTAAATTTAAGCTAACTTCCTTCACAATGGTATGTATAGTTTTGTGTGAAAGGGAATGCACTGGTTTGATGAACGCAGGAGATGGTAATTATTTCCGATCCACTGATGATTTTATTTCTCTGGTTCCCTTCTGCTGTTTCAACTATTTTGCTGCTCTTGGACATTTTTAATGCTTTGGAATGTTATATTTTGTCTGAACTCCCACGTACATAAACATTGATATAAGCCTTGCTGATGTAGAAGATTTCCTTGTACATAGCATTAATATTTTTCTCCGTCAAACTTACAGGACATGATGTCAGTCTGCGTGAGAAATCTCAGCCTCCAGAATCATCCAATGTGGAGGTGTGAGCTCCAGAAAGCTTGGGCATCATTGTATTATAACTGTACAACATAGGAAAAATGTTTGCTTATATCCTGACCTTTTTGTACCATTGGAAAGATTTTTTTTCTTTTTTATCAGCACAAGATTATTGCTTCTGTGAAATTCACTGAATTGTCTCCATTGGTTGAGGGTGTGTTCTGTACATCTGACTTGTCAACCAGAATACTTTTATTAAAGTGAAGAAAAAATACTTTTGTTTGTACTGGTGGCACCATTTGTGTTGAATGTTTGTATTTGGCACTAATTGGTTTGTGAGCTGTCTCATGTTAGAGGCATTATTTTTTATTATTGTAACTAATTATGCTGAAATTGTGCCTCCCACCACCCTTGCCCCAAAAAGTTACATAAAATGTATCAACAAACAATGAAAATGAAAACTTCAATCCAAATTACGGATAGTTTGAATATTTTCTCAATTTCAGGATGCTGTGATTGTGACATCCTTTGATCATTAAGGAAGGTTTTACCAACATCTAGAGTTTCTGTTAGTCCAGTTATGTTCAGTGAGTGAAAAAGAAAAACATTTCCTTTAAGTCAATTGAGTTAAATTGAAGGATTCGTTTTTTGTTTCCAACAAAATATGTTGAAGTAGGAGGAAATATGATTGATGGAAAGCAGTCCACAAGATGCAAAAAAGGACTGATGACAAGAAAATACATTTTAGAGCAGCAATAGAGTCATTACATGCATCCCATTTGAAATGTTGAATGCAGTGAGGATGATCAGAAATTTAATTCTGAAGTATCAAGTCAAAAAATTATTTGTTTCCATTTAGTTTTGGTAGGTCACAGGTAGGCATAGAACAGTGAATTAAAATGGCAACCAAATGTAAGATTAGGTTGTTTTTGGAACTGAATGGGAGGTGAGAGGAACTGTTTGTAGAGAAAGGTGTACTATTTGGAGGACTAAATAGAATCCATTTTAGTTCAATGCAACTGCAAGCAAGAAATTACACTTGCACTTAAAAGTGTACATTCTAAACTTGTGCAGCAGCTTTGACATCCTTTTCTCAAAGTACAAAAGCATATTGATGGGTTGAACATTTAGTATTTGATATTGGAAAACTTGGGAGTTTTAAACTATTCGATATGTATTTCATTTGGTAACAAAGCATTTGACCAGACTTAAAATTTTGCTTTCTGCTTCTAGACATAATAAAATTCCATGGCATTAACCAACTCTCCACCACCTGATCTACACAATCCTAACTGGCTTAGTTGCTTTGCAACCCGTTGAACAAAACCTATTTTCCTATTGTCTGTGAGGCCATTCATTCCATTGCGATCATGCCAGTTTGCAGCAGAGCAAACGTTTCAGTTGCATTAATCATATTTCCCAGTACCCTAAAAACAACTCCCTCCTTGGGTCCATTGGCAATCGATTATTTTTCCATATGGCTAAAATACCAAGGAATATTTTACAGTAGCCATTTAGCCAACCTGCGTATCTTTAGGATGTGGAAGGAAAACATCATCTTGTGGAAACACCCCAGGGGGGAGAATATACAACTTCATATAGACAGCACCTTTGATCAGGATTTAATTGGTTTCTCTGGAGAAGGCAGTAGCACTAACTATGACCTTCCCCTTTAAATGTTTTATGGTTGCCTTGTTAAGAGTTTAAATTGGTTGTACGCGCTTTCTTGTGCGGTTGCTCCCTAGGCTGCAGCTATTATTTTGTTCAGAAACCCTCCTGTCCATTTAACAGCTAGGTCCTGTTATAAAATCTGAACATAATTTGGGGAAAGATGTCCATTAAAATGGCCTGTACTGAAGATCATTCAGTACAGGCCATATGCCATATGTTGGTTTGGACATTGGAATATGGATGATATTGCTGTTGCATTGCCCTATTATTTAATCTATTTTACAGTTTATACATCAACAGTGTGAAAGCTTATTACAAGTCTTTTGCAATGAGAAAAAACCCGTATGGCCACATTGAGAACACCGTACACATGTTTTGTAATAACTTAATTTTAATTTGTAATCAAGATAGTCAAACAATATTTTACAAAATGAATTGTAAATCAGATGCATTCTGATGTATTTTTATTCAATCCCTTCTTGTTTATCTTTAATGGCAACCTGGAATAGAAGATGTTTTTTTCATTAGTCACTGATCAACCAAATATGATTGTTATGTCAGCACAGGACAGCTTTGTGAGAAGCCTGAGGGAGACTCTCAACACAAGTGAGTTTGGAGAAGGCAGAATGAGAAACTAGAACAAAGGCTGAGAAAGTTTGTAAGGAAATTTGACTATAAGGGCAGCTAATCACATCTATGAATATGGAACCACCCAACACAAGTATAAGATTTTGGATGTGGATTGGCAACTGGTTGAGGGGTAGAAGTTAAAAGGAATACAGGTAGATCCGCTATCCCCCACAATGCAAATTAGATATAACAGGAGTGATGAATTAGGGAGTATTTGTATCTTGTGGACTTAATATCACATAATTTCAAACAGGAACTGCAGAATCACTTAAAAGTTACAATGGCGAGTGGCAAGCTGAATAACTGCCCTAGGAGAAACACATTCCATGTAGCCTAGCTGTAGTAATCATACACCATTATCTGGAAAAACACAGCTCCTACTTACGAATGCAGGTGACAATTGAAATTACTACGCTATTGACATTTATGCAATGATACGCTATTAAAGAAAGTGGTATTCAGAATTTAGTACTTTTAGCCTGTAGTAATAAAAATTTAATATTAGTTTAGTTTATCGATACAGCTTAGGAACAGGCCCTTCAGCACACGCAAACCCGTACACTCGTTATCCTACACACTGGGTACATTTTTGTTAACAGAAGCTAATTAACCTACAAGTCTTCGGGATGTGAGAGGAAACTGGAGCACAGGAGAAAACCCACACCATCACGGAGAATGTACAAACTCCGCACAGACGGCACCCAAGGTCAGGATCAAACCCAGATCGAGGCAGAAACTATAGCTATGCCATTATGCTGCCCTTAAAAAGACTTATTTTTGAAAATACTGTGGGAGAAGTCATTTGGTTATTCTTCTTGCTTATAGCGTGCACAGCCTAAAGTTGTGGGCCGACTTGTTCTATTTGATCTATTTGTTTGTGCACATCGGGTTGATTGCAACCTTCACGTGGTCCACCGTTTCGACTAATGCAATCTCCCTCCCACCCCATTTGGTTATTGTGAGTCTGAAACACTAACCCCTTTTTCCCCCATTGACATTGTTTTCATAACACCATTTTCTATAACACAATGTTTCTTAGGATTGCAAATATTGTGTTATAGCCAAACTACCTGTACATAATTTGCAGGAAATAAGAATGTTACAAGGTTGGGATCATAAGCTTTGCATTACATAAAATGCAAATGACATTAATGCACGGCAAATTATGTTTCAGAAACATTAACAAAGCTTCTGATGGTTTTTATCAAATATGGAAATAGTTCTGAGTGGAGATTGTATTGTGGAGGAGCAAAAACTGTTGAAATTATTATCCTGCAACTATTTGGGCACAAAAAGAAACATTCAAAAAAGTTGAGGGTTTTATTTCAAAAGGGTTGAATGTAAAGGCTTGAAATGATAGACATGCTAGAGAACGATGATCAGACTCAATGTTGTTTGGTTTCAATTTACCATAATACAGAAGTGGGTTTATGGAGAGGGGATGCCACGGGATACATGTAATCAGTGGGCAAAGCCAGTGGAAATTGCAAGGAACATAGAGGCATTGATTGGTCAGGTACTGAAACTAAAGAGGTATTAAATTGAATTGTCCTGACAATAAGAAATATCCTTTAACTTAAAGCCTCTCCATGTGTTAGTGTTGCCCTATGGTCTCCCATGTGAAACTCACTAGCAATGCTAGTGAGCAGATGCTCAAGCTGGACAAAATAGTTCTACACTAAAACATATCTTTAACGTCCACCACAATTAATCAGGTCTGCCGGCCATGTCTCAATCGCCATACTGAAACTTACCCGGAACCGCTCCTCCAGAAGAGATAGCTCACTGATCAGATCAGTAATGGCATTTGTAAATGCCTCTTGTGGACTGTAGTCCGGAGTAGTCTGCACACGGATAACAATCTTATGTTCGAGCGGATGAGGTACTTTGTAACCTGCGAATAACACCTGGGGGTCTTTCAACAACTGCCTGTAAAGCAAAACATCAGATTTATGTTGTCAAAGGTGACTTTAATCCCAAATTCTTCACAGACTGTTACACCACATTGATCATAAATGTACTTCTGTGATTTAATATGAATGCTAAGACTATACATCAAAACGGAAAGATTTTATTGGGGATGATATAATTCCTTAATATTCTGGAGAGAATTTGAGGTAGATTCCTTCTTCATGTTGTCAGTCAGACAGCACAGAAACATGCTCTTCTGCTCACTGTATCCATAATCACCCATTCACTAACAATTATATAGCTATAAAGATGCATCTAGTCTTCATGGCAACTGACTCCTCAAACAAGATCTGCCTGAATGGCATGAAAGTTCAGCTCATTCTGAATGGTCCAATGAGAGGTTTTGTGTCTGAGGATCAGGGGTGCAGGTCACAAGACAGACTTCAAGCATTACAGGTGAGTGTCAGCTATCATAATAACCACAATTAAACATAAGAAAATCCTTGATCATCTGAGTTACACCCTTTGGTATCATAGATCTACAAGTAAATGTAATCTGTATTAGAACATTCATTAGAAAATACCTGTGAACCAAACACCAATAATTGGTGAATAAACTGCCACACCAGATTTATTCTCCTTAGAAGCAACCTTGCAATAGAGCATTCAGTTGCCTTGTGCAATTTCTTGGGTAATAGTCTCTTAGGATGCACGAACCAGTGTGTTTTGAATTGATAGAAACAGCTGACCAAGGCAGTCCTGCAATAGGGAGGTGGTAGGTCAGGGAGCTCATGGTTGAATGAAGGGTTCATTCATGTGTTATTTGCATCAAGGTTGCTTTCTGGATATTGTGATGGTGGAAGAAAAATAAAAATGAGCTCAAATCTGTGGCATGCTTCAGTCTACATTTGGCCTTAATACATCTGCAAATCCATAAACACTTGTCTGAGTTTAAAGGGAATTACTTATTCTGTACTAACCAAAGTGATTTGTAGAAGCAAAGAGAAAGTTGTCATTGATGTAACAGTAAATTAATCAAATGTGGAAATCAACCTGTGGAACCATAGGCAATAACACTCCCCTTAATGGGAGTGAACAGAAATTTAGGGATGGTAGTTGGAGAATTCTAAAAGTTCACAACAAAACACCTTCAGCACCCCAACATTATTAAATATGTTAAAATAGATTCACTGAGAGAAGTTTTTTACTTACGATCGGATGGTATTACCCAGGGTATGGTCCTCCTTGTTAATGGTGAATAGGCATGCATTTGGCACTTTTGTGTCTTTTGTTATTGTTATTCTAAAGAGAAAGAAAAATAGTAATAGTACAAAACCAACAAATTAATCAGTCAGAAAATACCTGCACACCAAACACACAATATGAACTGGATCAACATCAACTTGACAAGTATGCAATAGTGAGAGGAATACAATTAAGAGGGAACATTTCACAGGTAGTAACTTACCTGTCAAACGCTCTGAAACATAATTCTTGGGAAACTGCAATCTAACCAAAACTATGGTTGGCAAAGTTGTTACCATGAATATAACTTGGACACAGGTTTTTGATATGTTTTGTCAGAAATTCCCTGAAAAGGGAAACTTTCCCAAATAGCCTCCTGCTGGATTGGCCATCCACAGGTAGGCGGAGTGATTTAAGTTGCCTTTGCACAGATCTCAATGGCCCATTCATTAGCAATATATGGACTGGTCATTCTGAAAACATCCAGCATAAGCATGTTGACAAACTTGATCAGTACAGAGACACCAAAGAATCAGTCAGGCACTTGGACAGCCTCTGCCTTGGTCAGAGAGAGCTCATATATTGTGAAGCCCAACTGAAATGGTCTAGAATGCTCTTGTTCTTTTATTTTTGTTATAGTATGCAAACAGAAGTTATACTGACTGTACTGAGTGTGTTTCATCACACTCAACATTCTGTATGTTTTGCCTACTGTGGAATAAAGCAATTTATAAACTCAACAAAGTTGTGTCTTGCCTACTGCAAACTTGCTCTGCCTTACAAGAGACCAATGGACTTTCACTGTTATAATCTTCATTACTTAAACAGTTTCATTATGTTAATAGCGCCTAACTACATGGTAGATTCAACATTAAAATGAATAGTAAACTTACTATGGTCAAATCACCCAAACCAAACGGAATGCTTGCAGGAGACTTGAATTCCTGACAGAACACAAAGTGCTGGAGAAACTCAATGGGTAAGGCAGCTTCTCTGGGGACATGGATAGTCAGCATTTCAGGTTGGAATTCTCCGACTCAGTTCATTGTATCTTCCTTGAATCCCTATCATTTGTCCAGTCCACGTACATACTAGATTCTAAATACCTAATGGATGCCGGGAAACAGAAATATATCCACTGAGTAGTGCAACAGCATGCAAATTAGCTTAGGCCACATTCCTTAATAAAGCAAAAAAAGGTATTTATACTGTCTTTGATTAAGTTAAAAAAATGCTGATTCTCTAAAAATAATTATTTGCTGAGTAATTCTTGGGATGTAAAGATCTTCTCATTTCGACTGACAATCATGTAAATCCTCGGTGGAGAAACTAGAATAAAGTACAGTATTTTTCATTATTGGGACTCCCTGTTTGCTGGCAAGACCAACACACACTGACCATTTCCCCAAGAGTTACGTTCTTAATCTTCTAGTTCGGATTAAGATAGGCCCACAATGCTGTTTGAGAGGGACGTCAAGGAGTTAGACCCAGCAATGATGCAGAAGCAGCAATATATTTCCAAGTCAGGGTGGTTTAGACAAGAAGAAATAGGTAATGTGTCCTCCAAAAGTCTTCAAACTTGGTGGTAGAAGTCATCAGTTTACGAGGTTATTATGTTGGAGAAGCCTAAGCTAATAACTACAGTTCATGTTGTCGATCGATATATGCTGCAAGCATGGTGTGACAATGGCAGGTAGATTGAATGTTGCATCATCGAGTATGGAAACAGGGGTGGAAGATTGCAACCTTCACGTGGTCCGCCCTGTTTCGACGAATGCAATCAACCCAGAGTGCACAATCAAATAACATCAAATAGAACACGTCCTACAACTTTGCATTCCAACCCAGAGTGCACGCCAAACGCATGAAGAAGAAGAAATAGGCCCTTTGACTCAAGCTAGAGGGGTTTACTGCCATTTGGAAGAGAAGGACTTAGTTAGGCAGTCAGCATAGCTCTGTCCAAGATAGGACATGTCTTACTAACTTGATCTGAGTTTCTTTTTGAAGAGGTAACGAAGGCGATCGTTGAACTTATGGCAGTCGACATTGTCTACAGGGATTTTAATAACCACATGGTTGGCTGATCCAGGAAATTAAGATGCACTGAATTAACTGACTTCGGTGTATGGATTCCAGAACTGACTTACTGATACAAGACAGAGGGTTGTGGTGGAAGGACAATATTCAGGCTGGAGATCTATGACTACAGATTTCTGTGATCTGTGCTGGGACCTCGCTGTTTGAGATACATAAAATGACATGGACGTAAACATAGATGGGTTGCTCAGTACAATTGTTACATAAAATCCCAACTTCTATACCCAATACCCAGACGGATAACGGGTAATGTTTAAAAAGCCTTCTTTACCACCCTATTTACCTGTGACACAATTTTCAGCAAACTCTGTACCCCTAGATTTGCTCAGCGCTACAAGGTTCCAAACCCTACCATTCATTGCGAAGATGCTACCATGGTTTGACTCCCCAAATGGCAACATTTCACACTTATCTCTATTAAACTCCATTGGACCTTCCTCAGACATTTGCCCAGCTGATCAAGATTCTGCTGTAATTTTTTATAACCATCTTAACTGTCCACAAAATCACCTACTTCAGCTTAACCTGCAAGTTCACTAATCCACATTCTCATCCAAATCATTTAAATATACCATAATCAGCAATAGGTTTAGGACTGAGACACACCACTAGTCACAAGCTTCCAGTCCAAAAAAACATCCTTCAACCATCACCATCTGCTTCCTTTCATGAGTGACGGATGGGTTACCAATCAAGAGATTTGCTATAAGCATTGTTAGAGTTGCACTCATTGGACAGAGTGTATTTCATAACACTTAACTTTTGCCGAATGGTGGAAAGGTTTTGTGGTATTGGGTGGTGAGGCACACTATGCAGGGCATCCAGCTTATTTGCTCTTGCAGTCACTATCGAGCAGCCACATTTCTAGTCAATGATAACCCTTCAATCAGCTAATAGTGGTGGATATGGTGATGGTAATACCATTGAATATCATGGGTTGGAGCCCATTTTCTTCTTGAAGATGATGATCATTGCCTGGTAATTTGTGGCACAAATATTATTCACCACTTACCATCCCGTGCCTGAATGTTGTCTCAGTCTTGCTGCAGCCCGACATAAACTGCTGCATTTGCTGAGAAGTTGCGAATGGAATCTTGGTACTGGGATGATTGCTATTCAACAACCATATCATCTTCCTTTGTGCAAATATGACCCAAATTATTGGAGCGTTTGCTCCCATTCCATATTGCCAGGGTTCTTTGTTACGCCGTTCATAAGACGGAGTGAATCAAATTGGCTTCTATGATGATAAGGATTGTAGAAGGAAGCTGAATGCATCATTCACATGATGCTGCTAAATGAATGCATTTTGGGGGGGGGCCATGCTTTAGTCATTTTTTTTCCACTAAAATGCTGGACATGAGGATGTGTATGTTCTTTAAGATTTCCTCTCATCAAGTGTTTACTTATCTTCACCATTCACAGCTAGCCTGGTAAGAGTGGTGAGCAACAACTGGTCTGTTAAATGTGGATTACATAGCCCTGTCATTCAGGGTAAACAACCAATCATCAAGCATTATATCCAGTGTTACACCTTCATCAGTTGAGAAATGCACTAAAAGATATACCAAGTACTACTGTTTATATGGCGTTATTTAACCAGTTGATTCTCTACTTGGTTGTAATGGTAGAGCGAGGCATATGCTGAGCTAATAAGGTTACAAATGAAATGGTAAACATTTCTGCTACTGATGATCCACAGCACCTCATGAATGCCTGTTCTAAGCTGTCACATCTGATCCTGGTCCATTCCATTTAACACAATGGGACAGCCACCTAACACAGCCTTGAATGTCCACCATGTGAAAATTGGGCTTTGCTTCCTACCAACACATGCATCAGCAACAGATAAAATGGTGTAGATAGGGCAAATCTCTGGGGTCAGCCACTTGGGAAAATTCTAATTTATTAGTTGTAAGCTTTCCAAATTCCAACTTATTAGTTGTAAGCTTTCCAAATTCTCTACCCTAAAAAACTGCTTGATCTTTACCTGGAATAAATTTAGAATATTAAAAGTCTTGTATATGAATGCGCGAAGTGTAAGAAGTAAGGTGGATGAGCTTGAGGCTCAGTTAGAGCTTCGTAGATATGACATTGTGGGGATTACTGAGATGTGGCTGTAGGAAGATCGGGTCTGGGAACTTAATATTCAGGGTTATACATCCTATAGAAAGGACAGGCAGGTGGGCAGAGGAGGTTGGTAGCTCTGCTGGTAAGGGATGGAATTCAGTCCCTTGTGAGAGAAGACATAGGGACTGACGAGGTAGAGTCACTGTGGATTGAGTTGAGGAATTGTATAGGCAAGACACTAATTGGTGTTATCTACAGACCCCCAAATAGTAGCCCAGATGTAGGGTGTAAGTTGAAGCAGGAGTTAATACTGGCATGTAACAAAGGTAATGTCACTGTGGTGATGGAGGATTTCAATATGCAGGTAGACTGGGAAAATCAGGTGGTTCAGGACCCCAAGAAAGAGAGTTTGTAGAATGCCTCTGAGATGGATTCTTAGAGTAGCTTGTAATGGATCCGACCAGAGAAAAGGCAATTCTGGATTTAGTGTTGTCCAATGAACCAGATATGATAAGAGAACTCGAGGTAAAGGAGCCGCTTGGAGGTAGTGATCATAATATGATTAGTTTTAATCTGCAATTTGAGAAGAAGGTTAAATCGGAAATGTCAGTGATGCAGTTGAACAAAGGTGACTATGAAGGCATGAGAGAGGAGCTGGCCAAGGAAGACTGGAAAGGGATCCTAGCAGGAATGACGGTGGAACAGCAATGGCAGGAATTTCTGGGCATAATCCGGAAGACGCAGGATCATTTAAGAAATCTAGAAATAGTGGACGCATTGGTGATTATTTTCCAACGTTCGATCGATTCAGGATCAGTTCCTGTAGATTGGAGGATAGCTAACGTTATCCCACTTTTCAAGAAAGGAGCGAGAGAAAATGGGGAATTACAGACCAGTTAGCCTGACTTTGGTGGTGGGAAAGATGCTGGTCAATTATTAAAGAGGTAATAATGGGGCATTTGGATAGCAGTAAAAGGATTAGTCCAAGTCAACATGGATTTATGAAAGGGAAATCATGCTTGACTAATCTTCTGGACTTTTTTGAGGATGTAACAAGTAAAATGGATGAAGGGGTGCCAGTGGATGTAGTGTATCTAGACTTTCAGAAAGCCTTTGATAAGGTCCCGTACGGGAGACTGGTGACTAAAATTAGAGCACATGGTATTGGGGTTAGGGTGTTAACATGGATAGAAAATTGGTCTGATGAGACTAAAATTGAAGTTTTTGGCCTAACTGCAAAACGCTATGTGGTGGAAAACTAACACTGCACATCACCCTGAACACACCATCCCCACTGTGAAGCATGGTGGTGGCAGCATCATGCTGATGGGGGTGCTTTTCTTCAGCAGGGACAGGGAGTTGATGGGAAGATGGATGGAGCCACTTACAGGGCAATCTTGGAAGAAAACCTGTTAAAGTCTGCAAAAGACTTGAGACTGGGGCGGACGTTCACCTTCCAGCAGGACAACGACCCTAAACATACAGCCAGCTACAATGGAATGGTTTAGATCAAAGCATATTCATGTGTTAGAATGGCCCAGTCAAAGTCCAGACCTAAATCCAATTGAGAATCTCTGGCAAGACTTGAAAATTGCTGTTCACAGACGCTCGCCATCCAATCTGACTGAGCTTGAGCTATTTTGCAAAGAAGAATGGGCAAACATTTCAGTCTCTAGATGTGCAAAGCTGGTAGACACATACCCCAGAAGACTTGCAGCTGTAATTGCAACGAAAAGTGGTTCTACAAAGTATTGACTCAGGGGGGCTGAATACTTTTGCACGCCACACTTTTCAGTTTTTTATTTGTAATTTGTAATTGAAACCATGTATCATTTTCCTTCCACTTCACAATTATGCACCACTTTGTGTTGGTCTATCACATAAAATCCCAATAAAATACATTTACGTTTGTGGTTGTAACTTGACAAAATGTGGAAAAGTTCAAGGGGTATGAATACTTTTGCAAGCCACTGTATGGTAAACAGTTGCGGCCCCAACACCGAGCCTTGCGGCACTCCATCCGCCACTCGCCATTCTGAAAAGGACCCGTTCACTCCTACTCTTTGCTTCCAGTCTGAACTGTGAAACAGATGTTAGGAGGTTGCAGGGTGACCTGGACAGGTTGAGTGAGTGGGCAGATGTAGTATAATATAGATAAATGTGAGGTTATCCATTTTGGCGGCAAAAAAAGGGGGCAGATTATCTCAATGGGGTTAGGTTGGTGAGGGGGAGGTGCAGCGAGACCTGGACGTCCTTGTGCACCCGTCACTGAAAATTGGCTTACAGGTACAGCAGGCAGTGAAGAAAGCTAATGGAACGTTGGCCTTCATAACAAGAGGATTTCAGTATAGGAGTAAAGAGGTTTTCTGCAATTGTATAGGGCTCTGGTGAGACCACATCTGGAGTATTATGTACAGTTTTGGTCTCCTAATTTGAGGAAGGACATCCTTATGATTGAGGCAGTGCAGCGTGGGTTCACGAGATTGATCCCTGGGATGGCGGGAGTGTCATATGAGGAAAGATTGAAAAGACTAGGCTTGTATTCACTTGAGTTTAGAAGGGTGAGGGGGGAACTTATAGAAACATATAAAATTATAAAAGGACTGGACAGGTTTTGAGGGATATTGGCCAAGCACAGGCAGGGAGGACTCGTGTAGCTAGGACATGTTGGCCGGTATGGGCAAGTTGGTTTGAAGGGCCTGTTTCCACACTGTATCACTCTATGACTCTATGATGAGGCGCAGGAAGGAGATATGAGAGAGAACCCACTATGTCCATGTCCACTGGTGCAGTCACATGTCAGGGCCATCACCTGTGTCACTATATATTCCAGAAGCAAACATTGGTAGAACTAAATTTACAATGTATTTGTAATATATATTTTACAGATACCTTTTTGGTCAATGACTCGAACCATATAATGTAATGACTCAACGCATACAATTCACCCCTCGCACTCACTCTAGCTTCTTGGGCAAAAGCCCTGCCTTCCCTAAAGTCCATTCCCAGTGGAAACGGGCTGAAGGCAGATTAGATATATGTCGGCAATTGGGGAGTGGAAAGTGGAAAGGATGGAGGGAGAGGGGATGGAGGGAGAGACAGGAGAGAGGTGGAGTGAAAGAGGGGAGGGGTGGGGGAGCGAGGGGAGAGAGGGGGGGGAGGGGGGCGGAGGGGAGGGGAGAGAGGGGAGGGGAGGGGGAGAGAGGGGAGGAGAGAGGGGAGGGGGAGGGAGAGAGAGGGGAGGGGGAGGGAGGGGAGGGGAGAGGGGGGGGAGGAGGAGGGGGAGAGGGGGAGGGGGAGGGAGGAGAGGAGGGAGAGGGAGAGAGGGAGGGGGAGAGGGAGGGGAGAGGGAGGGAGAGGGGAGGGGTGGGGAGGGGGGAGGGGAGGGGAGAGGGAGGGGAGGGGAGGGAGGGGGAGGGAGGGGGAGGGGAGAGGGGAGAGAGGGGAGGGGGAGAGGGGGAGGGGAGGGGAGAGAGGGGAGGGGGAGGGAGAGAGAGGGGAGGGGGGGGAGGGGGGAGGGGGGGAGATAGGGGGAGGGGGAGGAGGGAGGGGAGAGAGGGGGAGGGGGAGGGAGGAGGGAGGGGGGAGGGGGGAGGGGGAGGGGGGGAGAGAGAGGGGGAGAGAGGGGAGGAGAGAGGGGAGGGGGGAGGGGAGGAGAGAGGGGAGGGGGAGGGTAGGGGAGGGAGGGGGAGGGGAGAGGGGAGAGGGGAGGGGGAGAGGGGAGGGGAGGGGGGAGGGAGGGGAGAGGGGGAGGGGGAGGAGGGGAGGGGAGAGAGGGGAGGGGGAGGAGGGGGGGAGGAGGGGAGGGGGGGGAGGGGGAGAGAGGGGAGGGGAGGGGGGGAGAGGGGAGGAGAGGGGGAGGGGGAGGGGGGAGAGAGGGGAGGGGGAGAGGGGGAGGAGAGGGGGGAGGGGGAGGGAGGGGGAGGGAGGGAGGGGAGGGGGGGGAGGGGGAGGGGAGAGAGGGGAGGGGGGAGGAGAGAGGGGAGAGGGGGAGGGGAGGGGAGAGGGGAGGGGAGAGGGGGGAGGGGGGGAGGGAGGGGGAGGAGGGGAGAGGGGGAGGAGAGGGGGAGGGAGGGGAGGGGGAGGGGAGAGAGGGGAGAGGGAGAGAGGGAGGAGAGGAGGGGGGGGAGGGGGAGGGAGGGGAGGGGAGAGGGGGGGGGGAGGGGGGAGGAGGGGAGGGGAGGGGGGAGGGGGGAGGGGAGGGAGGGGAGGGGAGGGGAGGGGGGGAGGGGAGAGAGGGGAGGGGGAGGGGGGGAGGGGAGGGGAGAGAGGGGAGGGAGGGGAGAGGAGGGGAGGGGGAAGGGGAGGGGAAAAAAGGGGATGAGAGGGCAGAGAGAGGGTGAAGGGATGGAGAACATGGAGATGAAATGGGAGGGGATTTGAGAGGCGCGGCTCATTCTCTCCTTCCACCCTCGTCCCCTCCCTCCTTCTTGCTCTCCTCCACTCACTTCTTTTCTCCCTCGAACAGCAGGAAGCTCTCGAAGGCCGGCGGCGCGTTCATGTCGCCGAGTGAAGAACGAGGCGGCCGCGGGGACAAGAGATGCCGCCGACGCTCGGCCTCGCCACCCGCCCACAGCGCCGCCGCCGCCGCCGCCGCCGCCGCCGCCTGGACACTCTGGGAACTGCAGCTCCACTGCGGGGCAGCGCCGCCGCTGCACTGCGGGGCAGCGCCGCCGCCTGGACACTCTGGGAACTGCAGCTCCACTGCGGGGCAGCGCCGCCGCCTGGACACTCTGGGAACTGCAGCTCCACTGCGGGGCAGCGCCGCCGCCTGGACACTCTGGGAACTCCATGCGCCAGCTGGTCCAACTGCAGCTCCACTGCGGGGCAGCGCCGCCGCCTGGAGGTGAGAACATTTATTTATCCAAGGACACGGCAGGATTCGCGGCTCCTCCTGATCAACCCGCGAATAACGTGAAAAACATCAGCTGCAGTTGTTGTTCAGTTTAGTTCAGTTTATTGTCACGTGTACCAAAGTATAGTGAAAAGCCTGTATTGCATGTTAACCTGAAAATCTGAAATAAAACCACAGAATGATGGAAATATGGGAGATGTCAACCTGCATGTGTAGAAAGAGAAACAGAGCCAATGTTTCAGGTTGATAGCCCTCCATTGGCTCTGTTTCTCTCTCCACAGCTGCTGTATGGCCAGTTAAGTATTTCCAGCATATAAAATCCAAGAACTGCATGAAAAAAATTGTAGAGCAAAAAGTGTTGGAGTAACTCAGTGGATCAGGCATCATCAGAGGACAAGAATAGGCGATGTTTTGGGTCAGGAGTTTTCTTGAGTGTTACCATTTACAAATAGGGGTGGGGGTGGAGGAACAGCACCAAAGTAAAATGCTGCAGATGCTTTAAATCTGAAACCAAAGAAAGCTATGAAATCTGATAAATCAATCTAGGGAATCTATGCTGAACTCCTTTTATTGGAAGTATAAGCTTTTATTAGGTAAGGAGACCTAACTCCCAGTGTGGTGTCAGTAATGGCTTGTATAACTGCAGTAAGACAACTGTATTCATGTACTTCAATTCCCTTATAATGTCAACATACCACTTACTTCACCCACTGCATTCCACCGCTCCCAATCTGATTCCATGTAACCGTCATCTCTCCCTTATTGGTTCCCATTCAAAACTTTCTTATTTATTAGATCCCTTTGCCTTCCTGCTTTTCACCCTCCAGCTTTTTTCTCCACCTTCATCCTGACCCTCCCCCCACCTGGCTCCATCTGACAATATTTTCCTTCTCATTTTCTATGTATCATTTACCTGCCGCCTTGATCCACCTACTGGCTCCTGTCTCCCCATCTCCTCTTTATACTGACACTCCTCTCTCCACGCACATTCGTGATGTGGGGTCACAATGTGAAATATTGACGATTCCTTTCGCCCCCAGCGGTCACCCCGCACACTAGCACTATCCTACACACGAGAGACAATTTACAATTGTTACCTAAGCCGACTAACCTACAAACCTGTACGTCATTGAACCCGGGTCTCTGGCACTGCGCCATGTGCCTCCCGGGTGAAAACTTCATATTCCTAAACAACGCCTCCTTCATTCCCCTTGCTCCTCTCTTTCCCGCCATTATCGGGCATTGGGGACGAGTCAATGTTACAGAAAGTGAGTGATTGTAGCTGGAATCAGGTGAAATTACTATAATTATTATTATTTTATACTTGTAGTGAATGAAAAGAAGGAATCCCTGGTGAAGTGCCGTGCTCCCAAGGATAAGAGCGAGAGTGAGCGGGAGCCGAGGGAGCATCAATGGCAGGCAAGTGGCAGTGATAGTTCAAGTGACAAGATGAGAGGTTGTGATGAGGTTAGGAATGTGTGATGTGAGAGAGAATGAACGAGAAGGCTGGAACCCTATTCTGTGCCTCGCAATCCCATCCAATCTGGAAAAAGATCAGAGGATGATCGCAGAAGCAGACGTAATCATTCTGAAAAGAAAGCACCCTGCAGCCATCCAGATCTTTAGTTTTGAATTTCACTGGGTGGGACCTTCTGTGGTTAAAGTCCATGCCCAGAACGGGCATGCATTCAAAACAGGGACAACATTAAATTAAATTTCACTCCAAATAACACAACAACAAATGACTTTATTGTCTTAAACAGACTGTAAAAGAGAAATTTACATGCACCTGGAACCATATTTCATATGTAATAGTTTTTTTGTTCAACAAAAGGGAATCGTTCATTCCCAGACTGTGGTCGTTCAAGCACACATGGCACCTGAGCGACGGAGCAGTGCCAGTGAGAACGATGAGTTGAAGATCGTGTAGAAGTATTGACTAAATTAATTAAAATAGATGTGTTTAAGAAGGAACTGCAGATGCTGGAAAATCGAAGGTAGACAAAAGTGCTGGAGAAACTCAGCAGGTGCAGCAGCATCTATGGAGCGAAGGAAATAGGCAACGTTTCGGGTCGAAACGCTTATCTTAGACTGAGGTCTGTGGAAGGGTTTCGGCCCAAAACGTTGTATATTTCCTTCACTCCATAGATGCTGCCTCACCCGCTGAGTTTCTCCAGCACTTTTGTCTAATTAAAATAGATTCCTGGCACAGCTCCAGGTCTGGAAGAATCCCGGGGCAATTCCACTGCAAATCCACTTAAACTGCAACATCTCACTTAAACATTTCTCTTCTTTGATACGGCAGCCTCTCCACTTTCACAACCTATCTGGTGAGCTGGTTTGCAACAGCTGTGAAAGCAAAAATGTTCATTCTTTTTCTCAGCAGAATGCTGGGTCTAAATATTGCTGGTAGTTTGGGCGTTTGAAAGTTCCTCTGCACCCAGCCAAAAAATGTAGGTATTCCTGTATGTGAGAAACACCTTGTTGTGAGGTAAATGAAACTTTCACTACTTGTAATTTACTTAACTTTATTTAAGCTTTAAGCAACTTATTTCTTTAATACATTACTCAGAAACGTCTGGCAAACATGGCTGATTCCGCAGGCCTTTCCCGCCCGAAATATACATTGCACATGCGCACACTCCGGGAATGTCCTACGCATGCGCACACTCTAGAAGAACCCCGCACATGCGCACATGCGCCCACTTCATTCTCCCCTCCTATTTATAAGTTGAGACGGTCAGGAGGTTTAATACATCTTGATGACCTTCGCAGTACTGGAGCGTCAGGAGGTAATGGCGTTTCAATAGCTGGTGGTAGATATATTGCTTGGTCATCAACTTCACTCATATTGTTATTTAGATTTACAATTTTAGAATTTCTTATAGAAGTTTCCATAGGGGATGCTGGAAGTGTTGGAGGAAGTTCTCGATAGTGTTATCAAGAAGTGATGGAGCTGATGGAGAAGACGGACATGGTGCAAAGGTCACGAAGTGAGACAGTTGACTGGCATCCATCCTGATACTTGATAGTTGCATAAGAAGGGTTGACATCAGTCAGTTCAACTTCATCAACAAAAGGCTCGTTCTTATTTGATCGGACATAACGACGAAGCAAACACGGTCCCAGGGCTAGTCAACCATGATAGCAGAGAAGTACCACTAGAAGAACGCCGTTTGAAGTTAAAGAAACCGCTCATGTGGAGTAGTATTGGTAGCAGTTGTCAGTAGAGATCTGATGGAGTGTAATGCATTGGTTAGAACACATTCCCAATGCTGATCTGGTATGTCATTTGACTTTAAAGCCAGTTTCACTGCTTTCCAAATGGGATTCCGTTATACCTCTCAACCTGACCATTTTTTTTTTTTTTGTCCAATGGATGATATGGTGTTGTTTTACTTGTTGCAATTCCTCTCTTAGAAAGGTTGTCTTTAAATTCTTTCAACATGAATGAGGTGCCCTATCAGAATGTATGTCACTTGGAAATCCACTGAAAGAAAACAGGTTGATCTAAACATTTGATAACCATAGCAGCTGACATATTTGGACAAGGAAAAGCAATATGGGAACTCGAATATTCATCAACTAAGGTAAGTATATAAACATTTCGAGAGGAGGATGGTAAAGGCCCTTTGAAGTCAATACTCAAAACGTTCCATAGGTTGAGTAGCTTTGATCAATCTTCCTTTTCAGGACGGAAGAACCTTGGTTTTAATTCAGCACAGATTCTAACATGAAGCACATGTCATCTTCACATCTTCTGTAGAGAGAAGGGTAAGTTTTTGGAACGAACATAGTGTAAACAAACGAGTGACTCCAGGATGACATAGCCCATTGTGAAGATCAGGGAGGCAGAAGAATGAACAGAGGCACAAAATGCTCGGGTTAATGTATCCCGAGCAACATTATCCTTACCAGGGCGGTACTCAATTGAATAAAACTATATGCAGATAATTCAATCCTCCATTCATGAATTTTACTGTTCTTAATCTTTCGGTCGTTTTCGATTATCAGCATTAAAAAGCTACTGAACGTTGATCTGTTATCAAAGTGAAGTGCTGGCGAAAAAGCAAGGAATAGACTCCATTTTCTCACTGCTTCAATAATTGCTGCAGCTTCCTTTTCGACGGTGGGTAGTGCAATTCACTACCTTGGAGAGTACGAGACATGAAAGCCAAGTCTGGTCATACTCCTGATTTAATGTTGCTGATACTGCTAAATCAGAGGCATCACATTCAACAACAAAGGGAGATCCTCGTCAATGGCGTTGATGTCGCAAATTCCATTGTTTCTTTAAAGAAGTAAAGACGCCAATTGCTGTAGAGTCAAGGGGGAAAGATTTTGCTCTAATCAAAGGCTGAATTTTGTCAGAAAAATTTGGTATCCATTTTGCATAATATGCAAACATCCCAAGGACCCTTCGTAGAGAGTTTAATGTAACTGGAGCAGGTATCTCTTGGAGTGGGCGGAGTCTTTCTGGATCAGGCTTGATTATAACCATATAACAATTACAGCACGGAAACAGGCCCTCTCGGCCCTTCCAGTCCAGGCCGATCATTTGTTTTCCCCTAGTCCCATCTACCTGCACTCAGACCATACCCCTCCATTCCCTTCCCGTCCATTATATCATTTCCAACCCAATAACCAAGAATATTAATTGATGACACTGATGTTATTGACTTAGCCTCATTTAATGTTAGATTTTTAGAATGTACAACATCTAAAAACCATTGTACATTTTCATCATGTTCAGCTTGGTCTTTTCCTGCAATAGTTATATTATCAAGATAAGGGAAAGTATCTTTAAGGTTTTCCTATTCAACAAGTTTGTCCATCGCTCTCTGAAAAACAGCCACGCCATTAGTTACACCAAAAGGAACTCTGCAGTAGTGATAATGATTTCCCATTTGCTTCAAACGCAGTGTATTTCTTCTCTGATTCCTTCAAAGGAATTTGGTAGTAAGCACTTTTTAAGTCAAAAGTAGAGAATATTTTGTACTTAGCTAATGTATTGATAATCTCTTCTATTCGAGGTAGTGGATATGCATCAAGGTCCGTGAACTGGTTTATAGTTTGAGAGTAATCAATGCAGAGTCTTTGTTCAGCGGTGGCAGCTGGATAGGGCGACGTTTCGGCGTCGGCCCGTCTTCAGAATCAGTGTCTGTAATGTTAATGGTTTTCATTTCACACCTAATGGCTTTTCAATACTTTTACAATATCTAGCATCTGCAGTCTTCAGTTGGGAAATTTCCTTTTGACATAATGGCTGGAGACCCTCTACAAATGTAAAATGATTGCGGGACCTGGCATGTAAAGCAGTTAATATGTTAAGGGTTACACAAAAAGCTGGAGAAACTCACGGGTGCAGCAGCATCTAAGGCGAAGGAGATAGGCGTTTCGGGTCGGAGACCCTTCTTCAAGACTCAGTCTGAAGAAGGGTCTCGACCCGAAACTCGCCTATCTCCTTCGCTCCTTAGATGCTGCTGCACCCTGCAGATTTCTCCAGCTTTTGTGTACCCTCGATTCTCCAGCATCTGCAGTTCCTTCTTTAAAAAAATGCAGAGTCCTTTTCCTATGTCTCTCCAAGGGGTCCTTAACCACGACAACTTGTGCCCTCCAAGGGGAAGAGCTGGGTTCTATGATACCTTCGTAAAAGATTAGTTACTTCTGTGTTGATAAAGTTTCCTATCATCTTTACTAAAGTGTCTTGATTTTGTAGCAATTGGCTTGCACTTGGAGGATAAATTAGTGAATAATGAAGGACATTCAACAGATGCAGCAGAAACACCACACAAATACTGGTGGCTTTGACAATACAAGGTCAGGCATAAAATCCTTCATACATTATTTGAAGTGATCTGTGCAGTTTCTGGAAATCCTGACCTAGAATTTATATCGCTACACAAATTTTTCAAAATACCTAGACATACAGATTTATAGCTAGTTTTGTTCAGAATAAAGTCTACAATACATAGATCCTATATTTTGAGTGTTGAGAGTTGTCAGAGCACATCGAGATTTCCTTATTTGGAAGGAATTATGGTTAGAATTTAGGACGAGACACAACTTGTTCACTTATAAAACTTTCTGAACTGCCAGAATCAAGTAATACATTAAGTGTATGGCCATTAATGGATACCATTGTAGCTGCAACATGAGACAAGCTCTGAGGAAATGCAGCTGTAATTGCACATAAAGAAGGAGTATACATGGCAGCAGTCACAATTTTTGTAGTTGCTTTGGACTTGCATACTCTAGAATATGTCCCTTCTTGCCACAACTATTACAAGTTGCCTCTCGAGCAGGGCATATCTCTCTCTTATGAATATTACCCCCGCAAAAGTAACAGTTCCTTTTTGAATAATTATATGCAGCAGCAAGGGCACCTTTATCCGTAGAGATTGTTTCAGCTTGCTCCACATTTGTACTTGGGTGAAATTTGTTTGTAGTAGTTGCAGCAGAATACACATTAGATGAGCCATCTGAATTTTTCTGAGCCAAGTCCAAAGAGTAAGCTTGATTGTAAGCTGACTGTAAATCCAAGGTTTTGTGTTCTAATAGTCTCTGTCGTATTAAAGGCAATGCCAAACCATTGATAAAAGAGTCTCGAATAACTTCCTGTCGATATTGATCAGCCTTAGTTGCTTTGAAGGCACAGTCTTTACTAAGTCTTTGAAGTTCTTGTAAAAATTCATCAAGTGACTCACCAGGTTTTTGTTTCCGAGTAGCAAGAAGGTGGTCGAGGCGAATATCACGTTGGGTGTCTTAACGAAGAGTCTGCTTAGTACATCAATAGCAGAATCATAAGTTGTACATTCCTCTATGTACTCGTATACATCAGAAGAGACGAAGCTTATTAATGTCTTAAGCCTGTCTGGTGCATCGTTGCCACACTCCTCAAAGAAGTTATTTAGTATACAAAGCCAGTGCTTCCAATTCTTTGCAGCAGCAGGTGAGTTGGGATCCAGATCCAAGCGTTGGGATTTCAATAGTTTCTCCATCCCAAGTCGGACTGTTTGACTTGTAAGATAAGTTGCTTAAATTGTTGTGAGGTAAATGAAACTTTCACTACTTGTAATTTACTTAACTTTATTTAAGCTTTAAGCAACTTATTTCTTTAATACATTACTCAGAAACGTCTGGCAAACATGGCTGATTCCGCAGGCCTTTCCCGCCCGAAATACTTTGCACATGCGCACACTCCGGGAATGTCCTGCGCATGCGCACACTCTAGAAGAGCCCCGCACATGCGCCCACTTCACACCTTAAATATCACAGACTGGGTGATGGATGAACAACTCAGTGAAATTAAAACTGCGGGCGAGGCATACAAACAAACCTCCACTCTCTCTCTCTCCACCGATGCTGCCTGACTGGTTGAGTGTTTCCAGATCTTTCCGTTTTTAATTTTACAAATTTCCAGCATCATTGGTATTTTGTATTTGTTCCGTCACACAGTGAAACCTACAATCGCTGGCCAGGGGTGATATATACGACAGCAGGCCTGCGTGGAACTGGGAACCCGGCCGGGGAGGGGAAACAGCCGAGCCCGGCCCCTGCTCACCCCGTGGACTGGAGAGGAGGAGGGAGTGGGAGTGGGAGTGGGCAGAGGGCCGGTAAGCAGACGGGCTGCGGGAGGTAGTAACGGTAGCGTGGGCTGCTGGAGGCCCTGCAGTAGCCCTGGGCTCGGCTCGGCTCGGCCCGGCTGGGCACGGCTCCAAGAGGCCGAGCATGTGGACCAGGTGTGGCCTGCAGCAGTAGTCACCGATGGCTACGCTTGGCCAGGCCGACCCTGCAACGGGCCTCCATGGCCAGGTTAGGAACTCTACGCCTTGTAACAATTGGGACTTCAAAACGGTGCCAAACCTGGCGACTCTGTATACTCGCTCAGTGTACCACTACTAAAGTACATGTACTGCATCTGAGATGCTTATCTAATATGTATCTAAGGGGTTATCTATAGTGATACTTGTACTGAACTGTATACAACAATGAATTTCACTGTACCTCGGTACATGTAACAAAGTCCCATTAAGAAACAGGTATCCAGGCCTTTAGGCTTACCATTCCAGCTGTTAGTCTGCAGGAAATTGGACTGTGCTTTTTAGATAAGTATTTGCGATGTGGGTGATGTGTGTATTGTAAGTTAATGCACCTTCTTGAACCAAAGCAGAGTTCTGGTGAAGATACTCCAGTGGTGTTGTGAAGAGTGGGTCGTGGGGTTCAAACCCCACGATGATGAAGAACTGGCGGTGTGCTTCTGAGTCAGGGTTGTTCGCGGGTTGGAAGGGGAACCTACAGGTGGTGGCTGGTGATCTTCTCACAGTCAGCCTCACCAGTCAGTGCCAGGATAAGGCCATGGGTGCAGGGAAGGCACCAACCAGTGAAACATCTCCGAAAGGCAGTAGACCTTAAAGGTTGTCCGACCATCTGACATTCGACATTCAGATTTTCCAAAAAGCTAAGCACAACGAATGTTGGAAATTTGAAATAAAAACAGAAAGAGAAAATACTGGGAACACTCATCAGGTTAGGCTGCATCTATGGAGAGAGAACCAGAGAAATGATTTCAGGTCTACGACCCTTCACCAGGATGGTATCAAGGTCCTGAGTAAAGACTTGTCTTTGACCTGAGATATTAACTCTGTTTCTCTGTGCATAGATGCTGCCTGACTTGCTCAGGATTACATTCATGTAATACTGGATACCAAAAGGACATGAATACCATTGGCATCGGTTTATTATTGTCACGTGTACCAAGATATAGGGAAATGCTTTGGTTTGCGTGCTGTCCAATTAAATAAGAAAATACAATACATGAATACAATGTAGTAGAACATTCCAAGGTGCCTCACAAAAGCAATTATCATATAAATTCTGATACCAAACCACACAAGGTCAGAAAATCAAAAGCTTGATAGAAGGATGTTATTAAATGTTCTATGGGGGGGAGAAAAAGAAGACAATAAGTGGTGGAGTAAGTCAGCGGGTCAGGCAGCATCACTGGAGACCACGGTTAGGACCCTTCTGCAGACTAGGCAATGTTTCATGTTGGGACCCTTCTTCAGATTCTCTTATCCGTGTTTTCCAGGCATGCTGCATGACCCGCTGAGTTACTCCAGCATTTTGCGTCTTTTTTTGTAAACCAGCACTTTCAGGTCCTTGCTTTTCTCTACTAAAGGTGGGACGTGGGTCCAGGACGTTCTCTGTGCGAGAGCTTCGGTCCCAGGCAGCGGTGGTGCAGATGTCAGTGAGTGGCACATCAGCATCAGCAATGCAGGAGGGACAACAATTGGAGTCTTCCAGTCAGCTCGGACGATAAAGGAAATTGTGGTTACAGAGAGAAGGGAAAGGCAACGAGGGTGAATAAAACAAGTATGGGAAATAAGAAGAAACAGATGTAAAGACATAAAGAGGGAGGGGTGCAGAAGAATTTCATCAAAATGATTTTTCCAGCATCTGCAGTTCTTTCTTAAACAAAGGATGAAGGACTGCTTAGGTGGATAGACTGGAGAAAATGGGACGGTTCTCCATAGAACAGGGGAGGTAGTAAGGTGACACAAGAGACAGCAGACGTTGAAATCTTGAGCCACAAAAGGCTGGAGTAACTCAGCGGGACAGGCAGCATCTCTGGAGAGAAGGAATGAGTGACGTTTCGGGTCGAGAAAAAGGGTCTCGAGCCAAAACGTCACCCATTCCTTCTCTCCAGAGATGCTGCCTGTCCCGCTGAGTTACTCCGGGTTTTTATGTCTATCTTCGGTTTAAACCAACATCTGCAGTTACTTCCGATACAAAGTGTAGGAGGAGGTCAGCTGGTCAGGCAGCATCTGTGGAGGTAAATGGACAGACAACCCAGACAGCTGGGTCTGCTAGATTCCAAAGAATATTCTAAGATATCAGAGCACTGAAGATAATGATTGCCATTCCTTTGGATGCTGCACACTAAGATGTGTTTAATACAACATGGACGGATTAGGCAAGGTATTGTAAGTCATGGTAGCCATTCCAGGTTATAGCAATGTATATCTGAAACAAAGTGCGATGTGTGTGAATGCATAAACTGTGATTATAGGTGACTGTTATATAGTTGAAATATTATTAGTAACTATTTTACAACATATTGTGCCTGTGTGTACTATTTTTCATAGCACAGACATTCCCATATAATGTTGTCTGATTGTCTGAGCTGACTATAATACAGTGGTTTGATGTGTGTAGAAAGCTGTGACTTTCACAATGTATTAAGTAATATACTGCATAATGTGAGGCTGGATATTGAAGGATGCATGTACAATTATAATCCAGATACTATGGTACTGATGGCAGTGTCTATATCCCACATAATATAGTGACTACATACAATGTCTGCATAATGAACTCATATAATCTACCTGCATCCAAACACCATTTCTTGATTTCTTACTTTGATATAAAGTTTACCTGAATAGGCAATCTTCATCTATATTCTGCCAGAGGTTGGTGGTGCCAATTCCCACAGTGTCCAGAACCTGGAAGAGGAACCATGGCTCTTTGACATCCCCTTTCTCAACCCAGATGTGGGGGTGGGGCAGCGGTATAGCGGTCCTCATGGCCTTCAGCAGCCACAGGTCCACATCTATACAGGCATGTCAGACCAAACAAAATCTGAGGCAGCATTGTAATTTCCACCTGGGGATCCTCATGGGGCAAGATCCAAAATGTCCAGGAAGATGAATGAGGAAATGCATTTGAGGACCAAATGAGGAGTCCAAATCTTCTCCAAGGACAATGGGACTTAAACAGTTCAATGTTAAATTGGAAGCACATCTCCAAATACACTGGGATCAACTCTGGGTTCAGGCGACTGGGAGACATTCTACCAGGGAGTAGGGGATCACCTAGTCTATGGGAGCTGAAGATCCAGGATCCAAGATTTCAGGAGCAGTAATTCCACTTTTCCATTAAGATAAACTCCTTCAATCTATGTAAGTGGAGTTTCATGGATCTCATGAATGGGATGCACTTTTGTCTGCACTTGTTGTATCGATATGTTTGTTCTTTTGTCAAGAAAATAAGGGCCATCCAAATTGAAGGCGAGTCTGGGATATCTGATGCTCCCAATCAGACTATGTCTCACTCCAATACGAGCAGCCGTAGTTTGCCTGGAATGAGGAATCTGGTATTGGCCGGACGTCTGTTGAATGGCCCTGAAGGTCTTGTTGCCTACGACAGGGAGTACAATGGCCACATTGGCAACATGGTGACCATGTGACCCTTCAATTGGAAGCGACTAGTCTCCGCATAGAGTGCAGCCAGATGGAAGCACAACCAATGGTGAGGGAACCAGACATAATGTTTGCGTAAGCATGCACCAGTCAGTTCTGCAGTGTAAGGAACTCCATCATTGTGCAATGAGACACAAATACATTTACAAAACAATTCAATTAGATGAATTACAGAAAGTACACATTTACAGATTATTATTTTTTTGCCAAGGACTATGTTTTGCATAATTCAAAACAGATATGAATGTCTGAACCAAATATTAATGCAAGGAGATATAAATACTGCTGCAATGTAGTAATAAAAATATTTTATGAAATTGGAACATTCATCCAATCAACCTCAAGTACTTCCTCTTCTGATAAAATTATGTGAGCAGTTCGACAGGCATGTTCTTGTTCATTGACGTCTCCCAATGTTCAAAATTCCGGTGAGCCTGTTCCAGGTCCTGGATGATCTGGAAGAGTTTGTTTGGGATCTCCACTGTATTGGACCCTGCAAAGAAGAGGCTTCTTTAGCAAGGACCACTCTGATCTGGGTCCCACAGCAAGGGAACAACGCGCGACCTTCCGCTCTCCCCAAAGGAATCTTTACGTCCCCAGGGTCTGCTCGCCATCACCTGGAGAGGTCCAACATGCGCCTTAGACAATTCCTCAAGGTGTTTGAAAGATGGAGCCCTGGCAAATTTGGCAGCGAAGGTTTGAAATAGGCCATCCAATTGCCATCAATACTGTATGCCACACATGGGCTCAACCACTACCAACGTTCTCCCTGTCCCATTCATTCCCAGAAAATCCTCATCCTGTTCCACTCTCTGTCCGCACACTCGACATGCTTCGCCATGATGGACAACCCCAGTTTTGAGTTGGGAGACTCACTACTCACTACTTCAATGACTAGTCCAGACTTGGATGAGAGTCAGGAACTAGAGGGCATTGTGACGTTTTAATACAGGAAAACGTCCCAAGGTATTTTACACAATAAGCAAAGGAAATATTGGTAAGGTGATTAAAACTGGGACTAAGGAGTGGCTTTTCAGAAAGATCCCCAAACCTGGTAGAGATATGGGGAAGAAACTTCAAGAGGGAATTCTAGAGAACTGAAGGTATTCCTGCCAATGGTCGGGTGAAGGGATTAGGGATGTGTAAATAGTCCATTCCTAGAAAATGAGTGTTGAACCAAGGTACGTATAAGACACCATACATGTGTAACAACATTCTTCTTCTTGTGTGTCCACCCACTACTGCCACATTGGTTGAACTGGGACTCTCAATTTAACTGTTACCTTCATTAGAACTGATCGGGACTGTAGTGTCTCTTCTCCCTTTGCATTCCAAGTATTTTTGTCTACAAACAAATGAGAAAACTGTTACATTATATAACTTGCGTACAGTTTTGGTCTCCAAATCTGAGGAAGGACATTATTGCCATAGAGGGAGTGCAGAGAAGGTTCACCAGACTGATTCCTGGGATGTCAGGACTGTCTTATGAAGAAAGACTGGATAGACTCGGTTTATACTCTCTGGAATTTAGGAGATTGAGAGGGGATCTTATAGAAACTTACAAAATTCTTAAGGGGTTGGACAGGCTAGATGCAGGAAGATTGTTCCCGATGTTGGGGAAGTCCAGGACAAGGGGTCACAGCTTAAGGATAAGGGGGAAATCCTTTAAGACCGAGATGAGAAAGACCTTTTTCACACAGAGAGTGGTGAGTCTCTGGAACTCTCTGCCACAGAGGGTAGTTGAGGCCAGTTCATTGGCTATATTTAAGAGTGAGTTGGATGTGGCCCTTGTGGCTAAGGGGATCAGAGGGTATGGAGAGAAGGCAGGTACGGGATACTGAGTTGGATGATCAGCCATGATCATATTGAATGGCGGTGCAGGCTCGAAGGGCTGAATGGCCTACTCCTGCACCTAATTTCTATGTTTCTATGTTTCTATAATAATGTTACATGATAAATTATGAGTGCAACATTGAAGAACAAATTGTTGCAGCAAATAAACAAAAATGTTACATGAAACAATAAGCCAACTATGACAATAAATATTGCACATTACAAATCAATACCTGGCATGTTTATTGACAAGAGACAAATGATCCATAATAACAGTAATCCTAATAATTAATAAGAATGGTGATGCAAATTCTAAACTTGAGAGTTTGGATGAAGTGTAACAATCCCTGAGGTCAGTAGAGTCACAGTAATGGTTAATGTTGTAAAAGCCCAATTGATCTCCATGAGAACGGAAGCTGGTTTTTGGTCAACGTTACTGTTTGAGGCCAGTTTACAGAGAAATACACTAGTGGGAGAATCTAGGACCAGAGGCCATAGCCTCAGAATAAAAGGACATACCATTAGAAAGGAGATGAGGAGGAATATCTTTATTCAGAGGGTGGTGAATCTGTGGAATGTATTGGCGCAGAAGGCTGTAGAGGCCCAGACAATGGATATTTTTAGGGCAGTGATTGACAGATTCTTGATCAGGGGTTATGGGGATAAATCAGGAGAATGGGGTTGAGAGGGAATATATAGATCAGCCATGATTGAATGGCGGAGTAGACTTGATGGGACAGATGGCCTACGTCTGCTCCTATCACTTATGAGTGGCACGGTGGTGTAGCGGTAGAGCTACTGCCTTACAGTGTCAGAGTCCCGGGTTCAATCCTGACTAAGGGTGCAGTCTGTACGGAGTTTGTACGTTCTCCCAGTGACCTGCGTGGGTTTTCTCCAAGATCTTTGGTTTCCTCCCACACTTCAAAGACATAAAGGTTTGTAGATTAATTGGTTTGGAATAAATGTAAATTGCCCCTAGTGTCAGTTGGATAGTGTTAGTGTGCGGGGATCACTTGTCGGTGTGGACTCGGTGGGCCAAAGGGCCTGTTTTCCTCTCTAATCTCTAAACTAAACTAAACTCATGGCAAAGTTTCTACACTAATCTCTCCCAGTGGGATGACTTTGCCAGCCCTGCAGCCATTGCATGCTTCCTGGGATAACCTGGGAATGGGGTCGGAAGGATCTGTCCAAACACTCTCTTTTTCATTGGCATGGGAAATACTCAACAGGAGGGCTTTGGGTAAAGAAAGAGTCCATAGCAAGGCCAAGCTATGATCAACTACTCACGTCAACGTGTCCTTGATTGCAAGCAGTTGCCTGAAGATCAGGTGAGATTCTAAGTCAGGATTAAGAGGATCATTCCACTCTTGGAGTGTCACACCAAAATGGGTTTTGTCGCATCCTGGAGCTGCCAAACGGTAAAACACACACATGAAATCACCTTTTGCGTATAGTTTATTGAGTTTAGTTTATTGTCACGTGCACCAAGGTACAGTGAAAATCTTTTGTTGCGTGCGAACCAGTCAGCGGAAAGACAATACATGATTACAATCGAGCCACCCACAGTGAACAGATACATTATTAACTGAATAACGTGAATGAAGTTTTGCTCAACAACTTCTTGAGCTGGATCCAAATCATTCCACTCTGGGGAACTCAGAGATCTTTCTCCTCCGGTGCAATGTCATGGATTGGGATGATGATGGAGCATGTTTATTCCAATAGTTATGGTCTTGCCAATATCAATCAAATTTACATGTCCTTACGATGAGTCAATGTAATCACCAAGGGTAGTTCACAGCTAAAATAATCTCATTACCACAGGGAGATGCCATGCTGAGGTTTCCAGTCTGGAGATGAATACTTGAGCTCTTTTCAGCAAATTCATGGAAAATCGATTTAATTAGCCTACGAATAGTTTAGAGAATGTCAGGAAGTGAATGTGAGTGAGTGAGTGAGTGAGTGTGTGAGTGAGTGAGTGAGTGAGTGAGTGTGTGAGTGAGTGAGTGAGAGTGTGAGTGAGAGTGAGTGAGTGAGAAAGTCAGTGAGTGAGTGAGAAAGTCAGTGAGTGAGTGAGAAAGTCAGTCAGTCAGTGAGTGAGTAAATGAGTGAGAGTGAGTAAGTGAGTGAGTGAGCAAGCAAGTGCAAAGAAGTGGAAGGTTGATTGTAAGGGAGTGGAAGGGAAGGAGCGTGCCAATGAATGAGATATGCAAAGGTTGGTGCTGGAGAGGCAACAAACAAAAAGAAGAAAATTAGCAGAAAGAGGATTTGAACTGTGGTGCAAGGAAGGAAACGGCATGATTGCTCTGCTTCAGAAACAGCCTCTCTGCAGCGTAAGCCCACAGTGAGCAGTGATGCCACACACATTCAACAGCGGGCCAGTCAGTCACCAGGCTGCCCTGAGCCACAATGTTCTGGGTTCAAACCACACTCCAAAGATCTCAGCAGAGAAACCCGGGCTGGATTTCCAGCGCGGTGCTGAGGAAGCAGTGGCCCTCAGTTCAGCTCTACCAAGGGAGACGGCACGTAGGTACTTTAACCTGTCCAAACACAGGCAATACATTGAGAAAACCTTCCACATGGAGCCTTCGGATGAATTAAAGCAGCTTGAACGTGTTTAAGAAGGAACTGCAGATGCTGGAAAAATCTAAGGCAGACAAAAATGCTGGAGAAACTCAGCAGGTGAGGCAGCATCTATGGAGCGAAGGAATAGGTGACTTTTCGGGTCGAGACCCTTCTTCAGACGTCACGTATTCCTTCGCTCCATAGATGCTGCCTCACCTGCTGAGTTTCTCCAGCAATTTTGTCTACCTTTGATTTTTCCAGCATCTGCAGTTCCTTCTTAAACACGTTCCCCCAAGCTTGAACGTGTGATATGTTTCATATATCAAGCTTGGCTTCTTGAATTTTTATTTTTGATTCTGCTCAGAGGTACTTGAGCACTTGAGGGCATATTCATGTATTTTGGGTTATAAAAAGTTGGATATGATGACAAATAAAACTGCAAAATTGTGCGCATTGATGCCTGCACTTTGTTATTGTGGATTAGCCCCCCCTCCCTCCCGCTGAGTGACTCTGACCAGTGGCATTTCCACAAACCAGTGCCACAGTCAGTGCACAATAGCAGCATTTTGAAAGACCCAGTCTTGAAGCAAAATCTTTATTTAATTTTATAAAGCATTTACTTTATAGACTTGCTCAGAAGCAAGTCTTTGAGGAACATCTCAGATTCCATATTACCAAAAAGAATCAGAAGGACACAAAGCACTGGGGTAACTCGGCGGATCAGGCAGCATCTCTGGAGAACGTTTCGGGTTAAGACCCTTCTTCAGGCCAAAAGGAACGTGATGGACATTAGTTATTTGAATGGTATAAATCATGCACATTATTCAGAGACTACAAACATTGAAACAAGGTAATTGAATTAATTTACACCATTAAGTAAAATTATGTCCTATTTAGATCTATCAGATGGGTATTCACTGAGTTTCTTCGCTTTGGAAGCTCTTACTAGAATGGACGAGGACACCAGCAAAGCCCAAACAGCAAATTACTGCAATACCTGTTTTCTCCTTTTGGTGGCAGCAGCTCCACTTCTCCCCTTTGAACACCCCAGGATGATACGAGTTCAGCATTTGTTTATTGCTGACACAGTATTTCCGTAAAGACGATAGCCATTGATTCAATTCATTCACGTTCTGAGAAGAAAATAATACCATCCTTCAAAATTTGTTTTACCTTTCAAGAGAAGGTGAACAGGTTTATAAGATGATCTGCCCATTGTTTGCATCAAATAAGCCTTTTATTGAACAGGTTGAGAGAGAACAGCAATTAGAGTTATAAAGTCATAGAGTGATACAGTGTGGAAACAGGCTCAACTTGCCCACACCGGACAACATGTCCCAGCTACACTAGTCCCACCTGCCCGCCTTTGGTACTTATCCAAAGGCGGGCAGGTCTTTTAGGACCGAGATGAGAAAATGATTTTTCACACAGAGAGTGGTGAATCTGTGGAATTCTCTGCCACAGAAGGTAGTTGAGGCTAGTTCATTGGCTATATTTAAGAGGGAGTTAGATGTGGCCCTTGTGGCTAAAGGGATCAGGGGGTATGGAGAGAAGGCAGGTACAGGATACTGAGTTGGATGATCAGCCATGATCATATTGAATGCTAGTGCAGGCTCGAAGGGCCAAATGGCCTACTCCTGCACCAATTTTCTATGTTTCTATGTTTCTATCCCTCCAAACCTGTCCTATCCATGGTCATGTCTAACTGTATCTTAAATGTTGGGATAATCCCTGCCTCAACAACCCCCTCTGGCAGCTTGTTCCATACACCCACTACCCTTTGTGTGTAAAAGTTAACCCTCAGATTCCTATTAAATCTTTTCACCTTCACCTTAAACCTATGTCCTCTGGTCCTTGATTCACCTACTCTGGGCAAGAGACTCAATAGGATCACCCTTCATCCTCCTGCGCTCCAGCCTACTTAACCTCTCCCTATAGCTCAGACCCTCCAGCCCTGGCAACATCCTTGTCAATCTTCTCTGTACCCTTTCCAGCTTGCTATTATTCCACTGCCCAGATTTTATATTAAGGTTGTTCCTGCTCCCTCTGCCAGTGTTCATCCCCCAATCAACTGAATTAGAAAGAGACGGGGTGGGAGACTGCAACCTTCACGTGGTCCACCCTGTTTCAACGAATGCAATCAACCTGGCGTGCACAAACAAATGATCAATGACGAATATTCTATTCTCCATCAAACCTTTCTTATTCTTTATTCTTTTTCTATTTTTTTCTATTTTCTTATATCTATATAAAAAATTAGAAAATAGTATAGAAAACACATTATCTTAACCTCTTAATATCAGTACGAACATAAATATTATTAGCTTTATGAGAATATTATTAGTATTATTAGTATCTTTAGTATTTTATATTTTTAATTATATAAAATTGAGTATTTTCAATTGTATAATAATTTTTAAATTTAAAATCAGCGACAATACAAATATTGTTAACATTACGAAAATATAATGAATATTATAAAAGTTTTACTAATTCTTTGTATTATTAATAACATAAAATTTGGCCTTATACTTAAAAAATTAGAGACAAAACAAAGATTATTAACAGTATGAGTATATTGCTAATATTATAAAATGTATTATTAGTATCATGTATTTTTAGTTATATAAAATATACAACCTTGAAATTTATAAATTAAGAACAATACAATATAATAATATTAATAGTATGAATTTATCATGAATATTATGTATTTTCACTATTGTAAAATAATGTACTCGGTTATTATTTTGTTTCTATAATAAATAAAGTTAAAAAAAAAAACAAAACAAACAAATGATCAAACAGAACAAGTTGTCTTACAACTTTAGGCTGTGCACGCCATACGCAAGCAGATGAAGAAGTAAGAGACGTCTGATCATAATCACATCACTGTTTGTGGCATCTTGCTGTGTGCAGACTAGCTGCTTGTGTTTCTACAGCATAGCAGTGACTACACTTCACTGTATTGCTGATGTGCTCATTGTGGCATCATTATGAAGCACGGCTGTGCCAGGTTGCTGACCAAACTTCTGCAGGTTTCTAAATAGCTCCGTTGTAGAGCAAACGACAGAGTCTGATTTTCACTTTACCTTTTCGCTTTTTCATTTTACATTTTAGCTTTTCACTGTACCTCGATACAGGTGACAATAAACTAAGCTGAATAAAGTATTCCATCCATCCATCCTTGAACCATGACAACTCCAGAGAGGTACAGGGTGAATCAGATGGTCCTTGGCCTGTATTTTCCCCAATCTATTTCCTCAGATCATTTAAGACAGGTGTGAGTGCTGGTGCTGGTCAGGGCCCCGGCCAACGGGTGACACTATGTCCCCGTCTAGTCATTTTGATTTGGTCGGTTCATTTGTTACTGCTGGGACACTGTGCTGTGAAGTTCTCAGCCTTTATGGGATGTCCACAGATGATGGCGGTGTGATCAACAACACAGCTCTAATGCCATTAAAAAGGTGATTTCTATACCTAGATAATCAATAGAAGACAAGTTTCGAACGTTGATATGTGACTTTGAGGAGCAGGCGATGTTTCACGTGGCGGCAGTGATCAGTGAGGGGTGGGAGGAATGGGACGTACCTTGCACTGCAAGTACATGATCTCAAATTGTTTCCTGCTGTCGGTTGAAATGATCTGCATGACATACGGGCTGCCAAAACACTTCTCGTCCACCTTCTCTATGGCTATGATCTTGGAGAGTGGAATAAATGCGCTGTTCTGTAAAACAGGTGGAACAACGCAATCAGGTCAGTCCGCGTGGGCCATGAGGCTGCGTTTTGCCAAAATCCCCAAATTAAAAATGGTAAACATGTATCAAATGATTAAAAGAAAGTAAGTTTCCTTTCCGTTTCTCCTTGATCTACTGTCCAATGGGGTTTCTAATCCCACGTCAGCTCCAACCCGGCAGTGGGAATGCGGCCAACACTGGGGCAGCTGATAGACTCCATTATTCTAGGGATGTGGATGCTGGTGGCAAGGCCAACACTCACCTCCTGTTTGTTCATGAGCACCATCACTGCCAGCAGATGCCGTGTGGTGAATGTTCTCCCGCTCGTGCTGTTCAACGGGAATATTGACCCAGTGCCGACAAGTCCACACGGGCCTGTGTCCCAGGAGAGATCCCGTGACTTGGAAGGGAACTGGGAGGTGATTGTGCTCCAATGGGGCCGGGAGACTCTGTTGGACGGATTATCCTGCGGTACTAAAATGATTGAAAAAGTTGACCTACCTTGGCGTTCGGCATTTTGGCATAACACAGTGCTTCGCAGTTCAAGCAAAAATAATGCTTTTTGAAGTGAGATGACGTGAGGATGCCTCTCTCCTTGGCTCGGTGCATCAGCAGGTATCCTTCTTTGATGGTGGATGTTAGCAGTGCCACTCGCTTTTGACAATCCAGCTCTGAAAAGAAAGTGGATTTTGATTCATGATCTGTGGAGAGTCAGGTGCAGCTACCTCACTTGCCCAGTCGCACATCCCCCTGGATGGAGAGACCAGGCAGATATACTCCCAGCGTAAGTCAATGTTAACCCAGTGGACCGAGAGGGATTGTGGAAAACTCGCCACAAAGGCCCTAGGAATAGCTGCATCCAGATCGGCATCTGTGAAGGGGGTGCAGTGGAGATCCTGTGAAATGGGTCATCGTTCCCTCCTTTCCCCTTGCACTGTGTATCAATTATCTTTGCTGTTGACAAATGGGGGATCTATTTACTCGAACGTGACCCATTAGTCCTAAATAAACTGGGACTGATAGGGGATGATACAAGCAAACATATCCAATATACCAGCAATAGAGAGACACAAAAAGCTGGAGTAACTCAGCGGGACAGGCTGCATCCCTGGAGAGAAGGAATGGGTGACGTTTCACGGCGAGACCCTTCTTCAGACATACCAGCCGTTCAGGATGGTTCAATACACCAGCAGTTCAGTCCGGTGAAAGTAGTAAGGCCATTGTCAGCCAGGGGCCAGTCTATGCCAGCAGGGGTCAAAGTCTTTGCAGGCAAAAGAGCAGGGGAGATGTCAGTGAATCGAACAGAAGCCAGAAAGTCTCAGCAGGTGGAGCAACTTTATAATTGATCAGTCCACTGTTCCATTCAACTAACACAATAAGTTGCATTTATATATCGCCTTACAATTAATTAAATGCTCCAAGGCACTCTGTAAGAGTGTTATCAAATAGGATTTGACATGTACAGAGCGCAGCTGGTAGATCTGCTGCCTCACAGCGCCAGAGACCTCGATTCAATCCTGACCTCCAGTGATGTCTGTGTGGCGTTTGCATGTTCGCCCTGTGACTGTGTGAATTTCCTACAGGTGCTCTGGTTTCCACCCAGATCCCAATGACTGCAACTTTGTGGGTTAATTGCCCTCTTCAAATTGTCCCTTGCCTTTGGCGATTGGGTGAGAAAATGGGGTCACATAAAACTAGTGTGAAAGCGCGATCGAAGGCTAGTGTGGACTCGTTGGGCCGAAGGCTGTTCCCGGGCTGTATCTTACCAACTAATAAACAATGTTAAAAAAGCTTCATAAGGAGATATAAGAGAATAAGCGACCAAAGGCTTGGCTAATGAGGCAGGTTTGAAGGACAGCCATAAGGAAGGAATAAACAGTTGGAGGAGAGACGAGGGTTGGGGTGGGAATTTCACAACTCAGGATGTGTACAGCTGTAATGAAAGTCAGGTACACACGAGAGGTCAGACGGAGGAGCACAGACATGTTGGGAGGCTGTATGGCTGGAGGAAATTCCAAACAGACTATGGAGAGGCTTGAATGTTGGGGAAATAATTGAGCATTTTCATATTGCTGGAATAGAAACCATCTTGCGTCAGTCCTCCCTTTTTATCCCAAAGGGAGACAAAATGCTGGAGTAACTTAGCAAGTCAGGCAGCGTCCCTGGAGAACATGGACAGGGTCGGGGACCCTTCTTCAGACTTTCCAGTCCCGACCCGAAACATCACCTAACATCCTTCTCCAGAGATGCTTCCAGACCCGCTGAGTTACTCAAGTAGTTTAGTTTCCATTGGTGTAAAGCAGCACCTGCAGGTTCTTGTTCTGCTCCTTCTACGCCTTTAGCTTTTGATAAATATTACAAACCCTGTTCAATCTGTCATCTACTGCAGCTTTGTCCACAACTACCAGGGTTCTGACTGAGTCACTTTGCAGAGCCAAATGTGAATATAACATTCTGTATCAAAGACTGAAGGGTTAACCAGTAACCACTGAATGATTAGATCCTATGGGTTGTTTGTGGAAGGAGAGGAGTCATATATGTGCACTCATTCAAAATGGTGAGATGAACAGGGAGAATAGACTGTAAGGCAACAGGTTTAATCTTCCGCTCTGCACTTCCAATGAGGCAGGGGTACGGGCAGTTAGCATGGCATCTGATTCATGGTTTGCACAGTTTTTCTCTCTGAATGAATTAATTGCTTGCCTTAAGATGTAGGTCTCGATACTCATCAATGCAACTCTGAAAGAACAGACTTTGCAAAAGTGAAAATCACATGAATGCAGTGTTAATCAAAGCTGCGCATATTTCCAGCTCTCTTAATGAAAGTCATTAACACTGTCTGCTCATTTTCCTGTGAGATTTTCTAGCAATTGTTTTCCAGGGTCTAAATAAGACAGACAGTCGGGTAATGCCCAAAACCCATCTCCAGTAAGACTTGCAACAGTGATCTGACTACTGACTTGTGTTGTTAAGCTGCAGAAGAACTTACTTTTTATGGCGATGGGTGGAAAGGATCGTTTCTCAAAGGGGTAATCAGACTCATGCCCCTGTCCCACTTAGGAAACCTGAACGGAAACCTCTGGAGACTTTGCGCCCCACCAAAGGTTTCCGTGCGGTTCCCGGAGGTTTTTGTCAGTCTCCCTAATGGTCCTTCAACGCTTCTTCTATGTTCCAGAGATTATTTAAAAAAATTCAAAACAGGCCGCAACTTAAAATAGGTTGCCGTTTTAAAAATTGGTAATTTTTTAGTCGAAGACAGTTGCAATGCAGGTTGAAGGTGGTTGCCAGAGGTTGCAGGTAGTGGAAGGTAAGACCTTTTTTTTCACCCAGTTTTATTCCACCAGGGAGGTCTTACCTTCCACTACCTGCAACCTCCGCCAACTACCTTCAACTAGCATCGCAACCGGTTTCGACTAAAGTCTCCAGAGGTTTCCGTTCATGTTTCCTAAGTGGGACTGGGGCACTATGCTGCATTTGCAGACAGGCTGTTGCCCACACAGCTGACTGCACTCTGCCACACCGAGGACTGATCTCTCCTACTTCTGACTGCCTCCAAATACCCAACCGCCTTGACCTAACGCCCCCTTCTCATGGATGAGGTGGGGATGTAGATGCACCCCTCAGGGACCATGTGACCTGGTCAGCCCCACTCTCATTTCCATTCCTCAGGACCATCCCTGTTATCTGCTCATCTCACAGTTCACTAATCGCAGTTGCATCTCCAGGCAGATTAGAAACATAGAAACATAGAAAATAGTTGCTTTAGTAGGCCATTCGGCCCTTTGAGCGAGCACCACCATTCAATATGATCATGGCTGATCATCCAAAATCAGTACCCCGTTCCTGCTTTCTCCCCATATCCCTTGATTCCTTTAGCCCTAAGAGCTAAATCCAACTCTCTCTTTTCCATTTACTTATCCTTCTGCCCACATGAGTGTGTGTAGGCATCTGCCACCACAGTGAGGTTCCCTTAAGTAGGTATGTTACAATGCTTACCATCAGCGGTGCCGCAGTTCTGCCACTGCCCGTGTGCGCGACTTTGGCGTCTTTGAGAGGGGGGCTGGTTTAAAATGCGATTTTTCTTCAAACTATTCAAATCGAATTTGAACAGACTGTTTAGTTGCTGAAGAAAAATTGCTTTGACTGCCGTTTTATTAAGTTTATTAAAATTAGCGCGGGATAATATAATAGCAGGAGTAAATTTAAAATCATCTTCTAATGCCGTCAACGCCGGACAACGGGACGGATCTCACGTAGAGGGACAAGGCAAGGTACACCGTTTATTTTTTCATATAAACCTGCTTCTTAGGATGCCTTTAATCAAACTTTCACGTCGTGAAAAGGTGACTTAGGACCTATACGAACCGGCAGTATTTTTCCTGCCGATATGGGGTTTAAATTCACCGCAACCGCAACGTTCCAATTGATCGCGTTCCACAAAAACCCACTCGCAAGATGATTAAAATGCCCATTAATTTACAGGAATCAAACACTAAATTCCTTCCACTTGGCCTATAAATTCATGACAATGAGATTTAAAAATCATGTTGTATTGTGAATTGTGTTATTGTTCCTTAATTTTTAAGAAAGTTATGGGCTTTTGACTGTCCTTGATCACACCTTTTGTGTTAAGTCAATGGAAAAGCAATAGGGAACAAGATGCTAATTTCTGAGTATGAAATGGCCATAACTTTTAAATACAAGATATGAAAGTGAATTAGGTGTCAAATTAAACATATTTTTATGCTTTATCTGATGGGATAAATTGCAGACTTGATTTTTTAAATCTCAAAATTTTGTAACATTGCTACCTTAAGAGGAAGGGGCATTCAAAGATGACACATATTAGAGAGACCTCCCTGGCAACTTCCTGCCAGAAACATCTATCTAAGGCTCTGGACAATTGGCAGGTTAGAGACATTTTTGGTACCTTCTCCCTAATTCCTTTAGTAATCTGTACAGATTAAGTCCTGTTCAGTTATTTTACATCTCCCTTTTATTTAAAATGCTTTATAAAGAAGTGTACCCAAAATGTCCTCTATCCATTCCTTCCACAAATGCTGCCTGACCTGCTGAATTACTTCACTTCAGTGCTTGTGTTTTACTCAAGATTCCAGCATGTGCAGCTCCTTATGTCTCTAAGTAAAACCTATTCTACGGTTAAAATTGATAACTTTATACACCACCATACTTGTCATCAATAACGTTCTGTTTTAGTTCATTTTTTTTTTCCACAAGGATTGGTCCCCCGCTTCCAATCTCCTCTCCCCCCACCAAGCTGCCCTTAGGTTCATCAAACTCTTTGGAATTTGTTACAGCTTCCAAATGGCCGGTCGGAACCTATTTGTTACAAAAGGAGGCACAGCAACTATTTTTCAACTGACTCTATGATATTTGGAATGGGTCGACTGGGCTTATATTCACTGGAGGTTAGAAGGATGAGAGGAAATCTTATAGAAACATATACAATTATTAAGGGATTGGACAGGCTACATGCAGGAAAATTGTTCCCCATGTTGGGGGAGTCCAGAACCAGGGGTTACAGTTGAAGAATAAGGGGTAGGCCATTTAGGACTGAGATGAGGAAAAAACGTTTTCACCCAGAGAGTTGTGAATCTGTGGAATTCTCTGCCACGGAAGGCAGTGGAGTCCAATTCACTGGATGTTTTCAAAGGAGAGTTGGATATAGCTCTTAGGGCTAACAGAATCAAGGGAATGCGGACAAAGCAGGAATGGGGAACTGATTCTGGATGATCAGCCATGATCATATTGAATGGTGGTGCTGGCTCAAAGGGCCAAATGGCCTCCTCCTGCACCTATGTTTCTATGTATCTATTTTGCAACGTTTTCAGGCTTTTTAGAGCAGCATCAGGGAGACTAGATGTCTTGCGTTTAGAACGGGCGATCTGGTCCACACCAGTCTTCTGAAGAACACCACGTACCAAGAGACCGGACCTGAGTCACGGATGGGCACTTGACGGTAGTGGCAGGGCTTGCACTCTATCACTTCCTGCAATGCGAAGCCGGGTAGCCTAAGACTATGAGCTCAATGCCTTCTGTGTACGCTTTGAAAAGAAGAACAATGGCAAACCAACACAATCTCTCACAGCCCCTGATGACCCTGCGACCTTTGTCTCTGAGGTTGTTGTCAGAACATGCTTCAAGATGGTGAATCCATGCAAAGTGTCCGGTCCAGACAGCGTACCTGGCTGGGTACTAAAGACCTACGCAGACCAACTAACTGGAGTTTTCAAGGACATTTTCAACATCTCACTTCTGCAATCTGAGATTTCCAACAGCTTCAAAACAGCATCTCTTGTACTGGTGACCTGCCTGAATGATTACTAACCAGTAGCACTTACACCCACTGTAATGACATTTGCTTGAAACCAACCAACAGGTTGGTTGTGGCGTGGATTGTGGGTTGGTTGTGGCGTGGATTGTGGGTTGGTTGTGGCGTGAATCGGCGACATCTATCATCAAGAATCCTCACCATTCGAGCCATATCCTCTTCCCACTGCTACCAATGGGCAGGAAGTACAGAAGCCTTAAGTCCCACACCACCAGCTTCAGGAACAGCTACTTTCCTACAACCATCAGGTTCTTGAACCAACCCGCACAAGCCTAATTCTACTTCAGCAACAGAACGCAACAGCCCACCTTTTGCACTACCAAGGACTATTTTTCTAGTTGCGTTTTTTGCACTGATTTCTTTTATTTTTCATAGTCTTTTTCTTTTCACTTTCTTGAATAAGATACGCGTCACTTATGTATGAATTGTTGTTTTTGTATGCGGCCTGCGGCAATGTGCCCGCGATGCTGCGGCAAGCAAGATTTTCATTGTGCCTGTCCTCCACCGTACTTGTGCAGATGACAATAAGTACTTGATTTGACTTCAACTGTCTTGCAATGCCAGTTTAAAAACTGGAGCAATGTTTGTGTAGGCTTGCAGGCGTGTTATTGAAGTGGGTGAGTGGGTGGTTTGGACGCAGAAAGGAAACAGTGAATTTTGTTCTGTTGTCGCAGTAGGCAGGTAGATTCTGAATGGCACTACTGTTACACTGTTTAATTGCTTACGTGATGATTAGTGATACTTTCCCTGAATGGAAAATTAATCAAGACACATTTCTCGTTTAGCAGTCAGAAAAATGAGAAGAATGGACCCAAAGACCTGTCTTAATTTAATGCCTGTATAAATACTGGAGCGAAAACAATATGTGGTTGACGAGCCCACCCCGTTCAAGGTGGCGTCAGTGAAATTCCGCGTGATGGAATTTTGACTGCGCTTACCTTGATCCTCCTCAATGTCGATTAGCTTGATGATGAATTCTTTAAATAATGCGACCCCGTGTTGAATATTGTGCTGCAATGGTGCCATCCAAATTTCCTTTCCACGAGCCTCATTGGCATCCATGTTTCCAATACTTTGGATCACCTGCAACAAAGAAGGTTGCTTGATTCCTCCATTCCTTATGAATACGTGTAGAGGGCGCAAAGGGTAGAGCTGCTGTCTCGCAGATCCACTGATCTGGGTGCTGTCTATGTGGTGTTTGCACATCAGCCCTGTGACGGTGTGGGTTTCCACAGAATGCTTGTGTTGCGTCCCACTGCCCAATGACCTGCGGGTCACTAGATTAAATGGTCACTATAATCGGGGCAGCACAGTAGCACAGAGGTAGAGTTGCTGCCTTACAGCGCCAGAAACCCGGGTTCGATCCTGACGAGGGGAGCTGTCTCTACGGAGTTTGTACGTTCTCCCCGTGACCACGTTGGGTTTCCCCAGGTGCTCTGGTTTCATCCCACATTCCAAAGATGTATATGTTTGTAGGTTAAATTGGCTTCGGAAAAAATTGTAAATTGTCCCCAGTGTGTCGGATAGTACGGGGATTGCTGGTCAGTATGGACACAGTGGGCCGAAGGGTTTGGTTCCGTACTGTATTTGTAAACTGAACTAAACTATAAATTCCCAAGTGTAGGAAGGAACTGCTGATGTTGGTTTAAACCGAAGATAGACACAAAAAGCTGGAGTAACTCAGCGGGTCAGATAAGCATCTCTGGCGAAAAGGAAAGGGTGACGTTTCGGGTCGAGACCCTTCTTCAGACTCCCAAGCATATAAGTAAGTGGAAGAACCCGGGAGGGGTTGATGGCAATGTAGGGACATTAGATTACAGGAAAACATAGTGGGGGAATGTGAGCTGACATTGAGTCTACGGGTCGAGTGGCCTCTTTTTGCATTGTACGAAATAAGGAGAAAGGTGAACAAAGATTTTATTGAACCTTTTACAACCTCTGTACAGCTCAAAGTGCTCTGCACCCAGTGAATTTTACACACACATTGAGGGTATTCGGGCAAATGGGGAAGATGGGTGAGGGCTTGATAATAAGGTCATAAGCGATAGGAGCAGAATTAGGCCATTCGACCCATCGTCCACCCACCATTCAATCATGGCTGATCTATCTCTCCCTCATAACCCCATTCTCCTGCCTTCTCCGCATAACCCCTGACACCCGTACCAATCAAGAATCTATCTATCTCCGCCTTAAAAATATCCATTGACGGCCTCTACAGCTTTCTGTGGCGAAGAATTCCACAGATTCACAAATAACTGGAGTTAAAGCTAGGGGGAAGGCAGGAGAATGGGGTTGGGAGGGAGGGATAGAAAAACCATGATTGAATGGCAGAGTAGACTTAATGGGCCGAATGGCCTAATTCTGCTCCTATCATTTATAACCAGGCACGTGCCGTCAGGGTAGGCAAGGCAGGCACTGCGTACCCTGACTAAAATCATAACATGGTAATAACTAAATATAAATAGTAAAGGCATGGGAGAATTATGCCTATGTAAGAGATCGATCTCTTAGGTAGGCATAATTCTCCATGCCTTTCATCCGCAGCGCTTGTAACACGGGAAGCTCTGTGCAGCCCACGTGCCGTCAGCGCTGCCTGAAGCCGTCAATGATAATCGGGGCTGAAGGCAGCAGAAATTCTGCCTTTGCAGCACTGCGCATGCGCATCGGTCTACTGCGCATGCACAGAGCAAGTTTCTTGGCGGGGTTTTCAAATATGGTTTGTCAATATTTTAAGTGTATGTTAGGTAACAAAGAGAGAAGAATGGAGCTTGTGTACCAATAATGTGGTAAGTACATTTTGTGTTTATGTTTTTAAATACTGTATTTCCTGGGGTGTGGGGGGGGGGGGGGGGGGGAGAGCTCCTTTCACAGTGTTTGGGGAGTCTGGCCCGGGGTAAGGTTGCGGGGAGGGCACGAATGTTATGAATGAGGGGATTGGGATAATGCCACTTTGCAACGCTCCTTGCACGGAGGCGTGGAATGCCACCGCATTGAGGCCTGGGGGGGGGGGGGGGGGGGGGGGGGAAGAGAAGTAGCTCGGGTGGCTGAGCGGCCGCCGGGCCGGACAGCGGAACCGGCCGCCACCTTAGCTCCTTCTGCCGGTCCCCGCTCACCTCTGGCAGCTCTCCGTCTACAAACCACTCTCCTGCCGCTCGCTGGCCTCACTCATGTCCTTAAATTCCGACAGCGCGATTGAGGTTACTCGGCTGTGGGAATTTAAGAATTTGCAGGAAGCCGCTGACATGAGCGAAGTCAGCGAACGGCAGGTGACAGGTGTTCCGACGGAGAGCACTGCCAGAGGTGAGCGGGCCGGCAGAAGGCGCTGAAGTGGCGGCCAGTTCTGCTGTCGGGTACCGGCGGCTGCTCGTAGCTACCCAGGCTGCCTCTATCCCCAGCTACAGTGCGGGGGCTTCGTGCCCGGAGAGCTGCGGCAGCGGTGAGTGAGTAAATTTCTGGCATTATCCCCGACACCCTCCTTGTCAACACTCGTGCCCTCCCCACAACGTTACCCCTGACACTGACTCTCCACACGCTGTGAAAGGAACTGTTCCCCCAATTGGTCTAGGACTAGGAAGCCTTGGGCAAATTGAAATGTCACTGGTTTTATTTATTTATTTATTTAACGGGAGCGAACAATCTGCGCATGCGCAGTTTAATATTTTTTTTAGCGGACTGAGTGCCTACCCTGAGTAATTACTAACGGCACGTGCCTGTTTATAACCTTATGACCTTAAAGAAGAGTGAATCGATGGTAGACATGGCCTTGCCACTTCTCCAGGATGACATACCTTAGCCAGAAGCAGCAACGTCCTGCTGGTCCGTGCGTCTGGGTGCTTGGGACGAAGGTAGAACAGCTTGGGAGACATGATGGCTGGCGAGAAGAACCGTAGGCACATAAAGCTGGTGACTGCCACATACTTGATGTTCTGCGTGGAAAGCAATAGGAACATCAATGAACTCCTCTGGGCCCAGTGGCTGTTGAAATATCCGCTTCCATAATTCAGGAAGTTGAGGAAAGGGTGGGGAGTCACTGAATCATTTGAATCAAAGACAGAACAGACCATAATGTTTCACCACAGATTTGTTGAAAATAAGATTAAGAAGCTGAATTCACCACCATTTAGCTATAATAGCTTATTTTTTCCATTCAGTCAATATTTACTTGGAGGTTCTAATATGGGTGCAAGTGGGGAAAGGAGATGGGGTGACGTAACCTCATCTATTTTTTGAATTCCACTGCTCAGAATTGATCTTTCCTTGTGGGAGGGATGTATGTGCCCAGCCCAAACACACCACTGTGGAAGACAGAACTTCAGAGATGGAATTTAAAATTGAATAACCCGGATTGGCCCTCCTAACCTAGAGCACCATTGATGTTAATTTGCGGCCTATTTGTATTTTCTAAATGAAAACATTTTTAGCACTGCTGGTTGTGGGCTACAGAGAAATGGTATATATATATCTCGGGGGGGGGGGGGGGGGGGGGATAATACGTGCATTATATACGTGTGCGTGTGTGTGTGTGTACAATATATATATACATATATGGATTAATATATATATAATATCCCATCTTGTGTCTGCGGACTACTGTCAGAGAAAGTCCAGAGTAATTTTCTCCTCTCTGGTTGTGGTCTATCAATGTCAACAAGCTATAATATCCACTGGATGTTGGGTACGTCAAGTGAGTAGGTGAGTCAGTTGACTGGAATTCATTTAAACACATGAAAAATTACATGAAAAATAAACAGAAAAGGATACAAATGGACATTTGGTCAACGCAACGCAAAGTAGCCCATGCAGAACTGAAGCAGCCCAGGTTGGATTAGAAATAGAGTACAGTGCAGGAACAAGCCCTTCGGCCCACGATATCTGTGTCGAACATTGTGCCAAATTAAACTACACCCTGCTGTCTGCACTTGGCCTTTATCCCTCCATTCCCCACGTATTCATCTGCCTATCTGAAAGACACTTACATTATGGTATCGACTTCCATCACCACCCTGGCTGCACGTTCCAGGCACTATCATTCTCTGTACAAGATTCTTTCCTCATACTTCTTTGTTAAACTTTACCTCCTGTGAAGTTGAAGCTTTATCCAGTATGTGACATTTCCACCCTGGGAAAAAGGTTCTATCTGTCTATCTTACCTGTGCCTCTCATAATTTTACAGACTTCTATCAGGTCCTCCCTCAGCCTCCACTGCTCCAGACCAAACAATCCAAGCTGACCCAACCTGTCCTTTCATGCTAATATCCTCAAATCAAGGAAGCATACTGGTAAAACGCTCCTTCACCCCTCAAAAGCCTCCACATCCTTCCTGCAATGGGGTGACCCGTCCAAATGTAACCTACCAAAGGTTTTATGAAACTGCAGCATGACTCCGTGTGAAACATGACTCTTAGACCGAATGCCCCGGCCGATGAAGGCGAGCATTTTATGCCTTCTTTTACACTCTATCTATTTGTGTTGTTACTTTCAGAGAGCTATCAACGTGGACCCCAAGATCACTCTGTTCATCAGCGCTCTTAAGACTGTGGAGAGGATTTTCGAATTGTGAAAAAAAATCGAGAGTAATGAGTAAGGTAGAGATAAGATGAAACATTTTCTTCAACGGCTGTGAGTCTCTGGAACTCTCTTCCTCAAAGCGTGGTGGAAGCAGGGGCTTTGAACATTCTTAAGGCATAGTTTGATAAAGGCTAGATAAATAGAGGTTAGAAAGATTATGAGGAAAGGCGGGAATGTGGTGATGCGTTTACACAAAGCCCAGGCCCAATCTCACTGTGTAGGTTCAGGAGGTCAAATAACCTACTCCTGCTCTACATTCAAGTGTTCATACATATATATTCATATGCTCTGCTCATTCAAGTGATGATGGTAGGCTGGGCAATGTCATCAATGTTGTTGTTTCGGGTCTTGGAACACGGGACGACGTGGATGCTGTGACTTTGCGAGATACAAGGATCTTGCAAAGGAGGAGAAGCTGCTCCAGCACACACCTGGTAGCGATCCTGTGGGAATCTTGCCCCCACACTTCTGTAGAGATCTCTGAAGGTGGCCCGGATCACCGAGGGGCACTGTTCCACCGAGCTCACAATGGCTTCAATCAGTTCCGTCAGGTAGGACTGGAGACACTGCGCACTCTGCTGGATTATGTCTGCCTCAGTCTGGCACCGATGGAGACCTGAACAACTGAAAGGAAAGCCTCAATTAAATTAAATTCATAATTGGAATAAATCACTATTCAATTAAGGCTGACTCGTGATCTTAAAAATGGACTCTAGAGGTTTCAATCGTAGGATAAAAGCCTCACGCTTAGCACAGACTGATTTGCCAGTGAAAAAACTCAAAGCAGGACAATGAATGAAGATCTTCAATAACCTTCCTTCCAATTTAAGTTCAGAAATACATGTTCAATGTTTACTGAAAAATGTGTCATTCTGTTTGCAACTCCTCAACAAATGGACTGATCCATCCAAGAGAACAATGAGGAATGGGATGATTAGTGGCAGGTTGCATTTGCACCATAGACGTGCCAACCAATGACCATCTGCAACAGGAGTGCTTCACATTCCATGGAATTACCATCCCCATCTCCTACCATGGACATCTCAAGGGAGCACCATGACCATGTCAATAAAACCAGCCAGAGGAAGAGAGAGAGAGTCCATGAGGAGCTAACAGGGTGACTCTGGTCCATTGGTGATACCACTGGTGATACCAATCTCTGGCATCTTATAGCCTTTACACCATTGATAAAATATATATTCTCCCAATTGCATGGATGAGTGCAGCTCCAGCCGCTCAGAAGAAGCTTAAGACCATCTCGGAGAAGGAAATCCATTTGACAAGTACCCTCTAAATGTTTATTGTCTCCACCCCAGGCACACAGTGGCTGCACAGTGCGTACCATCTACAGAATGCTCTGCAGTTATTTGCCCAGCTACTCTTACAACACTTCCCAAACCTGTGGCCTTCTTATCAAGAAGGACAAGAATAGCTGGTGCCTAGTAATACCAACACCTGCGGGTCGGTTCCCCTCCAAGTTGCACACCATTCTGACCTGGAAGTGTATCACCAGTCTTTCATTGTTGCGGGTCTAAATCTTGAAACAACCCCCTGATCGGGGAAGGAGGGAAACATAGAAAATAGGTGCGGAAGGAGGCCATTCAGCCCTTCGAGTCAGCACCACCATTCATTGTGATCATGGCTGATCGTCCACTATCAATAACCCGTGCCTGCTTTCTCCCCATATCCCTTGACTCCACTAGCCCCTAGAGCTCTATCCAACTCTCTCTTAAATCCATCCAGTGATTTGGCCTCCACTGCCCTCTGTGGCAGGGAATTCCATAAATTCACAACTCTCTGGGTTAAAAGTTTTTTTCTCACCTCAGTCTTAAATGACCTCCCCTTTATTCTAAGACTGTGGCCACTGGTTCTGGACCCACCCAAAATTGGGAACATTTTTCCTGCATCTAGCTTGTCCAGTCCTTTTATAATTTTATATGTTTCTATAAGATATCCCCTCATCCTTCTAAACTCCAGTGAATACAAGCCTAGTGTTTTTAATCTTTCCTCATATGACAGTCCCGCCATCCCAGGGATCAATCTCGTGAACCTACCACTGCCTCAATCACAAGGATGTCCTTCCTCAAATTAGGAGACCAAAACTGTACACAATACTCCAGATGTGGTCTCACCAGAGCCCTATACAACTGCAGGAGAACCTCTTTACTCCTATACTGAAATCTTATTATTATGAAGGCCAACATTCCATTAGCTTTCTTCACTGCCTGCTGTACTGGCACGCCAACTATCAGTGACCGGTGTACAAGGACGCCCAGGTCTCGTTGCACCTCCCCCTTACCCAACCTAACCCCATTGAGATAATAATCTGCCCCCTTGTTTTTGCCGCCCAAGTGGATAACCTCACATTTATCTATATTATACTGCATCTGCCATGCATCTGCCCACTCACTCAACCTGTCCAGGTCCCCCGCCACCTCCTAACATCCTCTTCACAGTTCACACTGCCACCCAGCTTTGTGTCATCCGCAAACTTGCTAGTGTTGCTCCTAATTCCCTCTTCCAAATCATTAATATATATGGTAAACAGTTGCGGCCCAACACCGAGCCTTGCAGCACTCCACTCGCCACTGCCTACCATTCTGAAAAGGACCCGTTCACTCCTCCACAAGGAACTTCCTCCACAAGGACTACTGTGGTTCAAGAAGACAACTCACCACCATCTTTTGTCAATTTCATCCAATGTCAATTAAGGGATGGGCAATAAAACCTGGCCTCACTAGCAATGCCCAGATCTTAAAAAGACAAATAAGATAAGCAAATGACACAACCACCCAGATGCTTGAACATCCAGGCAATTATTTTCCCCATTGTATTACATTTCTGTATTAAAAAAATATTGGGTTTGTTTGCATAAGTCTACCCAAGATGACATCAAGTGAAGTGTTAAATAAAGCACACTGCTAGGCAAGAATTTGCACTTCAAAGTGCAAGACAGGGTTTTGAAACCATTGGCAACTCTTAAGGAACCCTGTGGCAAACTCAAGCAGCAATCGACCATTTTGGCCAGGTCGCATTGGCAAGCCTTCCGTATTCATGGCAGACTGGGCAGGTTAGCAGGGTGTGTGCGGTTGAGGGTTACCCTGCTTCCTTGAACTCCAATTTGTTTGGATCCAGCTCCACGTACTTTCTCTCTTCAAACACCCGGTTTATGGTTGGTCCAAGGATATTGTGCAAATATTGCATCCCGGCCACCTGCAACAGTTTAACACACCAATGATTGTACAGCAGAGACAGATAAATAGCAGTGACAATAATCATTTCATTCTTCAGTTTCTGAGCATTCGCCTCCCGTTCACAGAATCATCCAGTGTGGAAGGTGCGAGTACTTGCCCTTTGAAAGACCTCTTCCAACTGCATCCCGTCCCCTTCCCCTTGTGTCTATGTGAATTTTCAATTTCAAACACTTACCCAATTTCCTGTTGAGTGTAACTGATGACTCTGCCTGCAATACTTTTTAAGCTGTGCATTCATACAGTAAGTTCATAAGTGTCGGCTGCAGAATTAGGCCTTTCGGCCCATCAAGTCTACTCCGCCATTCAATCATGGTTTATCTATCTTTCCTTCTTAACCCCATTCTCCTGCCTTCTCCTCATAATCCCTGACATCTGCACTAGTAAAGAATCTATCTGCCTCTGCCATTGACTTGGCTTCCACAGCCTACTGTGGTGGATAACACCAACCGACTATGGAAAACCCTCTTCAATTTTCCTGAGTTCTTTACCTTTGATTTTAAATCTATATCTGCAAGGAACCTACATTTCCCTTTACTCGTCTTTTCCTTACTTGGACCTCTTATGTTCTAATTGCTATGTTTAATACAGATGCCATTGCTGGGGTAAACAAAGAAGGTAGAGGAATCAATCTGGTTACAGGGCCCAGATGGGGCATTGTCATCTCCTCTATGCAATCTAATTCAAACCCAAGAACTCCAAGCTATATAGCGTTTATGCAAGAAACGCATACAAAACTACAAACACAGATGAGATTTAGGGCAAACTGCATAGGCCAAATGTATCATTCGTCATTTACTGCTAAAGCCAGAGGAACGGCTATTATTATTCGGAAAGGTATACCGTTTATATTAAAGAATACAATATCTGATAAAGAAGGAAGATACGTGATAGTGGCGGGAGAAATTTATTCCACTCCACTGACTCTGATAAATATTTATGCTACAAACTTTGATAATCCCCAATTATTTAAGAAAATTATGGATCAAATAGATGAGTATAATTTTCATAATGTAATACTAGGGGGGACTTATAGATCCATGCTTAGACAAATCAACAAAATTTAGGAAGGGTAGTGCTAGATCCAAGTCCAGTGAATTCTTAAACACTTATATAAAAATATAAAACTAATATAATAGATTTATGGAGAATAACTAACCCAACTGGAAGGGAATATTCGTTTTACTCATCAGTACACAAAACTTATTCAAGAATTGATTATTTTTTAGTGGACTCAAAACTAATACCATATACGATTAATCCTAAATACCACAACAGTATTATTTCTGATCACTCCCCGCTGACTTTTACTTTAAAACTTGAGGGAATGCCAGGTTCAAACGTTTTTTGGAGATTTAACACACAAATAGCTAACGACTCACAAGGTTACGAGTATTTAAAACAACAAATAAATTTTTTTTTTGAAATAAATGAGACTCCAGGGATTTCACCATCTCTATTATGGGAATCTTTTAAGGCATTCATTCGTGGAGTTATAATTTTGTATTAAAGTTTTCTAAATAAAAAAAACAGGACAGAATAAGGGACGTTAGAAAAGGAAATTAAATTATTAGAATTAGGAAACACAAAAGACCCAACCATAGATAAATATAATAAGATAACATTACTGAAATTTAAACTTAATCGAATATTATCGGCAAGAGTAATAAGATTATTTCAGATCACAAAACAAGTACAATTTGAATTTGGGGATAAACCACATAAACTTCTAGCACGACAATTGAAGAAACAAGAAAATGAAAAAACAATTAGTAAAATCAAATCAGGGAACGGGGAACTATTAACTTTACCTAAGGACATTAACAAAAGGTTTGCTCAATTTTATCAAAATTTATATACATCTAAAACTAACATTGAAGACAATAAAATTATAATTTTTTTAGATAAGTGTAACTTGCCAAAATTGGATATCTTAGAACAAGAGGAATTAGGAGCCCAGATTACAAATGAAAAAATAAGAGAAACAATAAACAAATTGAAAAAGGGAAGACTCCAGGGCCTGATGGTTTTAATAATGAATTTTATAAAAGATTTCAGGAGTTAATTGTCCTACGATTACTTAAATTATACAGGTATGCTTTTACCGATAAGAAATTACCAGAAACTTTAGCAGAATCTACAATTACGCTTATACCAAAAAAAGAAAAAGATCTAGAAGATCTGGGCTCGTAGAGAGCTATATCACTTTTAAATACAGACCAAAACGTTTTAGCAAAGATTTTAGCAAGAAGATTGAGCAAATATATTAATAAATTGATAAACCAGGACCAAACGGGGTTTATACCCAAAAGACAATCATTTAACAATTTTTGTTTAAATATTTTTATTAGACGTAAGTACATATTCATAGAATATACTTCTCACATACATTCGTAATGTTATTAATATTAACAATTATGTCTTATTTGTATTTCTATGCATTTTAATTTTTTTTTATTACAGATGGGAAAAGATAGAGAAAAATAAAGTAAAAGTAGAAAATCAAAAATAAAGAAATGAGTGGAGTATTAAAAAAGTTATCCATCATTGGAGATATATCCATGATTTGTTATACATGATTCTTCATCCATTCCATTATTCAGGCTTCAGTCAGGCTCTCGTACCGAGCCATTTTGACCCTTTAAATATTCAATAAATGGAGACCATATCCCTCTGAAAAGATCCAACTTGTCCAGTAGGACAAGCCTTAATCTTTCCAGATGAAGTGTCTCCGACATTCCTGTAATCCACATTTTGGTTGTGGGGGATGTAGGACCTTTCCAGGATTTCAATATTCATTTTTTCCCAATTATTAAAAAATCAATAAAAAATCTTTGATTCGTTGTTATTAATTGATCTGTTTCTAATATTCCCAATATTATTAACTGAGTCAGGGATCAGATTCATATTAACAACATTCAAAATTATCTTAAATATTTCTGTCCAAAATTTAGTCATTTTTACACAATTTGTAAATGAATGCGTTAAGTTAGCTTCAAAGTGCTGACATTTATCACATATGGCAGATACATTTGAAAAAATACTATGTAGTTTGGATTTTGAATAATGTAGTCTATGTAATATTTTAAATTGTACAAGAGAGTGTCTAGCATTTAACGAGCAGTGGTGTATATGTTGTAAACTTTCATCCCATACTTCTGATCTGATTATTTGACCTAATTCGTTTTCCCATGATTGCCTATATATTTCTGTCATTGGGACATCGTTTTCCAATAAAATATTATAAATATATGATATCAGTTTTTCTGTGTTCGGGTGTTTATTTAGACATTCATCTAAAATTTCGGTCTTTCTATTTCTAATTTCCTGTGTGTTTGCTTTTACATAGTCTCTAATTTGTAAATATCTAAAGTAATCTTTTGAATGTAATCCATAAATTTGTTGTAATTCTTGAAATGAAAGGAAGGAGTTTTCCCTGTAGAGATCGCCCATCTTATTAATTCCATAGTTTTTCCATTGTAAAAAAACCTTTGTCCATTATTGAGGGTTTAAATGTAACTTTATTTACAATGGTAAAGGCTAGTAGTATACATTCTGATTTTAATGTTTTCTTTATTTGTTTCCAGATACGTATCCCACTTTCTATTATAGGGTTTCCACTTATAGGTTTTCTTACCTAGTTTAATATTGGCGAATAAAATCGAACTAATTTCAAAAGGCGAACAATCTTCTTTTTCCATTTTTAACCAGATTGGTTGTTTATCTGTCTCTACTGACCAAAAATTCATATTTTTAATATTAACTGCCCAGTAATAAAACATAAAGTTTGGCAGTGCTAGACCTCCATTTATTTTTGATTTACATAAATGTTTATTATTTATTCTATGGCTCTTATAATCCCAGATAAAGTTGGTGACTATAGAATCAACCTTCTTAAAGAAATTTTTAGAAAGATATATCGGAATCAATTGGAAAAGATATAGTAATTGCGGGAGAAAAATCATTTTTATTGCATTAATTCTACCTAGCATTGAGATAGGTAATGTTTTCCAATATAAAATGTTCTTATTTAATTTTTCAATAAAAGTGGAAAATTGGATTTAAATAAAGAATCGAATCTTTTTGTTACATAAATTCCAAGATATTTGATTTTTTCGCATAAATTCACTTTTATTCCAATTAATACTATATCCTGAAAATAATCCAAATTCAGTTATTAATTTTAGTAAATTTGGGATACTAATTTCCGGCTTTGTAATATAAAGTAATACATCATCCGCATATAAAGAGATTTTATTTTCAGTATCTCTGATGTCATACCCATATATTTCAGGATGTAATCTCACATGTTGAGCTAATGGTTCTATTGCAAGTACAAACAGTAGCGGGGATAAAGGACAACCTTGTCTGCAGCCTCAAAATAGATTAAATTTAGTTGATAGCATTTGATTTGTTATTATTCTGGCTGTTGGATTAGTGTATAATAATTTAACCCAAGTAATAAACTTCTCTCCCAACTTAAAAGTTTCCGTAACCAAAAACAAATAAGACCATTCCACCTGGTCAAAGGCTTTCTCCGCATCTAACGATATAATTACTAGGTCTTTATTAATACCTCTTTTCAAATGTATAATATTGAATAATCGTCTCAGGTTATATGAGGAATATCGTTTTGGTATAAATCCTGTTTGATCTGGGTGAATTAATTTATTAATAACTGTACTTAGTCTTTGTGCTAATATTTTGGTTAGTATCTTTTGATCAGTATTTAAAAGAGCTATAGCTCTATATGATCCTGGGTCATCCAAGTCTTTGTCTATTTTAGGTATAAGTGTTATAATAGATTCATTTAACGTTTCTGGTAGTTTCTAGTGGGTATTAATGTATTCATAGAGTATCTTCAAACGTGGTGCAATCAGATCATAACATGTTTTATAAAATTCTGAGCCAATACCATCTGGTCCCGGTGTTTTACCATTTTTTAATGATCTGATAGATTCTTCGATTTCTTTTACTGAAATTTCAGCATTTAGTGATTCTCTATTTTGTGAATCCAACCCATTCAGATTACATTTTTTAAAAAATGCTTCTATTCCTGTCCTGTTTTCTGTCGTTTTAGCTGAATATAATTTTTTATAATATTGCAAAAATCTCTCATTAATATCTTTGGGTTGTACTAATGGTTCGCCATTATATGATTTAATCCTATGGATTATTTTTTCTCCCTCCATCTTCCTTAATTGACGAGCAAATAATTTTTGAGGTTTATTTCCAAATTCAAATTGTAATTGTTTAGTGTATTGATAGAGTTTTACAACTTGATCTGAGTATATTTTATTTAATTTATATTTCAGTGCAGCGATTTTATTATGTTTTGTTATGGATGGATTAGCAGCGTTCTCTGTGTCTAATTGTTTAATCTCCTTTTCCAATTCCTGTTGTTCCCTCCGATTCTCTTTATTATAAAATGCTTGAGAAGAAATCATAATTCCACGGGCATATGCTTTAAAAATTTCCCATAATAGGGAAGAAGATATTTCCGATTTATCATTTATTTCAAAGAAAATCTTGATTTGTTCTATAATATATTCCTGAGTTGCTTTGTTTTTTAAAATTTGTGGGTTAAATCTCCATTGTCCCTGTTTTTCCGTTTTACCATTTATTTTAATCATAAATGTTAAAGCTGCGTGATCTGAGATCGTAATATTATGGTATTTTGAATTATAAGTGAGTGAGATAAGTTTAATCTATTCTTGAATAGATTTTATGTACAGGTGAATAAAATGAATATTCTCGTCCAGTTGGATTTTCTACTCTCCTTTACTAGTTTTAATGTTACTAAGTATCCATATATGCATTTAATAAGTCACTGGAATGGGATTTGGTTTTCCTTTGTCTTGTGGATCTATCTAAATAAGAATCTAATGTACAATCTAAATCTCCTCCAATTATTAAGTTATCTTGTGCTAATTCCGGGATGTTGTTAAATATTTTCTTAAAAAACAGTGGACTATCAAAGTTTGGTCCATATACATTGACAAAATCATTTTTTTGTGCATTTAGTTCTCCTATTACAATAATGTATCTACCGTCATTATCAGTTATAGTTGATGTATGTTTGAATAAAGTGCCTTTACGAAATAATATTGCTACGCCTCTTGATTTGTGTGTAAAAGAAGAATATGTTTTATCTATCCATTTAGCTTTCAGCTTATGCTTGGCATCTTTTTTTAAATGTGTTTCTTGAATGAAAATCACATCAGCTTTAATTACTTTTAAATGTGCTAATACTTTACCTCTCTTAATTTGTTCATTAATACCTTTAACGTTCCAGCTGCAAAACGTTATTCCTTCATTCCCCGTATTCATTTTTAAATCTTGCATCTTTTGTCTATGGGGGTCTATAATAGAGCCAATGGTTCAGTTCGACACCCAACCTTACACCCGAACTCCGAATAGACGAATTTTAAGACCCTTGAATGTCTCTCACGTGTATATCTCCTTTGATCCAATTTGTAACTCCATTCAAACTGAAAATAATAATGATAGATTATAATAGAGAAGAAAAGAGGATAGGTTAAGAAATTAGTATTGTGCACAAAGAAGGAAAAAAATACATCTAGTATTAGTGTAGTTAGTGCTAGCCATACTAGCATGGCTAACCATCTACCGACTTCCGTAGTTGATGTTACGAACTTAACCAGCTCCTTGGTTTCTTGGAATTTTTATTCCATAGCGGTATTTTACCGGGGATATTAAATTTTAAAATATTCGGGTTCCAATAGTCGGAAATGTGAGGATACATATATTTAAAACTTGTTTGAAAATCTAATTAAATAAAACGAAAAGAAAGGAAAAAAGAAAAGAAAAATGAAAATTACTAGTAAAAAAGAAAGAAGGTTTCCAAAGAGGGCAAATGAAATCAAACTCTGTATTTGACTCTAATCATTCCATTATAAATAAGTATTAGTTGTTAGTGATAATTATTAACTCTGATTAGTAAAGATACCACGCTATAATTTTAGTATTTATTAGTATTTATTAGTTATTTGTATTAGTAGTGCAGTTATACTAATTATTAGTATCCATGGGAGAGTTTCCGATCCACATCTTTCTCAGTCACCACTTCAATTCCATCCAGTCCTGCAAAGTCAGTTTATTCAGTGGTGAGGCACAGTTTTAAAAGTATTATTCAAGCATCCTCTCAAGCCTTAATCTTCTGCTTCCACAGGATTGGTGAAAAAATGTTCCTTCTTGTTGTAAGTGACTCTTAGGGTAGCTGGATAGCTCAGACCATATTTCAAATTCTCCACTTCCCTCAAGATACTTTTAGTCTCTTTAAACGCTTTTCATTTCCTGGAGACCTCTGCTGGATAGTCTCGATAAATACTGATCCTGTGTCCTTCAAATGCAAGATTTCTGTTTCTTGATATTTTTTGCATTAGCTCCTCCAAGACGTGGTCGTACTGTACTTTTATTATCATTTGTCTTGGAGGAGTTTTGTCTTGTCTGACGTCTCATCACTCTGTGTGCTCGGGCTAGTAAAGGCTTTTGTTCCAGAGATAAAACTTTTTGCGGTATATTTGCAGTGAATTCTCGGGGATCTTGATCTTTCTCTTTCCCTTCTGGAATACCCGCAATTCTTAGGTTCTGTCTTCTCTGGCGACCTTCCAATTCAGTACATTTCTCGGTTATTTTGCCCAGTAATTCAGTTAGACGTTGATTTTCTGTGATAAGCTTTGCTGTAGTCTGAGCACTTGTTTCGGCTAGTTCTTCAAGGCCTTTTATGGCAGCCATCTGTTGGTTCAGTGCCTGCTCCACAGATTCAGCCTTTCTTCAAAATCAGTTTTCACATTTCTGATTTTATCATTCGTCTCATTCGTCAGACCAATCAATATTTCTGCAACTTCTTTCTTCAATTCATCCAATGTATTCTTAGTCATAGTATTAATTTCAAGCTTTAAGTCCTTCATTTCCTCCTTGATTTTTTTTATTTCTTCACCAACATTCATCAGCTTTATTTCTTCCCTTAAACCAGCAATTTCACTTGCAATAAAAGTTTTAAGTTCTTCACCTTCCGATTTTTTCATCGTTTTTTACGACACATCTTCTTGGGATAACGTCCTACCTGAGCCCGAGGCTTCAGTCGGGCCTTCCACCGGTTTCAGCCTGGTAGCCCGACTTTTCGGTTTATCCGGAGGTGGGCTGCGCTGTGTAGACATAGTAAGTTGCGTGCCTGATGACGTCACTCACAGCAATCGGTGCAGAGGCAGCAGGCAGCAGGTAGGTCGGTTTCTCCCCGATTTTTCTCCGTTTTTTACGAGGAGCTGGCTGGCGTTACTCTCTAGCCCTCCATAGCGCCACCGGAAGTCACAATCATTTAACAATTTGAGACAACTTTATAATATAATGTATTCACATAAAGGGGAAAAGGAAGACTTATCAGTTATATCTTTGGACGCAGAAAAAGCATTTGATCAGGTAGAGTGGCAGTATTTATACATAGTACTCCAAAAAATTTAATATGGGAGATAATTTTATTAGATGGGTAAAATTATTATATGATAAACCAACAGCAAGAATATTAACTAATAATACGTTGTCTCAAAAATTCCAACTATCATGGGGCAATAGGCAGGGATGTGTTTTATCACCCCTGCTATTTGCCCTTATGATAGAGCCACTGGCTGAAAGGATAAGAACTCATCCGAATATTCAGGGATATAGATCTAAGGACTCTAATAATAAAATTTCATTATACGTGGATGATATACTTTTATATATTAGAAATTCAGAAACGAGTATCCCGAACGTATTAAATGTAATAGAGGAATTTGGTTCCTTTTCTGGATATAGAATAAATTGGAATAAAAGTGAAATTATGTCATAACATCCTCAGAAAGCAAGTCATCTATTAAAATTTCCATTTAAAATTGCAACAGAAAAATGTAAGTATTTAGGTATTCAAGTTACCAGAAGATATAAATCATTATTTAACGCTAATTTTAGTCCTCTGTTAAACAAATTGAACGCTTTGATTACATTTTGGAAAACACTCCCACTATCATTAAGTGGCAGAATAAATGCTATAAAAATGATAGTGCTACCATATATTGAAATATTATATTTATTTCAATCCATACCAATATATATACCAAAATATTAAAAAAAAAACTAGAGTCTAATATTACGAATTTTATATGGGACTACAAAGCACATAGAATTAAAAGAAATCATTTGTGTAAACCTAAAGATGTAAGGGGACTTGCACTGCCTAATTTTTTATATTATTATTGGGCAGTGCATATTAAGAATATTATTTATTGGTTGGATTGTCCTTCTCAACAGATGGAATGGATAAGAATGGAAAAAGAGGATTGTTTTCCTTATGATTTAGGAGCGATCCTCTTCTCTCCGATAAAATTGAAAAATATATTATATAAGAAGAATCCAATTATACACAATATAATTCGAATTTGGAAACAAATAAAATTAAATTTAAAATTAAGAAACTTATCTTCATTAAAACCAATAGTGAATAACCCGGTATTTAAACCATCTATTAAGGATAAAACATATAGACAATGGGAAAGACTGGGAATTAAAAAGTTGGGTGACATGTATGAAATGGGAAATTTATTATCATTTCAACAATTAAAATCAAAATTTAATTTGAATAATAACCAATACTTTAAATATTTACAGATATGTGACTTTATAAAAAAATATATACCAAGATTACAGAATATAACGATAGACCCACTGGAAGAAGCAATGAATATTAAGGCGGACTCACAAAAATTAATATTATATCTATATAACAGTATTCTTAATAGAGAATTGCCTTCAACAGAGGCAATTAGAGAAGACTGGGAAAAAGATTTAATGATAAAAATTTCGAAAGAAACATGGGAGAGGTATTTGATATATATACATAAATGTCCGTTTAACTCTAGACATAATTTAATTCAATTTAAAATATTACACAGACTATATTATTCAAAAGTTAGGTTGAATAAATTTTATTCAATTATCTCATCAATCTGTGATAAATGTCTTTCTCAAAATGCCAATCTTACACACTCTTTCGTTTCTTGCATAAAACCTCAAAGTTTTTGGTGTGATATATTTGATATATTCACTAGTTTATTTAAGATTAAAATGTAACCTAGCATGGAAATGATTATCTCTGGAGATGTAAATAAATTAAATATATCCCAAATCCCATTTTTTAATTATGGTTTAATAATAGCGAAAAAACTCATAATTAAATTTTGGAAAAAGGCTACTATACCAACACTCAAAATGTGGATTGGTAATATGTTGGAAACATATTTGGAAGAAATTAGACTCCTCCCAATAGAAAAAAAGACCAATCCTTAACGAGTTGGTCTCCATTTATTGACCTTGTGGAATCATGCAGTGTAATATCATCATAAGATTAAAAATTCTGGGTTTGACTGAAAATTGATTAAGAATATTTAAAAAAAAACATCGACTGGTTGTGTGGGATAATCTCCTTTCTGCTTTACTTTCTCACATTTCTTTCTTCACTCTACACTCACTAGTCTATTCTTCACTCTTCACTACTTCTTTCTTTCTCATTTCTTACTAAAAAAAATGTTTAAAAAAAAGGAAGTTGTACAAATAATGTTTTAATAATTTTGGGAACCAGTAAAATGGTACCATTAAAATGTAATGTATTTACTTCTAATAAAATAAATAAATAAATAAATAAATAAACAAAAAAAAAAGAAAAGCTACAACAGCATTGGTGTGGTTCACTGTGGCACCAATTTCCCTTCACTACACCAGCGTCATTATCAATTAAACAAAATGTTTTGTTACCTTCTTCACTGAAATGTTACATCTAACAGAGACCTTGGTCAAGTGTTCCAATTTATAATTCCACCTTTAATGTTCTTACCCTGGAGAATCTGTATTTTTCCCATCTTAAGAATGGCTACAGCGCAGAGGGAGGGCATGCGGCCCATCATGTTCATACCAGCTCTGTCACAGAGCAACTCTCAATTCCACCCACTGAAGCTTCTTCTGTCACTATGCAAATTCTTCTTCACCACTGAATGCCAATTCTCGGAGGATTTCAATGATTTTGCACTCAAGACCCTCACGGGCGTGGTAGTGAGTGTGGTGCTTATGGGACTCAAAGATTGTACCGTCAGGGGTGTTACAGTGAAGTATTAAACACAGGCAGACATGTAGCAATTACATCTTCACCACCCTCGGCGTTAGTTGGAATGAACATGGTTTCCCTGCCAGCTGCAAAGATGAGCAGGAGAGAAGTCCCAGTATCCTGCCAGTATTTAATCCACATCTGATTTCACAGAAAGAGACTGGGTTGAGTTCAACTTCAGGATTGGATGGGTGAAGTATTCGTATTGCCAATGTATTGTTACCCCTGCAAAACCAAAACCATATTGAAGCCTGGGACTCACTTGACTACCTATACCAGACAGCCAATTCTTACAACATGGAATGGCCCCGTAGCAGATGCGTTGACGTCGCGGGGCTGGGAACTATCCCGAGCCAATTCAGCTACCACCATCATCTATTGAAAACAAGTGAAGGCTCCCACTGATTGTCGCCGGAAGCTTGCGACAGACGATGACAGCGATGTCAACATTTGAAACATGGAAGATGGACACGAAAGAAGAAGACAACTTGGAATGGAATGGATGGAATACTTTATTGTCACATGTGACACGGCACAGTGAAATTCATTGCTTGCATACACAAGGTATACAAATAGCGGCCACCGACCGCTCTGACAAAGTTCCAAAGTACGCCGCCTTCCTCCACGTCAGGTCCCCCATTGTCCTCCGCCCTCCCTCCCCATTGTTCTTCCCCTTCCCCCCTCACGATGGTCCCCCCACTCTCTCATCGACCGTGGTATCTTGATAGATACAGTATTGGACAGCAATTAGCACTGCGGAACAGAGACAGCTAAATGCGGGGGGGGGGGGATCAATTATGCACCTGCATGATATCTTATCAGCATCTGGTGTTACCTGTACCCGGCTATATCTGCAGTTCAAACCAGACTCGTGAACTCTCTATCTTCAATGCTAACAATGCACTAACAACGAGGATACTTAACAACAATGAATTACATTTCTTTCCAATTTGCGCATTACCTTTAAAAAGCATTCCATGGATTTTGAAGCTAAAGAATTGTTTCGGAACAATGTATTTGGTTCGGCTGAAAAAAAAAAGACAAAAATAGAAGCACAACTTCAGAAGAGATGAAACATTCTGGACTCCCTCAGCATGTATTTTAAACTGTTCCAAATGTTGACAAAATATAGACTTCCCGATTTATTACATTTCAATAGCTTTTGTGACATAGCCTATTGGTCAGACATAAAAAGCAGCACCTCAAAATAACAGGGATGAGCCTGAAAATGGCTGGGTTTTGGCATTAAGGTTACTGGGGTGCTATTTGTGAATTGCACAATAAGTAAGATCGAACAAACTAGAACCAGAGAGAGAGAATAAATCCTGAATCCTGAAAATATGAGAATAAGATTGGGAATGGCTAATTATCTGAAACTTGAATTAATTGCTGAGTCCATGACGAGGTGTTGTTCCTCAGTCATTGAACAGTGCAGGAGGATAAAGATTAAGCGATTTGAGTGGGAGGGAAGAATTAAAACAGATATCCTCCCTCTCTCCCTCTCCTGTTCTCCCTCCCTCTCTCTTTCGCCTCTTTCTCTCTTTCCAACTTTCATTTTATATTGTTTTGTAATTTCCTCTTTCTCCCTCCTCATGACCTCATGAGTGTCCCCAGCACTTCCTATTTTTTATTTCCAATTACCAGCATCTACAGTTTCTTGTTATTCGGCCACTGCAAGCCATTTTATCAGATCAGACAAAATACATATATAATGCGATAAATAAATATATTTGATCAACTGTAATTATTAAATGTATTAGTCCACAGCCCTGTAGGAACAGAACCGATCTTGCAACACTTTCTAACCAAAGAATCACAACTTCCAAACGTTTTATTTTGTTTGGAGTAAGTCGCTCAATTTCTTACTTGTTCTATCCAGTTCCAACTTAATGACAAAGTTTAAGAAGTGTTTTGCCAGCCCTTGTCCCAGGAAGAGTTTAACCAGATTGGTTGCGACCTCCTGCCGGTTCTCGGTGGTGGTCAGCTCATCGATCATTGCCAGCAAGTTCCCTTCTTCACCCTGTGGGGAAACAGGATACAGCCGTTACCCATCGTAGCTTGCAACGTGTAGAGTCCCTATAGTTCAGTTCCGCTTAGTTTATTGTCACGTTAATCAGTGGAAATACTCATATTCAGAATTGCTTATTCTCTGCCAGGATGGAGGTGAGATTTACGGCTCCTGAGACAGACTCCATTCATTATAAAGGGACTTCCCTTTTACACATGACCATTTAGCAGGCGTGCTTAGTGGGCTCCCATCAAAGAATAAAGGAAAATCAGGCAGGAATCACTGACTTCAACAACAGCTCACTGGCCTGCTGCACATGCTGTTATTAATAACTTAAATACTAGCCCAACCAACTCTTCAAACAAGCAGGAAAATATTTGTAGGAAGCAACTGCAGTTACTCAGTGGGACAGGCAGCATCTCTGGAGAGAAGGAATGACTGAACTTTCAGGACGAGGCCCTTCTTCAGACTGAGAGTCAAGGGAGAGGGAAAACGAGAGATATGGAAGGGTAAGCTGTGGAAAACGAGAGATCAAAGTGGACGAGGTTCCAGGACAATAGACAATAGGTGCAGGAGTAGGCCATTTGGCCCTTCGAGCCAGCACTGCCATTCAATGTGATCATGGCTGATCATCCCCAATCAGTACCCCGTTCCTGCCTTCTCCCCAGATCCCCTGACGCTGCTATTTTTAAGAGCCCTATCTAGCTCTCTCTTGAAAGCATCCAGAGCACTTGCCTCCACCTCTGAGGCAGAGAATTCCATAGACTCATTCCTCGTCTCATAGAAACATAGAAACATAGAAATTAGGTGCAGGAGCAGACCATTCGGCCCTTCGAGCCTGCACCGCCATTCAATATGATCATGACTGATCATCCAACTCAGTATCCTGTACCTGCCCTCTCTCCATACCCCCTGATCCCTTCAGCCACAAGGACCACATCCAACTCCCTCTTAAATATGGCCAACGAACTGGCATCAACTACCTTCTGTGGCAGAGAATTCCACAGATTCACCACTCTCTGTGTGAAAAATGGCTTACTCATTATTCTTAAACTGTGGCCCATGGTTCTGAACTCCCCCAACATCGGGTACATGTTTCCTGCCTCTAGCGTGTCCAAGCCCTTAACAATCTTATATGTTTCAATGAGATCCCCTCTCATCCTTCTAATCTCCAGAGTGTACAGGCCCAGCTGCTCCATTCTCTCAGCATATGACAGTCCCGCCATCCCGGGAATTAACCTTGTACAATGTAGATTAGATAATGTTAGCTTGAGGAAGGTGACAACGAGGCATACAATGTCAATTTTATTCAGGAGGACAGTCAGACTGGTCGAAGAACTAGGATGGGGGAGGGACGGAGAGAGAGGGAAAGCAAGGGTTACTTGAAGTTAGAAAAGTCAATATTCATGCCGCTGGGTTGTAAGCTGCCCAAGCAAAATATTTGTGCTGATCTCTTGACATCTGCCTTCACCGACTGAGGGTAGCACATCATTTCCATGACACCATATATTCCTCACAACATAGGAGGCCATTCAGTCCGTCATGTCAATGCTATGTCTCAAAGTAATCACAATTAAACCATTCCCCCAGCCCACCCTGCATATTTCCCTGTGATCTATTCTCACTCTGTGCCATCAACTCCTCCATTGATACTCCTACCACCCACCTACTCTAGGGCACATACTCTGCAAGTTGCACCACACATATTTACTAGCCTCCTGTAAAAGCATAGGCTGTGGGGGAAATCTAAGTCAATGATTATCATTTATATCATTATTCAAGTTTATCATACATCTGTTTAGAAAATCTGTCAATTGTGATCCATCGTACAGTTTGGTCTCTTACCCCTGGAATCAGTAACTGCTACTCTGAGGGTACAGACGATTGAGATGAGAAGACATCCCTTAATGCAGAGGGTTTTAAATCTTTGAACTTCCCTGAATCAGAGTTGTAGATACTCAGTTAGGGTGTGTACTAATTGTTGCTGTTGGTGAATTGTTGGACACAAAGTAAATCAGAGGGTTTGGAGATTGTAGGCAAATGTGGGCAAGGTTAATTATTTTATAACAGGGCAGGCTTGAGGGAGCAAATAACATGCTCCTGTTGCTATTGTTACATTTTCATGTTAAGTGAAAACTTTGTCAGCTGTTTCCTTCATTTTGGACAAATCATCTGATATAACTTATAAAGTTAATTACAGCAGTGAAAGACATATGTTTGCAAGTTGTCTAAATTCGGGGCTAGGAAAGGAATGGCCCAGCCTCTATGAACAGGCGCTCACTGACAAGAGTGGGCTGAGCCAAGGAAGCCAAGAAATTTCCAGAGTAAAAATCGAAACCCACGCAACTTGCCACCTTGATGTGGGCTACCTTAGGTGGTCACCCCCAAAATGACTCTCTGGCCATTGAGGCTGGTTGTGGGATGGTCACTGAGGTCCTCCTCACCATGATCTGATCTCCCCACACCAGTAACATCTGAATTGGACCCAATTTTGAAAGACTTCTGACAAAGCAGGATCTCCCTAGCGACAAGGTTTTCCATTCTATCCAAACCTCCGCATGTACACTAGGGACTTGCTGATCTACCCTGGCATGAATGAGGAGCTAGAGAATGTTTCCAGATCAGCATGAAAGGTGAGACCTCAGTGCCTGGGTTGGTGCTGGATTGGGGCAGGGCGTGAAAGATCCCGCATGGTGGGGGAGGGGTTGACTGAAGTGGTGACCCTAGGAGGAAGCAGAGGGATCCTCGATACAATGGGAAAATAAGTCACCAGACTGACTCCAGCGCAGTAGCTGTCCAACACTTCTGTGTAGTTGGTCCCAGCTGAGAGGAACCCCGAGAGGAATGATGGATGAGGAGAAGAGTAGAGAACAAAGGAAGACACTCACATTGTTGGTTGTCGTGGACTGGAGTAGTAGCTCTGTGAGGGGCTGGTAGTAACTGGAAGGAAGGACGCTCTCATCCCGCAGTCGCAGCTGTAGACGCAGCGAACCCAGGGCTCCCCTGAAAAACACATGTGTTAGATCGCATACCAGGCCTGTGTACTTCAGAACTGTGTGCATGGGATTGGCCGTACAGCCATCGTACCCGAGGCTGCAAGAAGGTAAAGGCTGCAGCAATACACTCTTGCTGATGTCAGGTGTCAGAGGTTATGTAGAGAAGGCAGGAGAATGGGGTTAGATGGGAGAGATAGATCAGCCTTGTTTGAATGGCGTAGACTTGATGGGCCGAATGGCCTAATTCTACTACTATTCCTTATGACCTTATGATCTCCGGGGATTGATGGATCAGTATTTATGAAGCAAAGCTTTAATAAGTCGGCACCGAGCAGCAGATATTTCCAGGCTATTGGATGTTGCTTCTACACATGCCGTTTAATTACTTTTTGACACTTGCTTGGCAGTACAATAAATGACCCACTGGTCAACCTGAGGAGCACCTTCAGCAACAGACCGGTTCCACCAAGATGCAGCACAGAATGCCACAGGAGATCCTTCTTCCCCGTGGCTATCAAACTGTACAACTCATCTCCCTTCTGACATGGGGCAGACCGACTCCCCCCTCCCCCCCCAATCTTTGCACATCCCCACTCCTGGACTTTCCACTCGTCACTTTAATGTTTCATGCATCTTGATGTGTTTTATAACTGTTGGCAGACCAATTTCCCTCCTGGGATAAATAAAGTTCCATAGTATCGTGATTGTCCAGTAAACCTGATGCACTTCAAGAGAACAGGAAATAAACAAGCGTACAGTCACACACTCGCTTGCACTCTGGGCCTCCGGGCTCCCATTCTGGTCTCATGGTATTGGGAGTGGTTTATTATTGTCATGTAGTGAGATGAAGCGATTACCATCCTTTGCATGCTATCCGGTCACACACTGTATGTGGGTATAATCAAGAGTCTGGTGGTAGGCGAGAAGGGAAATCAAAGCATGATAGGAAGAGGTTGGGTTAGGGTGGACGAGGTTGGAGCAGGAGTTGTGCAGATCAGGGATTAGTTTAGTTTGGGTTAGAGATACGGCGCGGAAACAGGCCGTACGGCCCACCGGCTCCGTGCCGACCAGCGATCCCCGCTCATTAACACTATCCTACACCCACAAGGGACAATTTTTACATTTACCAAGCCAATTAACCTACAAACCTGTACGTCTTTGGAGTGTGGGAGGAAACCGAAGATCTCAGACAAAACCCACGCAGGTCACGGGGAGAATGTACAAACTCCGTACAGACAGCACCCGTAGTCGGGATCGAACCCGGGTCTCCAGCGCTGCCTTCGCTGCAAGGCAGCAACTCTACCGCCGCGCCACTGTGACCGCCCTGAGACTGGATGAATTAGAGGGAAAGCATAGGTCAAAGCGGGATGAGTCGCCGCTGAACATAATCTGTGAAAAGTGAAGGATCTTGAAGCGGTTTCAAGCTGGGGTGCTGTTCCCCGATGTGAAAGCAGTGCTTAAGAAACCACCTAACCTGATGGATCCAGTCCTTTGTTCCATCCTCTTCCTGCAAGGTTTACTTAACTCCAGCAAATCCAGTGCATTTTGAAAAATCTGCTCATTTTCTCATTATGTTATGAGCGACTGGTGGACAGCAGGCCAGCAACAAGCCTTGGAACCTATTTCCCTTCAAATCTGAACAGGCTTCAGTTTTCGGATATGTGAACCTCCTTGCACCCACTATGCAACCTGTGTTCAGGACTCAGGTCAAATTACGAGGTCAAATTACAGCCATTTCATTAAATTTGTATTGAAGAAACTGAGCATGCACGGAGTTATGATGCCATTCTGTGAAGTTGTTTTATTTCTTGCTGATTATTGGTGCGTAATTGTTTCCTCTCTTTCCTGTGTCCTCCCCCTCACCCCACCCGAGTGCAAATCCATTCCTTCCACACTCTCATCCTCTGCCCCTTCCACCTACATCCCTCCCTCTAGTTCCACATTTCACTTTTCTTTCATTCTTCTCCTTATCTGATGCCATTTTGTCTCCTTCTTATTTCTAGCCTTTGTCCACTACACTTACATTGGCAATCACCTCCCCCCCCACCCTCACCAGTATCCATCTATCACTTAAGCACCTATTGGACTATTCCACCATTTAAGATGCAGTTAGACAGGTACATGTATAGGAATGGTTTGGAGAGACATGGCCAAATGCTGGCAGGTGGGACTAGTGTAGCTGGGACATGTTGGCCGGTGTGGGCAAGCTGGGCTGAAGGGCCTGTTTCCACACTGTATCACTCTATGACTTGCCAGGCTTCTTCCTGCCCCACCTCTTTATCAGCTTTCTGTTCCCACTACTATAATCAGTCTGAAAAAAAGGGTCCCGGCTCAAAACATTTCCTCCGTGTCCTCCGCAGATGCTGCCAACCCACTGAGTTACTCCAGCACTTTGACTCTCCACAAGATTCCAGCATCTGCAGTTCATTTTGAATCTCTTCTTAGTTGAGGTTTATTGTCACCTGCACCTATGTAGAGTGCAAAGCTTTGCCTGCATGCTATCTAAACTGATCGGGCAACACTATATATAAATACAATCAAACTTAAGTACAACAGGTAGAGCAAAGGGGAAGATGCAGTGCAGAATATAGTTCGTAGCATTGTCGTGCGTGTTCCATAGCCAAAGCCCAATGTCCACAATGGGGTGGAGGTGAATTGATCAGTAGCCTCGCTTATGGAAGGATCGTTCAGAAGCCTGATAACCGAGGGGAAGAAGCTGTTCCTGAATTCTTGAAGAAAGCTGTTTCTTGATCGGCTCTGTGTTATGTTGTTGGTTGCGAATGGTCCAAGTTAATTCATGCAACTGTGAGAGAGAATTGCTAATTGCTACCAGCGATCTTGTGGCCAAAGGGAGGAGGAGTGAAACGGTTTGGATGAGAGGCGCTTGCAAATCTGTAGCCACCTGCCTTGAAGGATATGAGTGGGGATTTACACATCCTGGTGCACAAACTCCATCTGCTACTGGAAGGTGATCAACTCGATGAAAGACCCATAGGGAAGCGGTAGGGTTGTTGCCTTACAGCGCCAGACACCCAGGTTCGATCCTGTCCACAGGTACTGACCGTTCTGGCCGAGACCTGCGTGGGTTTTCTCCAGGAACATCAGTTTCCTCCCACACCCCAAAGATGTACAGATTTGTAGGTTAATTGGCTTTGGTAATAAAAAAGGTAACTTGTCCCTAATGTGTGTAGGATAGCGTGTCCGCGGATCGCTGGTCGGCGAGGACTCGGAGGGCCCCAGGACCAGTTTCCACGCTGCATCCCTAAACTAAACTAAACACACTTTGGTTTGCTTGAATCATGCTGCCGTTTCTGGCAGGGGAGCTGTAGCAGACTGGAACATGCCCTAGATAGCCGAGGGACACCCTCCACTTAGTGCATAAGATCTCTGGGGAAAGGCCACTGTACAGTGTCACTCTGAGAACTGCAACCTGTGTTAAAACACCCCTTATACTTAGCACTGATGCAAGTCATGTGCATGAGATATTGGTGCCATGCTGGTAAATGTCAATACGTGGATAGAGCTGTGGGAAACCAGGGTGTGAAGGCGGTGAGTCATTCGCCTCCGGACTGTAGGTGGCGGAGGAGTGGAGGGAGGTGTTGGTGCAGTCGGCCTGGGTATCGTCATCGCATGCAAGGAATCTGGTCCGTCTCCTGATAACAATGCCAGGAGTAAAAGCCTAGAGCGTTTATGTGTCATATGTACTGGCGACGAATACAAATCAACATCGATCAAAAATACCAGGTTCCCCTTTTCACTAGCGGAGCTTTGCTTCATTTCTGCAATGTGGCTGTGAACAGCAAAGTGCTAAATGAGGCACAACTTATCAGAAGCAGCTGGCCAGGATCCTGAGGCAAAGATTTGGGGGAATGAGGATGTCACCTATCCATTGTGCTGGCAATTCTGTCAGTGGCCTGCTGGAAGCTTGTCCGGTTTGTGAATGTCTGTAGTTGTGTGTTCCTGTTTATATGTGTGTGTGTGTGTCTGTGTTAAACGTGTTTGTGTGTGTGGGTGCGCATGCATGTCGCGTGCTCACACGTAAGTGTATGTTTTCACACGTGCATGTCAAGAGGCAATTGTCATACGTTGCAGATCGGACAGTGAAATTCTTACTTGCAGCAGCACCACAGAATAAGTAAACATAGTACACTGTACACTGTAAACAATATTATAAACGAGAACAAAAGTTCAGTGTGCGTATATATACGTGTATAAGTGTGTGCGTCACATTGGGGACAGTAATTTGGGGAAGTGTGGCGTTAGCTGGGTTCCTGCTAAAGAATTACTATAAACAAGTGAACTCACCAACCCTTGAGCGCACCAATCTGTCCCCTCTCAGCAGGAGTCTGTAGGTGTTATGAGATTATCAGCGCCGAATATGTTTTTTTTAGTTAATCCTCATACATCTTACCGGGTTGCGCCAGCAATGGCTGCCTCGCCAACAGTCTGTCCCTTCCTTCTCTGTTGCTTTTTTTATTATGTGTTAAATGTATGTTTTTAGTGTTCTTTCGCTTTTATGTGGGGGTGGTGGTGGGGGGGGGGGGGTTTGGGGAATATTTTTTTAATCTCTTACCTTGAAGGAGATGCGATTTTTTTCCGTATCGCATCTCCGTCCGCACTGCGGCCTAACATCGAGGAACTGGAGGCCTTTGACAATAGACAATAGACAATAGGTGGAGGAGTAGGCCATTCGGCCCTTTGAGTCATTCACAGTGATCATGGCTGATCACCCACAACCAGTACGCCATTCCTGCCTTCTCCCCATATCCCTTGACTCTGCTATCTTTAAGAGCTCTAACTAACTCTCTCTTGAAAGCATCCAAAGAATTGGCCTCCACTGCCTTCTGAGGCAGAGAATTCCACAGATTTTCTGGGTGAAAAAGTGTTTTCTCATCTCTGTTCAAAATGGCCTATCCTCTGTGGCAGGGAACAAGTTTCTGAGGACCCTTTTGACCTTCCTCAAATTTGGAGACCAAATTTAGAGTATTGTGCAATACTCCAGGTGTGGTCTCAAATACTCTTGTTACCTGTACGCTTCCCCTTTTTCCCAATTTGAGATAATAATCTGCCTTCCTGTCCACCCCTGGCATCTGCCATTACTCACCCAATGTCCAAGACCCTGTAGAATCCTCCTCACAGTTCACACTGCTTTGTGTCATCACCAAGCCTTGGGAGTACTCCACGAGTCACTGTCTGCCATTCTGAAAGGGACCCTGTCAGCACCCTACGTACTCTGATTTTGCGTGGGACTTTATCAAAGGTTTTCTGAAAGTCCAGGTACACTACATCCATTGGTTCTCCCTTGTCCATTTTCCTAGTTACATCGTCAAAAAACCCTTCGTAAATCCATGTTTACTCGGACGTGCAGCTATTTCATCTTTTTGGGAGCTCCAACCACGAGAGCCTGCAGACTTTAACATCGTAGAGCTCGCCGTCTCTGGTTAGAGACCGACTTTGACAGCTCCAAACGCAGGGGCTTCGACCACCCCGACGCGGGAGCTTCGATCGCCCTGTGTAATTGGTACATGTGACAATAAAAGACCTTTCAAACCGTTGAGACTAATGCCCCTGTCCCACTTAGGAAACCTGAACGGAAACCTCTGGAGACTTTGCACCCCACCCAAGGTTTCCGTGCGGTTCCCGGAGGTTTTTGTCAATCTCCCTAATGGTTGAAAGTGGTTTCTGCTTCTTCTATGTTCCAGCGATTATTTCAAAAAATTCAAATCCAGCTGCGACTAAAAATAGATTGAAGTTTTTTAGTCGAAACCGGTTGCAATGCTAGTTGAAGGTGGTTGCCGGAGGTTGCAGGTAGTGGAAGGTAAGACCTCCCTGGTGGAATAAAACTGGGTGAAAAAGAGGTCTTACCTTCCACAACCTGCAACCTCCGGGAACCGCACGGAAACCTTGGGTGGGGCGCAAAGTCTCCAGAGGTTTCCGTTCAGGTTTCCTAAGTGGGACAGGGTCATAAACCTACAAGGACCCCTGACTTCCAATATTCTGTTGGGTTGATTACATATTACTCCCCATCTGTCAAAGAGATTTTATTTAAAAATGACTGCCTGCATGGGACTAAAGAAGCACTGAAGGATGCTGATGCCCGTTGCAACTCTGAGCGCGACTAAACCTATTGCGCCGTTACTCACTGAATTACGTTGTTACCTAGAAACGTAGAGCTGCAGATACCGGTTTGTACCAAAGATAGACAATGTGCTGGAGTAATTCAGAGGGTCAGGCAGCATCTCTGGAGAAAAAGCATGGGTGACGTTTCGCATCTTTTGTATTCATTATCCCAGCCCTGCCTGTTTTTGGTATTAGACTTATTTGGCTTAACCTCTATCTCCTCAATCACTTCATCTGCTAACCCACTGTCTTAGTTCCCACCCCCTCTGCTGCACTAGTTTAAACCTTCCCAAACAGGACCAGCAAGACTCGCTGCAAAGATAGTGATGCCCTTCATTTTAGGTACATCCTGTTCTTTTCACACAGGTCCCACCTGCCCTGGAAAGGAGCCTAATAATCCAATGCTCCCACCTACACCAGATATTTAGCCATGCATTAAACTGCAATATCTTCCTATTTTCTGTCTCACTAGCCTGTGGCACAGGGAGTAATCTCAAGATTATAATCCCACTTTCAATTTAGCACCTTATATTCTATATTGCTGCCTATACCATGAGATTTATATTGTATCCAGAGATAATAATCCTTCTTGATTTCTCAATGGCAACCTCATCTCAACAACAATCGGAGTGCAAATTTAATTCAGTCTGCCCATTCTGGCAATGGGCAACAAGGAAGTGAATTACATTTATATCAGATCATTCACAGCCTTGGAATGCCCCGAATCAGTCCTGAGCCAATGAAGTTTTTTTTTTAATGGCAGCCAAATCTGCAAAGAAATGCTATGTGGCAGCATCCCATAAATAAAATGGTTCGACTGAAAATTACAGATGGGGTTTTATTAGGCAATGGTATGATATATTTGAATGTCAGAGCAAGCTTGAGGGATTCAGTAACCTACATCTGTTCTAATTAAAACTGCACCTTTGGCCCAGATGTAGTCGTGTAAATACCAAGAGCTTGGCACCCATTCCCAGGTCTCAGGATAACTGAACCATGCAGGTGGCAACTGAAAAATGTCATCAACTCCAGTGAGGCAGAACACTGATTTCTGTTTCTGCTGCTCCGAGGAAACCATAGAATCATGGAAAGGAGACGGCACAGGAGAAGGCCATTCAGCCCATCACAACTGTGCCGGCTCACCACCAGAGCAACTCATTAATTCCACTCACTAGTTCTTTCTTGATAGCCTTGGACATGTTTCTCCACCAATTACTCATCCAGTTCCCTCTTGTTTCCTTGGCCTGTCTCCGTTACATCTGCAGGCTGGGCATCAAACGTATATCCAAAGAGCGTTGGAAGATCATAGTCAATGTCCCTGATATTGTGCCTCCTGTATTTCCCTTAATATCGTGGGTGGCATCCCATCCAATCGTGGTTCATTCGGTTAATATTCTAATATCTCTCTGCTATCAATTTTTAATGTTTTCAGTGTTACTACAATATCCCTCTTCCCTACTAATTTGGCAGAATCTTCTTTCCAATTGAAGGCAGGGGTGATGTAATCATTTAATACCTTAACGGCACCCTCAGCATCCATGTGCAAGCTACTTAATTTTGTCCTGAATGAGGCCAACTCTTTTTATATTAGCATTTAATTATTTACCGACATATGGGGATTTTTGGATTCCCATTCATGTTGGCAACTAATCTTTTCTCATACATTCTCTTTTCCGCTCCTATTTTTATTAATCACTTCCTCCCTGATTCTTTTGTAAACATCCTGATTCTTGCTGTTACTGACAATCCTACTCTTGCCATTTACATCATTTGTTTAGTTTCACCTTTCTCAAGTATCTCTATCATCAGCCAGACAACACAGTTTGTTCTTCCTCTGCTCCTCTTGTGAAAAAGCCTCAACCATGCTGAAACAATCTCTTCCTTAAAGGCAGACCATTGTACGGCTACAACCTTGTCTATTAACTGTTGGCCACTTCCACTCTCATCCCATTGAATTAAGTTTGGAGATAGTTTAGAGATACAGCATGGAAACAGACCCTTTGGCCCACCGAGTCCGCACCGACCAATGATCGTCAAACACTATCTTACACACTAGGGACAATTTGCAATTTTTACCGAAGCCAAATTGGCCTACAAACCTGAACGTCTTTGGAGTGTGGGAGGTAACCAGAGAACACAGGGAAAATCCATGCAGTCATGGGGAGAACATACAAACTCCGTACGGAGAGCACCCATCGTCATTGTCGAACCTGGGCTCTCTGGCACTTTAAGGCAGCAATTCTACCGATGCGTCACCTTCATTCCTTATCATTTTCTATAGTTAAAGAGAATCTTGCTCTTCTCTATATTCTCCATATTATTACACTTCTCGTTCCCCAGAACGAGATCTAGCAATGCTTCCTAACTCAATGGACCCAATGCATTCTGCTCTAGGAAACCATTCTGACAGCTGCTGGGATTTTCTGTATAAGCACAGCAATACGTGGATTGTTAAATGGAATCCCCAAATGTAGGGCAGAAGCAAATGGAAATTGAGGAGATTCATTTCAATCTATTACTAAAACCATTTTATGTGTAACGTGCAAGCACAGCTGGTGCTTTCAAAGAGACATGTGGTCCAAGATTAGACCGTCCCTACCTCTGAGCAGTTGATGCCAATCTGGCTTGTTATTTCAGCAGCAGACTGTTGAAAAGAAAAATTGCATTCAAATCTAAAAATAAATCTATTTGATCTTTAACCTTTAGAAATATGATAAAGCCAGGATCAACATAGCTGGTCAGTGCGGACTCGGTGGGTTAAAGGGTCTGTTTCTGCGCTGTATCTCTAAACTAAACCAAGTTAAAATCTGAAGATAGACACAAAAAGCTGGAGTAACTCAGTGGGACAGGCAGCGTTCTCTGGAGAGAAGGAATGGGTGACGTTTTGCGTCGAGACCTTCACTTCTGCTTGGCTTCCTGTGGGGTGACTGGCATATGGCTCATTGCAAAGTAGAGGGGTGGGCAGGGAATTTGCGATGGCATTGAGCCGAAAACAGTATTGACTGAAAGAGAATTAAAGGGGACAGTACATTAAATATTAAGAGCCTTTAAGAAAGCACCATGCAGGTATGACTAAGAGATTAAACATTTTCATTTATGAATAGTGGGAATACCCCAGGAATGGCCCATCAGAGCTACGCTTTCAAGTCTGTTTCTCTGGGAGCTGAAATGAGGTGACTCACCAATGATGACTGTGACTGAGGCTTTGAAAAGTATGCATCATCTATGACCCACGCAATAATCTAACACGTCACTGCTGTGCGAAGGCTGAGCTTGAATTGGTCAGAGCAAAAAAAAAACAACAAAATATCTCGTTTATCGTGAAGCAGTCACTCATCAGACGTAATTGCGCCATCACTTTCTGAAATTCTACTTCTTTCCCTTACTTTATTCCACAACCTTCCATTTAACTGTTACCACTTCACTCGATTAAAATGCGCAACATGTCCGTGGCCAATTGGGAATGTAACAGTGGGGCTGCGAGAAAAATAAACACATTTAGAAGTTCACTGGCAGGCCCCGAGATTTTGTTCTCACTGGCTACATTTAAACGTATTCTAAAATAATCTATTCGCACGAGTCTTCCGTCTGATCTGCTTCTGCTAACCTAAACCTAAGCACCAGTGTGATGGTCCCAGGAGGAAACATAAGGACATAAATGATCGGGGAGCAGAATTAAGCCATTCGGCCCATCAAGTCTACTCCACCATTCAATCATGGCTTATCTATTTCTCCCTCCTAACCCCATTCTTCTGCCATCTCCCCATAACCCCTGACACCCATACGAATCAAGACTCTATCTCTGCCGTAAATGTATCCATTGACAGCTTTCTGTGGCAAAGAACTCCACAGATCAATACTGGGCACTGCCCCTGTGAAAGCAGCGTAAATACACCAAATGCAACAACAGGTTAAAGTTGTGAAGTGCCCCTTGAATTTGAATGGTTAAGAGGTGGTCCAATAGAGGTGATTAGAAGATTTAATGGATTTTTGCTGGTGGAATGGATCAATATGGGTAAATAGATTTCAGTTACAGATCAGCCTGCATCCATTTGACTGTTCCTTTATATTGAGAATGTCCCTTTTAACCAATTTTGGTATTGGAACCGTTCCAAAAATGTGTTGCCGAGGGCTATGTGTGATAAGAGCCTACTACTGACTTGTACAGTAACGTGATAACATTGAAGTTATTCATGCAAGCGGGCATGAATAAAGGATGATCATTTCGGAAGTTTCCTGCACCAAGGTAATCAAACAGGTTCTAGACAATATAACATGTACAAGTACTAGACAAACGCGACTGCCCCAACTCAAACCTTCTTGTAGAAATTTAGGGCATAGTGGTGGCACAGCGGTAGAGTTGCTGCCTTACAGCGCCAGAGACCCTGGTTCAACGGAATCAGTGCTCAGGGAATCAAGGGATATGGGGAGAAAGCAGGAACAGGGTACTGATTTTGGATGATCAGCCATGATCATTGAATGTCGGTGCTCGCTCGAAGTACCGAATGGCCTACTCCTGTACTTATTTTCGATGTTTCTAGTTTTCCAATCCTGAGTACGGGTGCTCGCTGTATGGAGCTTGATTCCCGGCGACTGTGCGGGTTTTCTCCGGGTGCTCCGGTTGCCTCCCACATTCCAAAAACGTACAGGCTTATAGGTTATTTGGCTTCAGTAAAATTATAAACTGTCGCTAGTGTGTGTAGCATAGTGCTAGCGTACGGGGATTGTGGCCAGCGCGGACACGGTGGGCTGAAGGGCCTGTTTCCGCGCTGTGTCTCTAACCTAAACTAAATCTACATGGAATTTACAGCAGAGAAACAAGCCATTCTGCCCAACTGATTTCTGCTGCACCTGAACTCCCTCGTTCTTGTAAACTATTTTGTCCTGTTCTTGGTCAACTCTTTCTTGTGAGGGTGAGAATTCAGAAAGAATATTTAATCTCCTCTTCCTGGTATGAACGGAGCAGTGGCAGAATTAAAACAGGCATTTGCCGTACTATCCCAGTTCTGTTACCACCACTGTGGCAGAGTCTCCAGTGATGGGGCCTGAATCTGGTGGGAGGGAGCCTCATTAATATATAACAGCCTGTAGAACCTGACCGGTAGATAGAACTCGCTACCAAAAACTGATCAAGTAAAAACAAAGTACTGGAATTATCTGAGTGGGATCATGAAAAATAGGAATGTTCCTCCAAACCCCACAAAAAGAATTGAGGCCCCAGATGCCCTAAATACCCTGCTCCTAATCAACTTTGCCCTGGTTAATTCCATGGACAGTTGAATGCATTGGGATGTTCATAATTTCATAAGTGATAGGAGTAGAATTAGGCCATTCGGCCCATCAAGTCTACTCCGTCATTCCATCATGGCCGATCTATCTTTTCCTCTTAACCCCATTCTCTTGCATTCTACCAATATCCCCATAACCCATAACCCCTAACTCCATTACCAATCAAGTATCTATCTCTGCCATCTATCAATGGAGAAAAATATCCATTGACTTGGCCTCCACAGCCTTCTGTGCCAATGCGTCCCCTAGATTCACTGCCCTCAAACTAAATAACTTCTTCCATTTAAATCTGAGACTATGCCCTCTAGTCCTAGACTAGTGGAAACATCCTCTCCACTTCCGCTCTATCCAGGCCTTTCACTAATTATCAAGACTTTGTTTCAAGAGGACACAAAGGCAGGCATGAAATTAGGTTCATCCTCTCTTTTATTTCGCAATAAAGGAACCAAAAAAAACCACAGAGAACTTACTCAGTCTCACTCCTCTTTGCCTTATCAGGAAGCAACAGAAACCAGCCGTCCTTCTGCTGGATCATCTGGAGCTTGTTAACGTTGAATGCCACCTGGAGAGCAGACAGAACAAGACTATGAGAGTTAGATAGAGCTCTAGCGGCTAGCGGAATTAAGGGACATGGGGAGAAGGCAGGCACAGGTTACTGATTGTGGATGATCAGCCATGATCACAATGAATGGCGGTGCAGGCTCAAATGGCCTCCTCCTGCACCTTTTATCTATGTTTCCATGACACCCCAGTCACACCCACTGTCCACTAAACCACACCGTGCCCATTTAGATACGATAAGATACGATACGATACGATAGAACTTTATTTATCCCAGGAAGGAAATTGATCTGCCAACCTAACATTTTTAAGCCAGGTTTACTTGAAAGTGATACATACCTTTCCGAGGAAGTCATTTTTACTGACCAGGTCCCAGTCCCACACCTCCACATATAACGTGTTCTCTGTCACAGAATCATCCAGAGCAAAATCAAAGACCTCGTTCCAACGCGGGTAACAGGACTTTTTCACAACCTACGAAAAGAAAACTTTGTGTCAGGAAATGTCCCTGGATTTGACGAGTGTCCATGTATTCAGTTGCCTATTGCTAATCAAAAGTGCTAAAACAGCTGCAAGTTCAAGAGCAGCTGAGGGACGTTGATCTGAAACGTATCTCTCTGTTGATGCTGCTGGACCTGCTGAGTATGTTAGAAGATTCCTGGTTTTATTTAAGATTTCCAGCATCTACAGGATTTTCTGTTTTGCAAGCGTTAAATGGTTGAAAACACAACATGAGAAGATGCCTATCAAGCAGATAATTACCAATACATGATAGTGAACTATTTACTTTTTTTCTATCTTGTGCTACAAACGAGTTGGGAATCAGAAGTGAGGCAAGACTATCCACAGATTCATGACCTTGTGGGAGAATACACATCCCTTCATCCCTGTCTGAAATGGGTGACCCCGTTTATTAACCACAAAAAAAAACCCTTTAAGAGGAAACATCCTCTCAATATCCTCCCTGGACCCTCATGTTTCAATGAGATCTTCTTTCATTCTTCCATCTTTCAATGAGTATAGGTGCAACACGCTCACCCTCTCTTCATATGTCAACCCCTGCTACTTAGCCAGCAAGCCAATGAACCGTCTCTGCACCGTCTCCAATCCATACACATCTCTTCCAGTGCAAGGCAGAAACATGGAAACATAGAAAATAGGTGCGGGAGAAGGCCATTCGGCCCCTTCGAGCCAGCACCATTCAATATGATCATGGCTGATCATCCAAAATCAGTTCCCCGTTCCTGCTTTCTCCCCATATCCCTTGATTCCGTTCGCCCTAAAAGCTATGCCTAATTCTCTCTTGAATACATGATATTGGTTTACAGTTCTGGAACAACGGCAGAGGTCAGAGTTCCAAAATAGAAACTGAAGTGTAAGGGTGAGGCTGGCGTGAATTACTGTTATGAATGTAACATGAGCCATCCACTGTATTAACCTCAATTTAAAACAGTAAGCTGTTTGAACTAGCAGGGATAAGGCACTAATGCAAAGCACGCAAGTCTAAAGCCAAAGCAGTGAATCAAAGCAGCTCTACATGTGTGATTTCTAACCAAAAGGGAAGTTGTTACAGCAAGTAGCCACAGGGAGGAAGTCTACATCATACTGAAGCCAAATAAGGACAATTAAAGAACTGAGTCCATGTAGCACTAGCGTGACCAGTGGCAATAGTGGACAGCAGAGTGATTTCAAGAGTATGATTACATGGTCAGTTCATCCACATGGGCTTTGACTCAACAATGGGTTACTCAAGGATCCATGACTAGGTTCAGCCGAGTACATCCAGAAACAGCAGAGTGGGCTTGAAAGCATATTCTGAAGATTCTAAGTCGGATGAAATATTTATTGAATTGCGTTAGGCATCAAGTAAACTCACCCATGTCTGCAGCCGACTATACTAATCACCAAATATTGACCCGCAAATAGTTTTGAGTATTGCACTTGGACTGAAAAGAGTCAAGAGTCATGAGTGTTTCATTGTCATACCCCCCCGACAACACAATGGAATTCTGACTTGCAGAGATGTTCAACAGGGATGCTTTAAATGCACCAGACATACTGCAGTATTGGGAAAATGTGCAGAGATGTTCAAGGACACTTGCTGGAGTACTACTGATCATTGAGCCCATATGTATCAAGCCAGATGCAGTCACCAACCTACTGTAAGCATTAACCTGTCCCATATGTGTAGAACAACCAGAGGAAAAGCAGAGATTGATACATTAGAAGAAAAGGATGGTGAAGATCGGTGAGTTTGGATAACAAGCATTTTCTGTAGCAGTGCTGAAAGTGGCCAAACTGTTCAACTCTGGTGAAGAAGACAGGAACCAAACTTTTTCCCAGGCCAGATCGATCATGTCGTGCATGTGTTCACTTAAATGCAAAGGAGAGTCAACAAAACTGGAAAAACACAACTCCTGCACAGAAGTAGAAACAAGGAACTACTGATGCTGGTTTACAAAAAAAACACACACAACGTGCTGGGGTAACTCAGCGGGCCAGGCAGCATCCCTGGAGAATGTGAAGAGGTGACGTTTCAGGTCAGTCAGTAGAAGAGACCCGACACGAAACGCCACCTATCCATGTTCTCCAGATATGCTGCCTGACTCGCTGAGTTACTCCAGCACTTTGTGTCTTTTCCTGCACAGAAGTACCTGACAATGTGGAGCCACAATGGGGAAGATATTACGAGTTATGGATCATTGTCAATACAATCAAGATGAATGCATTAATAGCTTTAAATACTGAAGAGAATGTGTGAATATTGTCAGGGGTAGGTGGAGCTCCACGAACACAATGTAAACTTCAAAAAATGGGAAGGGTGCATTCAGGCAAATTGAGGCAGTTACCTCAAGCTAAAACTAACTGTAAGTGGTTTGAAATAGTCAAATAAAACTGAATTAAAAAGCAGAAGTAATTGCAAAGGTAAAAAGAATTCTGAAAATATTGAAGAACTTCGGTCATTCTTAAGAATAGGACAAAATGATACCTGACCTTTGCTGGACCTTGCAATACTATTGACTCCTTTACATCAGATATGGAAAAAAATATGAAAAATGCAATTAGGGCAAAGAACAGCTAAAGCTAAACTATTTATATAAGAAGAATCTGGGAATTCATGTTCATAAATGATAGGAGCAGAATTAGGCCATTCGGCCCATCAAGTCTACTTTGCCATTCAATCGTGGCTGATCTATCTCTGTTAATCCCATTCTCCTTCTTCTCCCTTTAACTCCTGACACCTGTGCTGATCATACTGAGTTACTATTAGTTCACTCTGAAACTTGCAGGTGCTGCTTCGCATTGTGGAGTAGCAGCTGTAATCAAGGCAGGGAACAATGGTCAATAAAATACAATTATGCTTGTGTCATGTTCACTGACATAGGGTGAGAGAAATTATTTTCAAGATGAGAGATAGGCATCATGGATTGGATTTGGAGCTGAAAAAGATTCATTAGTTAATATAGGGCAGAAGGGGCAGATGCATTACTTCAGTCACAGATAACAAACTTATGTTTACATGGTGTAACCATTCTGTGACGTTGTGAAGATAGCTTTTAGAGGAGATTCACGTATTAACATAGAACATTTACAGCACAAGAAGAAGTCCCTCATCCCATCAGGCAATAGGTGTAGACGTGTGAAAACGCACAGCGACAGTTCAGGGACAGTTATCAGGCAACTGAATCCTCCGACCACATCCAGGGAGCAGTGCTGAACTTCTATCTACCTTCTTGGTGACCCTCGGGCTATCCTTGATCGGACTTTGCTGGCTTTACCTTGCACTAAACGCGATTCCCTTATCATGTATCCATACACTGTAAATGGCTCGTTTGTAATTAGGTATTGTCTTTCTGCTGACTGGTTAGCACGCAACAAAAGCTTCTCACTGTACAGTGGTACATGTGACAATGAACTGAACTGTAAACCACTATGTCTGTGCTCACCATGATGCCAAGATAAACAACTCATCTGCCTGCACATGATCCACCTTTCTCCATTCCCTGTATATTCATATGCCTACAGAAAAGTTTCTTAAATGCCACTATCTATTCTACCTCCACCACCACGCTTGGAAGCACATTCCAGGCTATGTAAAATAACTTGCCTGGCATCATTCTTTTATACTTTACCCCTCTCACATGAAAGCTATGCTCATTGTTTGGCAGTTCCAGCCTAGGATAAAGATTCGGACTGCCTATCCTATGTATGCCTGTCATAATCTTATATCCGTTAGGTCCCTCCTCAGCCTCTCGCGTTCCAGAGAAAACAATTCAATTTGCCCAACCTCTCCTTGCAGTTAATGCCCTCTAATCCTAGCAGTGTTCTGGTAAACCTCCTCTGCACCTGTCCAAAGCCTCCACATCCTTCCTCTAATGGGGTGACCAGGACTGCAAGCAATTCTCCAAATGTGATCTCACCTTAGTCTTACAGAGCTGCATCATGACTTCCAGTCCCTGACCAATAAAGGGGAGCCCACAATCCCCCTGTACATCAATGCTGTTAAGGCTCTTGCCATTAACTGTGCACCTTCCCCTTTCAAGCTCCTAAAGTGCAAAAACCTCACACTTGCTGGGTGGGTATTATTGTTAGAATAAAGGCAGTGCCCAGATGACCTGTCTATTGGATGGGATTTGATAATGGATTTAAAGAGCCGGCAATAAAGTGTGCTGTTAATGAAGCTCGTAGACCCAAGCCAATGTTACTTCCTCTCCATAGTTAGAATTGATCAATCAAGACTTCCCAAAGAATACACTTTGATTTTTGTTGTAAGATTGAGGTGAAATACATAGGGTCCTGTACTACAACAGAGCATATTGTTACAGAGGATCTCGACCTGAAAAGTTGACTGTCCATTTCCCTCCACAGATGCTGCCTGACCCACTGAGTTCCTCCATTGTTTTGAGATTTTTTTTGATGCAAGGTTGTCAGGAGTAAGAGAAAAGCCCTTAGTTGTTTGCATTTCTATGACAAGCGCATCCAGCATTGGGTATTGTCAATGAAAAGACAGGCATTTCGAGGGTGTCGAAGTTTAACAATGAAACACGAATCTGCAAACATTCCACACAAGGCTGGCCTCTTGCTACATAGAAGGCACAGAACGTGATTGAACTTAATTCAGTCAAATCTTGAGGAGAGTGCAGCAGAGAGACAGTTTTGACAGAAATAGCTCGAGCCATCTACATAAATATTTTAAACAATCTGATGGAGACAGCACTCAGCACATCCCATGTTTAAAAATGGGGCGTTGAAGTACTATTTAAAGAATGTGCCACAAAATGTATCTTGTGTAAAAGTCTGAAGAGTGTACGTAAAGCACTAAATTCTTGCAAAGTACAAAGAATAGAATTTAGGAGTTAGGTGGTTATGAGCTATTTTCCATAAATTACATTAATCCTTGGGATAAAGAATATGTCCTATTATGAACAGCTAAAGAACTTAGATCTATATTCTGTGGCGTTTAAAAGAATATGAAGCGTTCTCACTGAAAGGTACAAGGTTCTGAAGGAGCAAGACAAGGTAAATGTCAAGATGTTTACACCTGCGGGAAGACCTCGAACAAGGGGAAATAATTACAAGATTAGGTAGCTACTGTTATTTAGTACTGAGGTGTGTCAGAACACCGTCTCGCAGAGGCTGGTGAATGTCTGAAATTCTTTACCCAGAGCGTTGTGGAAGCTGAATCATTAGAAGTGTACATTTTTGAAAGATCACGGAATTGAGGTTTATGGGAAACTGAGCCAGTGGAGATGGGATCTGGGGCAGATCAGACATATTCATATTGAATGACAGGGCTCCAAGCCTGAATCCAAACTGAAGCACTTACAAAGCACCACCTATAAGAGCTGGGAAATACTGAACAGATCCTTATGCCCCTGTCCCACTTAGGGAACCTGAACGGAAACCTCTGGAGACTTTGCGCCCCACCCAAGGTTTCCGTGCGGTTCCCGGAGGTTTTTGTCAGTCTCCCTAATGGTCGAAAGTGGTGTCCGCTTCTTCTATGTTCCGGCGATTATTTCAAAAAATTCAAAACCGGCCGCGACTAAAAATTGGTTACCGTTTTAAAAATCTGTAATTTTTTAGTCGAAGCCGGTTGCGATGCTAGTTGAAGGTGGTTGCCGGAGGTTGCAGGTAGTGGAAGGTAAGACCTTTTTTTCACCCAGTTTTATTCCACCAGGGAGGTCTTACCTTCCACTACCTGCAACCTCCGGCAACCACCTTCAACTAGCATCGCAATCGGCTTTGACTAAAAAATTACCGATTTTTAAAACGGCAACCTATTTTTACTCGCAGCCGGTTTTGAATTTTTTTAAATAATCACCGGAACATAGAAGAAGCGGAAACCATTTTCGACCATTAGGGAGACTGACAAAAACCTCCGGGAACTTATGGGAACCGCATGGAAACCTTGAGTGGGGCGCAAAGTCTCCAGAGGTTTCCATTCAGGTTTCCTAAGTGGGACAGGGGCATTAATCAGCAATATTGGAACTGGCTTGACTCACAGAGCTTTCCTGGGTCTTCCCATTGTACTGTACTCTGACAAAGGGATCCGAGGCTCCATTCAAATCCTTCCGAGCCAGGTCTCTGAAAAGAAGGAAAGTAGACTTTTATTTATGCGGTGACTTTCACAAGCGCAGAACATTTCCAAATAACTCATATTTCAATGACTTTCACCACTGCTGGACGTAACTGATAATAATAAATAAGAGGGAAACAAATACTGTACAATTCCATCAAAAATAGTTCAAAAATATAATTGGTTGAAAATCAACCAAATATACCGATTACTAAAAACATTCCTCTGCATGAGTCACAAAATAAAATACCTAGAATGTCTCTCATGACTTGGACCACACACTCAGGCCCACTGGTGACACCACGACAAACCCAACCAACACTGAGAGGATGAAGGGCTCAAAAGCAGTAGATGTGCATTTCTGCCATTCCACTTCCTCTATACCACTAGGTAGCGTTGGTTTGGTTCGGTTTGGTTCATTTATTTATTGTCATTCGATAAAAACAAGCTTCCGCATGCATCATGAACGAAATTTGTACTCAGGTCCGAGCAGCGTAATAGTGCAGTAAGACATTAATAATGTGCAGTAAAGACATATAAAAACCTTCCACAATAAAATCTAAATATTAATGAGCCTATGAATATATAGTAAAAAGTAAAAAAAGTAGCATGGTTAAAAGACAGCAGCATAATAATGTCCATAGCAGCAGACAGTTCACTGCGGTAGTGAGGGCTCAGTCAGTGAGGTCGGGAGTTTAAAAGTCTCACGGCCTTGGGGAAGAAGCTGGCTTTAAGCCTTGTTGTCCTGGCCTTTATGCTGCGCAGCCTTCTCCCTGAGGGAGGGGGGGCAAAGAGTCCATTTGCCGGGTGGGTGGGGTCCTTCATGATGTTTGAGGCTCTGCTCTTGCACCTGCTGATGTAAATGTCCTCAATGGCAGGGGGGCAGTTATTTGTGATATTTTTTGGGGGAAGATTTGACCACCCTCTGCAACACCTTCCTGTCAGCAGCAGAGCAGCTTCCGTACCACACTGTGATACAGGATGTGAGGACACTCTCCACCACACACCTGTAAAATGATGTCAGGACTGGGGTGCTGAGGCCAGCACGCTTCAGCTTCCTCAAGAAGTAAAGGTGTTGGTGGGCTATTTTAATGATGCTAGCCACGTTGCTGGTCCAGGTGAGGTCGTTAAAAATGTGCACCCCCGCCCCCCCAGATATTTAAAACTGGACACCATATCCACAGCTTCTCCTCCGATGTAGAGGGGAGGGGGGGTGTAGCCGCCTTTTCTGAAGTCCACAATCACCTCCTCTGTCTTCCCCACGTTGATGTAGAGGTTGTTTGCTTTACACCAGACTTCAAGTTCTCCCACCTCCTGTCTGTAATCCCACCACAGCCGTGTCATCTGCAAATTTCACAATATGATTGTTCGGGTGTTTGGCTGAACGGTCATAAGTGAGAAGAGTGTACAGCAGGGGGCTTAGGGCACTGCCGATGTTGGGGTAATGACGGGGGATGAGACACCGCAGATTTTAACAGACTGTGACCTGTTGGTCAGGAAGTCTAGTACCCAGTTGCACATGAATGGTTTAAGTCCAAGCAGCAGAGGTTTGTTGACTAAAGTCTGCGGAATGATGGTATTGAAGGCAGAACTAAAGGCATGGGGGAGCGAAAGCAGTTTATTCAGAATGCTGGACAAGTCGGGACAAGTAATATCTAAATAATGCAAACTCTGTGTGTCATCCCCCTTTAAAAATAACTCAACGCACTTTCATGTTGCAATAGCTGTGAAAGTTCCTCTGAGATATTTCCAAATGATTTGTGATTTACTTACTCATTACTCAACACCGCAAAAAGGCTCCCGGCCATTGGACCCATGCTGGCAGCCAGCAAAGCAATCCATCAGTCCAACTTTCCCCCTCTGCTCACTTCCCTGTACTCCTACTACCTGATTCTCCCTCACATGCCTATGAACTTCCCTTTTATTATGTTTGCCCTCTTACTATACTGTGAGGAGGCAGTACCAATTGTTTTGGAGCCATTTTACAACCTAACTCATAACCAGTGCCTGATCCAAACTTGGAAGAGGTGGGTGGATGGAGAGTTATTTTTCTCCAATTACCAACTCTCTGCAACTCTGGCATCAGAGGGACCACTCTTGGCACCAAGGAGCCCATGCTTTATATTTTATTTCAGAAGTACAGATTGCGAGCACTCACAGTAACCTATTTCAAAACAGCCAGACCTAAAAGTACTTTGTAGAGGCACATAGAGGCACAGCAACCAGGAATGGGAATTCAGTGGTATATAATGCCCAAGGAATCAGCCACTCCCCAGAATCAGCCTTACGCTGGGAAAGGCCCTCCCGGCAGCCATTACATTTGTAAAGAGCGTGCGGGTCAAGGGTTATGGCTGGGTCCATGGGATGGGCGTTCATGGGAAAAGTCATCCAGGGAGTGATGAGGGAGGGTTGAAGATCGGAACAGATGAGCTACTGGAAGATCAGGCCAGATCATTTTTGAGTTGGGAGGCCAGAGATGGTGGAGTGCCTCAGGGATTGGTGATGTGGGCCAGGTTGTTTAAGATCAATAGTCGTGAGTTGGATATGAATCTTGGTGGCAGTAGTATGAGTAATGAGGAGGATGCAGAGCAGCTTCACGAGGACACAGACGCAGGACACAGGTTAAGAGAATGGGCGAGGACAGGACTGTAGGAATATAATATGGAAACATGATTCATTCTGATAGAAAGCAGTATTATTTTTAGATGGTGAGAGATGAGGATTCTTGGTATTTAGAAGAACCTGGGTCCCTTGTACATGATTCACAGAAAGTTAACGTATATACAGCAAACAAATTGGGAGTGCAAATGGCATGTTGTCATTTATTGCAGCAGAATTTGGGCTTAAGAGTGAAGACATCTTCCTTTCATTGAAGTGGGCCCCTGGTGAGACCACATCTGGAATCGTGACTTCCCACTTAAGGAAGGATATTCTAGAGTATAGGCAATCTCATTTAAAAGTAAAAAATCTTACAGGGCAGGTTGCGGGAATGGTATTTCCTCAGGCTAGGATATCTAGATAGAGCTCTTAAAGAGAGTGGAGTCAGGGGATATGGGGAGAAGGCAGGAATGGTCATGAATATATTCTGTGGCTGAGCCTCCAAGCACTCTTGGGTAAAGAATTCTAAAGTTTTATCACCTCTGGTTGAAGAAATGTCTTCTCCCCTCATTTGCAGATGGATGGTCCTCATTTCTGTGATCCCATGTGTCAATAGACAATAGGTGCAGGAGTAGGCCATTCAGCCCTTCAAGCCAGCACCGCCATTCACTGTGATATTCTGTTCTTATAAAAAGTAGCAAGTTTATTTAATCTAAAGATTATTTTTTTAAATAAAATTGGATCCGGTTTGATAGTTGTCGATTCTTCATGTTACAATAGTCCATTTTAAATATGGAAAAATCCAGCCAATTTTTCCCGGATGTAATTTGCTAAATTCAAGGCGTTTCATCACTCAGTTCCATGCAATAACTTGTATTTTTTTCTGCCTCTTTTTAAGCAAACTTGTGGCACAGGATCTGCATCAAAGTGAGCGTGGCATTTCACCAGTCTGTCATGGGATGCAACAACTGTACCTGCGTACTTGACCCACCGCATCCTAGTCACATGAATGGACATTTACATGCAACGAAATCCAGTATTTTACCACTCTGGATAATGAAAAATTGTCAGGCTGTATTGTGTAAATTATTTCCTCTCATTGAATCTCACCACTTTCAATTAACTTTTTGACTGGGGTATCAACAGTTAAAGAAAATCGTGTTTCAGGATTGGGTGAGGGATGGTCAAGAATATAGATAACGATCTCCCTAATCTCTTACTTTCTACTCTTTTTCTTTCTTTTTTCTTTTTCTTTCTCAACTTTCTTCTTTCACACTTTTTTCTTTCTCACACACTATATATCACATGTTTCGCTATCTTTTCTCTCTGTCATGTTTCTCTATCTTTTATTATCTATTCTCTCTTTCTTTTTCATTAAATTTAAAAAAAAGTTAAAGATAATCTATTTTAAATAAATCACCTTGGTAATAATCTGCCTGAAGAATGTTAATCAGTGCAGGGCAAAGTTCTTGATTGGATCCTCTTGGTTTTCTCCCAACTCTGACCACAACTGAGTGGACCAGTGATCCCTTTCCCTTCCAGAACCATCAAATCTGCCAGAGATCCCTTTCTTCTCGTCTGATGAAGGGTCCCGACCCAAAACGTCATCTATCCATGTACCCCAGTGATGCTGCCTGACAAACGGCGTTACTCCATCACTTTGTACCATATTGGTCGATCCCCGGCGTGGGGGAGCTGAGAATTCCCCCCCCCCCCCCCCCCCCCCCCACCGATGCAGGAGCTTGATCGCCCCGACAAGGAGGCTCGCCACCGGATACGGGAGTAAGATCGTCCTGTCAACGGAAGGTTAGAGGCCCCCGACCGCTGGAGGACAAGGAAGAAAAAGAAACTGTTTTCCGCCTTCCATCACAGTGAATAATGTGGAGGAGTCACTGTGGTGGATGTTTATGTTAAAATGTGTTTTGTGTGTTCTGTTGCTTTTTATCAGTATGACCGTTTGGCAAATCAAATTCCTCGTATGTTGCAAAACATACTTGGCTAATAAAGTATGATTATTATTATCATATTAATGTCTCTATCTTTAAGGCATTTGTGGCATCTTTCGAGAGGTATTTAACCCTACGATCTCCTGACTTTGAGACAGGACTGTAGCTGATATCTTGGTGGGTTTCACAAAAACTGTACATTTCCACATGGGCCACCTAGAGCATTGTGTACAGTTAACATAAATAATATCATTGAGACTACTACAAAGGAAAAGAGAGAGGGGCTCACCTTTGCTCATTAGTCTTCCTCGTGGGAAAGGCTGCTTCCAGCCACTTCCTTGCAAACCTCATTACTGTACATCACAACCTCCCACATAATCTGTCTCACTTCCTTCATTATAGTCCCAAGCCAAAACACATCGTCCAAGCTGCTTTATAGCTGTGCTTGTTTAACCACCAGCTGACCCCCATTGGTGTTCTGTGTCGCTCCTGCTGCCAATTTATTCAATCAGAACCTACATTCCTATTTTGTTTCCAGCAATATGTTTTTATCAGCTTCCAATGATGTTATTCCCTCATCCTCAACACCTCACATCCAGAGGAATTTTCTCCAGTGGTATTTTTGCATCTTTGAGCAGGCAAGGAACTGGAGTGTGACTTCCTGGCACACTTGCTACTGGGAACTTGCCTCTCAGCACTGCAGCCTCACGAGGGTCACATTCCCAATATCGGATTTATCCTGGACGCTGTCCAGGTTGATTACATTTCCCGACTCCATTGAATCTTCAGTCTCGAGCAATAGAGTACATCCACCACTTGTCACGGGGAAGGTTCCTATATGCTGTGTCTGGTTGTTTAGTATTGCAAGGGCTGCTTCGTGCTCTGTCCCCACACTGCTCTGCATGAACTGCACTGGGGCGCTGGTACTCACACTGCTCTGGATGAACTGCACTGGTGAACTGCATTGGTGCTCTGCTCTGTGCGCTGGTGCTTCCACTGCTCTGAATAAAATGCTCTACTGTACAGCACTGGTGCTCACACTGCTCTGGATGAACTGCACTGGTGAACTGCATTGGTGCTCTACTCTGTGCGCTGGTGCTTCCACTGCTCTGGATAAAATGCTCTACTGTACAGCACTGGTGCTCACACTGCTCTAGGTGAACTACACTGGTGCTCACACTGCTCTGGATGAACTGCACTGGTGAACTGCATTGGTGCTCTGCTCTGTGCGCTGGTGCTTCCACTGCTCTGGATAAAATGCTCTACTGCACAGCACTGGTGCTCACACTGCTCTGGGTGAACTACAGTGGTGCTCACACTGCTCTGGATGAACTGCACTGGTGAACTGCACTGGTGCTCTGCTCTGTGTGCTGGTGCTTCCACTGCTCTGGATAAGATTATCTACTGTACAGCACTGATGCTCACACTGCTCTGGATGAACTGCACTGGCGTTCTACTCTGCACTCTGGTGCTCACACTGCTTTGGATGAACTGCACTGGTGCCCAGGTACTCACACTGCCCTGGATGACCTGCTCCATAACAGGGCAGCAATGCAAACACCCAACCAGCTCAGCAACATCATTAAGAGGAAAGTCCACCTTTGTCTGGGTTGTCTGGGCAGCGAGTGCCTCTGATCTAAACCACACGCTATGATGCTGAAACCTCTGTGGTTTAATGGGCCAGTGAGATGTGAAATAATTACTTCAGGAGGCCCAACCGTCCTCTGGGCAACAACGACAGAGTGTTCTGCAACATCCTCTCTCGCTGCTCCATATCACTGTCTATATCTCTTGTTTCCCTTTCCCCTGACTAGTCTGATGAAGGGTCTCGACCTGAAACGTCACACATTCCTTCTCTCCAGAGATGCTGCCTGTCCCATTGAGTTACTCCAACATTTTGTATCTATCTTCGAGCAATACAAACAGCCGATCCTCAGGACAAGAAATCAACTCTCTCACTGCTTCATGGTGCAAGATCCCTGCCTTTATGGAAAGACAAGGAACTACTTTGAACAGCGGGGTTCCTATGGATACACTCACCTTTTACACCAGCGTCAGAAACTAATTATGGAACTACCGGCAGTAATTGTAGATGGTTTCTCACAGAGGGTGATTGTGCAAAAAGGGGTTGTTTTTATAGTAAAGAATATTTTAATTCCCTTGTACCCTGGCAATTCAAAGTTGTCTGATTAATTGCATTAATGTTGCCATGAAATCACTTCTCTTATTTGCTCAGATTAATTCATGACTTTAATACCCAAGGGCAAATCATCATTCGAATCCTTGTTTCTCTCACCCTCCTCCCCAGCACCTCCAAGGTTTTCTTATTCTGAACAAAACGGATGCTATGTTGCTGACTAATCAAAGTGTGTTTGGTTTGTCTGCGCTGTGATGGGAAAAATCCTCATCGTAGGGCAGGAACCTAGCAGCAGCTGACCACCTCCGTTCATAATTGCATTAGGGAGGCCACCCAACTCCTCACTCAAGAAGGGACCTCGGTTACTTTTCCTTCAGCCCAAAGGAGTTGATATTGCAGTCTTCCTCAAAGTGAAGTATTAACAGACCTCAATTACCTTGTTGTAGAGTCTCCCCAGCAAACTCCCTCCTGGCATCGTTGAGGCCTTCCCCCATTGACACCAAGCCTCCTGGGAGCACAGTTCTTCTCCAAATACGCCGATCTCTGCCTCCCACCCCTTAGAGGTGGGCCAAGGGTCTTGTCTCCACGCTGTGTCGCCAAACTACACTGTCCCTAGTGAGTTGGATGGATAGTGTTCGTGTGGCGGACTAACTGGTCGGCCCGGACTCGGTGGGCCGAAGGACCACTGTTTCCGCGCTGTATCTCTAAACTAAACTAGAGCACTCTCCCACCCGCCTTCCTTCATTGCAACATCCATTCCTTCAGTTCCTCTGTAGCTGTCACTTTAAAGACTTGGCTAAATGCCATCAGCCGAAAGAACATGCAAAACATCGAACACACTGAAACTGGAAAGGCTGGCATCACGTATGGACAACCAGCTTTTTTATCCTGTAAATCAATTGAAGAATTGTTCTTTTCATACTGTTAAAAGATGGTAAGGCAATTTGTAGTCCGTGTACCTGAGATACATCTGCCAGTGTGAAATAGAAACATAGAAAATAGGTGCAGGAGGAGGCCATTCGGCCCTTCGAGCCAGCACCGCCATTTCATTATGATCATGGCTGATCGTCCACTATCAATAACCCGTGCCTGCCTTCTCCCCATATCCCTTGACTCCACTAGCCCCTAGAGCTCTATCCAACTCTCTCTTAAATCCATCCAGTGATTTGGCCTCCACTGCCCTCTGTGGCAGGGAATTCCATAAATTCACAACTCTCTGGGCAAAAAAGTTTTTTCTCACCTCAGTCTTAAATGACCTCCCCTTTATTCTAAGACTGTGGCCCCTGGTTCTGGACTCACCCAACATTGGGAACATTTTTCCTGCATCTAGTTTGTCCAGTCCTTTTATAATTTTATATGTTTCTATAAGATCTCCCCTCATCCTCCTAAACTCCAGTGAATACAAGCCTAGTCTTTTCAATCTTTCCTCATATGACAGTCCCGCCATCCCAGGGATCAATCTCGTGAACCTACGCTGCACTGCCTCAATCACAAGGATGTCCTTCCTCAAATTAGGAGACCAAAACTGTACACAATACTCCAGATGTGGTCTCACCAGAGCCCTATACAACTGCAGAAGAACCTCTTTACTCCTGTACTGAAATCCTCTTGTTATGAAGGCCAACATTCCATTAGCTTTCTTCACTATCTGCTGTACCTGCACGCCAACTTTCAGTGACTGGTGTACAAGGACACCCAGGTCCCGCTGTACCTCCCCCTTACCTAACCTAACCCCATTGAGATAATAATCTGCCCCCTTGTTTTTGCCGCCAAAGTGGATAACCTCACATTTATCTATATTATACTGCATCTGCCACGCATCTGCCCACTCACTCAACCTGTCCAGGTCACCCTGCAACCTCCTAACATCCTCTTCACAGTTCACACTGCCACCCAGCTTTGTGTCATCCACAAACTTGCTAGTGTTGCTCCTAATTCCGTCTTCCAAATCATTAATATATATGGTAAACAGTTGCGGCCCCAGCTCCTACTCTTTGCCTCCGGTCTGCCAACCAATTTTCTATCCATGTCAACACCCTACCCCCAATATCATGTGCTCTAATTTTTGTCACCAGACTCCCGTGCGGGACCTTATCAAAGGCTTTCTGAAAATCTAGATACACTACATCCACTGGCACCCCTTCATCCATTTTACTTGTCACATCCTCAAAAAATTCCAGAAGATTAGTCAAGCATGATTTCCCTTTCATAAATCCGTGTTGACTTGGACTAATCCTTTTACTGCTATCCAAATGCTCCATTATTACCTCTTTAATAATTGACTCCAGCATCTTTCCCACCAGGCTAACTAGTCTGTAATTCCTCGTTTTCTCTCTCGCTCCTTTCTTGAAAAGTGGGATAACATTAGCTATCCTCCAATCCACAGGAACTGATCCTGAATCTATTGAACATTGGAAAATGATTACCAATGCATCCACTATTTCTAGAGCCACCTCCCTAAGGACCCTGGGATGCAGACCATCAGGCCCAGGGGATTTATCATCCTTCAATCCCATTAGGCTACCCAATATTATTTCTCGCCAAATGAAAATTTCTTTCATATACTTTGCATCAGCCAGTTCCAGATATCAAGAAGATCAATTTATCTGTCAAACTGAGAATCAGCGGCCATTCACTGTAGTGCCATATACTGTTACCCAATGAACACAATCTCCAGCCCATCCACTCATAGGGCTAGCACAATGAGTACACAGATTGGTCGACGTTTTTTTTTAGAGATACACAGAGTCCGCGCCGACGAGCGATCCCCGCACACTAACACTATCCTACACACACTAGGGACAATTTACACTTATACCAAGCTAAGTAACCTACTAACCTGTACATCTTTGGAGCGTGGGAGGAAACCGAAGATCTCGAAGAAAACCCACGCAGGTCATGGGGAGAACGTACAAACTCCGTACAGACTGCACCCGTTTTCAGGATCGAACCTGGGTCTCTGGCGCTGTGAGGCAGTAGCTCTACCGCTGCACCACCTTGCCGCCCGTTATCCATTTAACTCTCAGATTCATCCAGCCACAGCATTTATATAAATCCCACACACATTGTTGCTCACGGGCAAATACTAGAATAACTCATACATTATCAGTTATCTGGGTTAAGTGTGTGCTGTGTGGGATGTTCGTAATTTGGTTTTGTTTAGAACGATGGAACATGCCCTTCGGTCCACCAAGTCTGCGCCGACCAACGATTACCATGACGCTAGTTCTATGTTACCCCAGTTTCATGTCCTACACACTGGGGGCAATGTACAGAGGCCAATGAACACATAAATCTACATATCTTTGGAAAGTGGGAGGAAACCGGAGCACCCAGAGTAAACCTATGCAGTCACAGGGAGAACGTACAAAATCCATACAGACAGCGCCCGTAGTCAGGATCGAACCTGGACCTCTAACACTGAAAGGCAGCAACTCTACCGCTGTACCTTTGTGCCACCTAACCTACATATTTCCTTCAGACTAAATACGTGAGGGTTCCTTTCTCTTTGGGGTAAATGATATATTCTCTGTCTCTGAGGTAAATTTGTGGTGCGTTTCTGACTGAATTTGCGATATATATGTGACTCTCTCTTGGGTATATTTATGTGTGGAAGGGATGAGGGGTCTTCTCTCCAGCTCCCGGGTTGCTCTCCAATTGGGTATGTGATGGATTTTCCCTCTTTCTCTTCTCTCTTTCTCTCTCTCTCTCTCTCTCTGTGATAAATGTCTGAGCCATTTCTCCATGTGTTTAAGTTTAGTTTAGTTTATCGTCACATTTAGCGAGGTACAGTGAAAAGCGTTTTTGTCACGTGCTAGCGAGTCAGCGGAAATACCGTACATGATTAGACATGATGCGTTTAGACATTTTCACTGTCTGTAGTGAGACAGGTTGGCTGGGTGGGTATGTATGTGAGCAATGAATGGACATTACTGGTTCTTCACTCGTGTATTACAGAGGAAAAGAGGGAAATACATCTCTGTACACGATGTTGCAATTTTCGGACATCTCTGACAAATCAAGCTGTGAGTTGTGGCTGTGTCTAATCCATCCTTTCTTTGTGCAATGTGTCATGTTTCCCTAGACCTATGTACCATCAGGTGTCCACAATTAACAGCCCAGACCCTGTTGGTGCGCGTGTTGTGTTTGACAAGCTCAGCATCCAATTAATTCCCAATCAGATATTTCCTAAACTCAGCATGCAGCAAGCAGCACTCTTTACGTTTGCAATAAAAGTATTTCCCATTTTGTAGGATGGTGGTGTATAGAATTACCTCGGCTCGAGGTGGGCGGGGGATGAGTAGGAAGAAGTAAGTGAATCAAAGCAAGGGATAATGCTCTTTGAATTTCAAAGGGGAATCTGATAACTGGCTTCACTGAGCAAAACGCAAATGAGTTTTCTCGATTATGACAAATGGGTTGAGCAATTTTTTTTATCAACGAAAATGAAAATTGATTTTACCTGCGTACCGTGCACTTGCATTTCGGGGTTACACATCGCTGCGTTTGAAATTCCAATGAGCACATCATGGGAAGAATTGTACCGGCCCTCATGCAGCACCCTTGAGGACAGAACCAATGTGAGTCGGGGGTCGGAGGTCCACAGTGCAACCTTCTTTGGCTGATCAAAAACCAACCAGGCTTCCACATTCCTGCTTGCACTTGTGGGGAATAGATTGGGTAAAAGCACAGAGTCCTTTACTCAGAGTAGGGGAACCAAGAACGAGAGGGCATCAGTTTAAGGTGAGAAGGGAAAGATTTAATAGGAACCTGAGGAGCAACATTTTCACACAAAGGGTGGGTATATGGAGCCAGAGGCAGATACTATCACAACATTGAAAAGACATTTGGACAGGTACATGGATGGGTAGGATTGGTTAGAAGGATATGGGCAGGTGGGACAAGTGCAGATAGGGCAGCTTGGCCAGCGTGGGCAAGTTAGGCCAAAGGACCTAATTCCATGCTGTATGACTCTATGATGCCTGTTAAATGGCCTGACCTGAATAGAGTGAATGTCGAGAGGATCGTTTCCACTAGTGAGGGAGTCTAGGACCAGGGGCCATAGCCTCAGAATAAAAAGACACACCTTTGGAAAGGAGATGAGGAGGAATTTCATTAGTTGGAGAGTGTGGAATCTGTGGAATTCATTGCCACAAACAGCTGCGGCTGACATTAATGGATATTTTTAAGTCAAAGATTGACAGATTCTTGATTAGTATGGGTGCCTGGGGTTATGGGGCAAAGGCAGGAGAATGGGGTTGAGAGGGAGAGATAGATCAGCCCTGGTTCAATGGCAGTGTAGAATTGATGGGCCAAATGGTCTAATTCTGCTCCTAGAACTTATGAACTTAAATGGCCTCTCACACCAAAAGTTCACCCTGCTGCATTTTGCAGCAAGTTTCACTGCAAGCAGTCTGCTCAACCTGGACATGGCTCCGTGACCACAGCTGTGCCTGAGCTCGCAGCCATTTCAGTGTTATGTGGTGGTCTGGTGGGTGCACGTTTTGAGTGGGAGCATCACCAATGCTATTGGCGAGATTGGGGACTGCAAGGCAAAAGGCATGGAAGTCCACACCTTTGCAGACCCCATCCCTACATAGATCCGCACTCCTGTCGCAACCCTTCTCAGAGCATGGTCTCCAAGTGCTCCAGATTTCCAAGGCAATGCCTCTGGATCATGCCAAGTGATCCCATGAGGGGAAATGCACAGTCCTTTACCCTATCTAGGGGAATCAAGAACCAGAGGACATAAGTTTAAGGTAAGAGGGGAAAGATTTAATAGGAATCTGAGGGACAACTTTTTTTTACACAAAGGGTGGTAGTTATATAGAATGAGCTGCCGGAGGAGGTAGTTGAGGCAAATTGTCTCAGCTCAGCTCTTTCCCAGATTTCCAGTCCCAGACCCTGTCCCAGTCATCCTGGTGTAGACAGCCCAAGTCATCCCAATTTGGGGTCTTTCCCAGCAACCAAAGACAACACTCTCTTCCTGTTATCCTTGTCTGGATTCTGTCCAAACCAAAGAGAGACACAAAATGCTGGAGAACCACAGCAGGGCAGGCAGCATTTCTGGAGAGAGGCATGGGTGACATTTTGGGGGTCGAGACGTTTCGTCACCCATTCCTTCTCTCCAGAGATGCTGCCTATCTCGCTGCGTTACGCCAGCATTTTGTGTCCATCTTCGGTTTAAACCAGCATCTGCAGTTGCTTCCAACATATTCTGACCAAGCCATCCTGGTCTGAGCTCTGACCCAGCCATCACAGTCCAGATTATTTTCCAGTCATCCTTGTCCACACTAAGGGCCAATGATTCTGATCGGGGCTTTGGTCTTGCCATTCCAACCTGCACTGGGGCAATGATTACCAACTCATATAGCCTGTAAAATGCTTAGCTGTTGGGCAGGGATGAAGCATTTATCCTCTAGCTTGCGATGGGACACACCTCACAAATTTAAACTTCTTTCTACGCTTTGCCTTCTACAGTTGATGAGACAGGATCCATGCCAACCAGTGACAAGAGAGGCATTCAACCTCCTTAAATCACGTTGCTACTTGGTTGGTATTCTCCATCCAGCCTCATCAAACTAATGGAGTGACTTTAGGTCAGATTTACCACATTAAATATTTTTGTCCCCACCCGACGTCCACATTTATACCCTTGAACACTAACAAAACTGTCCTTCGTTTTTTGCAGTCTGCACCAGCTGCGTTTTGGACAACTGCTGCTTTAATCTGATCACAAATAGCCTCAGAAACAGTTACCCCCAACCATCTATTAGCGCTCTTGGGAATAAATAAATCTGTGCGATTCATTTATCACGGCAAACAAGCCCCAGAAGCAGGCAATTTAGCTGAGCCTTGTTAAAACAAAATAACATTAACGCCCTTGAAAGTAAAACATTCGCCATTTAACTACTCAGTGTTTTGTTCTGAGCTGCTCTGAGTACTTTGCTGATTGAATAGGATGAGTCATTCAGAGGCGTCGAGATTGGAGCGTATTCGAACACAGTTCGGATCTACATTCATTTTGTTCTCTCACTGCAAAAAGCAATTTTTTTTTAAAGGAAAATGCTTGCAAATCACTGCCCTGAGCTCATGTGACCTTGAACACAAGGAACTCAGGCAAACAACATTATGAATAGAACCCACTGTCGTCTTCATAAAAGACATCTCATTCTATTTAGAAACAAGGAACTGCAGATGCTGGTTTACTAAGGAGAATACTGCCTCTCCAATCTTGTAGCTTTCTATCTCCCCACCCCTGCTGCCTGTCTGAAGAAGGGTCCTGACCCGAAACGTCACCTATCCATATGCTCCAGAGATGCTGCCTGGCCCGCTGTGTTACTCCAGCGCTTTGTGTCTTCTCTTTTGATTTATCCTGGTCAGTTTTGTATAATCCCACGTCATACTCTGGCCAGGAAAATAGACCCTAGTTCTTGGGCTGTTTCAATATCTCAGATACCCAGATGTTAATCACGCACATTTATAAAGCGTTCCTCGCACAGAATACATCTCAGAGTGCTTGACAATGATTGCAGGGGTCATGGAAGTGGAGTACAACAAGGGTGGTGTCTAAAAGCACAAATGAGAGGATTCCAAGAAGCTTTTTGTTGAAGCTGGAGTAGCGGCAGGTGCAACAAAATCCACTGAAGCTCAGACAGATGTCCCCAGATGTGGTGCTGCTGCCTTTTACCATTACAGCACTTCCCCCGGGCGGTAACATCTGGCGAGAGAGGCTAAGTGGTGGAGGAGTAGGCACTGGAGGTGAGGAGGAAGGTGTGAATGGGAATCGGGATTGGCTGGCTGAGGAAGAACTGTAGAGAATTATCCAGTGAAGATAAAAGGCAAATGTGGATATGAAAATGAGCTTTAAGGTCATGGACACAGTGCAGAGCTGGGATGTGGAACAGAGAGGGCTTAATGAGGAAAGGAAGGAACAAGGTCTGTAGATTTTGTGCATGAAAGCTGTAGGTCTTTCCATCCATTTCAACTGGAGCTGACACTATAACTGTGAGGTAGACTGTGGGACAGAGTCAATCTCAGAGGGATCATCTCCACATCATCTGCCAGAGAAATGAATATAGGTGTTGGAACGTTATGTCACGGCTGTACAAGATGTTGATGAGACTGCACGCAGGGAGGATTGTGTTCAGCTTTGGTCACTCTGCCATAAGAAAGATGCCATTTATAAACTGGAAAGGGTGTAGCGAAGATTTGAGTATATTGCCAAGACTCGAGGGCCTGAGCTATAGGCAGAGGTTAGACTGGCTAAGACTTTAATCGTTGTAGTGCAAAGGCTGGTGAGTATATTATAGAGATGTATAAATAAGGTGCTTACATAGAGTCTTTTTCCTGGGTAAGTGAATCATAAACTAGAAGGCATAGGTGAAAGGTGAGAGGGGAAAGATTTAATACGAACTTAACGGGCAAATTTTTCACACAGAGGGCGGTCAACATATCGAATGAGATGTTAGAGGAAGTAGTGAAGGCAGGTACAATTAAAACAATTAAAAGACATTTGAACAGGTACTTGGATAAAAAGGTTTAGAGAGGTATGGGCCAGATGCATGTAAATGTGACCAGGAAACCTGGTCGACATGGATGAGTTTGGCCACAGTTTCCATGTTGTATGACTCTATGGGAAGACCATCTAGCCCTTTCACTCAAATGCAAGGTGGTCGAAAAAATACCAAAACTCAACCAGGACCTGCCAAGCTGGACTAAACAGATGAGAAATGGACTGGATATAGGACAACAAACAGCACAAATGCTCGTGACTGTAATCATGCTAGTCATTGTGGCCAGAGTGCCTCCTGAGAGATTGAAGATATGGGGATTTTAAAACAGGTTGGTGGTTTGGATGGAACAAGGGTAGACTACTGCAGGTTTCGAAAGGCAGACGGTGTTAGTGTTTAAAAAAAAGAGTAAAACATTGACATTTGATCTTCAGAGCAGTAAGATGTAAGTAAGAGAGGTAGTGCATTCTACTCAAGAAATAACCCTGAGATTTAATCGAGAAAGTTAACGAAATGTGAGTGAATTAGGAGAGAACAAAGATGGAATGTCAAACAATTCCATTGCTTCCACTCTCTTTTACAGTTTATTTGCACTCTTAGGTACTATATAAGGATCCACAAGAAATATGTTTGTCATAAATCAATGCTGATAAAAGTCATGAGAGTTAGTTTTGGACATTCCAACTAGCAACATCTGCTGCTGTGAAGAACTTGCACAATAAGTATCCAGAGGCCTGGCATTAGAGACAGGTTATTTTTAGAGGGATTCCATTTGTCCTTCCTTTATTCAACGTTTTCCCAATATGGAAAGATTTTGAAGGGGATGTGTGAGCTTTGGCCAAGTGGAGCACGCCTGTCTGTGAGTCAACTTCCATTCCAGAGAATCGAACACAGCATCCAAGCTTACACCCATAACACAAAGCTAGAGACACAAAGATGTTAACCTGTGGGTTCATCTAATGACAACAGTCAGTTATCAGGGTGATTTAAAGAACAGCAGAGAAGTTTTCCCTGGCACTTAACACCAACTAACACCCAAGGCAGACGATCTGGAAACAATACACAACCGACACTTTGAAAAATAAATGATTCACAGGAGGGTGAGTGACACGCCAGCACCTTTTATATTATGTTAAGGCTCGATAATGTAAACAGAGGAAAACAATTTCTCTGTGGCATGGAAAGAAACTAGGAGCCAAAAAAATGAGATGGTTGCAATAAATCCAATGGGAGTTCAAGAGAAACCTCCATCTAGACAGCAGCGAGAATATACAACTTACTGTCAGAAGTAACAGAGGTGGTGGACAGTGAAGGAGATTGTTTGGGATCTGACTCAAAGGACGTTAAAGGACGTCCATTAAAGGACTTATTTTGGGAAGGAGGTGAGGAAAAATTATTTAATCAGAGGGTGGTGAATCTGTGGAATTCTTTGCCACAGAAGGCCACTGGGGCCAAGTCTGGATATTTTTAAGGCAGTGATGGATATATTCTTGATTAGTACAGGTGTCAGAGGTTATGGCAAGAAGGCATGAGAATGGGGTTAGGAGGGAGAGATAGATCAGCCATGATTGAATAGTGGAGTAGACTTGATGGGCCAAATGGCCTAATGCTACTCCTATCACTTATGACATTATGGCCCACTACAGTGGAGTCCTCTACAAACTTGTAAATGTATTTGAAGCAGAATGTGGCTGGATGGCAATAAAGTGCCACATGGATGGCAGACTGGGAGAGAGAAGGGCATTGATGTATGAAATTTCTGCAAAAGACATACAAATGTCAAGTCACTAATTGCCTGCAATTACACCTACTCAGTCAGTAAGTGGGGCAGCAACACTTTTACCACCAAGAAGGGTCTTGACGAATGGAAATGCATTCAAGGGAATCTTGTAAATCAGAATATAGAAAGCCTCACCAGAAAAGGGCTTGGAAAGTGTTAGTGTGCAGAGATTCTGCATAGTGGAGTGTGCCAGTGACACAGCATCATGGAGGCAGCAATCAACATACTCTTACATCCAGGATAGTCAAGCCAGGAGCAAACACAGAGCAACAATCAAAGTAGAATAGAGAAGGGCATTTTACCAGGGTATCATGCATTTTCCAAGGTGGAATGCGAACAGTTTATTGTGGGGAAACTCTTCTATTGTGGGCAAACCAGTGAAAGATAACCAGGGCAGTTTTATGTCGAAACAAAGAACTGCAGATGCTGGTTAAAACACAAAACGGTTTCAACCCAAAACGTCACCTAAACATGCTCTCCAGGGATGCTGCGACCTGCTGAGTTAGTCCAGTACTTTGTGTTCTTCAGGGACGTTTTATGTAGAGTTCTTATCAATTATGACATCCAAAAAATAACAAGGGCAAGTTACTATCCACTACCCGCAGAGATGAAGTGGAACATGCAGGGTCGTACATCAACATGGGAGTGTAGGTCCAATTCGTTGAATGTAACACTTCCCAATGATAGAGGGCATAGAAGTGAAATCTGGAAAGTCTGAGGGGGTAAGGCAATAAGGATGCATGGGGGAAATATTGGCATTTGCAATCAATGTGTGTAAACCATTACAAACTAGGGACAATATACATTTTTTTCCGAAGCCAAATTAACTTACAAACCTGCACGTCTTTGGAATGTGGGAGGAAACCCCCGTAGCACTCGGGGAAGACCCATGCAGTCAGAGGGAGAACGTACAAACGCCGTACGGACTCAGGATCGAACCCGGGTGTCTGGCTCTGTAAGGCAGCAACTCCACTGCTGCGCCACTGTGCTGCCCTTTGAAGTGCGGGTTAATGAAGGAGAGACGGTACGATTACTGTACGATCACTCGTTCAAATCACTTTTTTTGAAGCACTTGCCAGGAGAGCCAAAGTGGACAGAATCTTTAAAATAGCCCACATGGTGTTTGGATGGGTGTCTATCAAAGTGCCAGATGTCACTCAGCTAAGGAGAGGATAATCCCGTGGGATCAAGGGGAAGAGAGACAGTTTAATTGGATGCTGTTTCAATGAGAACAGAGGGCAGTGCTTGACGGCAGTTCTCAGTAATTTCAGTAATTTAATGCAAGGCTCCGCCAGTCAGCGATATATTTGCTACAATTTTAATTATACTTCATTAGATTTGTTTTCATTAAATATATATTACTGACTTTGTGAGTGACGCAATGGAAGAAGGATAGAGACTGCACAAGCGTGCCAATGGGATCTTCACTGCTCACAAAGGTTTTGCAAAGAAACCAATGGAATGAGGTAACAAAGCGACGTGCCACTGAAAGGGATGCAAGGAAGCCGAATCCTGGATAGATGGATGCGGAGAGGATGGTTTCCACCAGTGGGAGAGTCTAGGACCAGAGGACATAGCCTCAGAATTAAAGGACGTATACTCATAGAGTCATAGAGTCTGTATGTCCACCCGATCTATTCCTCTCATGATTTTGTACACCTCTATAAGATCACCCCTCATCTCCCTGCGCTCCAAGGAACGGAGTCCCAGCCTACTCAACCTCTCCCTGTAGCTCAGACCCTTGGGTCCTGGCAACATCCTCATCAATCTTCTCTGTACCCTTTCCAGCTTGACAACATCTTTCCTATAACATGGTGCCCAGAACTGAACACAATACACTAAATGTGCTCTGTAACTACAACATGAACCCCCCCCCCCCAACTTCTGTACTCTGAGGTGCTGAGGGTCATGAAATTGAATTGCCTTCGGCTGAGACAATGCATGGTTGGGGGAACGAAACAGAACAGGACGTTAGACTAAGGTAGGATGTTAAATAAAGGTATCAGCAGGTAAAATGTTTGAAAAAAAGGTAAAGCAGGAAAAGTATGTTCCCGATGTTGGTGGAGTCCAGAACCAGGAATCACAATTTTAGAGTGAGGGCTAGGCCATTTAGGACTGAGATGAGGAAAAACCTTTTCACCCAGAAAGTTGGGAATCTGTGGAATTTTATGCCATAGAAGGCAGTGGAGGCCAATTCACTGGATGTTTTCAAGAGAGAACATCCAGTGATGCTCTCAGGGCCAAAGGAATCAAGGGATGCGGGGAGAAAGCAGGAACGGGGTTCAGGATGATCAGCCATGATCATATTGAATGGCGGTGCTGGCTCAAAGGCCTACTGCCCCTATTTTCTATGTTTCTATCTTGTCATACTTATTTCAACCCACTGAGGAGGGATAGGCTGGAACACTGTGTGAAAGAGTGTTGGTGGCACAAGGTCTCTGTACACTTTGAAAAGGTTCCAGTGTGAGTAACTGGGAAGCTGTAAACCACCAGGCAGCTTCTGGACTGATGTTAGAAAACCATACACCTCAGGGTTCTGCAAATTTCCACAAAAGTGTCCAAAATCTAAATGTTCCTGTTTTTTTGAAATATAAATATCACTTGCGGTGTGATTTGTTCTTGAAATCTCCTTGGGATCCCCTAGTTCCTGGCTAGCTCACTATTCTGGGATTTAACGTCTGCCTAGGCTGCGTAAGTGTGGTTTTCCATCCCGGGGCTGCAGCTTTGGCACAATGTTCTGACATGCTTCAAATCAGGCCAACTTCCGAATGCAACAAGAACATTGCTTCATGAATGTGGGAACAGAAGAGATGAGAGAAAATGATCACAAAAACAATGATGTTAACCTGATCTCTTCTCTGTGGCTGTTACAACCCCTCTTGCACTTCCCATAGTAATCACCTCCTTCAACAAGACAAAACAACCCTGTAGAATTGTTATTTGAATGGTATTTTTGATGCTTTTCTCCAACCTCTATAGCCACCCCCTCCCATGTCTGCTAGTTTCCTAGCCGAGTGGTTACTATGTAACGGGATATCGCACACTGCCGATAACCAGCCTCAAGACCCAAAGTCCCAGAGGAGCAAATGGGACCAGCCTAGATGGAGCATCGTGATGGTCGGCACGGACGAGTTGGGCCGAAGGGTTGGTTTCTGTGCTGCATGACGCTATGCCTCTGGAAATGCCCTACATCCCGTGCAATGATGATCTGTTCCAGCTGCGTTTTAGACAAGACCATTCCATAATCAGGCAGCTCATGAAATTCTGCACTATATAGAAATCCGATAGGTTTTAGCACTGCATGTGTGTGTGTGTGTGATGTGTAATGTATGTGATGTGTGTGTGTGTTATGTGCGTATGTTATGTATGTGTGTTAAGTGCGTGCATGTTATGTGTTCAGATCCCTGCACTGGAAAGGGGATTAATGATCTCCTGACTAAGGAGTACTGTGCCACTGCTGAGCAACAGCTACCAAGTGAGAAAGGGATAACAACAACAGAAGCAGGACTGTGCCAGTAATGATGGATCTGGAGGTTTGCCTTGTTGCAGCCCATGTTTCTGCTGGTTAAGAATGGGGAGGAGGTTACAATGTCCTTACTTTGCCCAAGGACTGTGTTCGTCTATTAAATGCATATATTAAGATGTCGCGATCTTAATGACCTCACATGGGAGAAAGAGCAAGGCTGGTTGGATCCGCACTGATGCAGGTCTGGACAGACCGGCTGCTAGAGCTGCTGATTAACAGTGAAACATCCCTGATTCCATTTCAGCGTTGTACAGAGATTTCTGGATTCTCTCCCCTTTTAGAAAATCTTTTCCCTGTGACCATGAGTTTCCTTTGGGTGTTCAGGTTTCTCCCACATCCCAAGGACGTGTGGGTTGGGAGGTTAATGACTGACGCAAGCAGCGAGACTTGGGTTTTAAGTGGAATTCTCCGAGTCCTCTTCCACCAACATCCATCCCACTATTAATATTTGAATAACAACGTGGTCTGCTAACAACCTGGGGACTGTGGAATAAAGATTAAACTCCATTTCCAAAAGTAACTTTGTTGGCTATAAATAGGATCCATCAGTGTTGAATCTTCCAGTAATACCACAACTACCCCCGGGTGTAACAATCTTAATGTATTGAACAAGCTCACGTACCTGGGGGTATGACTAAGTAAACAGAAGATGATGGGTTTAATCAGTGTCTGTCTTCAAAACTGAAAATCCTATCCTCTATCCAGGAAGTAACAGAATTAATCCAGCTTTGAATAAACCCAGGAGCTGCCAAGGCTGCATTATGCCAACAAAGCTGTTTAATTTCCTGATTCTTAACTTGGAAAAAATAAATTGCCAATCTTTCTTGGAATGAAGGAATCTGAGGGAGAATTAACTTACACCGCAGTTCCTCCTACTCTGAAATAATCAGATTGAGAAATATTCATACGTTTTGAAGTCCATTGTGAAATTCCCCCATTGTTACAGTTTAAAGAATATTGCAGAAAGGAAAAGCTGAACGCTGATCTGTCAGTCTAGGAACTGGGCTAGATGCTGTGCCTGGTGAATGGTTGGAAAAGGTGCAACTTTCAGATCGAAGACGAACCTACATAATCATGCCAGAATAATTTAAAAAAAGGGTATCCTGCCCAGTAGTAATCTCTTCAACAGAATTACTGAGCGAGGTTATGAGATGGTCGTGGGAAGTAGTTGTCCAAACATTTGTTATGTGCCTCAATGCACCTCAAAAGCTTTTAACAGGCTATAGACTGTCCTTGGTATCTCTTAAAATAAAGGTATTTCCTTCCAATTGAAAAGAGTCAGGTGTGAAGAATTGCTATGGAACATCTCTGGGCTAAAAGCATCAGCAAGGAAAGGGTGTGATGTATCACGCAGAAGGTCTGGACACAGTGCCTTGAGCTGGACATAGCAAGCCAGGACAGTGGAGAACTTTCAATCGCCAGTGTGGTCATGCTCCACAAACAGCTGAGCTGTACACACTAGTCATGACCAATTCCTGGTCCACTCTCAGTGAAGGCTCTCATTTGAAGCACAACTAAATAGGTTTAAGGCAAAGGGGAAAGGATTTTATAGGAATCTGAGTGGTAACTTTTTCACACAAAGGGTGGTGGGTGTGTGGAACAAGCTGCCAGAGGAGGTAATTGAGGCTGGGACCATCCCAATGTTTAAGAAACAGTTAGACAGGTACATGGGATGGGACAGATTTGGAGGGATATGGGCCAAACGCGGGCAGATGGAACTAGTGTAGCTGGGACATGTTGGCCGGTATGGGCATGTTGGGCTGAAGGGCCTGTTTCCACGCTGTATTCTCCAAAGATCCTATAGGGAAGCAAGATAGACTGTTCCTTCTAAATGCAATGGGCTGACGTGTAGTACCCAACGGAGCGGAACGTGGGCCTGTTTTTCATCCATTTCAGTAACCGGACCCGACCCGACCCGACTCGCAGTGTAATCAACGTTGCGGGGGAACAGTTTATGTTAATAAATTATTATTCTGAAAATGAGGAGAAGATTTTTACCAAAGAACTTTTATTTTTACGATTAGCCGGTTACGGAAATGGGGCCGAAAATTACCCATGAATCTGCCCATGACCGTACAACGTCTTTTTCGTCGAGTGATCTATCTTGCTTGCTATAGGATCTTTGGTATTCTCTATGGAGAGGGGCAGGAGGAAGGGCAGAAAACTGGCCTTTGGCCAAATCTCTGAACTTGGACTCTCTGCTGTAATTGCCCTGAAATTAATAAAATAGAACTCATTGCCCAGTGTTGAGATCTTACACGGTGAGATACAAGAGTGAGAGAAAGACCAGAGTGCTTGGAAATCTACCTTGTCAAGGAATCTAAGCTGCATGAAGGAAGGAATAGCTGGTAAGGAAAGGGGTTCTTTGATTAAATTAATCGAGAAGCACATGTTTACAACACAAAATGACTAAACGTTCCATTTAGCCACAGTGCTTTAATCATAGTGGTGAGTGTGAGAACATTATCTCTCCCTCTATAAAACCAACAGACAAAATAAAACTGTAATAATAAGAATACTGGTAGGACGTTATGATAAAATTATCATAGCTGGATCTCGATGAGCAATAGCCAACCTCCAGTTTATTCTGCAGCCTTTCCTTGCTGGTGACTTCAGCGTTAGCTGTGTCTTACCAGTAGCAGGCTTTGCCTCGCAGTCAGAAGGTAGTATCTTGAAGACACACACCCAGAAGTAAGCACAGAATTCTTCAGTGACACTCCACTAGCATCAAACATTTATGATTAGAATGCTTTTCCTCGTGTCATTTTTGCCCCACCCTTCATTCAGCTTAGGCTCCTTGATGAGACAGCATTCCAGGCACACTTGTCGGAGATCCCATCCTTTGGATGAGGTTTGGGAGTGGATCCCTCGTCATTTTCACATTGCTGTTCCTGAGATCTTGCTGTGCACAAAGTGGTCGCTGTGCAAACATCACTAGTGTGACTATACGTCAGCTTCGAACCCGGGCCTCTGGCGCAGTGAGGCAGCAACTCTACCGCTGCGCCACCCTGCCACCCCTTAAACAAGTTGGTGTCCAGTGTCAATGTCACCCATGGCAGGCAACGTCCCCTTCAGGAATAGGAAGTTCCACAGATTGCAGCTCTGTTGGTATTTCTTGGGACCATCATCACCTGCTGATTCAGGGATCCTGCATAAAATAACCATGCACAGGGTCAACCTAAACTCTGATCAACACTGGCCCATTGGAGAGAACAGAGTTCAAATTAGGAATTGTTTTCAGACACCAATCGATGGTTGGGTGTGATAAAGAAAATGTCAGCATAGTTCATCTGGCCATTCACTCGGGTTAAAGTACACCCTGTGAGGGGAGTATTAGGTGCTTGGCTCTGGGGCTGGTTGAGTTACTCCAGGCCAAAGATGGTTAGCACCAGTGCTGGATTTGAGCTGCTTGCAGCTTTGGACAGAGTTGGGCCTTAAGTATTTCACGTGGACCTTACTCAGCACACCACAGTCAAGGAGACAAGGATGCAGATGCAGAAAACCAACATCAATTGAAAGAATAAAGGAGGTCCACATAAATTAACTTCTGTGAAAAATATTTATTTGCCTTATAATTGGAAATGTGATTTATAGTTGGAAAATAAACCAATACATTATAATTGTATTAGTCATAGGTTTGATAATTCAATGGCTCTGACTCTATAACATTAGATCATCCATCAGATAGAGGGCTAGTTGTTTAAAAGGTTACCCTTTGCAAAGGATTCTTAGTCAGCCTGTAATGGAGAAGCTTTGCTAAGTGATTCATGACAAACAACTTTCACCCAGGAGGACAGATATTAAATAACTGTACAGTATTTCAAACATATGAGTGCCATAAATATCAGTACTCTATTTACTACTGATGATGCACCCGCTTACTCCCCCACTGTGTGACTCATTGCTACACAGTGTACTTCAATCAGGATGCTGTGATAAAAACATACCTCAAGCATGGACCGAGAAGAGACTATTCAGCCCATCAAGTGGGTCCCTTCTACGGACGATACGCAATTCATCACTGGCAGGTAAGAACCGAGTCATTTGATCTTCTGAGGAACCGCTACAATCACTGTTTCCCCAAAGATAAGTCAGGTAAACTAGGAAACATCCACTCTATCCTATCTTCAATATCCTTGACCAAAGGAGCACAAATCGATTTTCTTCACATTAGTGACGTGGTAGTAACTGACTCAATAACAAAATCCTTCAGTTATGAAGTACAGAGGGACATTCCAAATTGCTTCTCATAGGCACAATTACACAAACAAATGACAATGGCAAAGAAAGAGATATCGGCACAAATCAACAAAGCTTCATTATTAAAGAGGTGTGTTTCAAGGAGAGTTTAGAACGTCAGAAAAGAGAGAAAGGGGTTTATCAAGCTGAACCCCTTCAATTCAAGTGGTTCAATTCTTCAGCGAGTTTGACATCCAGTATGGCCAAGAATGTCCCCACGTCAATGAGTCTGAAGAAGGGTCTTGACCCGAAACGTCTCCTATCCCGTTGCTCCATAGATGCTGCCTCACCCGCTGAGTTTCTCCAGCATTTATGTCTACCTGCCAAGTCAATGAAAGGGTAAGTCTACCTGGCCTAATCTCACGAATCCAACTGCTGCAAAGATGTCGATCCATGGTGGCACTGGTAAAAATGGCCACTGCACAATCCTCGTGGGGCCAGGGTTCGACCTCCACACGGAGTGCACATCGTGGTGCTGCCATTACACTAAGACAGACTGACTGAGTAGAAATCTGGCACTTTAAAACTGAGCATTGATGAGGAGCTTGTGATCCGCACCACCACAATCAGTGGAAAGTTGGAGATGCATGGTGCAAGTGTGCTGGGGGCTTGGTTGGAGATGCATGGTGCAAGTGTGCTGGGGGCTTGGTTGGAGATGCATGGTGCAAGTGTGCTGGGGCTTGGTTGGAGATGCATGGTGCAAGTGTGCTGGGGGCTTGGTTGGAGGTGCATGGTGCAAGTGTGCTGGGGGCTTGGTTGGAGATGCATGGTGCAAGTGTGCTGGGGCTTGGTTGGAGATGCATGGTGCAAGTGTGCTGGGGGCTTGGTTGGAGATGCATGGTGCAAGTGTGCTGGGGGCTTGGTTGGAGGTGCATGGTGCAAGTGTGCTGGGGGCTTGGTTGGAGGTGCATGGTGCAAGTGTGCTGGGGGCTTGGTTGGAGGTGCATGGTGCAAGTGTGCTGGGGGCTTGGTTGCTGGTGGAGGCAGATACAACAGTGAAGGTTACAAGGCTTTTGGACAGGAACACGGAAGTGCATGGAGTGGAAGGTTTACGGATCATGTACAGGCAGATGAGATCAGTTTAACATGTTCGGCACTAGGATTGTGGGCCAAAAGGGTCCGTCCGGTACTGTTCTATGTCCTGTGTTCTCATCTGTAACCTCAGGGTTGCTTATTCAACTGTTATCCTCAAGCCAGGACTTCAAACATAATTATATGAGGAAGTATTAGATCACCACATACACATGTAAAAATGCAGCGCCACTGCAGGAAGCTCAACACAGGATTATATGCATGCAAAACGGCAAAAACACCTAGCAATAAATAGATTTATATTAACAAGTAGATCAAAGCTTTACAGGCCTTCCACATCCAGTCATTAATGGTTATGGACAATTCAACAGGAAATGTGAGGAGGCGGCTCCAGGAACCAGACCATCCTGAATGACGGCAGAGCTCAGCAAAAGAGCCCAGAAGACACAAGGCCACAAGGGGCTACGACTACGGGTGCTGTCTGTACGGAGTTTGTACGTTCTCTCCGTGACTGCGAGAGTTTTCTCCGAGATCTTCGGTTTCCTCCCACACTCCAAAGACATACAGGTATGAAGGTAAATTGGCTAGGTGTATGTATTAAAAAAATTGCCCCTAGTGTGTGTAGGATAGTGTTAATATGCAGGGATCGCTGGTTGGTGCAGACCTGGTGCCTGTTTCCAAGTTGTATCTCTAAACTAAACTAAACTAACCAACATGCCCTTCAAACCCGACCGCTCCATTCAATACAACCATGGCAGATCTAAGCTGGCCTCAACTTTTTTTCTGTGCCTATTCCCCACCACCCTTAATTCTCGATCTTGCCATTATTTATCCATCCCTTCTTTAAGTATATTTAATGATCAGGCTTCCACCACCATTGGGCAAAAAATTCCAGAGATTCACCACCCACTGAGACAAGAGGTTTCTATGCACCTCAGTTTTAAATCAATGGACCTTGTCATTATAGCAACATCCCCTTGTTCTTGACTCTCCCACTAGTGAAAACATCTCATTTGTCTACCCTGAAGACTTCTGTACCTCAATCTGAAAAGAGAATCTTATATGTTTGAATAAGGCAGCCTCTTATTCTTCTAAACGGATTCATGAACTAGAACACCAAGATCCCTAGGAACTTCACTTATTTGCAGTCACCCAGTCACCACAAATAAAATCCACCTTTAGAAGCTTCTTTCCGAAGTGCACAATCTCACATTTCCTGACATTAAACTCTATTTGCCAGATTTTTGGCAAACTCTCAATCCATCTATATCCTGTTGTGGAATCACAATGTCCTCATTACAACGTGCCTTTGCACCTATTTTCTTATCGTCAGCAAACTTGGAAACCTTACATTTTGTTTCTTCCTCCGTTAATGTAAACAGAAAATAATTGGTGGCCAAGAGCTGATCCCTGGGCCGCTACACTAGTTACACCCCTCTATACTGAAACGGTCCTTTTTAGATCAATGCCATGTTTTGTATGTAACAGCCAGTTTTCAATCCACTATTCCTCCAGCACCGTGGGCTCTTAATTTAAACGTTTATGTGGCAACTTGTTAAATACCTTTTGGAGATCCATATCTAGATCTCTACATCAACAAATTCCCTTCCATCAATGCTCCCAATGGTATCTTTGAAGAATTTGAGCAAATTTGCCAAACGTGCTTTATCTTTAATCAAACCATGTTGACTAGGTTTGATTGTATTCAGCTTTCCGAAAGTTATTTGCATTGTGATATTTGATTCCACAATTGTAAGAATAGATGTTAAACTAACCCCCTGTAGTTCCATGGCTTCTGACTTCCTCCCTTTTTAAACAAGGGAGTCATGTTGGCTGTTTTGCAGCATGCTGGTAGCCTCCATGAATTTAGCAATTTTTGAAAAAGTTCAACCGATGGGTCTGCTCTCTCTAGGGCCATTTGCTTTAACACCATTTGCTGCAGTTCATCATGTCCTGGAGATTTGATCCTGCGCAAGCACTCCCGAGTCCCTTTGCACTTCCGATTTCTGGATTCGCTCCCCTTTTAGAAAATAGTCTATGGCTACGCCTTCCCATCTGCCATTTCTCTGCCCACTCCTCCAACATGTCCAAGTCCTTCTGCAGAGTCCCTGCTTTCTCTACACTACCTGCCGTTCCACCTATTTTCGTATCATCTGCAAACTTGGCCACAATGCCTTCAAACCTCTCGTCCAAATCATTAATATACAACGTGAAGAGTAGCGACTCCAGCACCAACCACTGCGGAACTCTGCTAGTCACTGACAGCTAACCAAAAAAAGCCCCCTTTATTGCCACACTTTGTCTTCTGCCATCCAGCCAACCTGCTGTCCATGCTAGTATCTGCCTTTGATACCGTGGGCTCTCATCTTCCTTAGCAGCCTCACGTGTGGCACCTTATCAAAGGCTTTCTGAAAATCTAAGTAAACAACATCTACTGACTCCTTTGTCTGTCCTGCTATTTACTTCTTCAAAGAATTCCAGTAAAATTTGTCAAGATAATGGACTTTCAACATTCCCTTACTCTGACCCAATTTACCTCTCCGTGACTATCTTTGCATGCTCTGTTCTTTCTCTCCAAACTCTGGTCATAGTTACCCATGTTGCTACACTACATTATTGCCTTGAGGTTTCCTCTTAACTTTCTAAATCTCCCCACGGTACTCGGTTTAAGCCTTATCCACGGAAATATCTGGATCTGCTTCCATTTTTCCTATCGCCGCAACAGGTCAACAGCAGATGCTGTCTCACTGACTCTCCATTCTGCTCGGGACCATCTGGATAATAGTAACGCACACGTCAGGCTGCTGTTCAACAACTAAAGCTCGACATTCAACACAATCATCTGCTCCTGTATGTAAAATGTAAAGAGATTCAATACGTCACCTAATTCTCGAAGAAACCTCCCCAGATACATTGTAGAAAGCAGCATGGTATGGTATGTAATTACAATGCACGGGAATGGAAGAGGCTGTAGAGACTCAGCTCAGTCCATCATAGGCACTGCCTTTCCCACAAGGAGACGCTGTCTCAAGAAGGCTGCATCTCTCATCAAGGACCCCCTCCATCCAGACCATGCTTGCTTCTTACTACTATATTGAGCAGCAGGCAGCAGGAACTGAAGGCTGAAGTCCCACAACACTGCTTCAGGAACATCCACCAGGTTCTTGAACTGACCTGCACAGTCCTCACCCTACCTCAGCCACAGAACATTATGGACTATTTCCTGCACCACCATCGACTTACATTCTAATTCTGTTTTGCACTGTTTAGTTTAGTTTAGTTTAGAGATACAGCGTGGAAACAGGCCCTTTGGCCCACCGAGTCCGTGCCGACCAGCGATCCCCACACACATTAACACTATCTCTACACACACTCGGGACAATTTGCACATACACCAAGCCAATTAACCTACATACCTGTACGTCTTTGGAGTGCGGGAGGAAACCAAAGATCTCGGAGAAAACCCACACGATCACGGGGAGAACGTACAAACTCCGTACAGACAGCACCCGTAGTCGGGATGGAATTGGGGTCCCCAAAGCTGCAAGCACTGTAAGGTAGTAACTCTACCACTGCGCCATCGTGCCACTGATGGCTTGTTTTTGCCCAGTATTTTTCCTTTTCGCTGTCTTGCATAAATTATGTATCTTGTTTTTTATCGGTGCCTGTCTGAGCCTGTGCGCCTGTGATGAAATATTTTAATTATATCTGTACCTCGTTGTACTTGCATACGACAGTAAACTTCACTCACATTCTTGAACATTTTGAAACAACCTGAGCAAAAAAGCAGTATGAAAACGACACCTGCATTTGTTTTATTCTACCTATTGTCTTACTGTAACTTATAATTACTCCCCTTGATCTCTGGACAATTGGTTACGAGATCCTGTTGCACTTTAAATATGAAATGAGCAAGCTAGGATTGTGATACAATTAATAAGAAAATTAAGCCCCTCTCAGTTATGCGATTTCCCGTCTAATTTTCTATTTATTAGCAAACCTGTGAATATGGCAACTGCTTCCCTGAGCCAACTTGTTGCCTTTGCCTGTACACAGCTGGGGCTGGAGCTGGGACACAGATCTAGAAATGTCAATGCTGTGCGGTTGGAAAATTGGTCAACATGAAGTAGAACAATTTTGCACAGTGGCGCTGCTGGTAGAATTGCAGCCTCACAGTACCAAAGACCCGCTTTGATCCTGACCTCGGGTGCTTTCTGTATGGAGGTTGCACACTCCCATTGTGACCACATGGGTTTTTTTCCCCCCCAAGGGCTCCGGTTTCCTTCCACATCCAAAAGACGTGGGGGTTTGTAGTCTCTGTAAATTGTTGTTAGTCTGTAGGGAGTGGATGCAAAAGTGGGAGAATGTAGAACTAATGTGAACAGGTCGGGCAGCATCTCTGGAGAAAGGGAATACGTGACATTTCATGTCCAGACACTTCTTCTGAAGAAGAATCTCGACGCAAAACGTCCCTTATTCCTTTTCTCCAGAGATGCTGCCTGACCCACTGAGTTACTCCTGCTTTTTGTGTCTTTTGTCGGTGTAAACCAGCAGTTCCTTCCTGCACATTGCGTGAGCAGGTGATCGATGGTCAGCGCAGAATTGATGGGCAGAAAGACCTGCTTCCAAACTGTATTGTTCACAATCAATATCTGGGCGAATAGCACTGGTAGCGAAATTCATCTCCTCATTTATCAACAGAAACGTGTGTTTTCCCAGTACTTTCTCTTGCAATAAAATAACTGCCTGTGGCATTAATGTTGGGCAATACTCAACATTCATCTGCAGTGAGATTTTCAATCTCACAGGGTTGGAAATTATATTTTGTATTACATAAGAAACAATGTACTTTACAAAAAAAACAACTTTTAATATCCTCATTGCCACAAAGCGGAAACATTAAAAGACCAACATTCAAATTGCATTCACAGAGTCGCTCTCAATTTAATATGTTTGTGCAAGCAGAAAGCAATTCTACATCTAGGAATATTTAATGTATTAAAAAAAAAACCGTGATCATTAATCTTTTATATTTCAGTAATAGTACAAATAACATATATGCTGATGAATTTAGCTGCATTTAGGGAAATGGCTTGGGCTGTCGCGACTTTCCAACTTTGCAAATGAAGACACCTAAAATGTAGTTGGGTCGTGTCACATCAATCCAAATTATGTAATAAGTAAGTAAAAAGACATACTGACATGACAGGTGATTTCTACGCTAAATATATAATGATTCTTGGAATTTCTTTCTAAAAACTTCAATGTTACTCAGCCGGTAAATGCTGGTCATTTTTAAAGTGGTCATTTTTAAGACAAATGTCACGTCAGCCAAAGTTGGGAAGCCTTATATTAATTTGACAGGGCGCCGCAGCAGTAGGGTTGCTGCCTTACAGCGCCAGAGACCCGGTTCGATCCTGACTACGGGTGCTTGTCTGTATGGAGTTTGTACGTTCTCCCCATAACCTGCATGGGTTTTCTCCAGGATCTCTGGTTTCCTCCCGCACTCCAAAGACGTACAGGTTTGCAGGTTAATTGTCTTGGGTATAATTGTAAATTGTCCCTAGTGTGCGTAGGATAGTGTTAGTGTGCACGGATCGCTGGTTGGCGTGGACTCAGAGGGCTGAAGGGCCTGTTTCCACACTGTATCTCTAAACTAAAATTTAGATTGTGCATTTATCGTATCGATATGTAAATACGTTCTATGTGTGGGCGATGTCTGGCAAGCTGAGGTGTCATTGAGTAGGAAGCAGTCAGTGAAGAGATCTTTGTTCCAATATTTTTTTTAAATGCACCGTGTTTTGTTAAAAATCAAATTAAAATATTAACATTATTTTTTAAATAAAAAAAATATGGAAATCTTTTTTAAACAGAAAGAGGCCAGGGGTTGGTGAATAGAAGTTTTTTTTTAAAAACAAGTGATTAGCTATTGTCCACCAGCCTAATCCCACCTGGCTCTCATTCACAATAAGCAATGCTTTAAACACATTTTTTAAATTTGCTTTTTTTTTTGCATTATTGAAACTAAACGTTTTACTGAGTGCTTCCTACTCATCGACATGACTGTCTGCCAGATGTCTCCCACACAGGGAATGATTTTACATATCTATAGGATATATTCATAATCTAAACAAACATCAAGGTTGGTTTGATTGGTGTGACCTTTGTTTATCGTTTGCAAATGATATTGCATTTGCCAGCTGAACAAAGCTACTTGCTACCTTTGTGCTATCGGAAGAAAAATGTAACCGCATCCTCCGCTCCCTCCCAACCCCCCCCCCCCATTTTCTGCTTTCCGCAGTGACCACTCTCTTCAGCGGCCCACTTCCCAGCTTCGCCTCCCTGTCCCCGGCCCCTTCAACTGCAACCAAAGGAGGTGTAACGTCTGTACCCCCTCCCACACCACCGTCCGGTGACCTAAACACCTCTTCCAGGTGAGGCAGAGGTTCACTTGCACCTTTTCCAACATGGTCTATTGCATTCAGTGCTCGCAATGTGACTCCTCAACATGAATCTAACCAAAAAGCTGGAGTAACTCAGCTGGACAGGCAGCATCTCTGGAGAGAAAGCATGGGTGACGCATCGGGTCGAGACCCTTCTTTACAGATGCCACCCATTCCTTCTCTCCAGAGATGCTGCCTGACCCGCTGAGTTACTCCAGCTTTCTGTATCTATCTTTGGTATGGAAAATGAATGTGTTAAATAACAGATACTAACTGGCAGCTTGGTTTAATGTATTCATTAATTGTACACCTTCAACAGCTTTTGGGACTTCTACACAGTGCCTGCCCGAAGGCTCGTCGTTCGGCGGGACCCGTAACCCCCCCCCCGAAGGCTCATAAGACCTTGTAATCGTGAGGGAGATGGAGATGTCAGGCACTAAGAGTGGGGCGGTAGGAGGGTAAACCGGAGTAATGCTTCCAGCATGGTCGGCTGCAGGAGGCCACCCCGGGACACAAAAATGGGCAGACGAGGAGAGGAGAGGGCGGGACAGGTATCTATGGTGGATGGGTGTTCTATAACCCACTTAAGTTATTCATGGCCTTGACCACTAATCTAATTAATAAGTTTTATTTTTTTAAACTTTAGTTATCTTTTTGAAATGTGAAAATTTTGTTTTTAACTGCTTAGGGGTGCCCGGTTCAACACAAGGAAAAAGCACTGGATGGACATAATTTATTTCCCCTCTGGTTGTGTTGTGGTTCACACCACAGACTTGCCACAGGAGGAGAGCCTGGTGGTTTGAAGAAGGGTCTCGACCCGAAACGGAGTCTGAAGAAGGGTCTCGACCTGAAACGTTACCCATTCCTTCTTTCCAGAGATGCTGCCTGTCCCGCTGAGTTACTCCAGCATTTTTGTGTCTAGGCTGGTGACTTAGTTGCTTTGGTCATTTACTGGGCTGAAGAACTAATGTATTCGTTGATGTATTCAAGAGAGAGCTCGATATAGCTCTAAGGGCTAACGGAATCAAGGGAGATGGGGAAAAAGCAGGAATGGGGTACTGATTTTGGATGATCAGACGTGATCATATTGAATGGCAATGCTGGCTCAAAGGGCCCAATGATCTACTCCTGCAACTATTTTCTATGTTTCTATGTTTTTTATGTCCAATCACAAGGCTGGATTACAGAAAGGAGTCAGTGCAGTGCAGCCTTCTGAATATCCCAACAATTAGCTATTGGGGAAAACTCAATGACATTTACACAAGTTGTCTGGAGCTGCTGACCTGCCGCACAGAACTCTTAAATAACAGTCATGGTATGTTTATACAAACCTTAAAATTACATGTACATCTTCAATGCTGCATATTGACATTTTGTAGAACTGTGTGGTTTAATCTATTATCAAACTGTCAACCAGATCTTAGCGTGAATGTAGACTAGTAATCTTAAATCAACCAAAAGCTTCAGAATATTGGAAAGACTTGACGTCTCAGAAACCACCAGTTGTTTCAAATGTTTGGCTGGACTGAACCTCAAAGACCCTCCAGAGAGGATAAAATGATGAAGTATTCATATAAACACGTCACAGCAACCTTAAGATAGGGTATCGCCAGTGAAACTAGTGTCACGAGCTAATTTTAACCATGTACCTGTAGAATCTAGGAACTGCAGATGCTGATTAATGCACACAAGGACACAAGGCGCTGGAATAACTAAATAGGTCAGACAGCATCTCTGGAGAACATGGATAAGTGACGTTTCGTGTCGAAACCCTTCTTCAGACTGAAACGTCACCTATCCATGTCCTCCTGTTGGGGGGGTCCAGAACCAGGGGCCACAGTTTAAGAATAAGGTGTAAGCCATTTAGAACGGAGATGAGGAAAAACGTTTTCACGCAGAGGGTTGTGAATCTGTGGAATTCTCTGCCTCAGAAGGCAGTGGAGGCCAATTCTCTGGATGCTTTCAAGGGAGAGTTAGATAGAGCTCTTAAAGATAGCGGAGTCAGCGGATATGGGGAGAAGGGAGGAACGGGGTACTGATTGTGAATGATCAAGAGATTCAAGAGTCAAGAGTTTAATTGTCATATTGTCTGGATGGGACAATGATATTCTTACTTGCTGCAGCACAACAGAATATGTGAATATGCTCTTGTGCTGCAGCAAGTAAGAATTTCATTATCCCATCCGGGACATAGAAACAAGAAAATAGTTGCAGGAGTAGACCATTGGGCCCTTAGAGCCATGATCACAGTGAATGGCGGTGCTGGTGCGAAGGGCCGAATGGCCTACTCCTTCACCTATTGTCTATTGTCCAGAGATGCTGCCTGACCTGCTGAGTTACTTCAGCACTTTGTATGTCCTGTTCTGTTCCAATTGTGCACCTATAAGGTTGACAAGCATGAAACTGCTAGTTAATAAAGGAAATGAATTACATCCATTGTTATTCAGAATTAAGAGAGAACTTATTGAATTTAAGTATGATGTGACAGAATTAAATATTTAAGAGTGTAACTTCAATGGGAAACTGCGATATGCACATGAGAAGCTGCTGAGAGCATAAATGCTAATTGGTATTCATTGATATGCAATCATTGAACTGTATTGTGCTATAGGTCTCCAAATAGTCAATGGGAATGAGAGGAACAAATAAGCCAAGAGATTAATAGTCACAGAACTAATAGGATTATCATAGTAAGAGATTTTAATTTCCAAATAAAGATTGGCCCCGACATAGTGCCAAGGGCTTAGATTGAGGAAATTTGTCAAATATGTTCAGAAACTCTCCTGGATGCTCCTCACAAATGCTGCCCCCTTCCAAGCCCCCGGCACTAGGGGAGCCCAAATAGTTATTGAGGAAGTTAAAATCATTCACTGTAATAACTCTGTCGATTGGCTTGGATAAAGTGGATGTGGAGAGGATGTTTGCACTAGTGGGCGAGTCCAGGACTCGAGGTCATAGCCTCAGAATTAAAGAATGTTCTTTTAGGAAGGAGATGAGGAGGAATTTCTTTCATCAGGGGGTGGCGAATCTGTGGAATTCATTGCCACAGAAGGCTGTGGTGGCCAAGTCAGTGGATATATTTAAGGCGGGGATAGATATATTCTTGATTGGTACAGGTGCCAGGGGCTATGGGGAGACGGCAGGAGAATGGGGTTAGGAGGAAGAGATAGATCAGCCATGACTGAATGGCGGAGTAGACTTGATGGACGGAATGGCCTAATTCTGCTCCTATCACTTATGATCTCATGATTTATGTATAAGGAGCAGTGCTGGCACAACAGAACATTGGAAATGGTGTCTGTTTGTTGTGTGAATCAATCCTGTGATGCATATTTTTTTCCTTTTGTACTCTCTGCTCTGTTGCTGCAAGAGAATTTGAGTTATCAAAGTCTTCCCTTGTTTTAATTTCCTTTCCAATTAATTTAAATTGCCTGTAGCACATGGCCTGCCAAACTGGAGGTGTATGAATTAACAACACTTATTAACATTTCAAATCCTGCACTGACAATATGCAAGCCTGTGGTCCTACCAGCTACAGTCTGTCCATTACAGGCTTTGTAATTAGCTCCAGACAGCCCACAATCTGTGAGAGAGCAGAGAGGATTTCAGTAATGCATTCAGGAACGCGAGCTTCACGGAGTTTGTAGCCAATATTTCCCATTTACCCATATCTCTCTAAACCTTTCCTTTCATAGAAACATAGAAACATAGAAAATAGGTGCAGGAGTAGGCCAGTCGGCCCTTCAAGCCTGCACCGCCATTCAATATGATCATGACTGATCATCCAACTCAGTATCCTGTACCTGCTTTCTCTCCATACCCCCTGATCCTGGGCCACATCTAACTCCCTCTTAAATATAGCCAATGAACTGGCTTCAACTACCCTCTGTGGCATTCCTTGCACTTTTCCCATTTCTAAACTTCTAATACTGTTATGGTATATGGTTCCATACCACCTTCTTGGATGAATGTTCATTCCCTCTCCCTAGGCATCAGTCATCTCCTTATGGATGATTGGACTAAAAGCCATCTGTAGTGATGGTAGTGGAGGAGAGCCAGCAACAAAGGCCTGGCCTTTTCTGTCTCAATCACTGCTGACTTTTCTGATGGGCAGTAAATTACTTTATGTCTAAGTGATTCACCCTTTTAACCTCCACAACCAGATCATGTGAGGAAACACATAAGGCCACAATCAATGTTCATGACTGATGTGACTCTAATGCTCAGCGTCATTCTGGGAACTTCGTATGTGACTCATACCAATATGATTGAATGAACTGAAGGCAAGCTCAACAGTGGGGATCCACTTGTTTCAAAAGACTATAAGGCTGAACATTTTGACGCAGCTGTTAAGTAATGTTCCGTGGGATAAATTAACCCCATCACACTCACCACACAGGGCTTGGTGCATTTTGAACAAGATAATTTCTTAACTTACAATAACAGACAATTCTGCCACTACTCAAAGGGTGGTAGTTTAAAAGGCTTGCAAGAAACAAAACGCTCAATAAATTACAAAGGGTTTACCTTTCTCTAATGGAGTTAAGAACAAACACATTAGTATCTCCGCCACTACCATGACAACTGATGAGAACCACATCTGTTTTACCATCTGTCACCAGAAGTAGCTTTTCCTTATTGCATTGGTTCTCCTGTCAGTGCCTTGACAAACCTGATAATCCAGCTCTGGGGCACAAAGACAGCATCAAAAGCTCACACACTCAGTAATGTCAGTGCGCATTCAGAGCCTTCAAGAGCGATGTATGTGCGTAGGAAGGAACTGCAGATGCTGGTTTACACCGAAGATAGACACAAAATGCTGGAGTAACTCAGCGGGTCTGGCAGCATCCTTACAGAAAAGGAATAGATGAAGTTTTTCGAGGGCGAGACCCTTCCTCAGACTGAGAGCCAGAGGGAAACTAGAGGCAAGAAAAGGTTCAGAACAAATCAGAGCCGGCACCGATGATATTCGGAGAAACTTTCCAAAACTGCAACTGAACGTGGCCCATTTTAAAATGGTAAATGTACATTCCTGTTGCAGTATATTCGGAAAAAATGGAAAACCTATGCTCAGCATGTTCTTACTCAATATGAGCAAATTAAGACAAGTTATTGACAGTCATTGATATTTTGTTCTCAATGTACTGGGTAATTAACGTTAACCAGTACAGAATGCTCTTGCTTCAAACTCCTTATTCTTATTGTCCCATCTAATTTCTGTCTCCTTCATACCTCATCTTTCTCTTCCTCATACAGCATCTTTTAATCTGAATTATCTCACTTCAAATCGATTGGCCTTCCCCCCCCCCCCCTCCGCCACCACCTATCACACAATCTGAAAAGAGGTCATGACCCTAAACATCATTTATCCATGTTCTCCTGTGATGTTGCCTAACCCGCTGGACCAGGGCTAACCAGATATGGAAGATAAAGCACATGAGATGTTTACAAGACTGAATGGAATTTTTGAATCAAGTGAATTTACATTCTGAGTATTCAAATTCCAAGAATTGCCTGGGCACAATGATCGTATAACAACTATTAATCTGATAGATATTTATTTTGAAATAGGTGATAACAATTGTGGAATAAAAGTGGAATATACAATTATTCACATTACCCTAAAGCACCCCAGGCAGAGTAGAGCAGGTATGGACAAGGAAAAAAATCAGGACATACCATATGTTTCTAGTCATCCTTTGCTTTTTAACTTGTGACACATGTCATGCCGTGTGTAAAATACATACACTGCTTCCCAATACATATAATTTTTTGCAGGAATCTATGTAAATTGCAAGAATCATTCAAGGCTCTTTGCATCAAACATTTTCCAAGTGACTGAGTTTAGTTTAGAGTTTAATTTAGTCACGACACAAAATGCTGGAGGAACTCAGCAGGACAGGCAGCGTCTCTGGAGAGAAGGAATAGGTGAAGTTACGGCTCGTGACCCATCTTTAGACTGGTTTAGTTTCGTTTAGAGATACAGCACAGAAACAGGTCCCTCGGTCCACTAAGTCCACCCTGACTATTATTTCCCCTGCACACTAGTTCCATGTTACACCATTTTCACTTCCAACACACTAGGGGCAACACACAATAGATAATAGACAATAGACAATAGATAATAGGTGCAGGAGTAGGCCATTCGGCCCTTCGAGCCAGCACCGCCATTCAATGTGATCATGGCTGATCATCCCAATCAGTACCCCGTTCCTGCCTTCTCCCCATATCCCCCGACCGGTATTTTTAAGAGCCCTATCGAGCTCTCTCTTGAAAGCATCCAGAGAACCTGCCTCCAACGCCCTCTGAGGCAGAGAATTCCACAGACTCGCCACTCTCTGTGAGAAAAAGTGTTTCCTCATCTCCGTTCTAAATGGCGTACTCATTATTCTTAAACTGTGGCCCCTGGTTCTGGACTCCCCCAACATTGGGAACATGTTTCCTGCCTCTAGCGTGTCTAAACCCTTAACAATCTTATATGTTTCAATAAGATTCCCTATCATCCTTCTAAACTTAAAAGTGTACAAGCCCAGCTGCCCCATTCTCTCAGCATATGACCGTCCCGCCATCCCGGGAATTAACCTTGTAAACCTTTGCTGCACTCCCTCAATAGCAAGAATGTCCTTCCTCAAATTAGGGGACCAAAATTGCACACAATACTCCAGGTGTGGTCTCACTAGGGCTCACTAGGACACAGAAGCCAATTAACCTACAAACCTGCACATCTTTGGAAAATGGGAGGAAACTCGAACACCCGGAGAAAACCCTCAAGGTCACGGAGTGTGAAAACTCCGCAAAGACAGCACCCACAGTCAGGATGGAACCGGGGTCCCTGGTGCTGTGAGTAGCAGTGCTACTGCTGCGCCACCTGTTCCATAGATTGAATATGTTTTCACAGAGATATTAAATTTTGGAGATTCATTCTAAATTCAAATCCTTTCACGCGCCAGCAATTTTCTCTGTCGCTGTGGTGCTGGCCAAGATGAAGCAGGTTGTCACGGTCTACGCCATTTAATCCCTTTGGAGTTCTAAAAGATCAGCAATCACTAACTTCTGAACCTTCTCCTTTTCAATGTATACACACCAAGAAAAAGACACCTTCCTCATCAATCACTCTGCTTTTTTTCCAAATCCGTTCAATTGCGGCAGTATTATATGTATAGTGTGAACAGTGCACAGCATTGCAATATCCATCACTCCAATTTTAAAAAATGACAGCGCTGACTTTTGATGCATCACCGTATTTCCATTATTAAAAAATTCATTTTGTGCTTTTCATAGAGTCATGGTTAGACCCATTGGAGACCGAGGAAGAAACTGCAGATGCTGGTTTATACCAAAGATAGACTCAAAATGCTGGAGTAACTCAGTGGGTCACGCAGCATCTCTGGAGATTAGACTCAGTCTAAAGATGGGTCTTGATCCGAAACGGCACCTATTCCTTTCCTCCAGAGATGCTGCCTGTCCTTCTGAGTTGCTCCAGCATTTTGAGCCTATATCCCATTGGAGACCCTCGGACTATCTTTAATCGGATGTTACTGGACTTTATTTCGCACTAAACATTATTCCCATTAACATGTATTTGTATCTGTGGATGGCTTGATTGTAATCGTATTTATTGTCTTTCTGCTGACTGGTTAGCACGTAACAAGAGCTGTTCCCTGTACCTCGGTACAGTGACAATAAACTAAACCAACCTACCAACCAACCAAGGTCCAAGGGGAGATCCAACCATCACTGTACCAGCAGCCAGATTCAATGCCTACCATGGGTGCTGAAAATGAGGAGTTTGCACCCTCTGACTTTGGAGTTCTCACGCTGACAATTGTGCTGTGAATACTTTGGGAATTTGGAGGGTTGATCCAATCCTATACAATGGAGCATCCCATATTGCTGGAGCTGCAGAATGAAAGCTTCCAACCATTGGGTCATTCGTTCAGAAAACTCACATGAGAACACACACATTTTCACAGTCTGATGAAGTGTCTCGTCCCAATACATCACCTAGTCCTTCTCTCCAGAGATGCCTCCTGTCCCGCTGAGTTACTCCAGCATGCCGTGTCTATCTTCAGTGTCAACCAGTATCTTCAGTTCCTTCTCACACACTTTCGCAGAGACACGCAAACAGTCACAGACACACAGAAACACACAACAAAACACATTCGCACTCACTTACACAAACACAACAGACATTTACACAGACAGACATGGTGCTAAACTCACAACAAACACATTATGTAGATCACAATACACACAGTAAACATAAACAAGCATATGCACATAGCCCACACTCAATATTCAAAAACACATGCAACAGGGAAAACACACAGAATACACGCTCCCACTAACTGAAAACTGCCTTTGCTCTTTAACACACAGCTGCTGGCTCCCTCCTGCACTTTAAAGCTTTTATGCATCAGTACCTCAAATGGCCCTCGGGAAGCCCTGCTGACTGACACTGTCTCAGAGACGATGCAAATGTATTTTTCCACTGCATAAGAGATCAATGAGTTGTGCCACAGACATTCTCTTTATTTCTTCCTCCACCTACCTTGCTTCAAACACATGACAACGCAGCTTTGATGTTGACCCATTATTGCAAATTTCGATCCGAAGATGGATCTCCCCTTGGACCTCCTCGTCTGGATCAATTTCACTCAAGGACATCCAACTGTCCACACCTAGACAATAAAGAGAACTGCTTTAGAGGGAAGATAGTCACAAAAAGCTGGAGCAACTCGGCGGGTCAGACTGCATCTTTGGAGGAAAGGAATAGGTGCCGTTTCGGATCAAGACCCATCTTTAGACTGAGTCAGGGGAAAGGGAAAAGATATGCAAAAAAAGCCACAATGACAAAGGAGACAGGCCATTGTTAGCTGTGGCCAAGGTGAAAATGAGTTACATACAATGGGACTCACCAAGACACCTTTGAAGTTGGTACAAAGACTTGGGTGGGAGAGGTACAGAGAGAGAGGATGCTGGCTTACCTTAGAAGGCCATAGGAAGGGGACACTGGGATGGAGGGAACAAGTGGGAAGTGCCCTGGCAACAGTTGCAACTTGTAAATCGGAAGAGTTTGTAAACTGAGGGGGAAGGTGGTGTGTGAGAGGGCTCTGCCTGCCTTCTGTACCAATGCTGTCCACAGGTTCCGTGGCTGCCATACCAATGAATACCAACTCTTTCCGTTCCAAGTCTCGAGGTCAATATAGGCATGGGTCCACTCTTAGAAACAGGCCCTTTGGCCTACCGTGTCCACACCGACCAATGATCACCCGTACACTACTTATGTTCTAGACACCGGGGGACAATTTACAGAAGTAAATTAACCTAGAAATTTGCATGTCTTTGGAATGTGGGAGGAAACTGGAGCACCCGGAGAAAACCCACACGGTCACAGGGAGAACGTACGAACTCCGTATAGACAGCACCTTTAGTCGGGATCAAACCCTGGGCTCTGGCACTGTAAGGCAGCAACTCTACCACTTAGCAACTGTGCTGTCCTTGCTGCCGTTGGTGATGAATTGCCTTCTACAAAAGAAGGAGATGTGTTACCGAGGGTGTTGCAGTAGTCTCGGTGATTTGTTACCATGCATGGGGAGGTTGTGAAGTGCAGGATTACGTATGAGACAGTGTGGGGGTGGGGGTGAGTAATGGGGGCGGTGGGGTAAGTGGCTGATGGAGATTGCTGAGTGGTTATTGATCAGGGAGTGCTTCATGGAGCAGCATGGGAGGTTGGTGCTACCTACTCAGCAGATTAGATTTGATGACATTTTCACTGACCTTGACTGTAGCCATGACCAACTCTCTCCGTGTCATTGTATACAGAATCTAGGGCCGACCCTGAATACAACCTCGTCCAAAAGCTGCCTGATAATGGAGCCACAATGCTTTCTGGCCCAGTGCACGTAGCCCCTTGTGACAGCGCTTTCTTCAGAGTGCCCCACCAACAGAATATGCTCGGTTACCATGGGGCTCCCTTCCCTCTCACCTGCTGTCGCTTCCAAGGTGTAGTATATCGGTGACTCCGGGTGAGAAGGAGGAGGCAGCAGTGGTAGTGCGATGTGGTGAGGTGGGGAGTGGAGGTGGGGGGGGGGGGGGGGGGTAAAGGGACTGGGGGAGGAGGGGATATGGAAGGGGGGAGGAGGTGGAGGTGACCGGAAGGAAGCACTGTCACCACTGGCTACAACGTGAGCCAAAACAACAACCGTGTGAACCGATGAAGGAGGACTCGCTGGTGCAGAGTAGCGGCATCGGGGCCTAGTGTTAAAGTGAAACGGCACAAACTACTGGAGTAACTCAGGCAACTGAATCAGTCCGAGGAAAGGTCCTGATGTTACCTCCCCATGTTCTCCAGAGATCCTGATATTCTGAATTACTCCAGCACTTTGTGTCCTTTCAGTGGGTGAAGAAGGGCTCGCTGGAGCACCTTGCGAGTCGGGAGTGGTGCCGGAAGCCGGGACTCTAAACGGCCGTGGTGATGGTGCGTACCGGGGATCGGTCTGCAGGTCATTCCATTCACATTCAGTTTACATTTTATATTTGTTTTATTTACGTTTCTGGCACTCCATGGTGCTTTGGAGACACGGGTGGGGTGACATTAGTGAGCCAGAGATGTATTGTGATTTCATTGTCACGTTGATCCCGAAAAAAAAAGGATAATCCCGAAAGGCTCTGGACCGAGGGTGCCGAAAAATCGGTGTACCACCTTCCACCACTCATCTCTACACCAGGGATAATTTACTGTGACCAATTCACCTACCAAACCGCATGTCTTTGGGTTCCGGGGGGAAACTGAAGCACCTGGAGGAAACTCACACTGTCACCAAGAGAACGTGCAAACTACCCACAGACAGCAACTGAGGTCAGGATTGACCTGGTCTCAGGTGCCGTGAGACAATGGCCTTGTAACTGTCTCAGACACCGCATCATCCAAATGCCTACTCCATCATCCACCTTTAGCTGTGATTGAATCACGAGGTTGTGTCTTCAAAACCCCACACAAAATGTTTAAACACATTATCCACAGCCAACAATCGAGTGTCGAACTGATGAACGTAAAACATTTGGAAGTGGTCTTTCAAATGAGAAATTCAATCGGGGTCTTTCCTGGCCACTCAGGAGCAGGTAAAATGCATGACACAACTGCAAGAAGAGCAGAGGTAGCTCCCAAATGTGAAGTTAATATTTTCCCTCAATTGGCATCACAGCATATTATCCAGAAGGCATGAAAAGCATAATTAAAAGCAGGCATTTTCTTCCAACCTCTCGTAATTTAAATTGTCTCCATGGCCACTTTCATTGTGTTGGCCAATGGGAAATTGAACGCAGAGAGAGTATACCTGCCTCCCACAAGCACACTACTTAATTATCCTGCATTATGATTATGAACTGCCAAACTTCAGCACTTCCCTTCTGGGTGTTTACCACTGAGATCCTCCCAAATGAAATACACATTGAGAAAAGATTGTGTAGGAATGGCACTGTATAAATGCTGGTTTAAACAAAAGATAGACACAAAAAGCTGGAGTAATTCAGCGGGACAGGCAGCATCTGTGGAGAGAAGGAATGGGTGACATTTCTGGTCGAGCCCCTTCTTCAGGTGAGGAGGGAGATGGGCACAAAACAGAGAGCCTAGGAAGGATTCAGTAAGAGTTTGCACTTGTGTATTCAATCATTTGAAATCATCAAAGGAAATAATGGCAGTGATTTAATGCTAAAAGGAATGTAATTGAACGTACAAGGGAATTAAAATAGTCCCAACCAGGATAACAACTGCTTGTTGGACAATCACCCTGTGAGAGAAACCAGCTATAACCTCAATGATTACTGGCTGCAGTTCCCAATTGGTTTCTGGTGCAGGCTACAGGTGAGTGTATCCATAGTCCCTCGACTCTTCATAACGGCAGGGATCTTGCACCATGAGGCAATGAGCGAGCTGTTGTTTATGTCCTCAGGGTCGGCTGCTTCAGTTGCTCTTTCTTTGTTGGCCTGAAGACGGTTGCGTCTCCTGACGTAATTGTTTCACGTCCAACTAACACACTAAACTGTGTCACAGAGGTTACAGAATCTGGCCTCGTGGTGTAAATCAGAACCACACGCAGCCCAGACCAGGTAAAGCTGGACTTTCCTTTTCCATCATTGCTTAGCTCGTTGGGGCTGTGCATACCTGCCTTGCAATAGAGCAGCTCATCCGGTGAAGTGGGAGCACCAGAGCGTAGTCCTTAGAAGGGTCACGACCAGGAACGTCACCCATTCCTTCTCTCCAGAGACGCTGCCTGATCCATGCCGGTCACCAGGGCGAATTCGGCACAGAGACTCTAACGGCAGCAGCGCAACACATCCGACGCCTCCGACGGTCCGGGACACTTACACTGAGGCTGCTCCATGGCCGGAGCTGCAGCGAGCAACTCGCCAGCCCGGCAAACACTCGCCAGCCCGACAAACACTGGCCAGCCCGGCAAACACTGGCCAGCCCGGCAAACACTCGCCAGCCCGGCAAACACTCGCCAGCCCGACAAACACTGGCCAGCCCGGCAAACACTCGCCAGCCCGACAAACACTGGCCAGCCCGACAAACACTGGCCAGCCCGGCAAACACTCGCCAGCTCGGCAAACACTCGCCAGCCCGACAAACACTGGCCAGCCCCGGCTCCCCGTCCGCATCCGTCCCCCGCCACTGCTTCTGCTTCCATCCCTCTCTCCGCCCCGGCTCTCCAACACCCGCGGCCCATGCAGTTGATATGAGTTTCAAAATTCTCGTTGATCACAGAATTTCTTACGACAGAGCGTGAGAAATTTGTGATCAGCGTGAGAGCGCGAGAATTTGTCAAAATGCCTGAGTCTCACGCTCAAAGCGTGAGAATTGGCAGCCCTGACATTGACTTCTCTAATTTCAGATAGTCCGATCAAGGATAGTCAGAGGGTCACCAAAGAGGTCGATAGTAGTTCAGCACTGCTCTCTAGTTTTGGTAGGATGATTCAGTTGCCTAATATCAGCTGTTCCTGACTCTGATGGTGTGCGCTTTCACACTTCTATACCTTTTGCCTGATGGGAGAGGGGAGAAGAGGGAGTAGCCCGGGTGCGACCTTGATTATGCTGCTGGCCTTGCCGAGGCAGCGTGAGGTATAAATGAAGTCAATGGAAGGGAGGTTGGTTTGTGTGATGGTCTGGTCTGTGTCCACAATTCGCTGCAATTTCTTGCGGTCATGGATGGACATCTTCCCAAAACAAGCTGTGATGTATCCTGATAAAAAAATGTTTTCTACGGTATATTGCACAGACAGTTCTGTGCACAACTTCAAGGAGTTAGATTTGGACTTTCTAACAGAGAATAGCTGACACAAATATCAGGAAGTTATTTTGCAGTGGGTGTTTCAAGCTGATTTCATGCAGTTGCATAAGCAAACCATGTGATGAGTTACTATCTGGTTGATATGCAAAGTTTGCCAAAGCCAGAATGGAAACGGACTAAAACACAGCCTCAGAAATGTCTGGCAGGGAACCCAGAACTTCACGATAGTATCCAACCAGGCACTGTGTGGGAGTGTCAAAATACCTGGCAGTTCTGCCTAGATTAATAGACACAAAGTGTTGGAGTAACTCAGCGGGTCAGACAGCATTTCTGAAAAAAAAGAATGGGTGAAGTTTCGGGTCAGGACCTTCAGATTCCAACATCACCCATCCTGTTTCTCCAGAGATGCTGTCTGACCCGCCGAATTACTCCAGCATCTTTGGTATAAGCCAGCATCTGCAGTTCTTTGTTCCTACCTAGATTGATGTCAGGGTGTGTATGCCTTTGTTTAAGTTAGCCAGCAATGTTAATGGAAACAGTAATGTACAACAGAAGTCATGTTTGATGAATAGCACCGGCACTAACAGCAGCAGAACCACAAGGTGCCGGGATCAAACTGTGACCGGGGACCTGGCAGCACCCACCAAGAGCCAGCAAGACCTAGTTAATGAGTATAGATCCTCAATGGAGACTGGAGACCTGGACAAAATGATACTGCAGAAATCTAATGGCACCAGGGAGCGAACAAACCATCCTGAAGTTTTGATTGTTGCCACAGAATTTCCTGTTTGTCTCCTTAACTACCAAGTCTCCTGTCATCATCGCTCTCCCTGACGTCCCCCTACCCTGCTCCTGAAGCTCTGTGAAATATTGGTCATATTTTCTAAAAAGGCTGCATACGGCAATACTTCCTGATAGATTATATTTGGATTTAACAGCTGCTTAAGCTCTAATGCAATGTTAAAGTGGGGGATGCCATACATTGTGCCCAGTTCAATGCTCGATGGTGATTCCTTCCCCTGAGATCCTCCCATAGTCCAATGCCGAGTTCGTGTCACACAATTAGCCCTGTCAAAAATAGCAAAAGTGATTCATGTCCCAAAGATTGCTCAGCACATTTCCCCAAACCTTCACAAAAACGGGTTTGTTTTCCACTGAATGCTTTCAAAAATAAGAGTTCACAATTGCGTACAATTTTCACAGATCTGCTTTGCAAGTATAAATATATAAGATTATCCATTTGAAACAGGGCAACTCACTCTGTGGGAGGGAGTAGGGAAAGCAAATTACTGTCGCAAAGGTAGATCTCCAATAATCCTGAGGCTAAATGTACAGCTTCTAGTGCTGTAGGCTATGCAAATGGCATCATCCAAGCTAAATCAAACACAGAGAACTATAATAGGTTAGGAGAAGTGGGTGATAGGAAATAAAAAATAGCCACCCTGAACCCTGCTGAATATTATACCAGTGTAGGTTTTGCAATTAATTGAATTGAATACTTTATTGTGACACGTGACAGGTCGCAGTGAAATTCTTTGCTTGCTAACCGTGTCAAGGTATGCAAATAGTTGCCCATAAAGGGCACTTATAAAGTTACAAGTATCCCCCTTGTGTTACCCCCCCACCCCCAGTAACACCAGACCCTCTGGTTAATAAAACTGTAATGTTTTATTATTAATGTTTAAAGGTTTTATGTGTCATTCTTAATTGTTACTGTATGTCTTGTTGTTACTTGCGTGCGGAGCACCAAGGCAATTTCCTTGTATGTGTACATACTTGGCCAATAAACTTATTAATTCATAAACTTATTCATTCATTCATTCATTCTCCCCCCCTCCCCCCTGCACCCCTCCTTCACGGCGTTCCCCCCATGCCGGGTCCCCATTGTCCATTGTCCTACCCCCCCCACCGTCCCCTCCATCACGGCCGTCCCCCCTCTCCGGGTCCCCATCGTCCATTGTTCTACCTCCTTCCCCTTCCCCCCTCACAGCAGCCCCCCCACACTGGCCGCGGTTGCAATGAACAAATGTACTTTGTCTATGGTGCTGAGGTAAGTGTCTGGAATCTGGGTATTGGGAGTGTTTGGTGGACTGGGGCGGGGGTTTGAGTGAGGTCGATGGTTTGGAGTCTGGCGTTGGACAAGAAGCAGCGGTGGATCCGCACTGGGATAGGGGTTGTTTTCCAAAAGGTCGGCAGATAGATGGGTCTGGAGTTGGAGAGGTGTTAGCAGGGAAACGGCCAGTGGGTAAACTGGGGTCAAAATAAAATGTTGGATTGACGCATAGGATGAAACGCAACTCTCGATTCAGTGCTGGGTCATGAAGGTTGGAGACATGCACTGCAAACTTTAAGAAGGGCAAGAGGAGCCCTGATCAGATCAGGTATGCATGAGGAGAGGGTTTACCGATTTTGGCCGAGGGCTTGGAAGCACTTGTTGTTCGTCTGGTAGGGGAAATATCAAGGGGCTATTAGCTAACAGGGTATGATGGTTTGTCTGAAGGAATGCAGACAGTTCAATTAATGGGGCTTACCGATATCAGGTTCAAGGTGCCAGGCTTAGAATTGGTGAGAGAGGCTAGTTTTGAATCGTACTGCTGCAGATCAATGTTCTAATTGCCCAACAACAAGTGGACAAATGTCTCCAAGCTGCATGTAGTACGCATTGCATGAATAATTATGTTTTCAATGCAAAAAAAGGGTAACTGGTACAGAGGCTTTCAGCTAAAACGTGAAGATTAGTTGGAATAGATTGGAACGATGGCCGACATGGACATGGTGGGCCGAAGGATCTGTTTCTGAGCTATATGTCTCAATGACTATTTGGGGGGGAGGCAATAATCTATTTAAGGAGATAGTTTGCCTTTTAAAACCATCAAACTAACTAAGTTTGACAGGAATGCACACAATAGACATTCAGTTGAGAGGAGAGCTTCCTAACAGTTGATTGGTCACCATCTGATGGTGGCATTGGAAAAGGCGAGGAACATCAGCACACTGTTGAACAAGGAGCAGGTACAAACCTCAATGTGTAGTTGAGGAAGAGTTGTTTGGCCAGAATTAGGATTGAGGACTCAAAGTAAGTAAATACTCTGGAGTATGTCAATAGGTGAGAACTGAAATGATGTTGATGATGAGATAGCAGTAGGTACATTGAGAGAGGGCGGGGCCAGGTACAGCAACAGGAACAGGACCAGATCCATGGTCAGAGCCTAGAACAGAACGGAACCAGGAATATGGCTGGATCCAGCATCAGAAGCAAGATAAGGTCAAGCTCAATACCAGGAGGAAGGTCATAGTCTGGGTCTGAACTAGACTTGGGTTTGTAGCCAGTGCCAGAATGATATGTATAAGAAGGAACTGCAGATTCTGGTTTACACCGAAGATAGACACAAAATGCTGGATTAACTCAGCTGGTCAGGAGCAGCTCTGGAGAGGAATAGAAACATAGAAAAAGGTGCAGGAGTAGGCCACTCGGCCCTTCGAGCCAGCATCGCCATTCAACATGATCATGGCTGATCATCTAAAATAGGTGACGTTTTGGATCAAGACCCTTCATCAGCCTGACCCACTGAGTTACTCCAGCAATTTTTGCCCGAAATTTAATCAGGAATAGGGTCAGAGTCAGGGTTGAGTAGTAGAAGCAAGGTGTCCCCAAATCTGAGCAATTGCCTGAGAGGAACAGGAAAAAGAACAATAGCCAGGATCACAATTCAATCATCGTTGAGTTCAAGGTTAGAATCAGAGCTAGAGTCAAGTTCAGGATAGGAAGGACACGATGAGGGCAGTAAAACTCAGGATTGGGATTTTGCAGGAAGAAAGAAAGTAGAACCAATTTGCTCTGTATGAATAGGAAAGGTTTAAAAGGTTTGGAAGGATATGGGCCAAACGCAGGCAGGTGGGACTAGTGCGGATGGGGCGTCTTGGTTGGTGGGGGAATTGGGCCAAAACCGTATCTAGTTGTTTCCATGCTGTATGATTGTGTGACTCTATGTCTCTAAACACAAATTTGAGAATCTCTCAGGCTATTCTGACGAGTTAAAATAGATAACAGTTCCTGCTGTGCAGAATACAAATTATTGTCTGAGCCCCTGATCGATAATTGTTATAAAACACAATTATTCAGAATAGTTTAGGAGTAATACATTTTCTACCTCAATGCCATGATATTGTGCATAATTGCCATGGAAACTAAATCAGTAGCCTCAATTGCAATTAAATATTATATTTCACCATGCAGCAAATGTAACCTCTTATCTCTTCGAGACTCAAAATACGAAGGAAATTACTGGTGAAAATGGGAACTTGGGATATGAGCTGCCTGAACTGTCGGAAGCAATAGTGAAGAGTGAAGGGAAGGCATCTACCAGTGAATCTGGAATTTGGAATTGCAATACCAGATCGGTAGACGGCCATTCAGCCCCTAAGGCCCCATTCAGCCCCATTCATTCTACTAGATCATTTCCCACTTATTTGTCACTCTCCCATCTGCTCTTCTGATATCAAAGCTGATTTGAAAGTCTATCAATATAGACCTTGCCATTTTTCCATTCACCCAAGATGCACAGCCCTTTGGGGAGAATTCCAGATTTCCACAACTTTCCGTTTAAAATGATGCTACCCGATTTCACTCTTCTATTATTTTGCTCCAGTTTTAAGGTCATTGCCTAGAATAGTGAGATCCTTATTTTATGAGGAGTTACGATGAGGGATTTCGTGAAGACCCTGCCAGCACGCATGCGCGACATTCTTCAAAGCAGCGGTGTGAAATCACAGATAGCAGAACTGACTGGTGATAGTAAGATTAAGAGAAACCATATACCAGTTGACCTTATGATAAAGGGTTGGGAGCGGAGAGCACGAAATCCCTCATCGTAACTCCTCATAAAATAAGGATCAAACTTCAAACTGATAAGTTCTCATTTAATCTTACTATTTTACTTCGGAGTCACGTGAGTGACTTTGTGAAGCTCTGTGATTTCATGTCCTGGACCACGTCCATGCTCACACACTGCCGTAATAACTGATGGAGGAAGTGTGTTAATGTATTTCAGACTTGTAACAGAGCTGAAAAACAATCATGTATTCATTAATACAAACAAAAAAATCCCTGAGTTCGGGAACCATTCAGGGAACAGAACTTAAAACAGTATCTGCAAACATCGCAGAGTGGCCACGGGTTTGTTATAAAACCGTTGAGACGGGTCTCCATAGGCCAAGCCCACTGTTGCGAGGACATGGTCCATGGGTACCTCCATGGTTCTCGCCGCTGATGTGGACGCAGCCCTGGTAGAATGAGATTTGAATATCAGTGTCAACCCCTGCTGCATCCAACGCCCCACCCTGAGCCACCTGGAAATTCTGCACAGTTACCCTGTGATGTGGGCTTTAAAAACTGATGAATAGACCTGTTTCCATTCTCCTTATATTTTGTGTGACATTAATATAATGTCAGAGATAAGTGGCTATACAGAGGCGGACATCAATGGGATATGCCTGGAATTCCAATTTAAGACCGGTTGTACCAGGTCCATGGTGTTTAAGTAATTCATCAATGAAAAAGGTTAGCTTGGTAGGAGTCGAGACCATCCTGTCCAGTTTAGTTTGTGGAGTGTCTGGACCCGCTGAGCTGTATAAGTGTCATTAGCATCGCCACTCTGTAGGTAAGTTTGGCCAGTGGGAGTTCCGAAACTGGTGACCAACTCCTGAGTAGGGACAACACTACCCCAATATCACAGGTCATATTGTATCGTGGTCTACGAGGGTAAGAATTGAAATACCCCTCATGAGTTTTGACACCAACTGATGGGATCCTACTTCAATAGTGAGGTAGGATGACAATGCGCTTCTGGCATTATTGATGGCGCTATAGCTGAGGCCCTCATCATAGTGAAGGCCCACGAGGAATTCCAGCACATCTGTGATGGTGGCAGAGTTTTAGGGTGATATTAGTCCTGGAACAGAAGGCCTCCCATTTCCTTACTTGGGTAAGGTACTGCTGCCTCGTGGACTCTCTGCACAATGCCTTGACGATATCCGTGGTCCTGTTCGACAGCCCGAATTCCAGCAAAGGTCTCTTCAGAACCTGCAAGCCAACAGGTTCAGATGACCACGGCACGGATGATTCTCCCCTGATATGGGATGTATCAGTAGGTTCGGGCATTTAGGACCTTGCACCCATGGTTTTTTACCATGTCGAGGACCACCGGGAACCATGGCTGTGTGGGGCAGATGGGTATGATCAGAATCCCTGATGCAGAATCTAGCTGGATTACCGCAATACCCGACTGATGAGGCAGAACAGGGGAAATGCATAGAAGAACAATTTCCCCCAATGTAGCGAGAATGCATCCACCGCTAATGCCCCAGGATCTAGCTCCCACGAAACATATGTTGGTAACTGATGGTTCAACCTGGACGCAAAGAGGTCGATATCTGGTGTTCCATACTTAGCTATAATATTAGCAAATATTTGGGGGTTCAACATCCACTTGGTGTTGTTATTGAATACTCGTGACCTGGTGCCCGCCACTGTATTAAGCTTACCTGGAAGGTATGTAGCTGATATCCAAATATTTCAATGCACCAGTGCCAAGCTATTTTTGTCAATTCATCCCAATATATCGACTTGATACCACCCATATGGTTTAATATGCCAACACTGTGGTATTGTCTATCTGTAGACAGACATGTTTCTGTCCTTTCTTGGGTTGCTGTGGTGCTGGGGTGTAGGGTAGATGCATTTTTCAGGCTGGTCGCTGTGGGCCTTGGCTTAAACACAATGATAAGGCGCGATGTGATGATAAGACGCCTCTGATGATAAGGCGCGACCTTTGGGTTTGCTCCCATCACTCTATCGGGTTGAACCCGGGCCTGTTAGATGTTGCATATGGATGCTGCCGACGACATTGGAGGTCTGCCAGAGGAAGGCGGTTTTATCAAACCTACCGCTTTAACTTCCTCGTCTAGGTCTTTGCCCTGTTTGGGCAGGTCATCACCAAACAACTGTCTTGGTGGTGGCGTAGCGGTGGCCTTACACAAACCCGCAATTTTTGGGGTTGAGTGTAGGACGGATAGAGCTTTTCCGATGCAATTGAACTCATATTGCGTATTGCAGAGCATACGCTTCATGGATGCATCCTGCTGCTCTTCCGTCATGTCCATACCATCGGCTGACCTGGCAAACGCAGTGATGCCTGAGGTCAGTAGTTTCAGGATTTTTTGAATTTCCCTGTGCCCTTATCCCAGGGCTGATGTTTCCCCACATGGGTGTGTTCACGGTATGGACGTTCAGCGACACACAATTTTCCAGGCCATGTATTTGCTTGTGGTCTCCGAAATTACCTGTTCCTGTAATTGGTGTGTTGTCAGGTAGTTTATGCTTGCCGCTAGCCTTGGCTGAAGAGGTTGCCCTTTCTGGGATGGTTGAGCGAACTTAGACACCATTCCCAGAAGTTCCTCTTCTTGCATACCTTTCAGCCAACCCCTCTTCGAAGTTAGCTAATGACTGACTTCTGGAGCTCCCTACTGAGGAGGGAGAGATGTTGGACAGCCCTGTCATGATCCCTGCCGTTGATGTTCGGAATCCTAGGGACGCACGCTCCTGATGGAGTAGGTCCCTTTCGAGCAGCTGCTCGACCATGCGCTCCATTCGAACTATGCGACCGCCGCTGCTATCTGCGGACGGCAAGTCATCTTCCCCAAGTTCTGATGAACAAGTGGGGCCTCTACCGACAGTCCGCACCTCGTCGAGGTGATGTCTATGGGACTAAGGTAGGTAGCCGGTGCCAGCCGCTCCTACGGGGCTACACGACCCCCGCGTGGATTTGCCGCTTGTCCGCGGTCTTCCGGACGGAAGCGGTGGAGAGCTGGTGCCAGCCGCTCCTGCTGGGGCTACACAACCTCCTGTTGGTTTTTCCGCCTGTCTATTGCGACTGCGACAGTGAGGAGTCGGTGCCAGCCACTCCAGCGGGGCTACACGACATCCGCGCGGGCTTGCCGCCAGTCCCGCGTCTTCGGGACTGATGCGACGCAAAGTCGGTGCCAGCCGCTCCTGCAGGGCTACTCGACTTGTGTTTAGTTTTGCCACCGGTCCGCCCTCTTGCGAACTGATGTGGTGGTGAGTCGGGGTGTCCCTTAACCTGGCCCCGTCTTCCACACTTTTTTGCCACTGGTCTGTTTTCATACAGACTAAAGCGTTGGGGAGTCGGGGTCTTAGCTACCCTGATCCCGCGCAGTCCTACTGCCAGTAATGCAGCTCCCTGGTCTGCTGAGGTGGAGAGTCGGGTCCTGACTGTGCGGGGCTCCCCGACTTCTGCGCTGTCCTCCCGGCCTAAGGTACAGGTGCTGCTGGAAGTCCAGTCAGCTCCGGGAATGTTGGCCGCCGACCTCGCTCCGAAGTCCCGCGGTCTTCAAAGGCATGCTTGAAGCAGCCTTCTTACTGCTCATTTTCTGCATTATAAAGTTTCTGTAAGGGATTTAAACAATACAGAAACCCAACCAACTCAAGATTAGTACAGCTTGCTTGTTGGTCATATTTCCGTCAGGTTTGGCCCCTGGTGGAGCAGCGCTCCCCCCCACTCCCAGCCAGACGTTACGTAATGCGATTCTCTCCTTCAGAGTCAGTCTAGGCCTGACTCCTTATGCTCCCCTGCGAAGAGGGTGAGCATTTGGCAGCCCTGTAAAGGGTACTGCCCCTGTCGCTTCGCATGCGGTCGACGATATGTCGCGCATGCGTGCTGGCGGGGTCTTTACGAAGTCACTCACGTGACTCCGAAGTAAAATTTTACAGTGAGGTGGCCCATGGATGTTTGGCTCTAACAGAAGATAGACACAAAATACTGGAGTAACTCAGCAGGACAGTAAGCATCACTGGATGGAAGGAATGGGTGACATTTTGGATCAAGACCCTTCTCCAGTCTGAAGACGAGTCTCGACCCGAAACGTCACCCATTCCTTCTTTCCAGAGATGCTGCCTGTTCCGCGGAGTTACTCAAGCATTTTGCGTCTATCTTCCAATTAAACCCGCATCTGCAGTTCCTTCCTACAGCTGTTTGGTTGCAGGCTGTTTCTTGGAAATTCAAGTGCTCAAGATGTCATTACATTGTCATTAGAGTCATAGAGTTATACAGTGTGGAAACAGGCCCTTCAGCCCAACTTACCCACATTGACTAACATGTCCCATCTACCCTAGACCCAACTGACTGCATTTGGCCCATATCCTTCTAAACCTATCCTATCCATGAACCGGTCTAAATGTTACTTAAATGTTGCACTAGAACCTTCCTCGATTACCTCTTCCAGCAGCTCGCTTCATGCACCCAACACCCTTTGTGTAAAGAAGTTACCCCTTGGATCCTATAAAATCTTTCCCCCTGCTGAGTATTTCCAGCAATCTCTGGGGTTCTTTTGCATTTACACAATGTTTTTCACACGGTAAAACATTTACGGGTGGATTACTGAACAAAATGTGGGTTAGGACAGGTGACAAAAAGTTGAGGCATGAGATTGGTTTTCAGAAGCATTATAACAGAGCACTGGTGTGGGAAAAGATTTGGAAAGATGCAGGGGGAGGGGGATTCCAGAGTCAGAGACAGCATCAATCAGCACAGAAACAAATCCCTCTGTCCACTGAATCCATACCCGAATCAAGCACCCGTTTACACTAATCTTACACCAATCCCATTTTATTCATCCAGTCCCATCAACTCCCTTCTTATTCTGGCGAACACTTCACTTTACAGGCAATTTACAGCATCCAATTAGCCTACCAGCCTGTATGTCGTTGGGATGTGGGGGGGGGGGGGGGCAGAAATCCCAAAGGAAACTCACATGGTAAACTCCACATAGAAAGCACCAGGGGTCAGGGGTGAATCCTGTCACTGGTGCTGTGTGGCAGCAGGTCTTACTGTGCAGCCCTTCTGAGATGAAAGCAAGGCAATTGTAAAGTGGTTAGGTAATAGAGAAGTGAAAGGCCAAGGGGAGATTTAAAGACACGCTCATCTTTACATTACCAGAGTAGGTCAATGAAATTGGGGTGAACGGTGAAGGAGCCCAGGCGACATTGATTAGTTTTAGTTTAGAGATACACCGAGGAAACAGGCCCTTCAGCCCACCGAGTCTGTACCGACCAACGATCGACCCATACACTAGTTTTATCCCACACACTCAGGACAATTTTCAGAAGCCAATCAACCTACGAAGCCTGCTTGCCTTTGGAATGTGGGAGGAAACTGGAGCACCGGGAGAAAACCCACATGGTTCCAGGAAAAATGTCCAAACTCCGCCCGTACAGCAGTCAGGATGAAACCTGGGTCGCTGGCTATAAGGCAGCATTTATGCTGCTGTAGCACTGTGTCCTGTTACTATTAGGGGGACAAATGGTGACCAATCAGGAAAAATGAGAATTGTCAAATCTAAAGCTGTCAAGAGCACAGAAGCGGTTGGCAGGGCACTAGAAGCAGTGACGGATGCTATGAAACAAATATTACAGGAAATGTGTGGCAATTACAGGAAGTGTGTAAGTACATGATTTATAATGGTACTGCTAATGCTACTCATTTGCAGACTTGTCATTTTAAGCTAGTTCAAATGGGAAATTTCAAGAAACTGATTCCTTATTTTATCTATTAAATATATCTTATATCTTATATAAATATATCAGAAAATGTATTGAAACATCTTGTACATTCAGTAACTATGACTGAATCAAACAGTTCACAATTCTTAAAATATATACAAATATACTGTACAATGACCAAGTAGCATATTTGTGAGCGATTCAATAATTTAATACGTTTACACGTAAATCTGAGAATGTATGCAATATATGAATGATTTAAAAAATGTTTCTAACAGTACTTTCTTGGGAATTCAATCAAAACAATATTAGAAGTATCATCCATACTAAATGAGAAATGGTAAGAGTTCTCTATGTTTAAAATATTGTCTTAAAGATTCCTACACATGATTTACAAATGATTTACACAAATGATTTACATCAGCATTTACATTTCTGTGTGAAACAATGTTTGTTTAGTGTTTGTGAGAAACATTTTTTTCAACAAAATGTCATGTTTTGCTGAAAGTAACTCAAGGAATTCTCTTTCTGTTACAGAAAGAATACATCTACAGGAGAAGATCTTGCTTTTTCGTAACAACTATCCCAACATGGGGAAGTCTCAGAGCAATCCATAGCTTATTAAAGATATTGGTGAAGTGGTAAATACAGGTAGTTCTACTGTAAAGCAATAGTTGCATACCTAAAAAAACCCCATGCTATAGAAAGTTGCATTATAAAAACAATTCTGTCAATGGGGAAAAGGGGCTTTGGGTCAAATAGTGTTTTATTGCAAAGTTATTTTTTCCACATGATTTTTTTAAATAAAAGTTTTTAATACCGACTAGACTAAGTGGGTCCCATGTTCACGTGGGAGGGCTGGTCCCCCAGTGCAATATTCCACCTCTCCACCAATTCCAATATTGCTGGGGGGGTGGGGGGGGCGAAAGGGACTGGTTTCCAGAGGGTCTTATGGACATTTCCGGGTTTTGTAATCTTATGGACACTTCCGGGTTTTATAGTCCCACCCACCTCCCACCGGAAGGGGCATGGCCGTCATGGCGATGATTGACAAGACAGAGAATCTCAAGATTTTTTAAACACTAATTAGTCTTTTATTTTTCATCGATGGGAATAATCCTCGGGGCCTGCGCAGCGGAGGAGGACTCTGAGTAAGATGGGCAAAAAATCACAGCCATATGTGGTAGCGTTTTTCCTAAAATCAAAGCATAGTGCAAACAGGAAGTGGTCAACATGAAACTTTTAATTATATAGATAAGTTTTATCTAAAACCTAAAAGCACTGAAGGATACGTGTTACACTGTTTAACAAAGTATCATTGTACAAGTGTTAATAGAAGCAAATACCTGCCAATTTCTACAGCTACTCATAGCTGATGATTGAAAATATCAGCTGTAGTTCTTAAGATGTCCGATTACTGCGGGGAAGTTACATGGACAAAACTTTATTTTTCCCATGACAGCTTTTTTTCTGCTTTGCAATTTCCCAAATAACGTTTACATGTTTCCCTGGTTATGCCCTTTATCTTGTATCTGTACGCTGTGGGCAACTTGATTGTAATCATGTACAGTCTTTTCGCTGGCTGGATCCACCTCAAACAGTGTGGAGTCATGCATTTTGGTAGTAGGAATAAAGGCCTAGACTACTTTCTAAACGGGGAGAGAATCCAGAAATCAGAGGTATAAAGGGACCTCTGGTGCAGGATTCCCAAAAAGGAATCTGCAAGTCGAATAGGTAGTAAAGAAAGCAAACTCAATGCTAGCATTTATTTCAAGAGGGCTTGTATACAAAAAACAGGGATGTAATGTTGAGGCTCTCTAAGGCATTGGTAAGGCCACATTTGGAATATTGTGAGCAACTAGTGGAAGAGTCTAGGACTAGAGGTCATAGCCTCAGAATTAATGGAAGTTCCTTTAGGAAGGAGATGAGGAGAAATTGCTTTAGTCAGAGAGTGGTGCATCTGTGGAATTCTTTGCCATAGAAGGCTGTAGATAGTCAGTGGATATTTTTAAGGCAGAGATAGATTGTTTTTTGATTAGTACAGGTGTCAGAGGTTACAGGGAGAAGGCAGGAGGGAGAGATAGATCAGCCATGATTGAATGGCAGAGTAGACTTGATGGGCTGAATGGCCTAATTCTACTCCTATCACATATGACCTTACATTCATTTTCTCATCCCATGATAAATTCAGAAGTTCTAGGAGCAAAATTAGGCCATTCAGCCCATCAAGTCTATTTCACCAATCAATCTTTACCTCTCAACCCCTGACACCCTTAAGCCCCTGTCCCACTTAGGAAACATGAACGGAAACCTCTGGAGACCGTGTGCCCCACCCAAGGTTTCTATGAGGTTACCAGCAGAGCTTTCCGGTCGGTGACAGAGCAGTTGCCATACCATACTGTGATGCAGTTGGTAAGGATGCTCTCGATGGTGCAGCGGTAGAAGTTCACCAGAATCTGGGGAGACAGGTGGACCTTCTTAAGTCTCCTCAGGAAGAAGAGATGTTGGTGAGCCTTCTTGATCAGCGAGGATGTGTTGTGGGTCCAGGAGAGGTCATCGAAGATGTTGACCCCCAGGAACCTGAAGCTGGATACACGTTCCACCTCTGTCCCGTTGATATGGATGGGGTTGTGCGTGCAGCCTCTCGATCTCCTGAAGTCAACAATGAGCTCCTTGGTCTTCTTGGAGTTGAGGGCCAGGTTATTGTCGGCACACCATGCTGTTAGGAGCTGAACCTCCTCCCTGTAGGCCGACTCATCGTTGTCGCTGATGAGGCCAATCACCGTCGTGTCATCTGCATATTTGATGATGGTGACAGGTATGCAGTCGTAGGTGAAGAGGGAGTAGAGGAGGGGGCTCAGCACGCAGCCCTGGGGTACGCCAGTGTTCAGGGTGAGCATAGAATAGGAGTGGTTATCCAACCTAACAGACTGTGGTCTGTTGGTTAGAAAGTCCAGTAACCAATTGCAGAGGGAGGGGTTGATGCTCAGGTCATTGAGTTTGGCGATCAATTTCGAGGGGATAATGGTGTTGAATGCTGAGTTGTAGTCGATGAACAGCATTCTCACATAAGTGTTTCTGTTGTCGAGGTGGGAGAGGGCGGGGTGGAGTGCCATTGAGATGGCATCCTCCGTGCTCCTGTTCTTGCGGTATGCAAACTGGTAGGGGTCCAGAGTGGGAGGTAGGCAGCATTTGAGGTGTGCCATGACCAGCCTTTCAAAGCTCTTGGCGATGATAGGGGTGAGTGCAACTGGGCGGAAGTCGTTGAGGCTCGCCGCAGTGGAGTGTTTTGGCACCGGCACGATGGAGGTAGTTTTAAGGCACATAGAAACATAGAAATTAGGTGCAGAAGCAGGCCATTCGGCCCTTCTAGCCTGCACCGTCATTCAATATGATCATGGCTGATCATCCAACTCAGTATCCTGTACCTGCCTTCTCTCCATACCCCCTGATCCCTTCAGCCACAAGGGCCACATTCAACTCCCTCTTAAATATAGCCAACGAACTGGCCTCAACTACCTTCTGTGGCAGAGAATTCCACAGATTCACCACTCTCTGTGTGAAAAATGATTTTCTCATCTCGGTCCTAAAAGACTTCCCCCTTATCCTTAAACTGTGACCCCTTGTCCTGGACTTCCCCAACATCGGGAACAATCTTCCTGCATCTAGCCTGTCCAACCCCTTAAGAATTGTGTAAGTCTCTATGAGATCCCCCCTCAATCTTCTAAATTCCAGCACATGGGGACAACTGCCTGGGCAAGTGACAGGTTGAAGATGTCAGTCCAGACGTCTGTCAGCTGTGCAGCACAGGTCCTGAGGACGCGCCCGGGGATGCCGTCAGGGCCGGCAGCCTTACGTACATTGATCCTACTCAGTGCCACGTGCACGTCATAGGGGTTGAGTGTGAGGGGCAGGTGGTCATCGGGGAGCACAGCCTTGATGGCCAACTCTTGGTTGTCCCTTTCAAAGCGGCCATAAAAGTGATTGAGTTCCTCGAGGAAGGATGCGTCGCTGGAAGTGGGGGTGGAGTTGGTGGCTCTGTAGTCAGTGATGGCCTGGAATGCATGCCATATGCGCCGGGGTCGGAGCTGCTGTCGAAGTGCTCCTCGATCCGCAGCTTGTATCTGTGTTTGGTGTTCTCGATGCCCCTCTTCAGATTGGCCCTCGATGAACTATAGGCACGGGCATCGCCTGACCTGAAAGCCGAGTCCCGTGCTTTCAGCAGTCGCCTGACCTCGCTGTTCATCCATGGCTTCTGATTCGGGTATGTGGTGATTTGTTTGAGAGTGGTGACACTGTTGATGGAGGAGTTGATGAAGTACCAGAACAGAGGAAGTATAGGCGTCAATGTCAGTGTGGGAGTCAATGGGTGGCCTGAGCTGCAAACGCATCCCAGTCAGTGTTACCAAAACCTGCTGGAGTGTGGAGTCCCGCTTCATCTGACCAAACCTTGACTGTCCTCACTGTGGGTTTAACGCGTCTGATGAGTGGGGAGTACTTAGGGAGCAGGAACAATGATAAGTGATCAGACTGACCAAGGTGGGGGAGGGGGATGGCTTTGTATGCTTCAGCCATGTTGGTGTAGACTTTGGTCCAGTGTCTTGTCTCTCTAGTGGCGAAGGAGACATGTTGGTGAATTTGGGGAGCACAGTCTTCAGGTTGGAGTGATTGAAGTCACCCGCAACAATGAAGGCTGCATCTGGATTGAGGGTCAGTTGTTTGCTAATGGCAATATGCAGTTCTTTCATTGCAAGCTTGGCATTAGCATCAGTAGGGATATAGGCTGCAGTCATAACCGTGGAGGTAAACTCTCTGGGCAGATAGAACGGTCTGCACTTAACCCAGAGGAATTCAAGGTCGGCTGAGCAGTGACTCTCAATGATGGTGGTGTCCATGCACCAGGCTTTGTGTACAGACATGCACAGACCCCCACCTCTGGTCTTACAACTGGATGTCTTACAACAGTCAGATGTTCTGTCTGCTCGGAGTATGTGTCGTCCCGCTAGCTCAACGGCGCTGGCGGGAACATCAGAGTTCTGCCAGGTTTCGGTGAGGATCAGGATGCTGCAATCCTTGATCCAGTTGTAGGAGGCAATCAGAAGACTGCGGTCATCCATCTTGTTTGCCAGGGAACGGACGTTGGCAAGAAAAAGGCTAGGGATGGATGGCCTGTGTGGGGCTCGCTCCAACCTTGCCTTCAACACCTCGAGATCCACGGCGATGTTTTCGGGCCCGTCGCCGTCTGTGTGCGCCTCCGGACGCCCGGGCCGACTTGGTGCGGTCCTCAGGTCTACCGGAAAATGGTGCTACAAGATTCAATTTCCAAGCTGGATGATGAGTAAAGGGGGATGGCAATACATTACTGAACTGCAGGCAAAAGAAGAATTTCACTGTGCATTTGTACATGGGACAACAAAGCACCATTGACCATCGGATAGTCTAAGTGGAACGAGTTGCCACGGTATCCTAGAAAAATAGTGTGGATTGGAACCCCACCTCAACATCAACTCACCAACCATCAACAACTACAACACAGGCATGCGTCAGCATTGACAATTGTATAAATCTGACATCACTCTGAGTAAATCCATCATGTGATGGATGCCAAGTGTCGTTTGAGACAAGCAGTTTTAAATTCCTCATGTGGCTACTCCCTAGTTTACAGTTTTCATTAAAAAATATGATGTAAAGGAGGAGTCTGTAAATAAGTGTCCACACCACCACTTGCCGAAACCAAGCTTGCTCCCACTTGGCATTTGGCCCCCCTCCAAACCTTTCCCATGTACCTGTCCATCGATCTTCTGGCAGTTCAGCAGGTCAGACCTTGTTTTAATTCATGCCCTCTAGTTTGGACTCCCCTACCCTGAGGATAAGACTTGGGGTCAAAAGCAACTTATATGTCACTCTACAACTGATTTCCGCTATAAGGTTCAGCCTCCTGCACTCCAGGACCAAGCCTGTCCAGCCTCAGGTCTTGCAAACACTGATGAAGATCGTAGACCTGAAACCCTAACTGTTTCGCTTTCACAGAAAGGTTAGCACACAACAAAAGCTTTTCACTGTATCTATAAAGCTAACTCCTGGCCAAGTCAATGTTATTTTTCCGGTTAGCCCAGTGCTGTTGCAAAGTATGTGACAGATAGTATTACTGTAACAACAGGACAAACTACTGTCGACAACCCATCAAGGAAGGGGAAGAAACTAAATAAAATTTGAAACATATAAGATGAAACATATTGAAACATGTAAGATTGTTAAGGGTTTGTACATGGTAGAGGCAGGAAATATGTTCCCGATGGTGGGGGAGTCCAGAACCAGGGGCCACAGTTTAAAGAATGAGGGGTAAGCCATTTAGAACGGAGACAAGGAAACACTTTTTCTCACAGAGAGTGGTGAGTCTGTGGAATTCTCTGCCTCAGTGGAGGCCGATTCTCTGGATACTTTCAAGAGAGAGCTAGATAGGGCTCTTAAAGATAGCGGAGTCAGGGGATATGGGGAGAAGGCAGGAACGGGGTACTGATTGTGGATGATCAGCTATGATCACATTGAATAGCGGTGCTGGCTCGAAGGGCTGAATGGCCCACTCCTGCTCCTATTGTCTATTGTCTATTGTCTAAAATACCAAGAATTTCAGGCAGAATCAGACAAAGATCTTTTATTAGTAAAATAATCCAGCAAAGTTATGTGGATGGAATGCGGGATGTTAAAATCTGTGAATTCACCAAAAGGCCTTGCATACTGCCTTCCACTCTTTGAACGGAAAACAAACTGCTGGAAACCCAGCGGGTTGAGCAGCATCTGTGGAAGATTTATGCAGGGTCTCCAGCTGAGTGCTGAGAAGCCCATTTCCTCCACAAATCCTACCGTGTTCCACCAGCAGATCGATTTTGGTCCAGAATACAGCACTTACAGTTTCTTGTGTCTCTACTTTTTCTATTGTACGGTGTGCTCTGCGTAAATCTCACACTGTAACCCGAACCACAGAAGTTCCATAGTTATGTTGGTATATCCGAGTTGTTAGATACATATCCTCCCTGCCCACCCCCACCCCCCCCCCCCCCCCCCCCCCCCCCTGGGTATCTGGAGACCTCCCAGAATCATTAGATGCCACAGGAGCCAGAGTACATGCAGGACAAGGATGGTCCTGTTCAATTTGAGAATTATGTGAAATATTCCAAAGAAAGTATTGTAAATATGTAAATAAATCTCTCTCTTGAAGAAAAACACCATCAAATTTCCAAGTCACTCTACTGTGATAGCACTGATTATCTGTCAGCATCACCTTACTTCTTGTCCTGATTGAAATGGTTGATTGGGCTGCTCATTCCCAGCTTGAGATACATTAGCAACTTGTTCAAGCACTGAATAATAAGCATTTAACAATGAAAATCTCAGTCACCGTGTATTAATGTTTCCCAGACCCAGTATTAGCAAAAGCCTTATTAACCTGGCTCAGAACAGTCAAATACAGAGAACAGCTTCACTTTCCACAGTATCAGCTGATCGAGATGCTCTTCATTACAGCAGTATTCACTTTACCTCACCATTCACCATGACAAGAATGCTGATCTTGTCCTCCAATGTTCCAGACTCACTAACTGAGACTAAATCGCATTCCTCTTATTTCCCTCACTGATAGAAAAATGACTGGTCTCTTACCCTGAGACCCATTTAAACTCTTGGAAGATCAGCGAATGTAGCAATATAATAACATATTTTCTCTCGTTTTATCCGCATCAATTCCCAGAGGCACAAGAAGTGGGAAGCCAAATCAAATCTTTAAAATGGGCCTCCACAGTGAGAATTTATATGAAAACAAAATGGTCACACGGAGGTAGGAACACATGCAACAATTAAAGCACAAATAGAGATATAGAGAGAAAGAGTAATACGATTGAGGTGATGTTTACAAGTCAGGGGAAAATGCCTTTACATTTAAAGGGTGCAGTAGTTCCCAGACAAGTGGCTACATCTAAAGTGTGCTTACCTTTTGGGTTGGCAGTAAGAATGTCCTTGGCTATCAAAACTTTCCCAATAACGTCATCACGGCTAAATGCAAACAATAAAGATTAATAGTTAGTGAAAGCCCAGTATTTTTTACACACAGGTTGTCGCGGATTGCAAGCACGGACACCGAGGGAATTGCTGTTAAAATTACCTGATCGCATCCTCATCCATCACGTAAAAGGCAATGGAGTGGAAGGTGCTGGGCAGATGGACATTGTACTCCTCGCCCCAGAAGGGAGACAGGGTCTTCCATATTGTTGCAGTTCTGCAGAAAGAATTGTTTCATGAATTCTGTTTACAAATTAGTGCAAATCCTGTCCGTTCTCTAGTACACAACTTTGACCAAGATTATACAGTTGGAAGTGATAGTAGTAGAAATAGGCCATTCGGCCCATCAAGCCTACTCCGCCAGTCAATCATGGCTGATCTATCGCTCCCTCCCAACCCCAATCTCCTGCTTTCTCCCCATAACCTCTGACACCTGTACTATGGATATCTGCCTTTAAAGTATCCAATGACTTGGCCTCCACAGCCTTCTGTGGCAAAGAATTCCACATAGTCACCACCCTCTGACTAAATAAATTTCTCCTCATCTCCTTCCTAAAAGAACGTCCTTTAATTCTGAAGCTATGACCTCTAGTCCTAGACTCTCCCATTAGTGGAAACATCCTCTACATATCCATTCTAGCCAAGCCTTTTACTATTCTGTATGATTCAATGAGATCCCCCCCTCATTCTTTTAAACTCCAGCAAGTACAGACCCAGTGCCGACAAGCGATCATCATAGGTTAAGCTACTCATTCCTGGGTTCAGTCTTATAGACCTCCTCTGGACCCTCTTCACAGCCAGCACATCCTTCCTCAGATATGGTGCCCAAAATTGCTCACAATATTCCAAAAGTTTCCTTACCAGCACCTTATACAGTCTACTCACTGTTGGGGTTAGACCTTTATTGCTCGTTTTATATCCTTGCTGGAATACGGGAGCCCTATTTATGTGGTGTGTTACTGATGTGCCAGTTTGTACCCTGCCTGTTGAATGACTGAATGAAGCCCACCCACACCGGGCAGTGAACTGGAGGTGTTTCTGACCTGTCAGGCTCAGAATACATTTGGAACCAGCATCCACGGAGAAAGATCTTCCTCCTCGGGTTTTAATGTTGTTGGGCTCGAGGCCATGTCAGTGGCAAGGTGTTGGAGTGTGAGTAAATGATGGGGTGAAGGGGCCAAGGACGTGAAGTTGTCCCGAGCCTTGCCATCTGGGAATAGAATAAGAAACTAATGGCCCTGCATTGCTCAGAAGGGACTCATCATTTTGTACCTGCTCCATTGCTCAGACAGCAACAGGTTTAGACTTTAGACTTTCGTGATACAACGCGGAAACAGGCCCTTCGGCCTGCCGAGTTGGTGTTGACCAGCGATCACTCTGTATACTAGCACTATCCCAGGGACAATTTACAACTTTACCGAAGCCAATAAACCTATAAGCCTGTATGTCTTTGGAGTGTGGGAGGAAACTGAAACACCCGATGAAAACCCATGCAGGTCACGGGGAGAATGTACAAACCCCGTACAGACAGTATTCAGCATCGAGCCTGGGTCTGTGGGCTGTCAGGCAGCAACTCTACTGCTGCGTCAACGTGCCGCCCTGGTGTCAAGTGATCCGATTTTGGTGCCAAGTTCCGAATTCAAAGCAGCGGAACATGCACTGGCTCTTCTCCTTGCCCTGGCCATAGCTCTGGTAGCCCTGGCCACAGCCCCGACACTGCCACCGTGCAGTCTTTAAAGGCAGAGAAGAACTCTGAAGCCAATCCCCAACGTCATAGCGAAGGGCCACAAATTGCAATTTGAGGTATAAGGACTCCTCCGTCTCAGAAGAAAAGGTTCGAGAGGGGATGCTGCTGTGATGAGAGGAATGAGAATGAGAGAGGAAGCCACAGGGAGCGATGCGGCCAGATGAAACAGGACTTGTGGACAGGAGATTAGGTTAGGGGCGGCGCAGAGGCACAGTGGTAGTGTTGCTGCCCTACAGCGCCCGAGACCCGGGTTCGATCCTGACAATGGGTGCTATCTGTATGGAGAGTGTACCGTGTGACAGTGTGCATTTTCTCCAAGTGCTCCAGTTGCCTCCCACACTCCAAAGACGTACAACTTTGTAGGTTAATTGGCTCCGGCAAGAATTGTAAATCGCCCCTGGCATGCACGATAGTGCTTGTGTATGGGGATCACTGGTGGGTGCAAACTCGGTGGGTCGAAGGGGCCTGTTTCCACACTGAATCTCTAAACTAAACTAAATTTAACTGCAAGGTCACAAGACATAGAATAGCATTAGGGAGGCCCAAAACATTGAACAACTCTCTGCAATGGGACTAAATGGGTCAAACCAATCTTGTGGTGGCCTTTGCTGTTTTACCAGCCCAGCCTTCCTAATACCTTGTCAACGGGCCCTGCCAGTCAGTTTCCTTCCCTAGGCTCATGCTCCCGCATGCTATTTCATCCTGGATCAGTTCGCCTTGGAAACATCAGTCTGTGTTTCTCCTGTGCTCCCAGCCATAGCCCCACTTTGCAGTGCCAGATATCTGACCATTGAATCCATAGGTGGCAGCCTCCTGACACCAACCCCACTGCACTTGCCCATCCAAGACAACGATGGAGAATTAAATCAAGTGAAGACTGCTTCTTCACAGCCCAGATGATGTTCTGTTGTGAAAAAGCCAGCATCGTCTCCGCTACCTTAAATAGAACATGTTTCCTTCCCTTGCCCAGCCAGCAGCGTCTTTTGCCGGAGCTGCCTGTTTGAAAGATAATTACAGCACGTCAGGTCTGGGCCTGAGGGACCCACTTCTAATGTGCGTGTTGAAATGTAAATCGACAACATGAAGAGAGAAATACCAACTTGGGTCCAGAGCAATAACGTCAGGATAATCAGATGGACTGGGTGCTGACATTGGTTAAGGAAGATATGAAGTATTTTGGATGAACGATAATTGGCATTCCCTATTACTAATGTTGCAATGTCATTTTCAGAACCTGAAGGTCTCTTTGAGGACGGCCAGCTGCAGGAGATGACCACACTATCCGCAGCAGTGTGCAAGAGTCAAGTGTGTTTTATTGTCAAAGACACAGGGACCGGAACAATTACACTCTTGCTTGCTGTGGCTTTAGGAAAAGTTCAAAACTTCTGATGGGACACCGATTCTCACTTCAACAAAATGTCTTCAGTTGGGCAGCTTCAAAACTACTTGCAGCAGGAAATGTTTGAAAAGGTTGTACATATTAGAACCAGAACGTTCTGAAGGAGTTTGATGTTCTGCCAACACTTTGTGCTTGGCTCACCATCTCAAATGTTTGTACTGCATGAACTTCTGCTGGCTGGAAAGTATAAATATTTCTCAGCAGTGAACCGCTGAATGGAGTCGGGGGGGGGGGGGGGGCAGAAAATGCGGTGTGGTAGACCTATGCTGTGTCGTGTTTCAGGGCGTGCAGCATTCTCGAGTTAGAGCTTGTTGCACTTCCCAGAATTAATTTTTTTCCTGAAGGGTGCTATTGTGTGTGTCTGGGGAATGTAAGCACTTTACCACCATCAGGCTCTTGACCGGACCGACACAACCCTAATTGCTTCCTCGCCAACGGAACTCTACAGACCACCTCTTGCACTGCCATGAACTTGCTTTCTAATTGTGTTTTGCGCTAATGTTCTTTTTGCTCTGCCTTGCAGAACTAGTCCAATGTATGTATCATTTATGGATTTAATATAAATATTTGTGTGTGTTGTGCGAATCTGTGATACTGTGATTTTCTTTGCACCTGTACATCACCTGTCATATGCATATATGACAACAAACTCAACTTGACTTGATGAATAATTCTTCAGGAGCATGCATTCTGGTTCTAGGGAGTGAATCTAAAAGATGCCGGTGTGGATCTGGAGATTGTAAACTTCTCCAGTATATGCAGGTATGTGTCTGAGGAGTGTAGCCTTTCTCGAGTAGAGTGTCAGGAACTATGACGATTCTTTGGTAGAGTGGGAATGAAATCCTTCTTTATAATATATAAGTTGATTCCATACTCTAGCTTTTTTATCCAGAGCATTCTATATAAAGGCTCTTCAAGTTCCTATCCAGTGTTTGTTTAAAACAGGATGAGGGTTTCAGACTCCCAATAGTCTTCCAGCCAAACACTTTTTTCCCTCTAATCTTTCTACCAATTCTAAATCTAAATTCCATGTCCCTGCATTGTAGTGGCTTCCTCCAGTAATCACCGCTCACCACACACTTGTGCTCCTTTGACAAACCTAATTTGAAGTGGGTGAGTAGCTATGTTCAAATATAGACCAGGGAGATGGCCTACCTAAAAATGAAAAGTAAACACTGTGCCTGCTGGAAATCTGCTTTAAAATCAAAAAAGTCTGGAAATACTCAGCATGTCAAGCAGCATCTGTACAGAGAGATTAACAAAATTAACATTTCAGGTTTTCCTGACCTGACCTGACCTGCCAAGTCTTTTCAGCACTTTCCGTGTTTATTTCACTGGTTTAGCTAGTTTGCCACTTGGATCAACACAAACATTCAGCCCATGTTAATCTTCATCAGTCAACCCCGCCTTACTATGGAGGTGAAAAACTGGGCAAAGCAGTTAGTCGGGTAGAGCATTCCTGTGATGATTTTGCTTTCCACAGAATCTGGAGATCAAAATAGATTGGGTTTGCAAAGTACGTTGGCGCAGTGGTAGAGTTGTTGCTTTATGGCTACAGAGACCTGGGTTCGATCCTGATTACGGGCACTGTTTGTACGGAGTTCGTACGTTCTCCCCATGAGCATGTGGGTTGTCTGCAGGAGCTCCGGTTTCCTCCCACACTCCGAAGACGTACAGGTTAATTGGCTTTGGTAAAAATGTGGTGGAGAGGAGCAATAAAGCCTTCACCTGTATCATTTTAATGGCAAACCTTATGTGTGACTCCATTAAACTGTTACTAGACACGGGTCCATAAGCTGCAAGTGCCACAACTTGCTACGGTTCTATCTTTCCCTGGTATTGCAAAGGATAGGTCTGACTGTGTGTAGGAAGGAACTACAGTTGCTGGTTTAAACAGAAGATAGGCACAAAATGCTGGAGTAACTCAACAGTCCCATAACACTGATGCAATCATAAAGAAAGCACATCAGCGCCTCTACTTCCTGAGAAGATTACGGAGAGTCGGTATGTCAAAGAGGATTCTCTTGAACTTCTACAGGTGCACAGTAGAGAGCATGCTGACTGGTTGCATCGTGGCCTGGTTCAGCAACTTGAACATCCAGGAGCTGAAAGGACTGCAAAAAGTTGGAAACACTGCCCAGGCCATCACCAGCTCTGACCTCCCCACCATCGATGGGATCCACCATAGTCGCTGCCTCAAAAAGGCAGCCAACATCATCATAGACCCACACACTCATCTCACCACTGCCATCAGGAAGAAGGCACAGGAGTCTGAGACCTGTAACGTCCAGGTTCAGGAACAGCTACTTCCCTACAGCCATCAGACTATTAAACACTACAACCTCATAACCTATGAACTACAATAGACTATTATTATTATTATTATTATTATTATTATTATTATTGCACTGTTATTGTTTGTTCTTTTTTTCTGAGTTTTAGTTATATTATTTATTATGATTACATATTCTGTTGTGCTGCAGCAAGTAAGAATGTCATAGTTCTATCTGGGGAACTCTTGACTCTTGACTTGACTCTTGGGTCAGACAGCATCGCTGGGGAAACGGAATAGGTGACGTTTTGGGTCGAGACCCTTCTTCAGACTGAAACGTCACCTATTCCTTTTCTCCAGAAATGATGTCTGACCCACTGAGTTACTCCAGCTTTTTGTATCTATCGTAGGTCTGAGCATGTTGCTTTTGTTTGGACTCGCACTGAACAAGTTATCCAGGAGAACACATTTGATGACATATCAATTAGGTAATGTGAAATGAAATTGGATGATCAAGGGGGGAGATTCCCCAGCAGATTGTCAAAGTCATTTGGCAGAAAGCCTCATCACCAGGCAAGCAACATGGCCTTGCTGGGCTGGTGTGAGAGTGGCATTCCCTCTTGGGTTGTTCAGGTATGGACAGACTCTCAGCCACACCACACACTGGAAATTAGACCGTTCCCCTTCACCTTCCAAAATCTACTTTTTTCCAGCAGTTTAGTTTAGTTCAGAGTTACAGTGCAGAAACAAGCCCCTCGGCCCACCGAGTACGTGCCGACCGGTGATCCCTGCACACTAACACTGTCTTACACACACTCGGGGCAATTTACAGTTATACCAAGCTAATTAACCTGCAAACCTCTACATCTTTGGAGAGTGGGAGGAAACTGGAGATCGCGGAGAAAACCCACGCAGGTCACGGGGAGAATGGGTAAACTCCGTACAGACAGTACCCGTAGTTGGAATCAAACCCAGGTCTCTGGCGCTGTAAGGCAGCAACTCTACTGCTGTGCCACCGAGCCTTAGGTGCAATTTATCCCAGACAACTGCGCAACACAATGATGTTGTACATGGGCTGTTCCAAAGATACACTCTGAAACAAATATCAAACGGTGTTGCAAAGCGATCAGTTTGCAGAACAACACCACTTTGTCTGCCTAGAGTCTCACTGGTCTGCATGGAATACCATTAGGGCCCTGATAGAGCACACCATCACTGGTGCTGTCCTCAGCCAGTGTTGCAATGCTATACGGTCCCACTGTGTGTAGAGGCACCGAGGCTAGAATTGAACACCAGGCACCTGACATTGAACACCAGGCAGTTGCAATTTATGTTAAAAACCCCCACAAACTATTTGCTCACATCGGGTTGTATACAGGTACTAACTGAGGCCATGCCAAAGTTATGCAATTCAGCAATGTGAAAGTATTGACTTGCATATGAATTGTTTATCAATAAAGTCTACCTTTGAGAAAAGAAGGGTTTTAGTGACCTGCGGGTAGTGGCATGTCCCCTGCATCACACACGGCACAGTTACCAACATCTGTACTCTTAGGTGTGCATTCCTTAAATGTTAGAGTTACCATTGTCCATTGTCCATTCTGTGCATCTACCCAATCTATTCCTCTAGTTCAGTTCAGTTTATTGTCACGTGTACTGAGGTGCAGTGAAAAGCTTTTATTGCGTGCTACCCAGTCAGCTTTTCACTTATCCACGGTGTAAGTGCACATTCTACCACAGACTCACTAAATCGTTAATAGATACACTTAGCAGAGCTGAATATTTGGGGGTAGTCAGACAATAAAGATGAAAAAGTGTCATCTGTGGCCCACTGATAGCCCCCTTGTCTCCCTGTCAGCAGATTGTAGATTCAAGTCCTACCTGGGGACATAATGGACATTTACTGAGGGAAGGATATGACACTGTGTGGTAAGCTGTACTTCATTAAACTGAAGTTCCCAAGTGGATTGTCAAGTGTATGCAATGGATCTCATGTCATCATTTAAAGGGCTGGAAAGATTCAACTCAAGTAACAGATCACTAAACAGATGACCGGAGCCATGACACACTCCACTCATGGGAGTGTGCCGTGCACGATGATGCCCTGTTATTATAACACTGCAGAAATACATCATTAGCTGAGGTGCATTGGGGAGTCCACTCAGTTTGGGATGTCTCCAGACTATCCCTGGGTGGGAGGCCAATGGGATCTCCACAGCGAGTGTGATAACCCGCTGAATGACCCGTTCCATTCTTCTCGGAATGGCGATCTGCTCAGGATTAAAACTAAACCTTGGCAACTTTTTCCACGTGGAAGGCAATGGATACATGGAATGGGCTGCCAGAGGAAGTGGCAGAAGCAGGTACAAGTCCAATTTTTAATAAACATTGGAAAGGAAATGTTTGGAGGAAAATGGGTCAAATGCAGGCAAATGGGATTCACTTAAATAGGCATCCTGGTCAGCATGTGGAGTGAGGGCTTGTTTCTTTGAGGCTCTGAATAACACATACCTGTACCTGCACTTTCAATCCAAGCCAGTAACCTATCCACATGGATGGGGTTGTTCGATATATGTAGCAAAGGGTCAGTTGTGAAGTGCATCCATTCTTTCACTCTACACCAAGGTGTCCCGGGACACAGTGCTGAGATGTGTCTAACCAAGAACACACTCCCTGTCTTCCATGTTGCCTCACGTGGCCAGAGCCTCAGGAGCGTGTTCGATCTGAACGCTGTGGCCAACTGGCAGGTCTTCATGGAACAATCACCGAGCTGTTTACACAACCTGGCCCAGTCTTTCACAACAACCATTTAGAAGATTAAACACTGGAAAAGTTCACTGAATTTAATCATCTCTGAAGCTTAGTTTAGATCCATGAAATGGTTTCTTCGGCCGACAATATTGTTTATAACATTTAATTCCAGTACAATCTGTGAAAAATAAGAAGTTCGCAGGCACCTTTAGTTGTGTGCTCTCACATTGTGAGCAATATCCGTCTGTAATTTAATCTGACAAGTCACTTAATGGTTTGATAATTCCACATCTGAACTCTGTGGAACCTCTAGAACACGTACACCAAAGATATTTCACCTGCCTCCTTCACATAGCAGGTTTTCTCCAAAAGGCCACAGTAAAATGTTCCTAATAGTCTTAAGAACCAGATTTTAAATCAGCTGAAACTATGCAAAGAATGTTGTTATGCATTTTTACATTTGTGCCAAGTTACACTATCAATGGAGAGGAACCTGTACCTGACCCAAGAGACTGGGGGAGCTTAGTGGGTGCAGTAGCATCTGTGGTTGCTACAAAGGGACAGCTGTGATGCCGGCTCACAACCGGAAATATCACCTATCCTTTTGCCTCCACAGATGCTACTCGGCCACTGAGTTCCTCCTGCAGTTTTTTTTTTTGCTGTACTGGTTTTCCGTGAGGTAATGGTGAGCTGTACCATGTTGATCCTGTTACCTATGCATCTTTTAGGTCTGCTTGGGTTGAGTATATGCAAGGCTTATTTATGCAATCCCATCAGAGCTTCTCCTGAATGCAGGGGCAGTTATCTGCAGTGTGATTCAAAGCCAGTCTCTGGCGAAGATCCAATACAAACCTGTAGCAACCCAACAGTAAACTTGATCTCCGCACTCGGTGCACTATGGACGGACACACTGCAGTTACAATGCACTGACTGTTAATCAAGTGGATACTTAAATTGGTGGATGCAGTTTCAGTCAAGGAGCTGCTCGAGTATTGTTGGAGCCAAATTTATCCAAGCAAACAGAGGGTACTCCATCACTCTTCCGACATGGAGAGAAATGGAAAGACATTTACTTCGGGATAACCAGCCTCTGACTTGGTTTGTTTAGTTTTAGTTCAGAGATACAGCGTGGCAACTGGCCCTGCAGTCCACCCGAGCCCTTGCTGACCAGTGATCACCCATTCACACTAGTTCCATCCTACACACCAGGGACAATTCACAGAAGCCAATTAACCTACAAACCTGCATGTCTTTCGAATGTGGGAGGAAACTGGAGCACCCGGAGAAAACCCACACAGTCACTGGGAGAAAGTACAAACTCCGTACAGACACTATCCGTAATCAGGATCGAATCTGGGTCTCTGGCGCTGTAAGGCAGTAACTTTATTGCTACGCCACTGTGCCGCCCTAATTTTGATTGTTTATTTACCTACAGCCAGTAAGCATTCACCTTATCTACTGCCATTCTCTGCCGAGGATAATAATGAATTCAGACATTTCAACCGTCTGATCCAACAGCCAATTCATGGGTTAACACAGAAAGGGTCTCCCACCCACAAAGTGCACCCAGGAAGCAGACTCCAGGGCTAAACTGCTGGCAAGACAACAAGAGGAAGACTACCAGAACAAAGGGGGCAACAATGGTAACAAGAATCCGACCATCTGTGTAACCATTCTGCCAATCATAAATAATTTCCTTACCTGATTATTGTCTCGTTGTCAATTCTTACAATGCAGTATGGATCGCTGCTTCCTGTTCTAAAAACAAAAAGAGAAGAGAACTGAGTATTTCTTGCCTACAGTGAACCCCTGCATCGACAGGGAGCCCGCTATTTAATATGGTGCCCACAGGTAAAGCATTCACTGTAATAAAAGATTAAAAAAAGATAAAAGCTGTCTAGCTTGGATTAAGACGGGAAATTTGCTTTGCTTTAGAGGAAACTGAAAATTCTCTCAAAAGTTAATAATTAATTTCTTTTGAAAAGTATTTGAAAAGAAATCGAGAAATTAAATCATACTGAGTGAACATATGAATTAAGAGCAGGGTTGGGTATTCAGCCCTTCGAGCATGCTCTGCAATTCAATAAGATGCTAAACTGATTGTACCATCTCCCACTATACAGCTACTACTTGGACAAATGCAAGAAGGGATTTGCTGGGAAAGCTGGGGTCAATTATATGGAAGCAACATCCCCTCTTCTTCAAGGTCTCACGTTACCAAAACCTCATTCAGAAGACAGCGCATTGTGACCATGGAGCTGATCTTGTGTCTTCGCTGTATTTCATCAGAAGGCACTCTCACCCTTTAGGCAAATTGGTTTTGGGTTCCAACCCATTCTCAGATTCTTGCGCACAAGACCCTGGCCTGATGCTTCAATCTAGCACAAAGTTGGTAGGAAGGAACTGCAGATGCTGGTTTAAACCAAAGAACGACACAAAAAGCTGGAGTAACTCAGTGAGACAGGCAGCATCTCTGGAGAGAAGGAATGGGTGATGTTTCGCGTCTGAAGAAGGGTCTCAACCTGAAACGTCACCCATTCCTTCTCTCCAGAGATGCTGCCTGTCCCGTCGAGTTATTCCAGCTTTTGGTGTCTATCTTTAGCACAAAGTTGGACCGTGCAGCAGAATCCTACCTTTTAGATGTGATGTCAAAACCAGACCCTGTCTGAGGTAAACAATCCCACGGTGAGATTTTGTAAAACAGTGGAATTATAGCCAGCGTTCTGGCCAACCGTTGTCACTGAACATTATGAAAGCAAGATGATTATTGGATCATTAAATACTTTTTGTTTATGAGCCTTGCTGTATAAAAAATGTCTCTGTTAATCCTTTGTTACAACAATGACTATACTTGGCAGTCAGCGAATAAATTGTAAGATGCTTTGAAATGTCCTGAGAGGTTCCAGATAAATGGAAGTTTCCTCCTCGGAGGTGAAACGTCTGCAGAGCCAAGCTGAGAAGAGCCATCTGTCAAATGAGACAGGCACAAATTATGTGTTTCAGCAGAGATTATTTCTTGTGAGGCCCCAATTACCAGCCCGGGATACATTTTTCAAACATGAATAAAAACCATTCTTAAATCCAAAACCCTTGCCACGTGATTTTGCGACTCGAATCTTTCCTACATCCATTGTCTCGATGGCAGAGATGTAAATTGTGTTGAGGTTCTGCCCATTTAAAAGCACTTACATTTTCAATTTGATTTGGTAAAATTTAATTTGGTTTCCTGATGGTATTCAAAGTAATTGTCGGCAGGAATCTGATAACTTATATAGGAACTATAAGGTCACGAGTGCACAATGTAAACTATTATTGTGCTGGTAAAGGAAAAGTTGTGCCTGCCCTTTCTGCATGCAACAAGGATAATTGACTGACGAAAACGGAGGTTAATTGCTTTTAGCAAAAGGAAGTCTTGAGATTAAGATTGGCATAAATATCTGGCCGCAGGTCTATTTGTAAACTTTTCACCCGAGAGTAAGTAATTATTAATCATCGTCAGCAAAGCCAAACAGACTTTTTTGTAAGATTAATTGTGATTTATTGATGTTTTGTACAAAGCCTGTCGTGGAGAATGATAGATATCCTCAACACTAATGGGTACTTTTCAAACACAGATGCACCAAATAAGGGAAGTTGAAGACTCGAGCCATAACACTCCAGCCCTAACACTGTGCCCCATAATATTTCCTAGCCAAGAATTATATTAGCACTACAGGATACAATTTCATCCATTAGGCTTAGAATCCACAGATCATCAGTCTGTAACAACAATCAATGCACTTTGGTTTCTCTTCTTAATGCAGTCATTTAGAGTGCAAAAACAACATACTGAATGTACAACTACATTTTATTGACCCAAGCTGAAAACTGGTAGTGTGGGACTGGGCGAGTTGCTGCCTTACAGCGCCAGAGACTCAGGTTGGATCCCAACCACGGGTGCTTGTCTGTATGGAGTTTGTATGTTCTCCCCGTGGCCTGCGTGGGTTTTCTCCGGGTGCTCTGGTTTCCCCCCACACTCCTAAGACATACAGGTTTGTAGTTAAGTGGCTTTGGTAAAGATTGTAAATTGTCCCTCGTGTGTAGGATAGAGCAAGTGTACGGGGTTCACTGGTCAGCACACACTCGGTGGGCCAAAGGACTTGCTTCCATGCTTTATCTCTAAAATAAATTAAACTGGGAGTCAGAAACTTATTATTGGTTTTTTTACATAGTTATGTTAATGAAGCAAGAATGTAAATGTGGATAAGCCAGAAAGTGGGGCTAACTGGATTGACAATCAAAATGGACTCAAGGGCAAAATGATTTTGCTAGGGTCTTCTACAGTATGTATTGATGAAGTCATCAAAGCAATTTACAGAGGAGGGGGGGAGAAACTAAAATAGATAAAAGGCATAGAGCAGGGTGAAAAATTCCAACGACACGACCAAAAGTTTGTTACGACAGTGGGATTTGATGAGAAATGTTATTAAGAGGGTAAATGGAGCGAAAGCAAAGACAAAGATATTTCGGGAAAGAGGGCTAAATGCAAGTCAAACAAATCGAGCAGGAACATAGTGGAGAAGAAAGCTGCTGGTTTACGTACTCTTCGCATTGTGACAACCACTTCATAAAGTTCAGCTTTGTTAGTTAAAGGAGCACCAGCGAACAGATGATGTGTTCCCATTCCAGCAAACCCTGGCAATAACAGTCCCACATTGTGCATTCTTTTTCAAAAGGGTGCTATTTTAAGACAAGAGTGAAATGATCTTTATAAATGAAAAATCCAGAACATCACGGAGATCCAAATGACAGCGTTTTTTGTTTACAAGTGATGCCTTGTAGTGCAACGTGATCGTTCTGTTCACTTGGTCAATCAAGTGTCAAGATTGCAGCTGAGGTTATTAGGTGGGAAGAAAACTCAGAGGCTTCCAGATGTAGCACAGCAGCTGTTGCCTTGGTTACTGGTGTTACTGCTCAGAGGTACCCTTGGTGAAGTGGTTTTATGCAAACCAAGTCTACGCCAAACAAAAAAGTAATTGGTCAAATATCTGAGAATCGGCTGTCTCTCATTGTGTTTTGGCCACGGAGATCCCTCTAATGATAAATTCAAAAGTAAAAAATGTCAGATAAATAGTCAAGCCCCTGTCCCACTTTCCCAAGTTACTCACGATTTCTCCCGCATTTTCCCCTCGATTCAAACTCGAAGAATGTCCGTAGCGAGTCTGTAGATATTTTGTAGCGGCTCGTAATGCCAGCCGTAGGTACCAGGGGCATCAGGTAAGTCGGGACGTTTTTTCAGCATGTTGAAAAATGTTACCTACGGCTGGCTCTTACCATAATTCACCAAGTTTGAGTCAAGGGGAAAACTCGGGGGAATTCGTGAGTAACTCGGGAAAGTGGGACAGGGCCTTAAGTCTCAGCTTATTCAAACATTTTAGATCCTAAATGGGCTTGACAGGGCACATGTGGAGAAAGCGGTCAGTCATTTATATGGGAACTGTGTAAAAAAATATTTTCTCACGGTTGTGAACATCTGGAAATTTCTCTGCTCTCAAGGGTGGTGGAAGCCGTATTATTAAATATATTTAATGTCTGGTTAGGAAAATAATTGTTATATCTAGGAACTCAAGGTCATGAGGAAGTGGAGTGTTCTTATTAAATGGAGGGGAGACCTGGGACAGTCTACTGCTGGTCCTACATTCTTGTGCCCTTGTGAAATTAAAAAACATAAATATATTCCAAGCAGTAAATGAAGAACACATCTTCAAAGGTCACAAAGGATAGAGAGAACGATATGTATTTCTGTAGCATTGTTCTTAATCCCTGGTCATTTTCAGCCACTATTTGGAGTGTAGTCATTGATATAATGTAGATAGCTCAGTAACCAAGTTACACACAATGAGGTTCCACAACAGCAAAGTGATTAGGGGCAAACAACCCACTCGGGGCAATGTCCTAGTCCCAAGTATCTTCAGCTGCATCACCCAGGATTTATCATTGGATGCCTCCACTGCATCAATGAGATAAATGTAGACCAACAACCATTTTGCAGAGCACCTGTACTCTGTTCACTCCTTCCCCACCTGGCTCTATCTGCCCATTGTTTTTGCTTCTTATTTGTTTCCAGCTATTACACACACCCTGTCTCTTAATTTCCTCTCTGCTTCCCAACCTAGATCATCGGTCCATCATCCCCCACCTCAGCTGTTGCAATCTATCACCTATCAGCCCCTATCTCGCCCTTCAAACTCTTCTCAAAATACCGGCTAACTTCTCTCTATACTCTCTGTCTTGATACAGAGTCACGACTCACAATGTCTTGTCCTTTGCCTCCTCAGATGTTGCTCGCTTGGTTTCTCCAGCAGTTTGATTTATCCCCATCTCGGATACTGACACAGTCCATGCCAAAATACAGCAAGATCTAGACAATGAATAGCTATGATCAGATATGCACGACAAACAAAATCAAGCTGCGCATGTCCGAGACGATTGATATTTTCAGTGAGGGAGAAACTAACTGAAAATCAAAATGCTTTTCAGCCTGTCAGTTAGCATCTGTGGAGAGAGAATAGAGTTAGCATCTTAAGGGGTGGCAGAGTGGCACAGCTGGTAATGCTGCTGCCTTACAGCACCAGAGATCAGGCTTCGATCTTTGTGCCACCCTGCGACTCCTCCCTTATCTTAAAGATGTGCAAGAATGTCTACTGGCCTCTGTAAATTGCCCCAAGTGAAAAGGTTGTGGATGCAAAAGTAGGAAAATGTAAAACTGGTGTAGATGGGTGATGTATGGTCAAGTGGATTTGGTGGGATGAAGGGCCTGTTTCTATGGTGTTTCTCTAATCTAAACTATCCCTTACACCATTGACAAAACAAATATGTTTTGCTTGGATAAGTGGAGTACCAACTACACTCTAGGATACACCAGCCCATCTACTACCCTGAACTTTTGTTTCCCTCTGTCAGTGGCACTCTCTAGCTTCAGGCCGTACCATCTTCAAAATGAACTCCAAAATGTCCCATAAAGATAACAACAGCACGTTCTTGGGAACATTGTTACCCGATACCCAATATTATCCAAGGCATGAAACATGTTCCAATTACTTCATCATGGCAGAGTCTAAATCCTGAAAGTCTAATGCATGGTTTTATGTTCACCACGAGGACTTCAGCGGTTCAAGAGGACAATTTAGGGCAAAGGGCAATGGGCAAGGACAATTGCAAATCGGAAATAAATACTGACCTTGCCCTCTAGAATGAAGAGAAAAGTTGGAAAAATAACAATTTATTTTGTACGTGAGTACCAACGGAATATGTCCAACACCACAGACAACTCGTGGTTTGTGGAAAGAGCAAACCACAACTAGCAGAAGTGCAAGATCCTGGTCACAGCATTTACAGGAAAGGCTGACTTACAAAATCCGCTCACTACCCGTTTTAAAATGCAACCATTTTCTGTTCCTCTCCCTTCAATCATCCTTGTGAAGTATCACGGACTGAATGTAGGTATGTTACAAAACTTACCTTTAGCGGTGCTGCAGTTCTGCCGCTGGCCGTGTGCACGACTTTGGAGCCTTTAAGGGGGGGGGGGGCGGGGTTAAAATGCGGTTTTTCCCTTGCCATCCGGAATAATATTTTGTCGGAGTGCGATCTATTTTTGGAGATTCGTTCCGACTGCCGGTAAGTTAAATTTTTTTTTATAATTGCCCGACTATTTCTGCGCTGCAGTAAAATAAAAATTAGCTCTTAATGCCGTGGACGCCGACAACGGGGACCTATCTCACGTAGGGGACAGGTCAGTGAAAGCTGTTTATTTTTACATATACACTTGCTTGTTTAGATGACTTTAATCAATATTTCATGTTGCAAAACGGTGATTTATTCCCCATACAAACAGGCAGAATTTTTTCTGCCCATATTGGGTTTAAACTCACCGCAACCGCAACGTTCCAATCCATCGCGTTCCAGAAAATCCCACTCGCAAGCTGTTTAAAATGCCCATTAATTTACAGGCATTAAACACAAAATTCCTTCAATTTGGTCTATAGATTTAAAATTCATGTTATATTGTGAATTCTTGTGTGAATGTTATTTGGACACTTTTGCTTTAAAAACAGTTAATATTTTCTTAAGAAATGGATAGATGTTTAGATCTAGTAATTGAATTTTGTAATTAGCTACAAATGGGTAACTAACTAATTATATGCTTTAATTTCAGGTCATCCAAGTAAGATTGTTTCATATTAGTTTCAGAATGCTTCAATCTATAATAACTGAAAATTTATTTCAGTTCTCTTAATTTTTAAGAAGGTTATGGGCTTTTGACTGTCCTTGATCACAGCTTTTGTGTTAAGTCAATGGAAAGGCAATGGGGAACAAGATGCTAATTTCCAAGTATGAAAATGGCCATACCTTTTTTGAAGATATGAAAAAATATGAGTCATTTCTGAAGATATGAAAGTGAATTAGGTGTCAAATTAAACTTCTTTGTACGCTTTATCCGATGGGATAAATTGCAAACTTGATTTTTAAAATCTCAAAATGTCGTAACATTGCTACTGAACGCGCACATTAAAACGGTGAGAAAAAAAACGATCTTTTAGCCTCATTAATGTTCAGTATCTTTGTTAGACATAACAACCTCACAGGTCACCTTTCCTCAGATGCTGATGGAACAAGCACAGGGAGGTTCAACAGAGGTACTGGAGAATTATTCCCTGAATCCATTAGTAAGCTTGAGAAGGCCACGGTTAGACACAATACATCACAGCATATCCTGAAATCGATTAATATGTTCTCCTTTATAACCCAAGTATCCACGGGTTGCATGGAATTAGATACATCAGATATATCATCCCAAATGCGATCATAGTATCTCTTGTATTCCAACAGTCCAGTCACCAAAGATAACTCTAGTCAGATCCCTGAGGCTTTCTACTACTCATCCTTCCATATATTCACCTACCTCAGTATGAAAGAGTTAGAATCGGTAGTACAGCTTTCAGCTGACCAAGCCTAATTGTCTGATATCAAGTAACAGTTTCAACGTTAAAGATGATTTTCATAGTTGGACAGTCATTTTGCAACAAAACAAGCCCTTTGATCCACTATGTCAATGCCTGCTTCATGTAACTGTCTATTTTAATCTCATTTCAATTTCCTAATTGGATAAAGGAAACCATCAAGTCTATGACCAATCTCATTTCCCACTTACATACCAGTAACCAAATCTCTCACACTTGCACATTAACTCCTCTCCTGATTGTCCCACCAGACACCTACACTGGGGATTGAAAACAAGACACAAAATGCTGGAGTAACTCAGTGGGTCAGGCAGCATCTCTGGAGAACATGAATAGGCGACGTTTCCGGTCGGGAACCTGCTCTATAGACGCTGCCTGACCTGCTGAGTTACTCCAGCATTTTATTGTCTTTTTTGTAAACCAGCATGATTCGCAGGAGCCAATTAAAGTAACAACCAGCACACCTTTGGGAAGTGTAAAACAAAACAAAGCAACTGGGGGAAAGCTCTGTGGTCACAGAGAGAAGATACAAACTGCACACTGACAGCATGAAAGGCAAGGACTGAACCCATACCACTAGAGCAGTGAGGAAGCAGCAACACCCATTGCACCATTGTCTAACTTGTCTCAAAGTCATCTGACGTTGCATTAATATTGAATTCTTATTAGAATCAGAAGTTTGCAATTTAAAAGGAGGTAATTTGGTCATTGATGTCCAACAAGCAGCTGCTGCTGAAGAGCTGTCAGGGGTTATGTGGCGAAGGCAGGAGAAAGGGATTGAGAGGGAAAGATAGATCAGCAATGATTGAATGGTGGAGTTGACTTGATGGGCCAAATGGCCTTATTCTTCTCCTAGATCTTACGAATTTATGAACCTCCTTCCATTTCTCAATTTTCCATCCACAACCTTGTTGGTTAGAGCACAGTAAGTGCAGATATATTTTTCAACACATTGAATATTTCTGCGTCCATAACCCTTCAGGAAGCAGGTGTCTAACCTCACCACCCAGAGGTGGAAGAAAAATATCCTTAAACCTCCACCATACCTGTTAAACTTCTAACAATTACATTAATCTTTGCACGCCTCTCCAGCTTCTGGTAGAAGGAAAAAGTAGAAAAATCAATGCTCCTTTCAAGGCTTCTCAGTTTTTTTTTAATACATAATCCTCACAACTCCATTTTTTTCTCCCAAAGTAAAGAACCCCAGCCATCCCAATCCTTTCTCCATCCCAGGAATATGGGAATAAATACCTTCATGCCCGTCCTTCTTCCAGCACATCTTTTCTGCTACATGAGGGTACAAAATATCTGCAGTACTCTAGATATCATTTTACAGTTCCAATTCTTTGCGATGTGTTAACCACAGTGGATCCAGTATCAATTCCCTTCAGAGACTTGACGTAGGTTGGGAAGATAACTTTCACCCACTGATTCTAGTGCAATTATCTCACAAATATAACCCGATCATCATTTTGCTGTAGACCTTGGATTGCAGAAACCAATAACTAGATCACCCGCAAGACAAGGCATCAGGTGATAATTGACCTGATTGGGTTTGTTCAGCATTTTGTGACTAGGAACAAGCTATGCAATATTCATAGTCAGGTAGATGCCAGGGTTGTGAGTGTACTGGTTCAAGGTACAGCTACTTCTGGCGCACAAATCTTCAGCACAAGCTCAGCCTGGTATAAAATCAACAAGCTTGAAACTATCCAGGATATACCACAGTGTTAAAGAAGGAACTGCAGATGCTGGAGAATCGAGGGTACACAAAAAGCTGGAGAAACTCAGCGGGTGCAGCAGCATCTAAGGAGCGAAAGGAGATAGGCGACGTTTCGGGTCGAGACCCGAAACGTTTCCAGATGTTCACAACTGTTTCGCCGAACACCTCCGTTCGGTCCGCAATTACCAAGCCGACCTCCCGGTGGCTCAGCACTTCAACTCCCCCTCCCATTCCATATCCGACCTCTCAGTCCTGGGCCTCCTCCATGGCCAGAGTGAGCAACACCGCAAGTTGGAGGAACAGCACCTCATATTCCACTTGGGGAGTCTGCATCCTCTGGGCTTGAACATTGAATTTTCTCAATTCTGTTAACCCTTGCTGTCTCCTCCCCTTCCCACCTATCCCTCAGCCCTCGGGCCCTGGCATTCCCTCTCTCTCTCTATCTCTCTCCCCCGCCCTAGTCGCACTAGCTTCTCATTTTCACACCACAAACAGCTTACAATGGCTTGTTCCCTTTATCATCGATACTTTTTTGCATATCTTTCATTCATTGTTCTTTATCTCTCCACATCACCGTCTATATCTCTCGTTTCCCTGATCCCTGACCAGTCTGAAGAAGGGTCTCAACCCGAAACGTCGCCTATCTCCTTCACTCCTTAGATGCTGCTGCACCCGCTGAGTTTCTCCAGCTTTTTGTGTACCTAGGATATACCACAAAGTTGGTTCCCCCACCTATGGCTGTTGGGTGAGGAGCTCCAGGACTTTGATCCAGAGGTGAGTAAATGACATCCTTCAAAGTCACAATGATATGTAACCCAAGCAGCATACCTTTGCATTGCAGTATTGCTGTGGGTTTCCTACTCTTATCTCTTAGCTTGGTAGAAATGACAAGTTGGCTTAAAATGATTAATGGCAGTAGCAGGAGATGTGATTATTCGATGTGTGTTTAGAGGGAGGGAGTAAAAAGAACAATTACGCTTATAAACGGGACTTTGCACTTGTAAGCAAGTGTTGCTTGCTAACAGTATCGAAGACAATTTCAATCACTTTGGTGATTAAGAGCTGACTGAGAGAAAGCATTGTTGACAATGCTATCAAAAGGCACTTAATCAACAATAATCTGCTCACCAACGTAGAGCTTGAGTTTCAGTGGGACCAGGCTGCTCCAGATACCAATGCAATCTTGGTCCAAACACTGAATTCCAAAACTAAGGATGGCATAAAGGCAGGATTTGAGGAGCACTAATAGAACCGAAATGAGTGGAAATCAAGAGGAAAAACACTCATCAATAGTTGAAAAGCCCAAACGTCCCACAAAGGAAAATGATTGCGATTATTGGAATTCAACCATTCCAGCTCTAGAACATCTTTGCATGAGGACCCAGCATAATGTCCTAGCCTCAACCATCTTCAGCTGCTTCATCAATGACTTCCCTTCAAACACAAGATCAAAAATGGAGATGTTCACTGATCATTGCAGAGATTAATTTTATTTGCAACCTCTCATCAAGTGAAGCAGTCCATGTTTGCACACAATGTGACCTGGACACCATTCAGCATGGACTTATAACTGGGGAGTGATGCTTGTGCACAGGAACTGCCATGGTTAGAGGGTGTGTGACCGTGTATCCTGGACAGTCAATTACATTCCCAATGTCACGTCGCCCACCATAAACATCCTGAGAATTAACATCGACCAGAACCTCAGCTGGGCAGCTACATACAGTAAGTACTGTGACTGTACGTGGCAGCAGGGTGGAGCAGCGGTAGGGTTGCTGACTTGCAGCGTCACAGACCCGGGTTCAATCCTCACTAACGGTGCTGACTGTATGGAGTTTGTATATTCTCCCCGTGACTGCGTGGATTTTTGCCCGGGTGCTCCGGTTTCCTCCCACCCTCCGAAGACTTCCAGGTTTGTAGGTTAATTGGCTTCGGTAAGGAATTGTAAATTGTCCGCAGTGTGTAAGGATAGTGCTGGTGTGTGGGGATCGCTCGTGTGGGTTGAAGGGCCTGCTTTCACGCTGTATCTCTAAATGACACTAAACTATAGGGCAGGGTATCTTTCAGTGAGTGACTCACCTCCTGAAACATCCAAGTCTTTTCAACCAAGGCACCTGTCACGAGTGTTATGAACTATTCTCTTGCTTTCTTAAATGAATGCAACTTCAGCAGCTTTGGATGACAGCATCCAAGAGGAGGCTGCCATTGATCATCCACCACCCTAAACATTAATTCCCCACACCGCCAGCATGCAGTGACTGCACCATAGACCCGCAACACAAGACACTGCAGATAATCACCTGGGCTCTTAGTTTAGTTTCGAAATACAGCGTAGAAACAGGCCCTTCAGAGCACCAAGTCCATGCCAACCTGCAATCACCCATTCACAATAGTTCTATACCCTATATCCAAAGACCTAGGGACAATTTACAGAAGCCAATTAACCTACAAACCTGCACATCTTTGGAATGTGGAAGGAAACCGATCACCTGGAGAAAACCCACGCGGTCACAGGGAGAAGGTGCAAAGTCCACACAGACAGCATCCGTAGTCAGGATCGATGCCGGGTCTCTGGCACTGTTAGGCAGCAACTCTAGCTCTGTGCCCATCATGTCGCCCCTCTGCCAGCATCTCCAAACCCACGACTTCTAGCAGCAAGCAGGGAAAAGGAAGCTATTCCATGGGAACACCACTCATCCTGACACGGAAAGTATTGCCAAATCTTTGTCATCATTGTCGAATATAAATGCAGGAGCTCCCTCCCAAACAGCCCTGTGAGACTGCCTCCAGCAGCACTGTGACTAGAGGCAGGAAACATGTTCCCGATTTTGGGAGAGTCCAGAACCGGGGGCCACAGTTTAAGAATAAGGGGTAAGCCATTTAGAATGGAGATGATGAAACACTTTTTCACACAGAAAGTTGTGAGTCTGTTGAATTCTCTGCCTCAGATACCTTCTGGATGCCTTCAAGAGAGAGCTAGATAGGGCTGTTAAAGATAGCAGAGTCAGGGGATATGTTAAAGATAGCAGAGTCAGGGGATATGGGGAGAAGGCGGGAACGGGGTACTGATTGTGGATGATCAGCCATGATCACATTGAATGGCGGTACTGGCTCGAAGGGCCGAATGGCACCTATTGTCTATAACATTTCAATGGGATTGGGCATTAAACAGAGTTGAAACCACTTAAAATCTGGAGCATTGCAGCTAGTTTTCCCAAAAGGTAGAAACAAGGAACTGCGAACGCTGGTTTAGACAAAAGGATAGGGTCTGAAGAAGGGTTCCTACCGGAAATATCACCAAAGACAGACACAAAATGCTGGAGTATCAGCGGGACAGGCAGCATCTCTGGATAGGAGGAATGGGTGACGTTTCCGGTCGAAGGGTCTCGAACCGAAACGTCACCCATTTCTTCTATCCAAGAATGGTTCCTGTCCCGTTAAGTTACTCCCGCATTTTGTGTCTTTCTTCGGTGTAAACCAGCATCTGCAGTTCCTTCCTACACGAAACATCACCATCCACGTTCTCCAGTGATGCTGCCTGACCCGCTGAGTTACTCTCGCACTTTGTGTAGAGTAACTCAGGACCTAGTGTCCTTTTCCCAACAGGTCACCCTTTGTTCTCTCCCCAGATGCTGCCCGACCTGCCCAGTGTGACCAACATTCCCAGCTTTCAGCACAGAGAATGTGGCCCCATAGACGCTGCTGGCGGCATTGTAGTTTTGTTGGCAAGGTCGCACTGCATTTATTGGGCCATTAGCTTGATGGATTCAAGCTCGTCTTCTAGCTTGAACGGAACCTGATTATTGTATTTGGTGCGTTCTCACAGGCGCACGTCTCCTTCGTCTCTTTGTTGGCGGAGTTTGGGGTAACAGCTTCATGTGGCTCAATAGTGATATTTGTTTATAACAGCCGGAGAGAGAGAGACGGAGAGAGGGGGGGAGAGAGTGGAAAGGTACCCGGGAGGGAAGACAGGAATGAGGGGGGTGAGGAAGGGAAAGAGAGGCAGATACGCGATAATACAGAATAAAAAAGGAGGGAGACAAAAGAAAATGCCGAGAGGGAGCGAATATTTCCTTAAAACCAGAGGCAGAATCCTAATATAAGTTCTCGGATAAATATGAACGGCCAGACTTTGAGCATCGAGGGCGGGGACGGGGATATCCCGGGGACGCGGGGCTGTGGGTGCGGGTGGACTTGTCCCTGAACACCACCGGGGCCGCTCCTGGAGCATCGGCATTACATTTAGTTGTGCACTTTGCCGTCGAGGCTGTTGAATATGATTATTTATCCTTCGCCTCCCAAAACAAAATTGCATCGTGCGGACCCAAGGGAAGACACGGAGTGCTGGGGTAACTCGGCGGGTCCGGCAGCTTCTGTGGCGAGCATGGATAGGGGGTGTGTAGCAGGAAAGAAATGCGATGCTGGGCAGTCAGGAGAACGTTATCCATCCCCTCCCTCCACAGATGCCGCCTGTCCCACTGAGTTACTCCAGCATTTTGTGTCTATCTTCGCGATTACATTGTTCCCGGCGCTTCGGACTGATCTGACACCGGGCGGCGACCTCACCCCCGGCACCGGCTCCGGGCTCTCTCCGCCCGGGACCCTGCCCAGAGCCGGCTGGAGGGAGGGAGGAGAGAGGGAGCGCGGATGGAGGGGAGAGGAGAGAGGGAGCGCGGATGGAGGGGAGAGGAGAGAGGGAGATGGAGGGGAGAGGGGGAGAGAGAGAGGGAGCGCGGATGGAGGGGAGAGGAGAGAGGGAGCGCGGATGGAGGGGAGAGGAGAGAGGGAGCGCGGATGGAGGGGAGAGGAGAGAGGGAGCGCGGATGGAGGGGGAGAGGAGAGTGGAGGGAGAGGAGCGCGGATGGAGGGGAGAGGAGAGAGGGAGCGCGGATGGAGGGGAGAGGAGAGAGGGAGCGCGGATGGAGGGGGAGAGGAGAGAGGGAGCGCGGATGGAGGGGGAGAGGAGAGAGGGAGCGCGGATGGAGGGGAGAGGACGTGATAAATGAAACCACATTACAGCGATGCACTGGGATTAAAATCCTGGGCTAAATGTCAGTTAATGTCTCCTAAACTTCACGTGTTCTCCTCCGCCCGCGTTACACTGCCCTCTCCTCTCCAGCGGGACGTGAGGGGGGAGACGCTGTGGGGAGGGGGCAGCGGCTGGCGGGGAGCAGAGGGGACATGGGGGGCGGGGGCGGGGGAGGAAGCCGAGCCCCGAGCCGCGGGACACCACCAACAATACTCACAGATCCTTGGCTGGTAATTTCTTCCCTTCGACTATCCGAAGAAACAGCGAGCTGCGCTTGGCCATGGCTTGTCACTGACTGCCATGGGTCGGCGCGGAAAGTTGCCGGGCTGGGCCGGGCTGGGACGCTCCGACACGGGCTGGGACGAGCTGGGCTGGGCTGTGTCCCTTTGTCCTATTTTCACACCTTACACTTCCTTATCTACATATTCCCCCTCTCCCCGGACATCAGTCTGAAGAACGGTCTCGACCCGAAACGTCACCCGAATTCCTTCTCTCCAGAAATCCTGCCTGTCCCGCTGAGTTACTCCAGCTTTGTGTGTCTTATCTTCGGTTTAAACCAGCATCTGCAGTCCCGTCCTATACAGAGACACAATAAATATGCTTCGGTTGAGACCAGCACCTGGCTTCCTACTCTGGGCTAGACTGGAGCTGGGCTGGAGCAGCCCCCGACTGTCTGCCGCGGCCCGAGGTGTCCATGTGCAGTTTGCATCGCGGCCGGGGCGGCGCCGACCCGCTTCATTGGCCGCAGCCTGGAAACTCAAACAGGAACGAGTGACGGGTTCCTTGCACCAGCTAAAAAATATTGTCAGTGCTGTCATGCAAATCTCTCCCAGTCCAGTTGTGCACTCCGCCGTCGAGGCTCTTGAATATGACTCTATATCATTTGCCACCTAATACAAAACTGCATCGTCCAATAGACAATAGACAATAGGTGCAGGAGCAGGCCATTTGGCCCTTCCAGCCTGCACCGCCATTCAATGTGATCATGGCTGATCGTCCCCAATCAGTACCCCGTTCCTGCCTTCTCCCTATATCCCCTGACCCCGCTATATTTAAGAGCCCCATCTAGCTCTCTCTTGAAAGCCTCCACCGCCCTCTGAGGCAGAGAATTCCACAGACTCACCACTCACTGTGAGAAAAAGTGTTTCCTCATCTCTGTTCCAAATGGCTTACTCCTTATTCTTAAACTGTGGCCCCTGGTTCTGTACACCCCCAACATCGGGAACATGTTTCCTGCCTCTAGTGTGGCCAAGCCGTTAACAATCTTATATGTCCAGATGCAAGGAACTGCAGATGCTGGTTTACAAAGAAAGACACCAAGTTCTGGAGTAACTCAGCGGATCAGGCAACATTCTCTGGATGGGAGATGTGTAGGAAGGAAATGCAGATGCTGGTTTAAACGGAAGATAGACACAGAATGCTGGAGTAACTCAGCAAGCCAGACAGCATCTGGAGAGAAGGAATGGGTGGCGTTTCGGATCGAGACCCTTCTTCAGATGAGCGGATTCTTCAAGATAGGGGATGCCTAGGGTCAGGTCTGAAGAAGGGTTCCGACCAAAAAACATCAGCTATCCACGTTCTCCAGAGATGCTGCCTGGCCCACTGAGTTACTCGAGCACTTGGTGTCTTGTTTAATATTTGTGTGAGGCCCAGCGTTAAATGGTCAGCAGCAGAGTGCTGGGAAAGTCATGCCCCCCCCCCCCCCCCCCCCCCCCCATTGGAACCCCTTCATTTAAATGCCCCGACTGGGCACGGTGGTCGCTGCACAGATTCGCAACCCGCAGCGGCAGGTTGCGGGGGCGTGGGCGGGAGGGGCGAGTAGGGTTGGTGTGGGCGTTTGGGACGATAGCTTGTGCTGGCCCCAGTGTTTCCCACCAGAGAACCAATAAAAACTGCAGATGTTGGCAATGTGAAGTAAAACCAAGCTTGCTGGAAACACGCAGCAGATCAGACAGCATCCGCGGAAATAATCAGTACTTGACTTTATTGTCACATGTGACAAGTCACAGTGAAAACCTTTGCTTGCATACCCAGGGTATGCAAATAGTCGCCACATAAGGATGCTGACAAAGTTACAAAGTATACACAGTATCCGCACCAGGTCCCCCCCCCTTGTTCTCCCTCCCCCCCCCCCCCCCCCCACCCCCCCACTCCCCTCACCGTGGTCCCCCAGTCAGGTCCTCCTTTGTTCCTTCCCGAAACAGTGAACATTTCAGTTCATAGATCCAACTGAAGTGTGACACAAAATGCTGGAGTAACCCAGCAGGTCAGGAGAAAAGGAATATGTGACGTATCGGGTCGAGGCCTATTCCTCTCACCTACTCCTTTTTCTCCAGAGGTGTTGCCTGATCCACTGAGTTAATCCAACATTTTGTGTCTACCTGGCCACACATTCATCTCCCTGCTAACTTCAGGTAGAAGGTATAGGAGCCCGAAGACTGCAATGACCAGGTTCAGGAATATCTACTTCCCCACAGCCATCAGGCTATTAAACCTGGCTCGGACAAAACTCTGATAACTAATAACTCATTAACTGTTATTTGCACTTTATTAGTTTATTTATTCATGTGTGTATATATTTATATATGGTATATGGACACACTGATCTGTTTTGTAGTAAATGCCTTCTATGTTCTGTGTGCTGATGCAAAGCAAGAATTTCATTGTCCTATCAGGGACACATGACAATAAACTCACCTGAACTTGAACTTGAACTATCTTCAGTATAAACCAGCATCTGCAGTTCCTTCCTACACATCCTACTGAAATGTGTCAGAAGGAACTGCAGATGCAGGTTTACACCAAAGATAGACACAAAATGCTGGAGTAACTCAGCGGGTCAGGAAGCATCCCTGGGGAAAAGGAATAGGTGACGTTTTGGGTTGAGACCCTTCATCAGACTAAGTCAGCGAGGGGAAATCTAGAAGGTATGGGAAGGTACAAAACAAAGCAGAGCCTTTGTGGCTGACTCAGGGAAGGACCAAGCCCACAATAGTCCATTGTTGGCTGGAACGAGGTATTTGATGTGGAAACTCTGGTTTCTCTCTCCTCAGGTGCTGCCTGACCTGTCCGGGTGTTACAAGCTTTGTCTACATACTTAAGTATTCTGTGATTGGACTGAAGAAGGGTCTCGACCCAAAATGTCACCCATTCCTGCTCTCCAGATATGCCGCCTGCCCCGCTGAGTTACTCCAGCATTTTGTGTCTATCTTCGATGCAAAGCAGCATCTGCAGTTCTTTCCTACACACAAAGCTTTCTGTGAATTTGTGTGACTGGGTGTGGAAAATAGTCAGGAAGGGTCCAAGTTTAACTCCCCCCAGTTTCATTTTTGTTTTTCTTGCCTGAACATAGATGGGGTGAGCCAATGCCACACCGCGCAGAGTGCCAGTGGACAGTGAGAGGAAATGAAGTAAGTCTCTATGCAGAAAAGGACACAAAGTGCTGGAGTAACTCAGCAGGTCCGGCAGCATCTCTGGAGGACATGGAAAGGTGACGTTTCAGCTCGGGACCCTTCTTCACTCTCAGGCCAAAACATCACCTATCCATGTTCTCCAGAGATGCTGCCTGACCCACTGAGTTACCACACCACTTTGTGTCCTTTTGTGTGCTAACTAGCATCTGAAGTTCTTTGTTTCTACAAGACTCAATGCAGTGCGCATGTCGCAACCTGCAAGAGAACTTGCTGGGGGTTGCAGTGATGCTTGGTTGAAGCAAGGCAACTCTGTGGGGAAGGACCAAAGATCAAGGTGCTCTCGCCACTTGACACCAAGTGACTGAGTCCTGTGCCACAGCCTCTCAAATGGGACATTATTTAAGGAGGAAACAGGAGAGGCATTTTTAAAGAATGCATTCAGTTTAATAGGAACCTAAGGGGCGTGTTTTTTATACAAAAGGTGGTATATATATGGAAGGAGTTGCCAGAGGAGGTAGTCGAGGCAAGTACTATCATGATGTTTTAAATAGCATTTGGATGTGTACATGGGTAGCATAGATTTAGAGGCATATAGGCCAAACACAAGCATGTGGGAATAGTATAGATGGGGCATGTTGGTCAGCATGGCCAAGTTGGGTCAAATGGCCCGTTTCCATGTTGTACGACTCCATGACTATGATTCTAATTAATGGCTCAATGAACTAGAGACACTATATTTACTGTCTATCTAGTAATGAATAAAGTATATTTGTGGGGGGAAATGCTTGTTGCAATCCAGTGTAGCCACACGGCAGCATTTACTTCTGTGTTCCTAGATGATGGGTTCAATTATCGGCCCTGAGCATTAAACCTAGGCTGACATTTCCGTGGAGACACGAGAGACACTGGCTGACATTTCAGAGAGAGTGCTGGGCTGACGGCGATACAGTCACTCAGATCAGACAGTCAAAACGAACTCTGCCTGCCAGATGGTTGCAAATTGAGGAGGTGCTTTAAAAAAACTAACCTTTGGGTCAATAATATTAATTTACTTCAGTTTACTTGTGCGATCAACGTAAATGTGCATAAACCACAGAGTAAGTTTGTTTTATTTCAGATTTCCAGGATCTGCAGATCTTTTTGATTTTCAAGTAGTTGTGTAATAAGTAGACTTAACTGACTAGGTGGTTATTAGAATTTTAACACACTCAAGGTCGCTCCAGTTATTTACTTTTCCTTTCAGAAGAACTACAAGACTAAACATAAAGGCACTGTGCAGGCTTAAACGAAGGAGTGCAGCATTAAATGGCCCACATCACTAAAACCAGATTTCCTTATCATTGTGGCATTGCGGTTTGTAAATCTGATTTTAGTGTAAATTGGCTGCCTCATGCATAACAGTGGTTGCACTTGAAAGCTGGCTGTGAGGTGCTTCGAGACATTGAGGTGGTGAATGAGACTGCATGGATACAAAACCTTCTTGAGGTGCCTCCTCAGCAAGATGCAAGATGGAATAAGGTCTCTGTTCCATATCCCTTCACCCACCTCAACTGAACAATACACAGACTAATAATACAGGCACAAGGATCTGCAGGTGCTGGTTTACAAAAAAAGGCACAAAGTGCTGGAGTAACTCAGCGGGTCAGGCAGCTTCTCTGGACAACAAGGATAGGCGATGTTTCGTGTCATTTAAGTCTGAAGAAGATTCCGACCCCATATGTTGCCTATCCATGTTTTCCATAGGTATTGCCTGATCTGCTGAATTATTCTAGCACTTTGGGTCTTTTTTTACACAGAATAATAATTTAATAGATACTTAAATCTAATAGATACTTAAAATCTGGGTTCCTGTATGATAAATCCCTAATAGTGCATAAAAGGGGCTACATTTTCATCTTGATGTGCAGGGCAGGACTGGCTTTAGTTATTTATCTATCTATTATACTAAAACTTGCATCTTGTTTTGTGTGTGTGTGTGTGTGTGTGTGTGTGTGTGTGTGTGTGTGTGTGTGTGTGTGTGTGTGTGTGTGTGTGTGTGTGTGTGTGTGTGTGTGTGTGTGTGTGTGTGTGTGTGTGTGTGTGTGTGTGTGTGCGTGCCTGTCTGTGATCTCTGATTCGGTGATGTCGTCAAAGTACACCAAAACGCTGCAGGATAGCGCTACTTTGGACCACTTAATCACAATTGTCATGTGGTGGTTTGTATCAAGTTTCGTTCAGATTGATGTTATATTTCACAAGTTATACACATTTTTAAGTTACAAAACCCCAATTTGAGGGAAAAAAAAATCTTCCCTCTACACTGACAGACAGCTGTGACATCACAATGGGATTGTAGCCCTGCTTGCTACAATGTTACCATCCCAGGACACTGAGTCCTGCCAGCCCTACCAATTGCAATTGCAAGCTACAATGTTGCAATCCCTTTTTTAATATTCCTGGCAAGGATTTTTTTTCATTGAATGAGGGAGGGTGCATTGTTCTAATATTCCTGGCTGCAAGGATTTTTTAAATGTTTAATGTGGGAGGGTGAATAAGGGGAAATGAGATGCCCCTGCGCAGTTGTGGGTTATGGGTGAGTGCTGGAATATGGTGTTGGGGGAATGGCTTTCGTTGGGGGAACGGGCAGAATATTGCATTGGGGAACGGGTTGCGTTGGGGGACCAGGCCTCCCGTGGGGGCTGTGGGTGAATGGTGGAATATTGTGTTGGGGGACCTGGCCTCCCATGTGACAGTAACCCAATGGGTTCTTCTTGGTCCAGTATATTACTAAAACTCTCATCTTGTTTGTTATTATGTCTGTGAGTCTGTCTTTCTGTGTGTCTATCTGCCAGTGTGATCCAGAAATTACTCCAAAATGGTACATGATAGCACTACAATTTTTGGCCCACCTTACTCACCATTGTCCTGTGGTGTGGCGTATCAAAGTTTTGTTCAGATTGATGGTATTTTACATGTTATTGACATTTTAAACTTTACAAAATCCAGTTTGAGAAAGATCACTTGAACTTGCACTGGCAGTTAGCAGCTATGATGTCACAATGGGATCTCATTTACATAAACTGCCCATCAGCAGTGTTCCACCCCACAATGACATCACAATGGGATCTCATTTACATTTAAAAACTGCATATTCCACCTAACAATTATGTCAAGGAGGGTAGGGAGGGAAGAGGAGTTATGGAAGGAGGGAGGGAGTGAATGAGGGTAGAGGAAAGGAGAGGTGAGTGAGGGAGTGGAGGAGGAGTGGGATAAGAAGAGTGAGGGTGAAGAGGGGGAGGGAATGCAGACGAATGAGGGAAATGAGCCGCACCTGTGCAGTTGAGGGCTATGGGTGAGTGGTGGAATATTGCATTGGGGAAACAGGGCCCAACGGGTCCCACTTGGTCTAGTATATTACTAAAACTCTCATCTTGTTTTTTTGAATGTCTGTCTGTGAGTGAGTGAGTGAGTGAGTGCATGAGTGAGTGAGTGAGTGAGTGAGTGAGTGAGTGAGTGAGTGAGATCCTAAAATTACGCCAAAATGTTACATGATAGCGCTACAATTTTTACACCACCTTACTCAGAATTGTCCTGTTTAAGAAGGAACTGCAGATGCTGGAAAATCGAAGGTAGACAAAAATGCTGGAGAAATCTTGATCTGTGGTGTGTTTTCAACAAGTTTCATTCAGATTGATGTTATATTTTACGAGTTATTCACATTTTTAATTTTATAAAATCCAGTTTGAGAAAGATTCAGCAATGGCAGTTACTACTATGACGTCACAAAGGGATATAAATCCTTGCTGGCCATTCCTGCAACAATGTTGCAATCCCAGAACACTGAGTCATGCCAGTAAGGTTTTAAAGTTCAAAAACAGCGAGGCTGAACAAGACGGGGAGGGAGTGCTGGGGAAGGCAGGGAAAGTGCAATTGGATTATTTTTTTAAGTCCTGGCAGCAAGTGCAATTAGGAGGTTGAAGATGAGGGGGGGCAGTGCTGGGGGATAAGGGGAATTGAGCCACCCCAGCGAAGTTGGGGGCAATGTGTAAGTGGTGGAATATTGCGTTGGGGGAATGGGTTGCGTTGGGGGAATAGGTGAGTGGTGGAATATTGAAGTAGGGCCAGTATGTTCTTAATCTTCTCTTCTTCAAGAGTTCTTCAGGTATATTGCATGGTAATGTGCAGAATAGTTTCATGCTTTCGCATTAAACTTGTCTTGGACAGGTACATGGATAGTAAAGGTTTAGAGAGATATGGGCCAAATGTGGACAGATGGGGCATCTTGGTCGGCGTGGACATGTTGGGTCGAAGAGCTTGTGCTGTATGAATCTATGATGAAAAATTGAGCTGAGTCTAGAATATCCCTACAATACCTTGTGAGTTTCCACAGCTATTCATACTGACCTGACCTATCGGCTAGCAATTAAACATCAACGTGGTGAAGGTTTATTTGAAAAGCAAAATACTCAACCTATGTGCATGCTGAGTCTTCAGGCACTTGCCAGAGACTCAGTATTGTGTTATATTTAAAAAATGCTGACACACCGCATTGCTCTTCTGTCCATACTTGGTACAGTATATCCATAGATACACAGATGGGTAGAGCCACCACGAAAGACAAACAGGGTTGTCCAAGAAATCTGTCCTCCCAGCGATAGGGTTGAGACCCTACTTCCCCCTTTTCTCCAGAGATGCTGTCTGTCCCGCTGAGTTACTTCAGCTTTTTGTGTCTATCTTCCTATTTAGATAGTTATGCTGATTGTTGTATCCTGGCGGTGAGTGTTCACCTTGTGTGAAGGGCATTGCATATTGCAGAGCAAAACCAGGAGTCCCTAAAGGACTGGTTCTGGTGACCGTTGATATCCTGGGGCTTGTTATAAAATAGAAATGTAATTGGACGAGTCACATAAATGCAAGAACAGGTCTGCAGCAAGTGACTCACTTTTCCCCCCCAAGGCCTTTCCAGCGACAAAGCAGAAGCCAGGAATATGATGGAATACTCTGCACTTGCCTAGATGCGTGCAACACCGAGAAGTTTCAAGAAACTATATAACTTCCATCCAGCACAAAGCAGTGTTAGTATTCTGTGCTTCCAGCATTAAGTCGGTTTACAGGAGCATTTGATTCCTTCCACTGCAAACATTTTGCAAAGGTGAATAAGAAACAAACAGCCGGAGGAACTCAGAGGGTCAGACAACAACTGTGGGGGCAAAGCGATGGGTGAACATTTCAGGTCGAGATCCCAGCTTCAGAACAGAGAGTGTCGAAGGGAGATAGCAAGTGAAAAAGGAGAAAAAGAGGGAGAGGTAAGGCATTGGAGGGATGATGGATAGGTGTAGCCAGTTTTGGCAGGGTTGGGGGGGGGGGGGGGGGGGGGGGGGGGGGGGGGGGGGGGGGGGGGAAGGGAAACCCTGTGGGTTGCGTATGAGTGACAGGCAGATGGAGCCTGAATAAAACAGGGAAACGGGGATTGTGTGAGTTGGAAAATGTGTGAGGGAGGATGTAAGACGTTGGGTGGATTAGAAGGATAAAAGTAAGGAACACAAGGGGTGCAGGATGGTGATAGAGCGGCACTGCGGTAGAGTTGCTGCCTTACAGCACCAGGACCCAGGTTTGATCTTGACTGCGGGTGCTGTCTGTTTGGAGTTTGCACCTTCTCCCCGTGACCGCATGGGATTTCTCCGGGTGCTCCGGTTTCCCCCCACATTCCAAAGACGTACAGGTTTGGAGGTTATTTGGCTTCTGCAAATTGTCCCTAGTGTGTAGAAGCAGAACTATTATATGGATGATCACTGTCGGTGCAGACTCGATGGGCTGAAGACCCAGTTCCCACGCTGCATCTCTACATTAAACTAAACCAAACTAAGATGCAAAAGGCTTTAAAAGTCCTTTCAATGCATCGGCAAGAGCTGAATAATAAGTGTTAGCCTTGCCCGTGATACCTGGCTCTAGAGAACAAAATTGAACTAAGGTACTTATGCCACAGATTTCCCAATCCTATTGCTTTTCCCCATACGTGCAGCGGGATGTATTAATGAGTGCCCAGGAGTGATTTATGGTCTGTGATATCATCATGAGATGGAGAAACGTGATCCAATTCCTCCGTGGCACTTACAGTAAGGCCTTTTAATCACTTGCAGCGCCCTGCTATTGTGTAGCCAACGTATAAGCTGCCTCAGATCCCCGGCAATCTCTACTTCCCCGCGGACCAGTTTATAAATCAGGCCTGATGATGGAAGTCATTGATGAACTCCTCGGTGATGAGCCCGTCGCTATTAAGAGTGGGTCTTCCAGAGTGGCATTTCCCTCGGCAGAAGAAAGAAAACTAACACGGCCTCGCATTAATCAGAAATACTGATAGCAACTCGGAAATAGTGTGCAGGACTAGAATAAATAACCTTCACTAGGCATCGCTGACGGGGACAATAAAATCACACCACATTACCAGCAGTGTGCAAAACAGTCATTACCATACATTACTGTCAGTGGGACGTACTTTACGTCAACGCAATTGAAACCTTTTATTTTCACTTCAGCATTTGAAATTAAACTCTCCAAATGTTAGGCAGGAAGGAGAAATCATTATCCCATCAAATTATCCTGCAAAGCAACAAAGTGCATCAGGATGGCTTTAAAAGCCCAGATTGTAGCTCCTGCCATCCCTCCCCTGCCTGATTTAACTCGTTATTTTACAGAAATAATCCCTTAATACCCATCGCTGAAACAGGAAAATCCAGACCTGCAGTGTTACCCAGGCTGAGAGTCGTTCAGTGAAATACAGGGTGGATGTAACTCGGGCTAATAATGGTGGAAGGAGGGAATGAGGGATCTAGGTATGATTGCCCCTAGAAGTGGGCTGGGGGTTGCACTGTTTGATTAAACTGCACTCAGTGTGTTGACACCAATAGCAAACCAGCTTCGCACAGTCAATACTAACAGCATTGTTTATTTTGGCTTTACAGAGGTCTCGATACTGTACTGTAATAATGAGTGGTGAGGTAAAGGTATTCTGCACCACCAAAAGCCAGAGGGAAAGTTAAGGAATATGCAGCGGGTGTTTGGAGCTCATATCTGCAGCCGTGCTCACGGTAATTAATTTATGATCCACTGGTGTCCCTCTGCCAATGCTGTCCCTCAGCCAGTGACGGGTACAACTTGCCTTTGGGATGGTGGTGCTGTCCAAGCCCAGGGTCAGGCCTTCTCTTAACATTGTTGTCTTCAATGTGAGGGATGCTGGATCGCACCGTAGATAGACACTAAATGCTGGAGTAACTCAGCGGGATAGGCAGCATCTCTGAAAAGAAGGAATGGGTGACGTTTCGGCTCAAGACCCTTATCCAGACGTCTTCTTCAGAGTCTGAAGATGGGTCTCGACCCGGAACATCACCCGCTGAACCGTTGAGTTACTCCAGCATTTGGTGCCTTCGCACTGAACATTAGCAGAATTCCATCGAACATTCTGGAGCTACCGTGCCAGCATCACACAGAAGTCCCAGCTAAAGCCTGGAAGAAAAGTACTAAGTCCAAATGATTTGAACTGAAAATCAAAAAGCTGCAGATATTGGTAATCTGAACTGGAAACAGAAAATGCTGGCAACACCCGGCGGGTCAGGTAGCATCTGTAGAGAGAGAAACTGAAATAACATTTCAGGTTGATAATCTTCCACCAGAAAGATTCTGATTTCTTGGGTCCCCTTCTACAGATGTTGCCTTACATCTCGACATTTCAGGCATTTTCTGTGATCAGTTGAAGCTTCCAGGCAATCAGCCAGGCTCTGATTTCTGCGCTTGTTTTTGGATATTTACGAGGTGCTGGATTTTACTTTAGTATGATGTCCAAGTAGAAGTTGCAATGGTCAATGCTGGAGGAACACTTTAGAAACATAGAAAATAGGTGCAGGAGGAGGCCATTCAGCCCTTTGAGCCAGCATCGCCATTCAATATGATCATGGCTAATCATCCTAAATCAGTACCCCATTCCTGCTTTCTCTCCATATCCCTTGATTCCATAAGCCCTAAGAGTTAAATCTAACTCTCTCTTGAAAACATCCAGTGAATTGGTGTCCACTGCCTTATGTGGCAGAGAATTCCACAGATTCACAACTCTCTGGGTGAAAAAGTTGTTCCTCATCTCAGTCCTAAATGGCCTACCCCTTATTCTTATATGCACTTTGATGCTGAACAGTTACTAAATGAGGAAGTAGGTTTGTGTTTATTAATTTCACTGTTGATCAAGTTGGTTGCAGGCTGCTTGTCCAAAAATTGTCTGTCTACACCGTTTCCTCCCTTCCTCTGTTCAAACATTTTACTGTAGATGTCATAAGGTCAGCAACTTAATAACTGGAATTTAGAAGGATGAGAGGATATCTTATAGAAACATATAACATTCTTAAGGAATTGGACAGGCTTGATGCAGGAAAAATGTTCCCCATGTTGGGGAGTCCAGAATCAGGGTTACAGTTTAAGAATAAGGGGTAGGCCATTTAGGACTGAGATGAGGAAAAAAGTTTTCACCCAGAGAGTTGTGTATCTGTGGAATTCTCTGCCACAGAAGGCAGTGGAGGCCAATTCATTTGATGTATTCAAGAGAGAGTTAGATATAGCTCTTAGGGCTAACGGATTCAAGGGATATGGGGGGAAAAGCTGAACAGGGTACTGATTCTGGATGATCAGCCATAATCATATTGAATGGTGGTGCTGGCTCGAAGGGCCGAATGGACTATTCCTGCACTTACCATTTTTCTAACTTGACATATTAACTTTGTTTTGCTGCTTTGCTCCTCGTGAAAGCTGTCTGAATTGCTTTGTACCAGTTTTTTTTAATGCTTTTTCTTTTTTTACTGGAGTCTGTCTTTGAGCCACAGTGATCCATCGGAGTCTGATTCAATTTGACCTTAAATAAAAGTCATAGCCATGAGAAAAGCTGGCGAGGAACAGTGATAAATTGGCCCATTTCTGGACAATTACTGTCTTTGATTGCTTCCTGCTGACAGGCAAATAATCATTAGCGAAAGACAATCTTTAAGTAATTGTTATTTGCCCATTAGTGCTTTTTAATGAGGAAAATAGAACATACACAAGGGAAATTATGAATGTTAGAACGTGAGGTTGCAGTGCAGTAAGCCATTGAACCAGTTGAGCCCGCCTGCCATGCAATTTGATCATGGATGATCTTCTCAACTCCAGCCATCTACATTGATCTCCAATCTTCAAGGCTGAAGAAGGGACCTGAAACAACGCCCGTCCCTTTTCTCCAGAGATGCTGCCTGACGAGCTGTGTTACTCCAGCACTTTGTGTCAACCCTCGAGGCATGTCAAGTCTTTTGATGTAAAGCAATGATTGATAATTAGAATTGGCAACAATGGATGTGCATGCTTACTCCTTCATTGTGTTGGGAAAAAGTGCTAGGACTCCCTACCCAATGGTCCTTCACACACAGATTGGAGCAAATCATGAAGAAGATCCGTCACCACTTTCTCTGGGGCAACAGTGGCGCAGCGGTAGAGTTGCTGCCTTACAACGCTTGCAGCGCCGGAGAACCTGGTTCGATCCTGACTACGGGTTCTGTCTGTATGGAGTTTGTACGTTCTCCACGTGACCGCGTGGGTTTTCTCCAAGTTTTCCTCCCACACTCCAAACACGTACAGGTATGTGGGTCAAATGGCTTGGTGTATGTGTAAATTGTCCCTAGTGTGTGTACTATAGTGTTAATGTGCGGGGATCGCTGGTCGGTGCGGACCCCGTGGGCTGAAGGGCCCGTTTCTTTGCTGTATCAATAAAACTAAAACTAAAAAACTGCTGGTGGACAAAATTATCTGATATATATGGTGCACCCCTATATCCATGACGATCTTTCTTCAGATTGCTCCTTATTCACCCTCCAGAGCTCTCACTTAGAGACATGTGGTGATAATTGTTGTATTGTCGAGGGGATATCAGACGGGCCAGCTACAGTGAAAGTGAATTATCTCAGCGAGACTATCCCTGCCCTGCACACAAACCAACCTCCCTTCCATTGACTCCATTGACACCTCACGTTGCCTCGGCAAGGCCCGCAGCATAATCAAAAATGAGTCACAGTCCGGCCACTCCCTCTTCTCCCCTCTCCCATCGGGCAAAAGTTGCACACGTGTGAAAACGCACACCTCCAGATTCAGGGACAGTTTCTTCCCAGCTGTTATCAGGCAACTGAACCATCCTACTGCAACTATAGAGCAGTCCTGAGCAACTATTTACCTCATTGGAGACCCCTGGACTATTTTTGATCAGGCTTTACTGGAGCCTTATCTTACACTAAACATTATTCACGTTATCCCCTTTATCATGTATCTGTACACTGTGGACGGCTCGATTGTAATCATGTATTGTCTTCCCGCTGACTGGTTAGCTGACAACAAAAGCCTCTCACTGTACTTTGGTACTTGACAGTAAACGAAACTCAAACTCTAGTGAGGCACTAATACTTACCAAGGCTGAGACCATCGGGGGGGGGGGGGGGGGGTTAAGATGTGGCAGCCTGTGCACAGATCACCGACAGGGGCTCTCAACCTTAAGACGTTTGAACACTGCTGCCCTGTGGATGTTATTTAAGCCTGGAACTATTTCAGCTTTCTGTTCCAGCAATAGCATCTCAAACTTGTCTACATCGCCAGCTTAGCAGAACTACTAGGCGGGCACATAGAGTCTACACATAGAGTTTACATCTTCGGTGTAAACCAGCATCTGCAGTTCCTTCCTACACGTGGAGCCTACAATTGTGGCTGCCAACAGTACCTCAGTCAGTAGGTTATCTTATCCCATGGATTTCTAATAACCTGCACCCATGGGTGAAAGTCGTGTATGGTTGGCAGCAGAGATGCACCATCGCAGATTTTTTAGACATTAATATTATCAAGTAATTTGAAGGCGGAAGGACCACTGCCTCAGGAGGGGTTGTCTCTACGTAGAGTATCATGGTTTCAAGCTATTAATCAGACGCAGACGTTCTGCAGCTATCGATGCACTCACTTCAACCCAGCACATCCCATTGGTTTTGATTGGATGCTGCAGACACACGGAGGCTGCCGTACGTGAAGCGTGACGTTGCTGCGCCTCACACCTGCTGCACGCATGGAAGGTCGGACGGTCGTAAGTGATGGGAGCAGAATTAGGCCATTTGGCCCATCAAGTCTACTCCACCATTCAATCACGGCTGATCGATCTCTCCCTCCTAACCCCATTCTCCTGCCTTCTCCCCGTAACCTCTGACACCTGTACGGATCAAGAATCGGGGGAAGGAAGATGCCAGCCTGCCCGACGACTAACTGAGCAGCCAGAAGGAGCTGCAATGGGGAATCTCTCACACAGGCTTCTCCATCTCACTGGAAGTCTCGGTTACTTCAGGTGTCCCTTCTCTGGAGGTGGGCTGCGGGGGAGGGGGCGGGGATTGGCACGGACCCACTGTCCTGCAGGGAAGTTCCTGCTCCACACCTGCTTGCCATTACCACCTCCACATATACAATAACGGGATAGATTTATAAACCAAACAGGTTTTGAGGGGCACTCATTTAAAACGTGCTTCGTTTTTGCGGTACTCACGTCCCCACTCACTTTTAACGTCTCCCACTCCCACTCAACGCCTGCCCTCCCTCTCCCCCTCCCTTCACTCAATGTCTCACCCCCCCCCCCACTCACCCCCCCATTCACCTCCCCCATTCACCCCCCCACTCACTGTCTCCTCCCCATTCACTGTCTCTTCCCACACTCACCATATCCCCCCATTCACCATATCCTCCCCACTCACTGTCTCCCTCCCATTCACTGTCTCCCCGCCTCCCCCATTCACTGTCTCCCCCACATTCACCATACCCCAGATTTACCATATCCCCCCCACTCACTGTCTCCCACCCACTCACCATCATCTCCCCGTTCACCTCCTCTCCCCCACTCACCTTCCTTTCCCCCTACGGTTACTGTCATCCCACCACCGCCGCCCACTGTCCCCTCCCCTCACCACCTCACACTGGACCCTCCCTGCATCTGTCCACACTCACGCCCCTCACTTCCAGATAATAATAGACCTGGCAGTTCATTCCCTTCCTGCCTCTGGTGCTCACAGTGAAATGAAACTGGATGCGGTGGCAAATTAAAGCACTCAATCTCCGCCAACTTGTTTTCAACAGACCTAGACATGAGCTGTGGAAAATCCCAGTGGTAAGAGGCTTCAGGAACCACGAATTCCTGTTTCTCTTAATCATGTCCCACTTATAATATTTCGTGCTGCACTTCACTTATATGCTGCCTCCCAAAATATAATTTTCGGAAAGAACTCAATTTAATTTGCATTTGAATGAAGCAATACCAACTGATTCCATTCTCTCCCTCAGGAGCCTGTTCCTTAGATTGAACACTTACTCACTGAAATAATGTTTCTGTGGATTCGTTTTTAATTTACACTCCTTCAAGCACAGGCAGTATTTTCTAACACTACTGGTGATGGAAGATGGAACGGCTTGCTTTGGTTTCAATATTACTGAACACATCTCTTCGCAGCATTCTCTTCTCCCCCAAAAATGACCCCACCATTCCTCAAAAAGCTGATCCTCCACCTTTTACCATCCTACAGGCCTCTTTAAGGCCGCCTGACTGGCTGCTGGATATTTTTTATTTCATAGCAATCAATACTATTCACAGTGTTGCAAGTGAAGTTGAACTGGTTTAGTTTAGTTTAGAGATACAGAGTGGAAACAGGCCCACCACATATCAACAGTGTCCCACACGCACACTAGGGACAATTTTTACATTTACCAAGCCAATTAACCTGCAGTGCGGGATGAAACCGAAGATCCCGGAGAAAACCCACGCAGGTCACGGGGAGAATGGACAAACTCCGTACCAACAGCACCCGTAGTCAGGATCGAACCCTGATCTCCGGCGCTGCATTCACTGTAAGGCAGCAACTTTACCGCTGCGCATCGTGCTGCCCTTAAATAGATTCTCTACCGGTCCATTCGCAGTATTGTGATTCATTGTCAATCCGATTTCCTGGATCTCTCTGTTTACAGACCCAATTCCTAACTAGGTTGAAATCCTCCTTGGCAATCTACTTCAACCCTGCTTCCAACAAACTGTAACCAGGAGAAGGCTATTAGTCCTCAAGCCTGCTTTTAGTCAAGCACCAAAGTGTATTCATCATCCCCAGCTTGTTTTAATGCAGCTCGATGACGTGGTATTTCACTTTGACTCAAAATGGGCTGTTTAACCCTCACTGCATAGCTTGGGACAGAGGGATGATAGTTACAAGTGGCGTTATTGAGGTGATATACTGTTTGCAAAGCTTCTCTCTACATGGAAGACACGGTGTCTTCAGCTCGGATCCACAATCAGTCAGTGGAGTGATCTAGAGTGACCATCCGTTATATGTTTAACCTGGCCTCGGGGCAGAGTTATTTGCAGCAGGAGCGAGCCCATGCTCTCTGGCACCTGGCCCGACTGATCCTCTGTTCCTTTCCCCGTCACGTCTGCCTACTTGAAGGTGCTGCGTATTTGGCTCGGAGGAGCTGGTTTGCATGGCAAGAATTAGCAGGAGATGATCATTCATGAGATGAGATCAGCATAGCATCTTGGTGGTGGGCAAGAACCTGGTTATCGTGTACGAGGTGCACTCAGTGTTGCTGCACTTGGCGCGAGTGTGACCCACTGTTTCATCTGGAGATCCAGGACGGATTGCACTCGTCGAGTCATGACGCACAAGTCTCCAGAGGGGAAAATGTACCCCATCCACTTTTCACTCCGTCTACCTTTGTGTATGGCTGCAGCAGGCTGTGCTCAGTACTGAAGTACACCACCGATGTCGGGAAGCACGGGGAGCTGAGATTCCCCCCCCCCCGATGCAGGAGCTTGTTCGCCCCGACGCGGAGGGCCCGACCACCGGCTACGGGAACCAAGATCGTCCCGTCAATGGAAGGCTCGAGGTCCCCGACCGCAGGAGAACAAAGAAGGGAGAGAGATTGAACATTTTTTCGCCTTCCATCACAGTGAGGAATGTGGAGGAGTTACTGTGGTGGATGTTTATGTTAAAATGCATTTTGTGTGTCTTGTTGCTTTTTATTGGTATGACTGTATTGCAAATCAAATTCCTTGTACTGTATGTTGCAAAACATACTTGGCTAATAAAGTATGATTATGATTATGACGAATGTCACTGTGTGCTGACGTTCTACCCATCCCTGGTGTTGGACTCATTGTTACGCAATGTTCCACTCAGAAGGACATTGCCACAAGGCCTGTCCTTCATTAAAATAATGCCACTGCCCCACTTGTGCCCCTGTCCCACAGGAAACCTCTGGAGACTGCGCCCCACCCAAGGTTCCCGTGCGGTTCCCGGAGGTTCCCGGAGGTTTTTGTCCTCTGGCAACCACCTTCAACTAGCATCGCAACTGGCTTCGACTAAAAAATTACCGATTTTTAAAACGGAAACCACTTTCGACCATTAGGGAGCACTGAACAGGTTAACCTCAATACCACTGGCTGATCCTCCTATTGCTGTAGTCTGGAACGGTTCCTTTTTGAGTCAATGGTTTCAATCTCCTCCTGACCACTCCTTCCTCCTGCCAGTGTTAGTATTACCTCATCCTTGGGTTGTAACCTTGGGTCTTACTTGGGTAAAGTTTGCATAAAGCTCTGTGTGACCACCGAGTGTTTCAATCCTCTCCCACATCTCAAAGGTTGGATGAGCTAGAGTTATTGCCTTTGGGACAGGTCGGTGGCTAATTTGACTACTGGAACCGATGGGAATACTCTTAAGTGCTGAAGAAGAAACTGCAGATGCTGGAGAATCGAGGGTTACACAAAAAGCTGGAGAAACTCAGCGGGTGCAGCAGCATCTAAGGAGCGAAGGAGATAGGCGACGTTTCGGGTCGAGACCCTTCTTCAGACTGGTCAGGGAACAGGGAAACGAGAGATATAGACGGTGATGTGGAGAGATAAAGAACAATGAATGAAAGAAAGTCCTGGGCCTCCTCCATGGCCAGAGTGAGCAACACCGCAAGTTGGAGGAACAGCACCTCATATTCCACTTGGGAAGTCTGCATCCTTTGGGCTTGAACATTGAATTTTCTCAATTCTGTTAACCCATGCTGTCTCCTCCCCTTCCCACCTCTCCCTCAGCCCTCGGGCCCTGGCATTCCCTCTATCTCTATCTCCCTCCCCCACCCTAGTCGCACTAGCTTCTCATTTTCACACCACAAACAGCTTACAATGGCTTGTTCCCTTTATCGATACTTTTTTGCATATCTTTCATTCATTGTTCTTTATCTCTCCACATCACCGTTTTATATCTCTCGTTTCCCTGATCCCTGACCAGTCTGAAGCAGGGTCTCGACCCGAAAACGTCGCTTATCTCCTTTGCTCTTTAGATGCTGCTGCACCCGCTGAGTTTCTCCACCTTTTTGTGTAACCCTCTTAAGTGCTGATATTGGCTCAATGAGCCAAATGGACCTGATCTATTTAGTGAGAAACATAAGAAAATATATTCCTCTGTGATCTTCAATTTTTGCATACTCTTGATTTTGCCAGTGGCTGCCATTCATTCAGTTGCTGGGACTTCAGATCTAGATTTACCTCTCTACATTTCTCCGGCTTTTAACCTCACCATCTTTTTAACCTTTTTAACTTCACGGGGCACCCTGAAGCTTATTTATTTGACCAAGCTCTTATTTGTCTCTCCTAATATCTCCTTATGTGACATGAAATCAAACATATTTTAACAATGTGTAGGAAGGATCTGCAGGTGCTGATTTTTACACCGCAGATAGACACAAAATGCTGAAGTAACTCAGCAGGACAGTCAACATCTCTGGATAGAAGGAACACGAAGGGTCTCAACCCAAAGCATCACCCTTTCTTTCTATCCAGAAATGCTGCCTGTCCCACTTAATTACTCCAGCATTTTGTGTCTATATTGTAACAATATTGCTGTGAAGAGCCTGGAGATGTTTTAGCATGAAATAGGTGGCATACAAACAAAAGTTGTCGCTGTCTAAATAGGTTGACACCATTGGTAAACTAACACAACAGGCTGGCATTTATAATCAAATACGATGTACCAATGAAGAGAAAAATACAAATTTGTGACTCTTGACATTTCATGGCATTTGCGGTTTAATTAGAAAAAAACTAGCAGTCTTTCATTTGACTTTCCAGTGGTAATCTAACTCATGTGTTTATTGTCTCTGAATTGAATGATTGTCAGTTCTGTCACGAGCAACTTTTCAGCAACTGTGGAAGGCATATCGCAGGAGGCAATTTTGTATGGTCATTTTCTTTCTATTGCCACTGATGTATTTCTGGTGTAAATTCATGCATAGAAAATATCTGAAACGACCTCTCCAGATAAATCACAAACTAGATAGTGATTTATTCACTAAAGCATGAACTATCTCTCTGCAATCTTCCAGGGTCCTTTGCAACAGATGAAGAGCAAAGCAGTTTCACTTTCCTCCCCCTCCCATTCCCACAATGACCTTTCTGGTCTGGGCCACCTCCACTCTCAGAGTGTGGCCCAACGCAAATTGGAGGAACAGCACCTCATATTTTGCGGTATGAATTATGATTTCTCTAATTTCAAGTAACCCTTGCTTTCCCTCTCTCTCTGTCCCGTCCCCACCCCCCCACCCCCAGGCGCACCATAGTTCTCCAACTCATTTCACTGTCCTGATTAAATGTACTGTTTGTTTGGCTCATTGACACCTTCCCCTCAGCCAACAATGAACCACTGTACATTGCCTTGATCAACACCTGTTTCGATCTGTCCTTTTCACACCTTGCATGTTCTTTGTACCCTTCCATACCTCTAATTTCCCTCCCCCCTGACTCTCAGTCTGAAGAAGGGTCTCGGCCCGAAACGTCGCCCATTCCTTCTCCCCAGAGATGCTGCCTGACCCGCTGAGTTACTCCAGCATTTTGTGTCGATCTTCCGTGTAAACCAGCATCTGCAGCTCCTTCCTACACATCCTTCATCAATATCTTCACCACAATTAAATTGACCCATTAATTTGTTTTCTTTTAGGTAATGTTGAGATTGATGCAAACGTTCATCTCTGTTTAATTTAAAGTCACTCCACTGTTAAACCGGGGCGAATCAGTGCAGACACCACAGCAATGGAGATGAGCACAGAAATACATTAATACACTGATTCTGAATACCTCATTTTTACACTGACTAATGTATGTTAGAAAACTATTTCCTTTATTAACTGTAGAGCAGAACTCCATTTGCTATTAATGACAAGAGATGATTTATGTTTAATTTGCTCACTGACATTCCTTTGATTGCTCTGTGAGCAGCAGTGATAATTAACATATTTAGAAACTCACCAAGAATAATCTCTAACCATGAACTAAATGAACCAGGTACCACTGATATCCAGTAGATACAATCACAGATCCCATAACACCACGGTAATTCAATTGACTAGACCATGGATGAAACAACACAATATTTCCACAGATTTTTGGGACATGCTTAAAGTATGTAATAGCAAAGCAGTATTTTGCTTACTGCCTATATAAAGTGTGTGTGTGTGTATGCACACAAGAGATCTTGTGCTGTGGTCTGTGCTAGTGATGAAGAGAATGAGTGGATGTAAGTGAATGTATTGACTGTGTATTAGTGACTGAGTTCATACCTTATCAAGCCACACTAATGAGGAGCTACATTATGAATAGAATGACGGAGGTACTCTTACCCTGTATGTTCTCATCCAAATCATTGACGGAGATGACAAACAGTAACGGGCCCAGCACCGAACCCTGAGGCACACCATTGGTCACAGGCGTCCACTCCGAGAAGCAACCTTCCACCATCACCCTCGGTTTCCTTCCATGAAGCCAATTTTCTATTGAAATGAAGCCAAGGTTTAGAAGGATATGGGTCAAATTCAGGCAGGTAGGACCAGTTTAATTGGGGCATGTTGGTTAGCGGAGGTAAGTTGGGCCGAAGGGCCTGTTTCCACAAAGTATGTCTCTATGGAGATATTGCAGCTTTTTCTTTCATTTGCAAATTCTCTAATCTGCTTTTTTTAATTTCTCATACTTTCAGGCAGAAATTTCTTAGTTGGGGGGATGAGGAAAGATAACTGTTTACACACACCCTACCCAATGTTATTAGTTGGACAATTAAAGGCCAAAGAATTGGGTGTCAGTCCAATCCACATTCATCTTGTTTTTACAAGGAATTTATGCTTGTTTGGAATTGTCTTGAGGCAGCAAAAGATCACGGGAAGAGACCAGCATTCCTCAAGTTGAAAGCACCTCTATTGAGTTCACATCAATTTCTATGCCAATAGACAACCAATCTCAGCCGAGAAAGGAAGGAAAACTTCCTGAAAACTATCCTGGAGCCCAAACAAAACAAACAAGGCCGGGCTTCCAAAGTATATGCTGTATTTTGAAAGAGACGCAAGAGTCTGTAGATGCTATAACCTGGAACACAAAACAAACTGCTCGTGGAAGCCAGCAGAATCAGGAAGCTGTGGTTAGGTCAATGTTTTTAGTCAAAACCTGCAGCCCCTGATCCACTGAGTTCTCCAGCAATTTGTGTTTGCAGTGTGATGCATTTTCAATCCGCTTGAGACCGTCTGTTGAGTCCCAGACAGTGGATTATACATCAGACTGCAACAAATTGAGATTACATTGGACAGGTGAGGTCTTCTCCACTCCCTCCCCAGCGACAAATGTTGTTTCAATGGAAGATATCGTAAATTGGGCAAAAATACAAATATGCAACTTAAATAAGCGTAGACAAATTGATAAACTATTTCTAACAATCAAGTCATCAATTGGATCATTTCTGGGTTTTTCTTGAATGGAAATAACCTGCTTGCATCTCACAGGGGAAATTGAGACACAAAAGCCTCGATATCTTTATCACGATACAGGTTGATGGTTGTTACATAAAGACACAAACAATACTTGGTAAGATGGAGGAAGGATGGCCTAGAAGTAAAGTGCAAAGAATTTAGTCAGAGCTGGCTAGAAGTTGATGCATTATCCACTCTGCACAGAGCAACCCAAACAGAAGTAGTGTGTAAGCCACCAAGAGGAAGCCAAGGAGTTCGTGGACCACTCTGAGAAACATAGTCATCATCACTTTGCCGGTTGCCTTTACCATGTTGACAAATCCAGAAAGCCTATCTCCCCAGATGGAGCTGGAAGTGAAATTGTTCTAGAAGAAGAGAGAGTGAAAATAGTTAAATTGAACATCACATCCATGAACCAAGAATGTAGTGCCAGCAATATACATGGTATAAAAATCACACTTAATTTATGACATTGAAAATGTGGCCAGTAGGAAAATAATTAAGTTTGCAGTACGGTAATGACAAAACTACTTACAGTAGTTCACATCCTCTATTGCTAATCTATTCAGTGACAGGAGAAAATGCCCATAGGTAATGCTATTTTATATACCCTGTTTCAAAATAAGTAGATCATTGTATTATAGATTCATTTGATTCTAGCTCATGGCTCACACAAAGCATTAGACAATACCATAGAGCATAGAAAGACCAAACCTAACAATTCTGTCGCACGAGCACAAAGTGGTAACTAAAGAGGTTTAGATGAGATAAGAAATTGCCAGTGTTCTAACAGGCACCTGTGCTGTTAGTATTCAGCATTCATATTTTTCTTGCTCAATGATCACATTCTTTCCTTGGCCAGTAACAAAGTCCAGAATATCAGGGCACCCCATTTTGATAACTGGATGTTCTCCATTGAACCATATCAGTTCTAAGGCAAGTGGGAGACAAATCTGGGTTTGAACCTTGCCTGAGAAATTCAGCATCGTTCCTATGGGTGGACCTTCAGTACCGTTTGCAAAGGGGGAATTACTAAAAACAATCGATTTTCGTTTGGGTGGAAATGCATGTGAGAAGAGTCGACTGAAAGATGATCTCCACTTCCATGAATGAAGATTAGGAGATGTTGAAGAATTAGAGAGAAGGTTAAAAAAAAGTCCATGACCGGATATGAAATTGGCTGCTGCAGAAATTGTTGTTGCTGAGCCCGAACGTTCTTTAAAAGCACCAGAGATGGGTTCTGGAAAAAAAAAATGTTTGGAGACAAGTAGGAAAGTAGGAAAGGATTCGTAGCGAGTACGTCAACAGCCTTGCTGGCCCCATGCCCCGTCTGGTGTTTGACATTGCATGAATGGAAATTATGTGGAGGTGTTCTGCAGTTAGAAGTTCAAGGATGCAAAGATTTTCATTAGACTCCTTGCCTGGCAAAATGAAATACTCAATCAAAATCCCACATTGGATTCCAGTCAGACAGAGTGTTTGTTTTCTCCACACACCTGGCAGGGTACCAAACTACCAAGATGTGGGTTGACAGAATCTGTACAAAGGCTGTACTATTCATATTGCAACAGTGTTGGAAGAAGCATTTTGACAGGGAAGGAAGCGATGCAATTTAAATTGATACCATTTTAAAAGTAGCTCAGTAACAGCAGGCTCTGGGTTGTACGCAAAAGCTTGAAACCTGTAGGAGAGCTTGACAAGGCTGTTGAAAAGCACAGACCCATGGCTTTATTAAGTAGAGGCACAGTGAACTGTTGTCTTCATTTCTGTGCACCATGTTCAAGGTCAAAGAGATGATGAAGGGATTTATTAGCGGGGATGAGAGACCTCAGTTATGTAATGAAATTGGAGATGATGGTGTTCACTCGAGAGCAGAGACAATCAAGGGTGGATTTGACAGGAGTGCTCAAAATCATGAACGCTTTTCATTGAGTAAATAAACAGAAACAGTTGCCAGTGATCACCGAGCTTGTTATCAGAGAATACAGACTTCAAGTGGCTGGCAAAAAGGATGAGATGTGACACTTTCTCAGGCAGTTGTTTGGAGTGGATAAATAATGAAAGGAGGAAAATACAACAAGCCAAGGGGAACGGGAAAGGGTGTGGGACCAGCTGAAAGATGCCAAGGCCCGGTGACCTAATTGGTCTCACCCCCAATAAATTTGTGATTTCTTAGCCTCCTGACATATGGGGTGGAGGGGTTCCTAAAACACCATGATACTCAGCTTGATCAGATGAAGCCAGGAATTTGAATGAATGAATGAATGAATGAATAGGTTTATTGGCCAAGTATTCACATACAAGGAATTTGCCTTGGTGCGCCGCCCGCAAGTGGCAACATGACATACAGTGACAGTTAGGATTTGTTCCCACAATTTGTTCCCACAATGAAAACAGGTGGCGTTGTGCTGCTGAAGTTAGTTTAAGTTGGTGCCGACTGGTTCTGTCCATTGACTGAGGAAATTTGGCCCTTCTATTTTGGCTGGATTTTTATTTTCCCTGCCAACATTTTGTCTTATGTAAAACTTCCCCAAACATCATCAACAGCACGGAAAATGAGCTGGCTGTGAGATTTTCAACTTCATCGGTCAGTCCATCACTAAATACTGACCTCCCCTTCATCGAAGTCACTGCCTCAAATAGGCAGCCAGCGCCATCCGAGACCCACACCACTGTGGCTACACTCTCATTTCTCTCCTGTCATGGGGAAGGTGGTGTAGGAGCCTTAAAACGATTGCGTTGTAGCAGGGACTCGCAGGGGTCCACCCAAAAACTATTCGGACACGAGTTGTGTGCACTAGATCTCTCTCCAATACAGTACAATGCAATAACTGTTTATTCTCTCCAATGCAGCTCCCTAGTCCCTCCAGGTCATGGGCGTTGTCCGGCCTTAAATACCAACTCAGGTACCGACCCAGTGACTCGCGCCTCCCACACCAAGACACCGCCCTCCAGAACCAATGGTTCGTTGTGCCCTTTGGTTGCCACCAGGTGCCGCCACATGACACTCAACCCAGAACCAGAGGCACCGAACCGGACCATTCGGCCCATCAGGTCTACCCCACCATTCAATCATGGCTGATCTATCTCTCCCTCCTAACTCCATTCTCCTGCCTTCTCCCATGCAGTCGCGTCCTGCCTTTGGTGTGACTGCCAAAGCTGCACATAGTCATCAAGCTATGGCCTAACAAATGTTTAATAAAGTGATACTCTAGACTCCCTGCTCTTCTAGTTTATGCCTTGGCTCATGAAGGCAAGTCCCTTTTTCACCACCATACCTATTTGAACTGCCATCTTTTGGGATTTCCCCACTTCCACAGCAAGGTTTCTCAATACCTCGGACCATTTATTGCATATGTCGTAGTCTGGCTGGTTTTACCAAAATGCATCACCTCAGACTTATCAGATATAAATTAAATCTGTTATTAGTCTTCCCATTTTATTTACCTCGAGCCTATTCTGAAGACTTGAGAAAGAGATGTTGGCCAAGAGAAAATGACTAATCAAAGAGTATGTCTGGGGCTGAAGATGATGGATTAGTTAGAAATTGTGTCAAGGACATGATTCTGCTGGCTGGGGATGTGAGGAGTAAGATTGTGGCACATTCTGAGGGAGATCATTCAGCCTCAGGGAGGGGAAGGCCAGAGAAGAGATAATGAAGAAATGCCAAGGGTAAGAGTGGAAGGAAGGATTTGGCCAGAGAAAAGTGAGGTAAAAATGATCTAAAGAAACAGTGGAATCCAAGACATAAAAGGGAAAAAAAAACATACAGCAGTTATTCCCACTGAGTCATAAAACATGGAGGGGCTCATGTTGTCGACCTCCCCATGGTGAGCCCAGTCAACTGACCTCAGTCAGGGGAACGACAACAAACAGAGACAGCAGCAGTGCAGCAGCTCGACGCCAACCCGGAGCATGCAGCCTTTTTAGGGCGGGCACCTACGCATGTCGAACCGGATGGCATCACCCTGCTGCAGACGTCTGCTGCCTCAAACGCAAGAGGAAGATAAAACGTACAAACAGAGCCTTTGGCATTTCACGTCTGCAGTGACCAGAACTGGTTTACACCGAAGATAGACAAAAAAATGCCGGAATAACTGAGGTGGACAGGCAGAATCTCTAGATAGAAGGAATGGGCGACGTTTTGGGTCAAGATCCTTCTTCAGACTGATTTCTTCTACAACAGATCTACTCTAATTAAATGGTGTTCTCCTCACACTCACATCAATTCACCCGCCTCCCAAATCAAACCACTCACCTGCAGAGTAGGGACAATTTGCAGAGGCCACTTATTCTACCAATTTGCATGCCCTTGGGATCACCCAGAAGGAGCCCGTGTAGGGGCAGGGGGAGCACAGGTACCACCAGAGGCCAGCATTGAGCAGTGTGCAGGAGGCAGTGGCTCCAGCAGTTGGGCCACTCTGCCACCCAAGCATAAAATGGCAGATGAGGTCCCATCCCTTGTCCTATCCCTACATGGCTAGGATGAGTTTGAAGGGATGTGGACCACGTACAGGCAGGTGGGACTAGTGTAGCTGGGACAAGTTGGCCGGTGTGGGCAAGTTGGGCCGAAGGGCTCCTTTCCACTCTATGACTCCATGAAGACCAGAATCAGGAAGCAGGACAGGCTGACGTCGGCAGCATGTGTGCAATTAGTCGGAGATCTCAGGAGGTGACGAGCAACGGTCTGAGGAAAGTTAGCAATCACACGGATGTCTAGTTAATCGTAGGTGGATCAGAATCATGGAGGTTGCAATGTGGGCTGCAATGTAAATCAGAGCTGGAGACAGTCAGCGAGCAAAGTGACGTGGGTGTGGAAGTGAGATCTGAAATCCTTAATAATCTTATCAACCGCAAAGCGTACGTCAAAATAACACTTTTTTAAATCAAGACACCTCTTTAAATCACATAGGTGTTGAGGGTGAAAAACAATTCCCTCCCACACCAAAGACTATTATGGAAGCCATTGTGCCCTGCGCCCACATGGAGCCTAATTGTGCCGGCTACACAGGTAAGTGCACAGCGCCACCCACCCGACTAATGTTTATGAATGTCGGGTGGATAAACCCTACACACTGATAGTATTCAAGAGCAACCACAGCCTCAGTTTTATTCCCTCTGCTGCTCTATACTGGTTAACTGAAAATGGTGTAGTGCATTTATAACTACAGGAAATGTGCTTTCTTAATTCAATGTCTCTGAGATGCAGATGGGGGTTATTTAACAATTATCGGTATGCAAATTAATGGTAACAAAGATTAATTCTTTGATAAAAGTGTTTTCCAACTCCATAAACAAAGTGCCTGTTCTATCAATGGTAAAAGAACAAGATACAATACTCCCCATAAATTTGTAATTGTCTCTTCGCCACAATATAACATCCTACAATGATCATAGTGGAAAATCTTTGATCTTGCTTGTCCTACACTTAGTGTTATACTTTTATCCTCCTGAGCTGGCTCATTGCTCAATCAGTGTGGCTGCTCAGTGGGTGCACATTGGTTTGACTTCCCAAATGCAACACCTCATACTTATCTGCATTAAACTCCATGAACCCCACTTGCCCGACTGATCCAGATCCTGCTGCAAATTCTGATGACCATTTTCGTTCTCTGTGATACCACCCAGTTTAGTGCCTTCTCCATATGTACCAATCATGCCTTCTACACTTTCATCCAAATCTCGAATCTCTCTACAGATGGTGAATGTCGTCACTTTGCCTGGATCTGAAATATCATTACGATGATTCCACTCCAAGCTGTGGGGTCAAGGGCAACTCTTCAATATGATCAGCCATGATCATATTGAATGGCGGTGCAGGCTCGAAGGTGCTCCTGCACCTATTTTCTATGTTTCGATGTTTCTTGTTTGGATGCATTAAAGATTAAGCATCATGATCTCTGGGATAGTTGGATATGGTCGATACAGTGGAGAAGGACCTCACATTTGTTTAATGCACCATTTTGATGTCCTGATCTTCTTGAGGAGTTTGTGGCAATGGCATCATGATGCTCAGCCCACTGCATTTCACCTCCAACCACGCTGCCTGGTCCCTCGCTCCATGAGGAAAACTTGCTATATTTCCTACAGAAGATACACAGTGCTGGAGTAGCTTCCCACTTTCTTTCCCAACTGCCTTCCCCTACAATCAGTATGCAGAAGGGTCCCGACCCGAAACGTCACCTATCCATGTTCTCCTGAGATGCTGCCTGGCCTGCTGAGCTAGGCCAGTACTTTGTGTCTTCCTTTTGTTAACCAACATCTGCAGTTCCTTGTTTCTAGATCTCCTGAGGAAGTGGGGGCATTGGTATGCTTCCATGGCATCAGGTTATTGTGGTAGGAACCAGTCAAATTGATGGTGATGTTTATCCCCAGGATCTTGAACCTCTCAACGATCTCCACCAGCACCTTTGATGCAGGCTGAGTTGTGTGCACCATTCACTCCACATCCTGAAGATCATGACTGGCTCCTAGATTGTGCTGACATCGAAGGGGAAGAGTTCTAGATTAATATTAGCCTCTTAACCAACAACACTAACAGAGATAGACACAAAAAGCTGGAGTGTCACCATCTATATCTGTTTCCCTTATCCCCAACCAGCCTGAACTGGCGGGTCTTGACCCGAAATGTCACCCACTCCTTCTATCCAGAGATGGTGCCTATCCTGCTGAGTTACTCCAGCATTTTGTGTCTATCTTCGGTGTGATTACTGAATGTGGATGATCACAGTGAATGGCGGTGCTGGCTCGAAGGACCGAATGACCTACTCCTGCACCTATTGTCTATTGTAAACCAGTTCCCTCTAAATTATTAACCATACAAATGCAACTTTACACAAATGACCTGTGATTGCAAATGCAGTTTTACTTTACAATATGGGTCGATGTTTGGCTTTATGAATTCTGCTAATCAAAAAAAGTACAGGCATGCTTGGAGTCTGGTTTTGGTCCATTTGCATCAATGAGAGACTGCAGTTAAAACTGCAATGGTCACTCACTGGGCCTCGCCAGCGGGCACGACCTCCCATGGCCAACCTGGAAGACCCTCAACAGATTACGAGTGGAGCAGGGGAGGTGCAAAGCACTTATGAAAGCATGGAACTACCAGGCAGAAGACACATGCAGCTGTCGAGCAGTACCGACAATATCCCACCTACTGGAGTGTGATGATGCCCCCCAGTGCAGCCCCCAGGACCTGGCTGAACCGACCCGACCAGCTGTGACCTGCGCCAGATACTGGCAGAACGACATCTGAGATTGCAACGGACTCGAAGAAGAAGACTCACTGGGCACCCCATGTCTCAACAGCACCATCTGCTGCCCAAGTGCAGCATCAACAGACCCAGCATTTTACTCACAGGCAGAGAGGTTTCCTCTCTCTCCATCAGATAACTTTTATTATTTGTGTAAGAAGAAACTACAGATGTTGGTTTAAACCAAAGATAGGCACAAATATAGTTTTGTATTAACTACCCCTCAAAATTGTATGTTAGCTCTCCTAATATAGTGCTACAACACTAATTATATTTGATATTAGTAGTATTATTAATTACTAAGTACATAAATTTAATACCCCACCCCGATATATATAGCCCTTAAGGCAAAAACGGAGCTGGAATTATTAACATCTTTTTTTTTCCACGGAAGTCCATAGATTAGTAGCCATGCTAGTGTGGCTTACACCAATACTAACGGCACTAACTATAGTTGTAGTCACTTTTTTTTTCCATTTACACTTTATTAACATCACTTACTCTACTTACATTTTTTATTATTATTTTTATATTATGTATCTTATTTCATATTATATACTATATGGATTTAAGTATGATTGGTATTAAATAGTTAGTTCAAAGAGACGTGTGTATAAGATAATGTCACAGATATTAAATTTCATCGATCTGATGTTTGGGTATAGGATTGGGTTGGATGAGCTGAGACATCTACATTATAAACCACCTTAATAATAAAATGTATGACATAAACACTAGGATTGGGGGTGATGGAATCACCTTCTGTAGTTGGAATGTCAAGGGAATTAACAAACCAATTAAAAGAGGTAAGGTTTTAGCTCAATTAAATAGATTGAAATCTGATATTATTTTTCTCCAAGAGACACACCTTAAAAAAGACACGCAGTATAGATTAACAGCAAAATGGATTTCCAAAGTATATCACTCTTCATTAACACATAAGTCTAGAGGGGTAGCAATAATTATTCATAAAGGTATACCTTTTAAATAAAGCTCAATAATAGAAGATGTTGAGGGTAGATATATAATAATTACAGGTGAATTATATTCTAAAAAAGTAATCCTTATGAATATATATGGTCCTAATTTTAATAATCCATTATTCTTCAAGAAAATATTTAACAATATCCCAATATCCACTCAACGTAATCTAATAATTGGAGGTGATTTTAATTGTACCTTAGATAATTATTTAGATAGATCATCAATGAAAAGGAAAATCACTTCTAAGTCAAGTACATTTATAAATTATTTGATTAACACAGCAAATGTTAAGGATATCTGGAGAACAGATAACCCATCTGGTCGAGAATATTCATTCTTTTCCCCTGTATTTGGAACCTACTCAAGGATAGATTATTTTTTAATAGATTCAAAACTAATCCCATTTTCAGATGATTCAAAATATCATAATATTATTATCTCGGATCACGCTCCATTAACATTTAAGATAAAATTAAAAGACATAACTATTAAAACCTCTAACTGGAGACTCAACCCCCAAATATTAAATGATAGGGCTTGTTATGATTACTTGGTAAAACAGATTGAATTATTTTTTGAAACTAATGACAAACCTGGAATTTCACCATCACTGCTCTGGGATACATTTAAAGCATTTATGTGTGGTGCGATAATATCAGCACACGCATACTTTAATAGGGAAAATCGAAAGACTCAACAAAAGTTGGGAAATGAAATAAAACAATTAGATATTGAAAATGCAATATCCCCTTCTAAGGGGCTAAGTAATAAAATTGCATCATTAAAATATAAGCTAAATAAAATATACTCAAATCAGATTATTAAATTTTTTCAACAGACTAAACAAGTACACTTTGAATTTGGGGATAAACCACAAAAATTACTGGCATGTCAGCTTAGAAAATTAGATGAGGAGAAAATGATACATAAAATTAGATCTGAACAAGGAGAAATATTGCCTTTACCAAAAGATATCAATGATACATTTTTACAATATTATCAAAATCTTTACTCATCTAAACTAGCAGGACAATCAGATGGAATGGAAACATTCCTACAAGAATGTCATATTAACAGTTTAGATCAGGAAGGTAGAGACTTGTTAAATGCTGATATATCAGTAAAAGATATTGAAGAATCAATTGGATCATTAAATAACGGAAAAGCCGCAGGCCCTGATGGCTTAAGTATTGAATTTTATAAGAAGTTTCATGATCTGATCTCTCCACACTTACATACAATATATAAATATGCTTATGAACAAGGAAAGTTACCAGAATCATTAAATGAGTCCACAATCACACTTATCCCTAAAGCTGATAAAGATTTGGAAGACCCTGGATCATACAGAGCAATAGCTCTTTTAAATACTGATCAAAAAATACTAACTAAAATTTTATCTCGGAGGCTAAGTTTAGTGATTAATAAATTAATACATCATGACCAAACAGGTTTTATTCCAAAACGCTATTCATCCTATAATCTGAGACGTCTATTCAATGTCATGTACTCAAAAAGAGTGAATGATATTGAACTAGCTGTCATAACCTTAGATGCTGAAAAAGCATTTGACCAGGTTGAATGGCCATATTTATTTAAAATAATGCAGAAATTTCAACTGGGGGATAGATTTTCCAAATGGGTAAAAATCATATACTCGAATCCAACTGCAAGAATATTAACAAATCAAATGCTATCAGCAAAATTTAATCTCTTTAGGGGTTGTAGACAAGGATGCCCGTTATCACCATTACTATTTGCTCTGGTAATAGAACAATTAGCTGAAATGATTAGATCAGAACCAGAAATATATGGATATAATACCAAAACTACAACGAATAAAATATCTCTATACGCAGATGACATCTTAATTTATATTACAAACCGGAGATTAGTATTCCCAATCTATTTAATGTTATAACTAAGTTTAGTACATTTTCTGGGTATAGAATTAATTGGAATAAAAGTGAAATTATGCCTATAACTGGAATAAAATTAAATATATTAGAACAATTCCCACTTAAAATAATCACGGACAAACTCAAATATCTAGGGATTAATGTACCTAAATCGTATAACTGTCTATTTAAATATAATAACCCTCAATTATTAAATAAACTAAAAAAAATATTTTATATTGGAAAACACTACCTATATCAATGATCGGTAGAATAAATGCTATAAAAAAGATTTTTTTTTTACCACAATTGTTGTATTTATTTCAAGCCATCCCTTTATACCTCCCTAAAATGTTTTTAAAAAAATAGATACTTTGGTTAATAGTTTTATTTGGGACTATAAAAACCATCGAATAAGTAAAAAACATCTATGTAAATCTTAAATAAATGGTGGACTAGCACTACCAAATTTCTTATATTATTTCTGGGCAGGTCAGATTAAGAATACGAATTTTTGGTTGGTAAATTTAGATAATGAACCAAGCTGGCTAAGACTGTTTGCCTTTTGATGTAGGTTCGATTCTTTTTGCACCAAGGGAAGTACAAAAAAAAATGTATGGTGACAACCCTATAATTCATAGCAATAGACGTATTTGGAAACAAATAATTAAGACCTTACATATGGATAATTTGTCACTTTGTTTGCCAATTATGAATAATCCCTTATTTAGGCAAGGAGTTAAACACACAATTAAAAGGATAGAACACCTTTACAAGAAAGGAAAATTTTTTTCATTTCAAGAGTTACAGGATATCTATGGATTGCAGTCAAATAACACATTTAGGTATTTACAAATTAGAAACTATATTGTCAAATACGCAAGACTATAAAAATAAAAAAACAGGATTATTAGATGAATTGTTTAATAAACACCCAAATACAGAAAAATTAATAGCGTATATATTAATATTCTTCCCTTCACCTTGTGCCTATGTCCTCTGGTCCTCGATTCCCCTACTCTGGGCAAAAGACTCTGTACATCTACCCGATCTATTCCTCTCATGATTTTGTACACCTCTATAAGATGTCCCGTCATCCTCCTGCGCTCCATGGAATAGAGACCCAGCCTACTCAATCTCTAGAACATCCTCGTAAATCTTCTCTGAACCCTTTCAAGCTTTACAGTATCCTTCATATAACCTGGTGCCCAGAACTGAACACAATATTCTAAATGCGGTCTTTTCCGACTCAATACTCTGACTAATGAAGGCCAATGTGCCAAAAGCCTTTTTGACCACCTTATCTACCTGTGACTCGACCTTCGAGGAACTATGCTCTACAACACTACCCAGAGGTCTACGATTTAGAAAATATAAAAAATAGGTGCAGGAGGAGGCCATTCGGCCCTTCGAGCAGCACCGCTGTGTAGGTCTTGTCCTTGTTCGACATCCCAAAATGCAACACCTCACACTTCTCTCTATTAAATTCCATCAACCATTCCTCCGCCCACCTGGCCAATCGATCCAGATCCTGCTGCAATCGTTCACAACCATCTTCAAAATCTGCAAAACCACTAACTTTTGTATCATCAGCAAACTTGTTAATTTGCCCTGTATGTTCTCACCCAAAGCACTGATGTAGATGACAAACAGTAATGGGCCCAGCACCGAACCCTGAGGCACACCACTCGTCACAGGCATCCAGTCTGAGAAGCAACCTTCCACCATTACCCTCTGCTTCCTTCCATGGAGCCAATTTGCTATCCATTCAGTTATCTCTCCTAGGATCCCATGTGATCTAATCTTTCAGAGCAGCGATGTGGAACCTTGTCGAATGCCTTATTGAAATCCATGTACACAACATCTACAGCTCTGCCCTCATCAACCTTTTTGGTCACGTCTTCAAAAAAATTGGATTTGTGTGACATGACCTCCCACGTACAAAACCATGCTGACTATCCCTAATCAGCCCTTGCCCGTCCAAATGCCAGTATATCCTATCCCACAGAACATTCTCCTGTAACTTATCAACTACAGATGTTCAGCTCACCGGCCTACAGTTCCCAGCATTTTCCCTGCAGTCCTTCTTGAAAAGAGGTACAACATTTTCTACCCTCCAGTTTTCCGGCACCTCTCCTGTATTTAAGGACAACTCGTAAATTTCAACCAGGGCTCCCGCAATTTCCTCTCTGGTTTCCCACAATGTCCTCGGATTTATCAATGTGCTCGGATACAATCTTCTTGAAATGAGGTACAACATTTACCAAGGCTTGGCTTTACAGAGTACTATGTTTATATAACATGATTAGTCTGAAGAAGGGTCTCGACCTGAAACGTCACCCATTCCTACTCTCCAGAGATGCTGCCTGTCCCGCTGAGTTACTCCAGCATTTTGTGTCTATCTTTGATTTAAACCCAGTAAACATTTGTAGGAAAGTGTTTTTTTCCTCCACATGGTTACATAACTGTGTGCTGCTGCAAGTAATAATGTCATTGTTCCTTTTTGAGACATATGACAGTAAAATACTTTTGACCCTCTTAATTCTTGATGTGGGTGACTCCTAGCTCTCTCCTCAGTGAATGCTGGTATGGTCACGGATACCCACATCCCGTGAATGGATGAATAAACCACAGTCCCTTTGCACTCCAGCACTTACGGGTTTGCACTGACTAAAATAATGTGTTTTCCTGTTCTTCCTCACAAACGCCGGGACTGAGAACAACTCACAGCGGTAGAGTTGCTGTCTGACAGCGCCAGAGACCCGGGTTCGATCCTGCCTATGGGTGCTGTTTGCATGGAGTTTGTACGTTCTCCCCATGACCTGGGTGGGCTTTCTCCAGGTGCTCTGGATTCCTCCCGTACAAGTTTGTAGGTTAATTGGCTTTGGTAAAGTTGTAAATTGTCCCTCGTGTGTGAAGGATAGTATTAACGTGCGGGGATTGCAGGTCGGCACGGACTCGGTGGGCTGAAGGGCCTGTTTCCACGTTGTATCTCTGAAATAAACATAAACTAAATTTTACCCACAGCATTCTACACCTATCACCTCCCAGTCATTCCTTAACCTGGCAATTATTCTTTGCATCCTCCTCACACCTCCTGTCCTCCCCTTAGTATTTCATCAAAAACCACCTCAATCGTAGAAACATCATCAGTTAACACAGCCAATCATGTTGCACAACAGTTTTAAAGTTACTTGAAGCTTTCTCAGAACTTGAACAGTCGTTTCCCTTTGTTTCATTTTCAAGTAGTATTTAAATTGAATAATTTTGTATTTTAGTTGAAATATCTTACAGATAGAGAGTGATGGAAGTTTCTCTGAACTGATGCCACTCTCAGTGATGAGGCCTCTCTCAGTCCTGGAGTATCTCAGCTCAGTCCCAGAGTCTCACAGTGATGGAGCCTTTCCCAGTGCCGTAGTCTCTCCCGGTGCCGGAGCCTCTCAGTCCTGGAGTTTCTCACGGTGAAGGAGTATCTCAGACCTGGAGTTTCTCCGAGTCCAGGAGTCTCTCTCAATGCCGGAGTCCTGGAGTATCTCGGTCCCGGAGTCTCTCCCGTTCCCAGAGTCTCTCCCAGTCCTGGAGTCTCAATGCTGGAGTCTCTTTAGTCCCGGAGTCTCTCCCGTTCCCGGAGTCTCTCCCGTTCCCGGAGTCTCTCCCTGTCCAGGAGTCTCACTCAGTTTCTCTTTCAGCGATGGAGCCTCTCTCAGTCCCAGAGACTCTCTCAATCTGCTCCCGTCAGATCAGGAGTGCGGTTTGAAGATTAACTAGATCAACCTCTGATTTATAACCATCTTGTAAATAAAGCTATTCGTTCTTAAATAAACAAGTATTACATCACTCACCCATTCTCGGCTTTCACCATTATGTAAACATTGCTGATTTGTATCCATTTCCTTTCACATCAAAGGGTTGATAGTCACAGTAATGAAAGGCCGAGTTCTGGATTAATTTCAAAGGTGACAGGTTTTAGTACTAGGTTACAATACCCTGTCATGTCAATGCCAAGCACTCTGCTGGAGAAGAAATAATGCCTCTCCATTCTGCTTCAGCCACTCCACTGTATCAGATGAATCGCGCCTGCAGGGAGTGGCCATTAGGTAAGTGTGCCAGCTCTCGCTGGACGTGGAAGTGGTAGATAGTGAGTGAATGGGAAAGAGGCAGAGAGGGGAATGGATAGGGGTGGAGGGGGTCCACTGTAGAATGACATTCAGGACAATGCTATTCTATGGTTGAGGAATGGGGGTGAGGAGTGAGATTGGAATGAGGAACAAGGCCAGGAGCGAGGGAGACTGGGGAGTGGAGTCAGCAGTGAGGGAGGCTGGGGAATGGGGAGGGAATGGGGAGAGGGGTGAGGGAGACTGACGTATGCGGAGAGGAGTGTGGGAGACTCGGGAAAGGGTTTTGGTTGTGAGGGAGACGGGGGGGGGGGGGGGGGGGGGGTGGAGATGAGCTTGCCCAGAGAAGGATGGATAGGCTGAGAGGAAAACTGTGGAAACTGGCATCAGGCAAAGGAAAAATAAATAAATAAGGAAAGGTAGTATTGAATAGTTTTGAATGAGAATATGAGTCCTTCAATGAGAACATGCAAGTAACAGTGCAATTTTTTTTTGTTGTATCAGACAGTTTGCCCTTGAGAAGTGCAGTGAAGCAAGACTGCATCCTAGCTCCCACTCTGCTCAGCATCTTCCTATCTGGCCTTATAATCATAGAGTGATACAGTGTGAAAACAGGCCCTTCAGCCCTACTTGCCCACACCAGCCAACATGTCCCAGCTACACTAGTCCCACCTGCCTGCGCTTGGTCCATATCCCTCGAAATTTGTCCTATCCATGTACCTGTCTAACTGTTTCTTAAATGTTGGGATAGTCCCAACCTCAACTACCACCTCTGGCAGCTTGTTCCATACACCCACCACACTTTGTGTGAAAAAGTTACCCTTCAGATTCCTATTAAATCTTTTCCCTTCACCTTGAACCTATGGCCTCGATTCCCCTACTCTGGGCAAGAGGTTCTGTGCATCTGCCCGATCTATTCCTCTCATGATTTTATACGCATCTGTAAGTTCACCCCTCATCCTCCTGCGCTCCAAGGAATAGAGACCCAGCCTACACAACCTCTCCCGACATCCCATACTCTCTGTCCTGGCAACATCCTTGTAAATCTTCTCTGAACCCTTTCAAGCTTGACAATATCTTTCCTGTAACATAGTGCCCAGAACTGAACACAATACTCTAAATGCGGTCTTACTAACGCCCTATACAACCCTCCTGTCCTTTGCCTTTCCGCAGACATACCAGAAGCTCTTCAATCTAGCAAGGTTGAAAGTCAACATGCCATTCCCTACCTGTAATGTGCCTTTAATAAAATAAAATATTTAGGCAGCAAGGTGGTGCAACAGAGTTGCTGCCTTACAGCGCTGACAGTGCCAGAGACCTGGGTTCGATCCCGACTGCGGGCGCTGTCTGTACAGAGTTTGTGCGTTCACCCTGTGACTGCGTGGGTTTTCTCTGAGATGTTCGGTTTCCTCCCACACTCCAAAGAAGTACAGGTTTGTAGGTTAATTGGCTTGGTGTTGTCCCCGTCTGTGTAGGACAGTGTTTAGTGTGCGGAGATTGCTGGTCCGTGTGGACTCAGTGAGCCGAAGGGCCTGTTTTTGCACTGTATCTCTAAACCAAACTAAAAACTAGATGTAAAAGCCTCTTTAATGCCACCATAATATCTACCTCCGCTACTACTCTTGGCAACGCCTTCCATGCATTCACCGCCTCTGTCTGAGAAAACTTGCCCTGCATGCCTCCTTTAAACTTTCCTCCTCTCATAAAGCTGTGCCCGCTGGTCTTTGACATTTCCACCTTAGGAAAAAGTTCTGACCATCTATCTTATCTATGCCTCTCATCATTTAAAATACTTCTCTCAGGTCTCCCCTCAACTTCCAACATTCCAGAGAGAACAATCCAAGTTTGTCCAACCTTGCCTTACCGCTAACCTACTCTAATGCAGGTAGTTTTCTGGTAAACCTCTGCTGCATCCTCTCAAAAGCCTCCATGTCCTTTCTGTAAAGGGGTGACTGAGATTACACGTAATACTCCAAATGCAGCCTAATCAAAGTCCTATAAAGCTGCAACATGATGTCCTGACTCTTGTACATAATGCCCCAACCAACGAAGGCAAGCATACCTCACACCTTCTTTACCACTCTATCTACTTGTGTTGCCACTGTCAGGAGCTATGGATTCCTTGCACATTCATGTGCCTATTTAAAAAGCCTCTTAAGTCACTCTTGTACCTGCTTACACCGCCACCACTGTACGTGTTCCAGGCTCCTACCACACTCTGACAAAAACTTGCACATTTCTTCAGACTTTACTTTCGAGATACAGAGCAGAAGCAGGCCACATCGACCCAGCGAGCCCACGCCGACCAGTGATCACTCCGCACACTAACACTATCCTACACACTAGGGACAATTTACAATTTTACCGAAGCCAATTAACCTACAAACCTGTTTGTCTTGGGAGTGTGGGAGGAAACCAGAGAACCCAGAGGAAATCCATGCAGATCGCGGGGAGAACGTACAAACTCCGTACAGGCAGCACTTACAGTCGTGATCGAACCCGGATCTCTGGCGCTGTAAAGCAACAACTGTATCGTTGTGCCAGTGTGCCACCCTTTAAAATGTCCACCTTTCACTTAAAAGCCATGTCCTTTGGTCTTTGACGTCTCCACAATGCAAAAATGTTGTCGTGATAGATCCATTATTGTACTTCCAACAAGCTTTAGTGGTCCAGCTAAAAAAATATGGATACAACACGAGTTAGGCCACAAATTCAGTATGCTGGTTGGATCTCGAGTCACATGGCGGATGTGCAGGAGTGGGCGCCATTTGCATGGCTGCCTGCCTGCAGTCCGTCTTTTCACCCTTTTTAGTGTCTAAAACTTTTATTTTGGAGGTCTAATCTTTTTATGTGGGGGGGGGGGGGGGGGGGGGGGGAGGGGGAAACCGTATTCATCCCAATCCTACCTGGCCGGAGATGCGGTTTTCCTCTGAATCGCATCTTCGTCCTCTCCGTGCGGCCTACCATCGGACTGGAGCGGCGTTTCCTGCCGGGACGACAGCTTTTGGCGGCAGCAAGAGGGCCTGAAAACATCGGACTGGCTGAGGAGGCCACAAATAGGCCCCGACCTCGGGTGGTCTAGGAGGAGGAGGAGAACTGGACTTTTTGGTGCCTTCCCTCACAGTGGATGCTGCCTGTGGGGGGGATGATTCATCTTGATTCCTATAGTATACTGTGTCTTTTTTCTTTTTTTTCTTTTATATGGATGTGTGGAAATCGAATTTCTTCGCTGTAAAGCACCTTGGCTTCAACGTGATTTGATTTAAAAGTGCTACAGGTATATAAATAAAAATTACTTACTTACTTACTTACATTCTTTACATGTGTTGCTGAAGCCAGCAGTCACCCGCCTCCTATCTCACTGGAGAATGCAGCAGGTTGCTCCCATGCAGCCAATTTGATTTGATGAATTAACTGCATTAACCAACAGGCCAGTTGGATTTATAACACAAGGTTATCATTAAACACAAGCACCGTGACCTATTTCCTGCTGGAGAGAATGATGCCACACCACAGTTCATTTGATGGATTATTCTGGCGGGATGAAGGTCTGATTATATTTACTGATGAGGTAACGTTATTATTTTTATTTCTAATTGAGCAGCCTAATGACCCACTGTACAGTGTCTGATAGCCGTTATCTAACAGTACACGCACCAGTCGGGCACTAACAATACGCTTGCCTGTGAACTAAGAAACAGACTTGGATTAAATCATATTGATGTAGGTTGGTTAGACAGGGAAAGGCTTTCCAGTTAGAATGAGAGCACGGCCAATTATCGGTTACTCCATGCACTGGAAATCTCAGAATGACGTGTTGATAAGATGATCAGTGAGTGAGTGCGTGAGTGAGTGTGCATGAGTGAGTGAGTGTGGGAGTGAGTGAGTGCGAGAGAGAGAGAGAGAGAGAGGGAGAGAGAGAGAGAGAGAGAGAGAGAGAGAGAGAGAGAGAGAGAGAGAGAGAGAGAGAGAGAGAGAGAGAGAGAGAGAGAGAGAGAGAGAGAGAGCACTTGGAGACAGCAGACTGGAGACTCGAATACTCAGAGGGGTGTGAGGCCTGTTATTTTGTACTGTTACTTTAAAAAAAAAAAAAAAAGAGAGAGAGAGAGAGAGAGAGAGAGAGAGAGGCTGCCTGCCCCTTTTCCGGGCCTACGTCCGTGCACGTGTGTCCCTGGAGCGGGAACATGCGGTGTCCACGGGGACTGGAGGCCTTCCGTGGGCGCTGGTCACCGCGTGGGGTTCAGTGTATTGTGAACAATGATTGTATTGTTGTACTATAATGGTTGTATATAGTGCCATTTTTGATTATGGTTTGATGTGTTGTATTATATGATTGTGTCAATAAAGTTTTTGAAACTAAAAAAAAAAAAAAAAAAAAAATAAAAAAAGAGAGAGAGAGAGTGTTGTTTATTATGGTGTTTACAGAGTACAACATTTAAATTTCTGTTGTGTTTCTGCAAATAAGAATTTAATTGTTCTGTTTGGGACATGACAATAAAACAGTCTTGATTCTTGAAGGGAAAAAAAAAAAAATAAATAAAAGAGAGAGGCTGCCTGCCCTTTTTCCGGGCCTACGTCCGTGCACGTGTGTCCCTGGAGCGGGAACATGCGGTGTCCACGGGGACTCTGGAGGCCTTCTGTGGGCGCTGGTCACCGCGTGGGGTTCAGTGTATTGTGAACAATGATTGTATTGTTGTACTATAATGGTTTTATATAGTGCCATTTTTGATTATGGTTTGATGTGTTGTATTATATGATTGTGTCAAATAAAGTTTTTGAAACATTAAAAAAAAAGAGAGAGAGAGAGAGAGAGAGAGAGAGAGAGGCTGCCTGCCCCTTTTCCGGGCCTACGTCCGTGCACGTGTGTCCCTGGAGCGGAAACATGCGGTGTCCACGGGGACTCTGGAGGCCTTCCGTGGGCGCTGGTCACCGCGTGGGGTTCAGAGTATTGTGAACAATGATTGTATTGTTGTACTATAATGTTTTTTTTATATAGTGCAATTTTTGATTATGGTTTGATGTGTTGTATTATATGATTGTGTCAAATAAAGTTTTTGAAACATAAAAAAAAAAAAGAGAGAGAGAGAGATAAACTAACAGAAAAGATACTGAGATGGGGAACAGTAATCCAACTGAGACCTCGCCTACGGAGCAGGGTGGAGTCTGGCATGTGGCCGGTCAAAGATGCAGCCCTAATATATAATTGGAGCATCTTACCCCTCGTGTAGAACACTCTGCCTGGCAATGCGACAAGTAGGGAGCTGGTTCGGAGGGAGAGCTTGCTGTTACCATTTTGGTCTTGAAACCTGGATTTGATCAGCGGTACAGCAGGGTGGGACAGTGGCACAGTGGTAGAGCAGCTGCCATACAGCACCAGAGACCCGGGTTCGATCCTGACTATGGGCGCTGTACGTGTGGAGTTTGTATATTCTCCCAGTGACCATGCGGGTTTTCTCTGGGTGCTCCTGTTTCCTCCCAGACTCCAAAGGCATGCAGGTCCGTAGGTCAATTGGCCTCTGTAAATTGTCCCTAGTGTGTGGGATAGAACTAGAGCGTGGGTGACCTTAGGTCTGCGGCGTGGGCCTGGTGGGCCAAAGTGCCCGCTTCCACTGCATCTCCAAACTAAACTAAACAAAGCGAACAGCGTGGAGGCTGGATCAGAAGCTACTGCAGAAAACGCTCTGCCCACAGCCTGGATCGTGGAACTGAATGAGGCAGTCCCACTGTGCTGAGCAACAGTGGGGTGAGGATGGTTGTCAGCATTAAAGTCTACAGAACGGTCATGAAGGAAAAGAAAGAATAGTCCCGCCAGTATATCAAGCCCTGTAAAAACATACACTTCAACGAGATTCCCCTTCTATCCAGTTATGAACTGTATATGCTTGAAAGACACCTCCTCTCCTAAACCTAAACGACAAAGACCTCATCTGCTCCTTAATGCTATTTATGCATTCATTAAATTGCCACTAGGGACAATTTACAATTTTACCAAAGTCAGTTAACCTACAAACCTGTACATCTTTGGAGTGTGGGAGGAAACCAGAGCTCCCGGGGAAAACCCACGCGGTCACTCATACAGACAGCACCCATGGTCAGGATTGAACCCGGGTCTCTGAAGCTGCAAGGCAGCAACTCTACCGTTGTGCCATCGTGCTGTTAGTGAGCAATGTGCATGGTGGACCCAAAAGCAGATCACCAAAAGGAAGTTGTTCAGGAAGTGCGTAGCAAGTACACAATCTCATTTTAACAATCAATTTATGATAATCTGACCTAATTGTGCACATCAATATAACGGCACACAGCAGAGTTTCTCAGCCGGTGACTGGTAAAAGGTTGAGGGCAAGTTTCCCAGGCAACCTCAGTTCAGTTCAGTTTATTATCACATGTACCGAGGTACAGTGAAAAAACAGTCAGCAGAAAGACAATACATGATTACAATCAATTTATCAGTTACAGTGTATACGATACATGATAGGGAATAACGTTTAGTGCAAGGTAAAGCCAGCAAAGTCCGATCAAGAATAGTATGAGGGTCACCAATGAGGTAGATAGTAGTTCAGCACTGCTCTCTGGTTGTGGTAGGATGATTCAGTTGCCCGATAACAGCTGGGAAGAAACCGTCCCTGAATCTGGAGGTGTGTGCGTTTTCACACTTCTAGTCCTTTTGCCTGATGGGAGTTTGACAGAAACAGGATGTACACTTTGGGTGACGTAAAACATAAGCCCAGTACTCAAGTAGAACCATTGCTAAAGAATCTGGAAACCAGAAAGCTTATCGTTTACAGAGTAAGACAGCAAATACTGAGTAGAAACATTTTTCTACATCAGAAGAAGTGCAAAGTCATTGCCGATATGCCTCAATTCCAAAGAGGCGGTGATGAATTATGATTTATTTCTGCCACTCCCTCACTATTGCCTGCTTAGTACGAATGGAATCTGTATTAACTACTTGAAGACCAGCAAATCATTGTTCTGATTCATCAATAGCCTCGGGCACCAGTATAAAAATACAACCACCTGCACCAATCGAGCGACACTAACAATTGGACACATGGTGCAGTTTGAAGGGGGAAAATGTACTTTGAACATTTTGTAATTGTGGTGCTTGTGGTTGGCTCTCTGGAGATCAAAAGGGGAGACGCAAATGCAGTTCATTATGCATCACTGGAGTTCTGGAGACTCCATTATAGTAATATTTGGAGATCAATGTTGTATGCTTTGGTTAAAGGGTTATCCAACTTACTCACCTCTGACCACCACTACCAAGAGCCCGACCCTCTGTGCTGAAGATTTTAAGGTGGTAGATGGTGACTGATTAGTGATAACCCCTTTAGAAGAAAAGGCAACCTCTGTTTCCAATTACCGTCACATTCAGGTGTTGCTTAACCTTCGGGGGTTAGGCATCGCAGAATGGTTCTCTACACCTACAAAGGAATTATTTCATTATCTGTTAAGGATAAAGAGGCCAACAGAGTGAAGGTAACTTGAAGGTCATGTTAGCAGAGGCAATTGATAGATTTACAGTGCCCTCCATAATGTTTGGGACAAAGACCCATCATTTATCTATTTGCTTCTGTGCTCCACAATTTGAGATCTGTAATAGAATAACTCACCTGTGGTTAAAGTGCACATTGTCAGATTTTGATAAAGGCCATTTTTATATATTGTAGTATGTTGTTGCCTATCCTTTGCATGCAATGACTGCTTGAAGTCTGTGATTCATTGACATCACCAGTTGCTGGGTGTCTTCTCTGGTGATGCTCTGCCAAGCCTATATTGCAACCATTTTAGCTTATGCTTGTTTTGGGGGCTATTTCCCTTCAGTTTTCTCTTCAGCATATAAAAGGCATGCTCAATTGGGTTCAGATAGGGTGATTGACTTGGCCACTCAAGAATTGACCATTTTTTAGCTTTGAAAAACTCCTTTGTTGCTTTAGCAGTATGTTTGGGATCATTGGTACACACAAATGCTGGAGAAACTCAGCGGGTGCAGCAGCATCTATGGAGCGAAGGAGATAGGCAACGTTTCGGGCCGAAACCCTTCTTCAGATCATTGTCTTGCTGTAGAATGAACCGCCAGCCAATCAGTTTTTAGGTATTTGTTTGAACTTGAGCAGATAGGATGTGTCTATACACTTCAGAATTCATTATGCAACTATCATCAGCAGTTGTATCATCAATGAAAATAAGTGAGAAAGGACCTTCAGGAGTTATACATGCCCAGGCCATAACACCACCACCGTGTTTCACAGATGAGGTGGTATGCTTTGGATCTTGGGCAGTTCCTTCCTCCTCCATACTTTGCTCTTGCCATCACTCTGATATAAGTTAATCTTTGTCTCATCTGTCCACAAGACCTTTTTCCAGAACTGTGGTTGCTCTTTTAAGTACATCTTGGCAATCCTATTTTTGCAGATAACCAGTGGCTTGCATCTTGCAGTATAGCCTCTGTATTTCTGTTCATTAAGTCTTCTACGGACAGTGATCTTTGACAAATCTACACCTGACTCATGAAGAGCGTTTCTAATCTGTCGGACAGGTGTTTTGGGATATTTCTTTATTATAGAGAGAATTCTTCTGTCATCAGCTGTGGAGGTCTTCCTTGGCCTGCCAGTCCCTTTGCGATTAGTAAGCTCACCAGTGCTCTCTTTCTTCTTAATGATGTTCCATACAGTTGATTTTGGTAAGCCTAAGGTTTGGCTGATGTCTCTAATAGTTCTATTCTTGTTTCTCAGTCTCATAATGGCCTCTGACTTTCATTGGCATAACTTTTGTCCTCATGTTGATAAATAGTAATAAAAGTATTCAAAGGTGATGAAAAGACTGGAGGAAAGACTAGGTGCTGAGAGCTCTCTTATTAAGGAGGCAATTAAACACACCTGAACAATTACAAACATCGGTATTGCCATGTGTCCCAAATAGTATGGTGCCCTGAAATGGGCAGACTATATATAAGCACTGCTGTAATTTCTACATGGTGAAACCAAAATGTATAAAAAATACCTTTTAATAAAATCTGACAATGTGCACTCTAATCACATGTGATTTTTTTTCTATTACAAATCTCAAATTGTAGAGTACAGAGGCAAATAAATAAATGATGGGTCTTTGTCACAAACATTATGGAGGGCACTGTAGGTGGGATTTATTCTACAAGGCATAGCTAGTTGGAGTAAAGGTAAACATGATTTTTGTTTAGGTCAGGCAAAGGATAATAAAACTAGTCATGAGACGAGGGTTCATTGTTCCATTGTCGGTTGATATGAGAATTAAACACTCTTGACTCTCTAGCCTCTTGATTCCACAGAGGAACAAGTCTGAGGAAGAGTCTCGACCCAAAAAGTCACCTATTCCTTCGCTCCAGAGATGGTGTCTGACCCGTGGAGTTACTCCAGTTTTTTCTGTCTATCAATAAGTTTCTCTTGGTCTGAAGAAGGGTCTCGATCCGAAACGGCGCCCATTCCTTCACTCCAGAGATGCTGCCTGTTCCATGCGGGACAGGCAGCATCTCCAGTATTTTTCTCCAGTGGAGTTTCTCCAGTATTTTGTGTCAATCTTCGGAACAAGTTTGTCTGCATTTATCTTTCATCATTTTGCACACTGCATTGTAGTTATATTCTTTTGATTGATTATTGTTACATCTCTCATCTATTTTGCCTTTCGCAATTACCAGCTGATTTTGTGGAAGTGAACATTCCTGATTTTAGTTCCTAATTTAAAACTACATATAAATGGTTTCTCTCATTAAAGATAAATCAGGAATCCTTGGCTGCCTGCCAGCAGCAATCTGAAAGTCAGAGATTGCCGCACCCTTATCTCTGCCAACCCTCCAGGATTATAGAGTCCAGGAACTCTGGAATATTTTCTTGTATCACCATTGCACAATAGTCCTGTCTTAGTTTACAGATTTGAGTTTAGAGATAGAGTGCAGAAACAGGCCCTTCGGTCCACTGTGTGCGTTCTGACCCACTGTCTGCGCTCCGACCAGCGCTCCCCGCAAACTAACACTATCCTACACACATTTCGGACAATTTACAATTTTACCAAGCCAGTTACCAAACCTGTACGTGTTTAGAAACATAGAAACATAGAAAATAGGTGCAGGAGTAGGCCATTCGGCCCTTCGAGCCTGCACCACCAATCAATATGATCATGGCTGATCATCCAACTCAGTATCCTGTACCTGCCTTTTCTCCATACCCCCTGATCCCTTTAGCCACAAGGGTCACATCTAACTCCCTCTTAAATCTAGCACTATGGATACTGGACGGACGGAGTTTAATCATACTCTGAGAGAAAACCAGAGCTCCCAGACAAAAACCCACATAGGTCACTGGGAGACCGTACAAACTCCGTCCAGACAGTACCCATAGTCAGGATTGAACCCGGGTCTATAACACTATAAGGCAGCAGCTCCAACACTGCCCAACCGTGTCAGTAAGAAAAAAATAAAAATAAAAGAATTCCTTTATTCAATTAAGTGTACAAGGCACATGGTTGGTAGGCTGACATTCAAAATTATGTTGTTATATAACAAAGCAATTATTCTGTTGCAATTGGGTTGATTAGCAGGTGGATCTGTCAGACATTGGATGGGAGTGGTTGATGATAAAAGGCCAATTGATAACGCCTCCAGCAATATGTCCAACCGGTTCACCTGGGTGATTTCAACATTACCGGAACAATGAGAATGGACAAAGGACCCAAGGAGGTGGTACGGTTGTGATACAAATAATTTATCTATTCCACTCCCTTAAATTATGCAGATTATTACAAAAATATAAAATGGTGTGCAGATTTACAATTGCCAAAGACAGTGCAGAATATTTCCTATCATCTTCTTCGTTATAGTTAAAAGTTAACACTCATCAATAATTTTATGAAGTCCTTTTATTATTTCATAGTAGGAATGTTTACATTTTACATTTATAATAATAATCCCCACAGCATTCAGAACAGACAAGAAGATGCACAATATACAAAAGTATTCCATAACGTATTATGTTGAAGAAATGTTGTTTAATAAAATTACTTGATGCATCAACCTACCACATATCTGAGACTAATATCTTCCATTGGTGATGTATTGTACAAGCTTACCTGAGAGTTTAGTTTAGAGATACAGCGCGGAAACGAACCCTTCGACCCGCCGAGCCTGCACCGGCCAGCGATCCCTGCACATTGACACTATCCGATACGCACGAGTGACAATTTGCACTTATACCAAGCCAATTAATCTACAAACCTGTACATCTTTGGAGTGTGGGAGGAAACCAAAGATCTTGGGGAAAACCCATGCAGGTCACAGGAGAACGTACAAACAACACACTGACACCACCTGCAGTCGGGATCGAACCTGGGTCTCTGGTGCTGCAAGCACTGTAAGGTAGCGTCTCTACCGCTGCGCCACCGTGCCACCCTACACAGGTGTGTGTTAAAATTGCAGAAGCCTCCAGGAAGAACTGAGCACTCACATGGCAGCACCAGCAGAGACTGACTTCCCTGCATTTGTGCTCCCAACGTCACACCTACAATAAAGTGTTTTCTTGACTCAGGTTGCTGGGTGTTTCATATTTAGAACTCGTTGGAATATTCAATTGTAATTGTGCTGAGAATTTCGGGTGGCATCAACCTGCAAGGTCTAACTCTAAAGGTTCAGGTAGAGATGCTATCACACTAACAATGTGCTCATGCTTGAAACATACACCTTTGGGAGTTCAAGCTCATTGTCACTTCACAGCACCATTCACGGGTTTATTGACATCAGACACCAAGGGCGATGCTCTGAAATGAGAAACAGTACTCTCCTGACACACGTTTCACTCTGGCCATCTTCCCAACCTAATGATCTTCAAACAAAACTCCACAATGTCCATTCAGTCTTAAATCACTTCTTTATCTAGCAGTGCCTTGTTTGGAGTGCAAGAAATAAAATTAAAATGTTCAAAAATCTCCAATTCAGAAGTTTAGGTATGTGATCAATTTTCCACTTTAGCACAGAGCTGTGTGTGCTTGTGGGAGTAATGTGCACCAGAGACTTTGAGCTCCCATTACAGTAGGGACCCCATCATCAGATGCATTGGGAACCTACAGGAAGAGAATGACTGAGCTGCCCATTGAGCTCAATTGTTTAAAAAGTCTGATAGTGAAGGGGCACGTTAACTGTTTAGAAAACGTTTAATAAAGTTGGGAGAGAATGGGCAGCAAAAGGAGAGTCAATGTTTTATACACGGAATGCAGCGAGCTCTAAATCCACAATTGTTCAAGGAAAACCCAATCGAACTGAACGTTTTCCTTGTCACAATGAGGCAGACGACCCTGCTGAAGGAAGTGAAAGCCTTACGCTCAGATTAACAAGCAACATATCGGCATACTCATGCATAGGAAGGAACTGCAGATGCTGGTTTACACCGAAGGTAGACACAAAATGCTGGAGCAATTCAGCGGGACAGGCAGCTTCTCCGAGAGAAGGAATGCGTGAAGTTTTGGGTCGAGACCCCTTTTCATTCCGAGGCCTACTCACCAACTCGTTGGATCATGAAAAGCAGAGAATGCAGATAAGGCCAAGAATTGGGCAGCAGCTATAGTGCTCTGTGAAAAAAATTGGATCAGTCAAAAACATCAGTCAAAGTCTTCTAAACAGTTGGGTACAATATGAGGATTCATTTGAATGCTAAGACAATGAGAGAATAGTTTCCCCTTGGTGTCAATGGCTAAAATGTCATGGAGCGATGGGGTGAACAGCTGAGAGTAGCTCAAAACAATAATTTCACAATAACAAGTATAAAAACATTCCTGCCACTTTGCATGCATTTTTTTTACATTCAGAAAGGAGACCTGCGGTATCTAAAAGGGAGAAAAATTGAACATGGAATTATCCGCACTACATGTCTGGATCATCAGCATAAGTACACCTCATTGTTCCAAACACAAACTCCACTGAGTTCTTTGGGATATTTTGCTGTGAAGTCAGATGATGGAGGAGGTTCGCAGGAGAAGGCTGCTACTGGATTCATGGATGTGTAGTCGCTCACATTGCCTTACAAGTTCTGCTTGAATCTGGTCTGCGGATTTTGCAAGCTGTGAGTGTTGTACTCGCGGAGGGAGCCAAATGAGCTCAGGGGACCAGGGTAACCAGTCTTTTTATTACAACTGTAATAAGAAAAAAATGCACGCAAGTCAATTTCTGTTAGCACACACGATGTGAATTATGTGATTTCTGTTAATACACACGATCCTTTGAATCTGATAAAAAAAATAAATGAGGCTAGTTTAGTTTAGTTTATTTTAGTTTCGTTTAGAGATACACTGTGGAAACCGGCCCTTTGGCCCACCGGGTCCTGACCAACTCCCGCTGCACCACTGTGCTGCCCTTTTATCTCATTTGCGACATTCTCACCAAAGTCCCAGATTGCAATTACCCTCAAACACTGCAGCTGAGTGACCACTTTGTGTGTGATCAAGTACTGGCAACAAACATCTCAGCTGTGATTTCTCTTGATATCCATACACTGAGATACAAAGCCAGGAATGCTTTTGCAATTTCCCTTGTATGGAAGCAGTGAGAGGGTTCACAGCAGATTCCCTTGTCACCCCCGCCTGCAAGGGATGAATTCTGGCCCCTAGTTCTGATGTTCTTGGACCTGAAATTTTAACTCTGCTTCTCTTTCCACAGATGCTGCCCGACCAGCTGAATGTTCCCAGCATTTTCTGCAAGGATATGAAGCAATGAGCATCGCGACAGCGTTGGGAACCAGGAAATGGTACCGAACTTGCAGGAAGTTACGCTGCTAATCAGCTATGTATACTGTTCATTGTAAATGACTGTGGATTTATGAAATTGCTCAGGAATCTCTGGAGAATGAAGACTTGGACACTATGGCAAGCAAATCCAGAAAAAAAATTCAGAGGAACTTCACAAAACTATTAGCATTTCTCATAGTCATAGAGTGGCAACAGACGCTTTGGCCCAACTTGACAATGCCGACCAATGTATACCATCTACACTAGCCCCATCTGTCTGTGTTGGGCCATATCCCTCTAAACCTATCCTACCCATATACCTTTCCAAACGTGTGACAGTACCTGCCTCACCTTCCTCCTCCGGCAGTTCATTCCCATATCCTTACCACCCTTTGTGCCAAGAAGTTGCCCCTCAGCTTCCTAATAATCTTCCCCCCCCCCCCCCCCCCCCCCCACCCCAGACTTAAAATTTTCTTTGAAAGTTTCTCTAAATTATCTTCAAAAAATCCTTTCCTATAAATTACGAGAACATAGGATTTACAGGGAGAAATTATCCAAAAGCAAAACACTACTGGAGATCTGAAATAAGGTTACGGTGGCGCAGCAGTAAATTACCGCCTTACAGCGAATGCAGTGTCGGAGACTCGGGTTCGATCCCGACTACGTGCGCTGTCTGTACGGAGTTTGTACGTTCTCCCCGTGACCTGCTTGGGGTTTCTCTGAGATCTTCGGTGTTCTCCCACATTCCAAAGACGCACAGGTTTGTAGGTTAATTGGCTTGATTGCCCGTTATTAAAAACTTGTCCAACTTCCAGAATAGTCCTGGTGGACTCTTCGGAAGGTACAAGGTACAAGTTACAAGAACAAACTATGCCTCAGGCAGATTCGTGGAGAGAGAAAAAGAGTTATTGTTTTAGGTCAAAGATTTCTCATGAAAACTATAGTTATCAAATGGAGGAAGCAATTTACATCTCATAATGTGCGACAAGTGTAGATGGTAGGAGTGTGGTGACAAAAGAAGCAACACACACGTGTGCTAGAGATATTATTAAAAAACTCTTCCATTTGAGGAAAATAGTGATGAGGAATTGTAGTCAACCAAGGCAGGCAGATTACCATCCACATAAAAGCACCCCCTGATTGTATAGGGGACTATAGCTTCCTTCTTCTTGCGTATGGCGTGCACAGCCTAAAGTTGTTGGAGAACTTGACTACCAGTGCCTCACTTCAGAAGAGTCTGGTTAGAACCATAGAAAATAGGTGCAGGAGGCCATTCTGCTCTTCAAGCCATTGCTGCCATTCAATGTGATCATGGCTGATCATCCAAAATCAGTTCCCTGTTCCTGCTTTTTCCCCGTATCCCTTGATTCCATTAGCCCTAAGAGCCAAATGTAACTCTCTCTTGAAAACATCTAGCGAATTGGCCTCCACTGCCTTCTGTGGCAGAGAATCCCACAGATTCACAACTCTCTGGGTGGAAAAGTTTTTCCTCATCTCCATCCTAAATGGCCTACCCCTTATTCTTAATTCTATTATGAAGGTTTAACTTACCAAGCCAAAGCAAGCATGAGTATAAACAGCAGCAGCAGCAAGAACAGCAGAATAGAGAGTATTGTGGTTATTACGACCATCCCTCCACTCCGACGTGTAGAGGTGTCAATGATATTTGGATCGACGGCTGGAGATAAAAACAGAAATGATAAATGAAGAGCATTTGGAATATGCTTCTACACTTCCACCCTTCCCACGGCTACACTCACGGTCAAACACAGAACTGAAATTTCCCAATGGAGATTTTTTTAAATGACGAAGCATGTGCTGACGAATCCCTTCTGCTTCTTTTCTGAATGTTTCCATCTGATTATCGTTGTACGCATTGGTCGTTTCAGCCATTTTTTAAGCGGATCTCAACACTCGGCTCTTGAGATACGGTCTAAATAAAAATCACTTAAAACGCACTGAGATAACTGTTTAGAAAGGGAAATATAAAATGTTTTGCAGGGGAGTGGGATTACGGAGGAGGGCTCCAGCCCTGGGAAATCAATAGATTCCTGCATTTGAATTTCTACAGACCCACGGGTAAGAAATGATGCTGCTAACCTGGCTTTAGAAGCAAGGAAAGATACAAAATACTAAAGTAACTCAACAGGTCAGGCAGCAGCCCTGGAGAATATGGACAGGTGATGTTTCGGTCTGACGAAGGGTCCAAACCCGAAGCGTCACCTATCCATTTTCTCCAGGTACGCTGCCTGACCCGCTGAGTTACTCCAGTATTTTGTGCCTTTCCTTGGTAAACCAGCATCTGCAGTTGCTTGTTTGCACGCTGAGAAACATGTGCCTTGAGAGGAGTACGGCGACAGCAAGATTGCTGAGCTTTTGTCAGTCTCAGGTCGCAGGCCGGGGTGTCGGTGGAATTGGCCGTTGGGGGCCTTACAGCAGTCAGGGGAACCTGTAGACCAAACGCCAGTGCACGCCCCACAGAAGTCGGATGAGCACACAGATCAGGAGGGGCCTGCAGCAAGGAGCGGCATGGAACAGCATGGAAGGCACGGACATTATCGCTGCACCAGGCTGACCTGTGCATCACCGATCGGTACAATCGCCAGTAGAATGGGCCTTTAAGGCCAAGATAAGACCCTATATTTTGAAGAAGTTAATGCCTGAAAGCAATAGGACGGCGTGGGAAACGTGGCCACACTTTGTGTACATCTTCAGAAGTAATCTACTATCCTTTTACAATACAATCATTGCACTCTTTTACTTTTGTATGATTGCAGTTGTGTAAGGTATCATTTTACTGGATAGTACGTAAAACAAAACGAAACATTTCTCCGCATCTTTGAACTACCAAACTATTGCGTCTTGTGATTTAGTCTGTGTCATCTTCGTTTGACGCTTTGGTCAGCAGGAGGGTGCAGCGGGTAGTATTGCTACCTCACAGCTGCAGCGACTCCGTTTGATTCTGATCTTAAGGAGCTGCACGGTGACATACAGGGATGGCACGGTGGCGCAGCGGTAGAGTTGCTGCCTTGCGTCGCCAGAGATCCAGACTATGGCTGCTTGTCTGGAGTTTGTACGTTCTCCCCATGACCTGCAGTTTCCTCCCACACTCCAACGACGTACAGGTTTGTAAGTTAATTGGCTTGGTGTAAATGTAAAATTGTCCCTAGTGTGTGTCAGGTAGTGTTAATGTGCAGGGCTTGCTGTTCGGTGCGGACTCAGTGGGTCGAAGGGCCTGTTTCCACACTTTTTCTCTAAACTAAACTAAGCTAAACTGGATGCAGAGAAGATTCACCAGGATGTTGCCTGGATTGTCGGACTTTAGTTATGGGATGAGATTAGACAGGTTGGACTTATTTTCCCTGGAACGAAGGAGGCTGAGGGAACACCTCATTCACGTATAGAAGATTATGGAAAGCATAGATAGAGTAGATAAGCAGAATAATTTTTCCCAAGGTAGGGGTATCAAAAACAATAGAGGGCATAGGTTTAAGATGAGAGGAAGGAGTTTTAAAAGAATCTGAAGGCTAAGTTTTTTTTACACAGAGAGTGATTTATTTCTGAATGTGCTGCCAGAAGAGATGATGTAATCAGATGCAATCACTACATTTACTTTAGTTTAGAGATGCAACATGGAAGCAGTCCACGCCGACATCGATCACCCGTTCACACTAGTTCTATGTTATCACACTTGTGCATCCACTCCCTACATGTTTGGGGCAATTTTCCATGGGCCAATTAATCTATTAACCCACACTTTGGGATGTGGGAGGATTAGTAAGGGTGTTAGGGGTTATCGGGAGAAGGCAGGAGAATGGGGTTAGGAGGAGACATAGATCAGCCATGTGTAGGAAAAAACTGCAGATGCTGGTTTAAATCGAAGGTAGACACAAAATGCTGGAGTAACTCAGCGGGACACGCAGCATCTCTAGAGGGAAGGAATCGTCACTCCAGAGATGCTGCCTGTCCCGCTGAATTACTCCAGCATTTTGTGTCTTCGATAGATCAGCCATGATGGGCCTAAAGGCCTAATTTTGCTCCTATCACTTATGACCTTAGGAAACCATGAGGGAACCCACACGGTTACTGAGAAATTGTGCAAACGCCACACAGACAGTACCCAAGGTCAGGATCAGCCATGATGGGCCTAAAGGCCTAATTCTGCTCCTATCACTTATGACCTTAGGAAACCATGAGGGAACCCACACGGTCACTGAGAGATTGTGCAAACGCCACAAACAGACAGCACCCAAGGTCAGGATGGAACCTGGGTCTATGGTGGTGTGAGACGGAAGCTTTACCAGCTGTGTCGACACTTGCACCACTGCATTAGACAGACACTTAAATAGACAAGGAATAGAAGGATGTGGTCCTAATGCAGGTAAATAGGATTATGTAAAGTCAAAAAGGTCACATGGACACGGTGGGCCAAAGAGCCGGTTTTGTATACTCTATGACGTGCTGTTTGTGTGGAGTTTGCACATCTCGGTGTTTAGTTTACTTTAGTTTAGAGAAACAGCAAGGAAACAGGCCCTTCAGCCCACCGAATCCGCACCGACCCTGATCACCCATACACTAGTTTTATTCGAGACATTAGAGACAAATTACAGTACCCAATTTACCTACAAACCTGCACGTCTTTGGAATGTGGGAGGAAACTGGAGCACCCGGAGAAAACCCACGTGGTCACAGAGAGAACGCACAAACTCCATACAGTCTGCACCTGTAGTCAGGATTGAACCCGGGTCTCTGGTGCTGTAAGGCAGGAACTCTACCCCTGCGCCACTGTGCCACATTATGAGACCATATGAGTTTCCCATGGGTTCTCTGTTTAGCAAAAATCTTCAGAAACGATATTCATCTGTAGAGGGCTCATGAAGTAGAAATCATGAGGTCAAGACTCAAGTTCAGTTGGCAGCCCTGCTGTCCATTGTAACACCTACTTAACTCTTTCTGTTTCATTCCCTCCACCATTTCAATACAATCGATAGTACTGTTAAATAAAGATTATCAGCCTCTACATCATTAACTTACCGTTACGGAGTTGGATGTTGTTGGGACCATTGTGTTACTGCAACAACATTGTTAGTAGTTGCAAATGGATTAATCATCGCATATCGCACTCTATAAAAAAATAAGAGAAATTAAAAGTTAGTATTGATTCTGCACCACAAATGGACATGCTATTGTTCATTGCCTCTCCATTAATTACCCCTGTAACTGAGTAGCGTGCAATACCTGAATGAAAATCCATGATTCTACATAACTACAGTAAACACTGACATCCTTTAGAGATGAAGAAAACATGTTATCCTTCGCCATTCTGTGGAATGCACCTCACATCACAAGATCTTTTCAGAGGCAAGTTAAGAATAAACCGGTCTAGCAGTTTTGTGGTCAACATTACTGATAGTTGCTTTCTAATACTAGATTTTATTTAAATATTGTCGATGGATCAATAGATTAGGTCTCTGGATTAAATATTGTGCTGCCATATTATTACCGGTCCTCCCTAGGATTAGACTTTTGACTTCAGAGATACAGTGCGGATACAGACCCTACAGCTCACTAAGTCCGACTGCGCCGACCAACGATCACTCTGCACCCTAGCAAAGTCCTACACACGAGGGACAATTTTCAATTTACAGAAGGCAATTAACCTATAACCCCCTCCCCCACCCTATGTTTTTTGGAATGTGGGAGGAAAGCGGAGCACCCGGAGAAAACCACGGGGTTATGAACGCCTGACTCACGTATGGCTTGTATAGATGAGCAAGCGCTTGGCAAAGCAGCAGAATGAACTTGCTGGCAGCAACGGGGCTGCAGGCATCTTCTGCCTTGTGGGAGCTCAGTTCAATATCATTCCATCTGGCTCCAAAGTCTGAATGATTCAGTAAAATGCCCTGGCCTAACCAAACGTTGCCCCAGGTTGGCCAACGCCCTTGTTTAAATGGATTGTCAGGTGGCCGCATTTCAGACGTGAACTGTTCGGGTTACGGACAGTTCTCTGGAACAGAACTCTGTTGTAAACTGGGACACCACCTCTGTCTAGCAGATTGTTCTTTCTTAGACACACCGTTACAATAAATGCCTTGACTTTCACAGCGATCTGCAAAAAGACAATTGGCTGACATATCCCTCTGATGATTTATCTTACCTGACAACCGTACCAGTTTCTAAGGGTGCGTTGCAGTTTTTGGTTGTGCAAGGAGACTCATCCCCCACTCGCAAGGTGTACACTTGGCCGGTAGGAGACATGGTTGACAGACATCTGTAATCATTCCTCGCTGTCTTAACGGTGATATAAAAACCATTCAACGAAAAATTTCCATACATGGCTGCAGAGGGAGTCAGGTTATCCATGTCGCTATCAAAAGCTGACGTAGCTGTGTTTGAGAGGGAATAAAATAGTCCGTCAATTGAAGATGCAAGCTGGAATGAGAGTGACTGAAATTAACTATGTGCTATGACGTGAAACACTACTATTTATTTAATTCTTCCATTTACATTAACTATTGGCAGTTTTATCCAGAGTCTAGTTGGAATAGTACAGCAGAAGGAATAGTGGATACAAACTCACAAAACATCAACACCATCCTAACAAAATGGTAACCTTAGCACTCGGGTTCATTTCTGATGTAGTGGAATTGAAGTGCAGTCAAATTATGTTAAATGGTTAGACCTTTCTTTAGCACATATTTCAATTTATTGGATTTAGTCTTGGCCTCCGTGTTAAATAAATGTCTAAAGGCATTGCAGGCAGTACCAAAACCGCAAAACTGCAACTAAGAAAAGTATTCATTTTCTAGAAAAGTTGTAATGAAATGACAATATTTTTCGAAAAAGTTGTAGCAGAATTGATAGTGATTAAATATAATTGTTTGCACATGTAGAGGACTCTAAAACTGGGGCACAAAAAATAAGGCAGAAAAAAATGTACCCAAAAGAGTTCTGCAAGCAGTTCTTTACACCTGGAGTGGTTACATTGATTTGTTGAGATGGTCAGTCTGGGTGTGTTTAGAGGATTCTAGACCATATGAGGAAGAAGGACAAAAGGAAATAAAGATAATGTTTTAGATGAAGTAATTTGTGAGGGCCATAAAGGACAATAAGCAAACAATCTGAAAGCAAGGTACTGTGAATTCCGAGTAATTTGTGCACGAAGGCTTAACTTGGTAGTGCAGTCCTATCATTAGGGCGGCAAATTATCATTAAGGTGGCACAGTGGCACAGTGGTAGAGTTGCTGCCTTACAGTGCTGGCAGCGCTGGAGACCTGGGTTCGAGCCTGACTACTGGGTGCTGACTGTACAGAATTTGTACGTTCTCCCCATGACCGCATTGGTTTTCTCCGAGATCTTCGGTTTCCTCCCACATTCAAAGGGCGTGCAGATTTGTAGGCTAATTGGCTTGGTATAAGTGTTAACTGTTCCTAGTGTGCCTAGGATAGTGTTAATGCGCAGGTATCGCTGGCCAGTGCGGTCTCAGGGGGCCAAAGGCCCTGTTTCTGTGCTGTATCTCTAAACTAAACCAAACTAATTAAAGTTACAGTTGGACATGTTTTCTAAAGGCAATATTAGTACCCCTCTCTTGAACAAAAATGCAATTTCCCCTCTTAGCGCCAAAGTTATTTTTGACTTAATGTCTTAGGAGGTCATTTAAGACCGAGCTGAGAAAAAACTTTTTTACCCAGAGAGTTGTGAATTTATGGAATTCCCTGCCACAGAGGGCTGTGGAGGTCAAATCACTGGATGGATTTAAGAGAGAGTGGGATAGAGCTCTAGGGGCTAGTGGAGTCAAGGGATATGGGGAGAAGGCAGGCGCGGGTTATTGATAGTGGACGATCAGCCATGATCACAATGAATGGTGGTGCTGGCTCGAAGGGCCGAATGGCCTCCTCCTGCACCTATTTTCTATGTTTCTATGACACTGAACCATTTGAGCACCAAACGTTTTACTCAAATCAGCTAAAAATTTACAATCATAGTTGTACCCACGGGATGACTATTGAATTCATTGGTTTGCTTAATTCTTGATTTGAACAGTTGGAAACTCCAACCTTTCAGCTGGGAAGTTTTGCAGAGCCAGAGTTGGATTTTTCGGATTGTTCTAAATTGCTTTGACTCTGGAATGGTAAAGTTTAAAGTCTTAACCAGATCCTATAAACACCTTTCCCATTCAATTTTGCTACAGATACATTTTGCTACAGATATATTTATTGCTAATAAAGTCTACACTGAATTTTCATCAGCTATGAATAAAACCTTGCAACTTAGCAGAAGGTGGTAAGACCAGCTACCATACATGATCATTTCCAAATAAATGGTAAAGTGGTAGAGGAGGATTGAATTACAACATTTAAAAGACTTGGTCATGTTGATGGATAGGAAAGTTTGGAGGGATATGGGACAGGTGCACACAAGTGGGACTGGCTTGGTTAGATAACTTGTTTGACATGGGCGAGTTGGACCAAAGGACCTGTTTGACTGTATAACACAAAATACTCACTTGTTATGTTATCCACGACCAACCAAATTTCACAGAGGACGCAGGAAGGTTGAATATTGTCAAACACACAGTTCGGCTGTTCAAGTGCAAATGTGGTCTGGCTCACTTTTCCTAGTATATTAGCCTGTAATATTTCAGGAACATACTGGATCTCTTGTGCTGAAATTCAAAAACAAAACAACCCAAATGAACACTGAGTATGCCGGTGCATTCTGTCATAGTCTTTAGGTCAAACATTCTCAATGAATCTTTGGACTCACTCCATATGAAGTAAGATAAAATTCGCTCCCAAGCAGGTCACTAAAGTAACTGATTTCCATTTAGTGCTGCATTGAACTATGCACTTGCAGTCTCTGAGAAAGTTGCAGTACCAGGGTTTTCATGCAACATATGTAAAGGACCAACAACAACAGATTTGATTGCCCATTTCCACAAATTAAACATGCCAATATTCCCACCTGGGGATATGACAGCACTTCCATTTCTGTATCCCCTTGGTTTTCCTCTCCTTACCTGACATTAATGATTGATAGTGTGAGTGAAACTCAATGTCATTGAGCCAGTCCCAATCATAACCCAAACATACCATGCCAATATCATTGATTTCAATTGAAAGCAAAATGACCAATTTCAGGTCAAGTCAATTAATGTTTCAATGTCATTAAGAGAACTCTATCTGAACCACAGTACCAGTAGGTAGGACCTCAATGTCAAGTCTTCATATGTTTTAGAAAATTGATTGTACCAATTCCTCTGTAGTCCTAAGGTCAACCATGAAGACACTTGCAAACACAAAACCAAACTAGTTGATTAACAAAACAAAAATAATCATGTAAAAAGCATTCAATATTATTAAAGAAGTTGTAATGGAGAAATGAACAGGTCTAAAACTAACAGATTTCCTAGGTCAGAAAGCTTATGTTTTACGAGTGCTAAAAGAAGTGCGGAGATAATATTTGTCTTGGTTGCTAATATCCAAAGTTCCAGAGATTCTGAAACAGTAGATTGGAAGGAAGCAATTGCAATGCCATTAATCAAGAAAAGGAGATATACAAAACTAAAAGCAAGTTATCTTGTTGGAACAGAGATGGGATCCATTATCAAGTACCTTATAACAAAAAGACACTGCAGAGGATGTACTTCCTGTGGCAGCTGAGGGAGCACAATCTTCCACAGGCAATGATGGTCCAATTCTATACGGCCATCGTAGAGTCTGTCCTCACCTTCTCCTTCATGGTCTGGTTTGGCTCGGCCACCAAGCACAACATCCGGAGGCTGCAGCGCATCGTTTGATCAGCTGACAAGGTTATTGGCTGCAACCTTCCCTCCATTGACGAACTGTACACTGCAAGGGCCAGGAAGCGAGCGGGTAAGATCATCTCTGACCCCTCTCACCCTGGCAACAAACTCTTTGAATCACTTCCCTCTGGAAGGCGACTTCGGATTGTCAAAGCTGCCACAGCCAGGCATAAAAACAGTTTTTTTTTCCATGAGTAGTAGCTCTACTCAATAACCAAACATCTGTATGCTGCCCCTCGCCCACACAGAGCATTCACCTCCTGCATTAGCCTCACGGTTGCACTTAACATTTGCAGTTGTGCAACTTCCAGCAACCTCCTGCAATTTCCCCTGAGGCCTCGCCCTCCAAAGGCGAGTGAGCTGGCAACATGTAATTATGTTTTTGTGGTCGTTGATTTAAATCAAAGGATAATAAAATCTTTGAATTACAAAGGTTCCAGGCTCCAGGCAGCAGAACTAAGGCCACACCCAAAGGCTCCCTAATGTCCTTCTGAGAGCTTATTCGGTCAAAGATCTATTCACTATTTCTTAATGACATTCATGAAGAGAGACACCGAGAAGCTGTGGACAAACATGCAAATGATTCTAAAAATTAGGTAATAATAAAAGTTAAAAGAATGCAATAAATTTGCAAAACCACATTAAACATGTACATTCACTTAAAATACTAATTAAACATTTTTTAAAAGGTTACCTATCATTCAAATGAATGGGGCTGGACTTGATGAACCAATTACTTGACCTACAGCTGAGGGGCCAGATGTGAAGTACATCTTTCCCCATCAGTTCAGCGGACTAAGGAACATACTCGGCTTCATTTTCAGGTGTGAAAGTTTAGAATCCAGAAACACATAGATCCACGGTGAACCTGAGCACATTATCCATTATGGGCGGCAGTGGTAGAGTTGCTGCCTTACAGCACCAGAGACCCGGGTTCGATCCTGACTACGGGTGCTGTCTGTATGGGGTTTGTACATTCTCCCTGTGACCGCATGGGTTTGTAGATTAATTGGCTTCTGTAAATTGTCCCCTGTGTGTAGGATAGAACTAGTTCCGTTTCCACGCTGCATCTCGAAACTAAAGCAAAACTAAACATTATGACTAGGCAGAATCGCAATGGTTTTTGAAAGGGAAGTTGTATATTTTGAGGACTTAACCAGAAGAGCAAATAAAAGACAATCGGATAGTATGATAAATTTGGATTTTTAAAAGGCATTTGATCAGAACCAAGTGTCAGAATGGCAAAAAGGAGCATATGGGGTGGTGCCTTACTTCCTGTCTGGGGATTGGAAAAAGTTGTCACACAAAATAAATGCTTATGGTTTGGGACAACACATAAACATTAGCACAAAAAAAACAAGCGCTGCAATAAATGTGTCATTGTGAGATTAGAAGTTTGTTACTGGTAGAATAGTGAAGAATCAGTGCTGAGGCTTCAGCTACCGACAGTGTACATTCCTGAATATTTTTGCATGTCACAGTCATGCTGTTTGGCAGCTTTAGCAGCTTCGTCAGTAACTCAGCCTTGAGGTTTGGCCCAATTGCAAAACCCCTGTGGGGAAGTCATACACAGAAAGACCTGCATTACCAATTAGACTGCAGTATACTCAGGGTCTGAAAAAGGGTCTTGACCCGAAACGTCACCCATTCCTTCTCTCCAGAGATGCTGCCCGTCCCGCTGAGTTACTCCAGCATTTTGTGTCTACCGTAATCTCATTACTGTTATGTGGCCCTTCCATACCTTCAGTGATTCTTTGGGATAACCTATATTTGTGAAAGGCACCATACATCTGTACCTTAAGCAAAAAATACAAACTGTTCAGTGGAAAATAGACACAAAAAGCTGGAGTAACTTAGCGGTTCAGAACAATTCTTCTGTCTGAAGAAGGGTCTCTACCCGAAACGTCACCTATTCCTTTTCTCCAGAGATGCTGTCTGACCCACTGAGATACTCCAGCATTTTTTGTCTCTTTTCGGTTTAAACCAGCATCTGCAGCTCCTGCCTACACAAACTGCTCAGTGGGTCAGACAGCATGTGTGGAGGGAAAGGGACAGATTACATTTTAGGTGTTCCATTCTTTTGGGACCAGGGGTTCCCCCCTTCCATTATAGGAGGTTCTCACTAGAATCTCCTCGATATCCCGCAGCTCTTACTCCCCCTCGCCCTATTCGTAACAACGACAGAGTCCCCATTGTCCTCACCTTCCACCCCATCAGCCGTCGCATACAGCATATACAGTGGCTTGCAAAAGTTGTCATACCCCCTGAACTTTTCCACATTTTGTCACGTTACAACCACAAACGTAAATGTATCTTATTGGGATTTTATGTGATAGACCAACACAAAGTGGCGCATAATTGTGAAATGGAAGGAAAATGATACACGGTTTTCACATTTTTTTACAAATAAAAAACTGAAAAGTGTGGCGTGCAAATGTATTCAGCCCCCTTTACTCTGCTACCCCTAAATAAAATCCAGTGCAACCAATTGCCTTCAGAAGTCACCTAATTAGTAAATAGAGTCCACTTGTGTGTAATCTAATCTCACTATAAATACAGCTGTTCTGTGAAGGCCTCAGAGGTTTGTTAGAGAACATTAGTGAACAAACAGCATCATGAAGCCCAAGGAACACACCAGACAGGTCAGGGATAAAGTTGTGGAGATGTTTAAAGCAGGGTTAGGTTATAAAACAATATCCCAAACTTTGAACATCTCACGGAGCACTGTTCAATCCATCATCCAAAAATGGAAAGAGTATGGCACAACTGCAAACCTACCAAGACATGGCCGTCCACCTAAACTGACAGGCCGGGCAAGGAGGGCATTGATCAGAGAAGCAGCCAAGAGGCCCATGGTAACTCTGGAGGAGCTGCAGAGATCCACATCTCAGGTGGGAGAATCTGTCCACAGGACAACTATTAGTCGTGCACTCCACAAATCAGGCCTTTATGGAAGAGTGGCAAGAAGAAAGCCATTGTTGAAACAAAGCCATAAGAAGTCCCGTTTGCAGTTTGCCACAAGCCATGTGGGGGACACAGCAAACATGTGGAGGAAGGTGCTCTGGTCTGATGAGACCAAAATTGAAGTTTTTGGCCTAAATGCAAAACGCTATGTGTGGCGGAAAACTAACACTGCACATCACCCTGAACACACCATCCCCACTGTGAAACATGGTGGTGGCAGCATCATGCTGTGGGGATGCTTTTCTTCAGCAGGGACAGGGAAGCTGGTCAGAGTTGATGGGAAGATGGATGGAGCCAAATACAGGGCAATCTTGGAAGAAAACCTGTTAGCGTCTGCAAAAGACTTGAGACTGGGGCAGAGGTTCACTTTCCAGCAGGACAATGACCCTAAACATACAGCCAGAGCTACAATGGAATGGTTTAGATCAAAGCATATGCATGTGTTAGAATGGCCCAGTCAAAGTCCAGACCTAAATCCAATTGAGAATCTCTGGCAAGACTTGAAAATTGACATTCACAGACGCTCTCCATCCAATCTGACTGAGCTTGAGCTATTTTGCAAAGAAGAATGGGCAAAAATTTCAGTCTCTAGATGTGCAAAGCTGGTAGAGACATACCCCAAAAGACTTGCAGCTGTAATTGCAGCGAAAGGTGGTTCTACAAAGTATTGACTCAGGGGGGCTGAATACTTTTGCACGCCACACTTTTCAGTTTTTTATTTGTAATAAAATTTGGAAACCATGTATCATTTTCCTCCCACTTCACAATTATGCACCACTTTGTGTTGGTCTATCACATAAAATCCCAATAAAATATATATACGTTTGTGGTTGTAACGTGACAAAATGTGGAAAAGTTCAAGGGGTATGAAAGCTTTTGCAAGCCACTATAATCCTCCAACATTTTTGCAACCTCCAACGGGATCCCACTAATGGCCACATCTTCCCAGCTCCTCCCTTTTCTCCTTTCCGCAGAGACCATTCCCTCCGAAACTCCCTGGTCAACTCGTCCCTTCCCACCCAAATCACCTCTTCCCCGGGTACTCTCCCCTGCAACCGTAGGAGATGCAACACCTGTCCCTTTACCTCCCCTCTCGACTCCATCCAAGGACCAAACAGTCTTTCCAGGTGAAGCAGAGGGTTCGCTTGGACTTCTCCAACCTCACCTGCTGTATCCGCTGTTCCAGGTGTCAACTTCTCTACATCGGCGAGACCAAGCGCAGGCTCGGCGATCGTTTCGCTGGACACCTCCGCTCAGTCTGTCATAGCCTACCTGATCTCCCGGTTGCTCAGCACTTCAACTCCCCCTCCCATTCTCAATCTGACTTTTCTGTCCTGGGCCTCCTCCATTGTCAGAGTGAGGCGCAACGCAAATTGAAGGAACAGCACCTCATATTTTGCTTGGGCAGTTTACACATGGGGTGGGAGATTGCAACCTTCACGTGGTCCGCCCTGTTTCAACGAATGCAATCAACCCGGCGTGCACAATCAAATAAGATCAAATAGAACAAGTTGTCCGACAACTTTATGCTGTGCACGCCACACACAAGAAGAAGCAGACAAAGTTTACACATCAGCGGTATGAACGTTGACTTCTCTAACTTCAGATTGCCCTTGCTTTCCCTCTCCATCCCCTCCCCCTTCCCAGTTCTCCCCCCGGTCTTACTGTCTAGGCCTACGTTCTCTCTTTGTCCCGCCCCTGACATCAGTCTGAAGAAAGGGTCTCGACCCAAAACGTCACCCATTCCTTCTCTCCGGAGATGCTGCCTGTCCTGCTGAGTTATGCCCCTGTCCCACTTAGGAAACCTGAACGGAAACCTCTGTAGACTTTGCGCCCCACCCAAGGTTTCCGTGCGGTTCCCGGAGGTTTTTGTCAGTCTCCCGGAACATAGAAGAAGCGGAAACCACTTTCGACCATTCGGGAGACTGACAAAAACCTCCGGGAACCGCACGGAAACCTTGGATGGGGCGCAAAGTCTACAGAGGTTTCCGTTCAGGTTTCCTAAGTGGGACAGGGGCATAACTCCAGCATTTTGTGTCTATTACATTTCAGGTCAGGTCCTGGTGGAGCAGAGGGGGGAAGGCTGGAAGAAGGGGGTGAGGGGAAGAAAGAGTACCCAGAAGTTTGTTTTTTTGCTCGAGCTTCTTCTCCTGTGTCTATCTTTGGAGCAAGCTGATTGTCAGTTTGCACTGATCCTTTCAATGGAACGAGAACTCGATATCAAGCGCGGGGTTGTGACTATAGCGTGAAAAACCAGACACTCTAAGAGACTGGTCACTCTCCTGTCTCCAGTTCACTCGGGAGACCATTTCGTGCAACTTGCCTCGTTCGCGTTTACATTAATTGAGAAATGAGAAACAATTTTCAATTGCATTAAACTTGTAACGAGAAATGCACCACAACGAAAGCCAGCCGGATAATATCCCAAACTCTCACAGATATAACAAAAATATCACGTGGACGGGGGAAGTGAGTGAACGAAATCCAGCAATTCCCGTCCGTCTGTGAAACTCCCCTGCGCACATTTCCATGAACCTGCAACCGAGAACTGGCCCATTTAAAAGGAAAAAAACGTGAAAACCAAATGTCAAATGTCTCAACTTTCCCCAAAAGTGTTCACTCTTCATCGCACTTTGCAATAAATAACTGCACCGTAAGGAAAACGATCGAGCAATCCAACCAAAACAATGTATAACTATTTGTTTTGGCCTCACAGCTAGAATGTATACATATATATATATTTGTTTGGACGAATACGATATATCATATATTATGTTTTATATATCATAAATGTTATATATAATATTTGCCAAAACAAAAATATTGAATATAAAATATACATTATATATTTTATGCTATTTATACATATACAATATAATTCCACACGGGTAGTGTTTCGGCTTTGTACATATCTCGGGCTATCTGTAGATTGGCTAACAGCAGTTAGACATGAGAAATGTGTCTAAAAGTGGAATCAGTCGAAAAAGAAAAGCATGTTTTGTTAATTTACCTCCATAGCCAGCGCCACACAACGCGCAGAGCACCACAAACTGGGGCAACAGCTCCATCACTGAGCGGGGGCCTGAGTCGTTCACTGGTCGGGACACCTCGCCGCGGCTCGGGTAATCCTTTCTGCCCCAGTGCGCTTCGGTCAGATTCTTTTGACGGTGCAGATTGCAGCCAAACGGGTTTGTGGGCTGTTTCTTCGCGAAAGGTGTGGTTTAACAACAAGTATCGCACACACGTAGATCCAGGCACGAAGAGCGCACCTTTCATAGTTTGATGGATTATTTATAGCTCGCTGTCCCGCCCCATCCATGACCACCGACCAAACCTTCCATTTCATGCTGCTGTAATCCATATTTGTCCATTATATAACTGTTGTAAACAAAGAACCGTAGGCGCTGGTTAATACACACAAGGACACAATGTTCTGGAGTAACTCGTGCTGCAGATTTACTTTAGATAGACATAAAAAGCTGAAGTTAGACAATTATCGCTGGAGAAAATGAATAGGTGAGTTTCAGATAGAGACCCTTCTTCAGACTGAGAGTCAGGGGAAAGGGAAACAAGAGATATAGAGGGTGATGTAGAATGATATAAAACACACGAATTAAAGATATGCAAAAAGTAACGATGATAAATGAGACAGGCCATTGTTAGCTGTGGCCTAGGTGAAAACGAGCTACATACAATGAGACTCAACAAGACGACTTTGAAGCTGGTACAACGACTTGGGTGGGGGAGGGGCGGATAGAGAGGGTTACCTCAAGTTAGAGAAATCAATAGTCATACCACTGGATTGTAAGCTTTAGACTTTATTTTTGAGATATAGTGCGGAAACAGCCCCTTCGGCCCACCAAGTCCGCTTCACCCAGCAATCTTCACCCTTCACTAGCACGTAAGTCGGCACTCTTGATATTGGCAGTGGGATTCAGTGGTGACAGGTAGGGTAGGTACGTCCTCAGGGTCATCAGATGGGCACCCTCCTTTTTTGACGTTTCATTGATAAGCCCAGAACGTCTCCAGAGGGCTCAATGGTGATACCTGACATCCCAGGTACACCCCCCCCCCCCCCCTGAATTCTATACCCTCCTGCTTTCATCTTGCAGCCCAATTGTTGTCTTTCCTTTTATTCCAAAGCCAATTGCTGCTTTTTTCTGCTGAATTTGACAATGACTTGATTGCTTGTTGGAGGGAGTGACCCCTCACCCCCATTTTCTTCAATAGACTGGTCACAGATGTAACAAAGAATCCCTGCATCCCATTTCTACAAGGACATTTGTGGTTTTCCAGCCATTCCGGGCAGCTTCAGTTGCCAGTTCAGAGTACTTGTAGAGTATGTTTTCCTCTCATAAGCTTCTTCAATACCATCTACCCATAGAACTGTCAATTCCACAACATATGCCAATCTTGGCTGTTGTGGACCACAGGACCATGTCTGGCCGGAGTGTTGTAGCCACAATGTCTGGGGGACACACAAGCTTTTTTTCCAAGTCCACGTCCATTTTCCAATCTTGAGCAGGCTGCAGAATGCTTGCATCCTTTGATGTTATCTGGTGCTCTGGATGTTGGCCTGCTGGCACAAATATTGTGAAGTGGACGATGTTTGTAGGGAAGCATTTGTGGGGGTCGTTCGCCTTTGTTCCAGGATAGATGCCAGCTGTCTGAGAACTTGGTTGTGCCAGCAAGTGTAACACCCTTGGGCGAGGCTCATAGTGCATCCTGTTAAAATGTGCCTTAGTGATGCAGGTGCTTGGCAAAGGGAGCAAGCGGGGTCTTCTCCGAACCATTGCTTCAGGTTCTGGAGTGAGGGTAGAACATCATAAGGGGCTGTGATGACAAAACTCAGTCGAGATCCCTCCATTTGCCAGATCACAATCACAATAATACTGTATTAGTCAAGTAGGTTTTGCAACATATGAGGAGTTTCAATGGCCGTCAGTCAGTCAGTCATACAAATACAATGATAAACTGAAGCAATTTTTAAAAATATGGTCACTTTTTATTGATTTTCTCGAACAACACAATATTTGAACACAAATTCGAAATTACTCATAGGGCTGGGTGAGCGAGCGTACGTGTGGGTCAACAGGTATATCGCCCCTCTTTTCTTTTTTCTTTTTTCTCTCTCTTCTTCTTTCTCTCCCTTTTTAATTTAATGTCATTTTTGGATTTGAAGCTGCTCACAAAGCAGTAAAATTGTCAAGTTTTTTGTACAAATGCTTCCAATAAAAACATCGAAACCTGAAACAAATAAAAAGCAACGGAACACACAAAACACATTTTAACATAAACATCCATCACAGTGACTCCTCCACAATCCTCACTGTGATGGAAGGCGAAAAAAAGTTCAATCTCTTCCCTTCGCTCGCCCGCGGTCGGAGGCCTCGAACCCTCCGTTGACGAGATGATCTTGACTCCCGTAGCTGGCAATGGGCCCACAGCGTTGAGGCGATCAGCCCCTGCATCGTGGCGATGTCAGACAATCGAACCGAGCGTCGGGGCTAGTCTAACCTTTCGCAACATTAGAGCTCCCGTCATCCACGGCTTCTCCCGAGACTGCGAGCTCCCGATGTAACGTCCGCAGGCCGCGGTTGGAGCGATCCCAGGCAAGGGATCGGCTGCAATGTTAAGTCCATGCCTCTGCGGTGGAGCCCAAGGTCAGACCAAGGAGGCCTCTAGCTCCATCAATGGTAGGCTGCAGAGCGACCGGAGAATCCGATCCAAAAATTAATCATGTTTCCGGCAAGGTAAGAAACTGAAACAATAGTTTCCCGCGACCCTGACCATGACCCATCCCCCCACATTAAACAAACCGGAGAACATTTACACAGACTTTTAACACACACCAAAAATTTAACAAAAGACGAAAAAACAAACAGACTGTTAGCGGGGTTGCCAATCGTGCGCCGCCCCTGGTGGTATGTCCTAGATGTCACACCAGCTGAGTTTCCTCTTTTCCAGGCTCTCCCAGTTCGTCCATTGGAATTGCTTGGCCATTGAGACGGCCTTGGCGTGTCGCTCTGCCTCCTCCCGTCTTCTCACCTCCTCCACCACGAGCCGTTTCTTCTGCACTGATGTTGCCTTGTGCCTTTGAGGAGCTTTTGGTACGAGCCCAAGCCCGGCTCTCCCATGTTGGACTTGGCCAACGACATCCCTGAAATGAAGAGCAGACTGAGCACTCTGAACGGCTTCAGATGGGGTCCACTTCCTCCCCGTAGCCACACGGGGGGCCGCTGTACGAACAACAGTATCTTCAGATTCAGTGAGGGTCATGACCAACCTTGCTTTAGTGCATTTGAACTCTTCCACAAGACCTGCACCCACTCCCGTACAGTCCGACAGGACTTAAGCATCGTGGAAGTCTAAGTCACTGCTGCACGTGTGCTGATCATTCTTTCCAGCTTTTCCACTTTGATGATGGGGATTTCATACATAGTTAAAGGCCACATGAGTCTTGGTAGTATGCCAAACTGGAAGCACCACAGCTTGAGTTTTCCAGGTTGTAAGGTCTTGTTGATGCGAGCTATGACAGTGACGGTATCCTTTTTGAGATGCTCAAACTGCTTGGTGTCCTTGAGCTTTGCATCATACTGTCAGCCCAAGCTCTTCACTTGCATGTCTGAAACAGTTGGAACAGGTATTCTGTCAATGTGAAATCTTTGATCCTCAACTTGAATTTGACAATGGAGATGCTTCTGCACCTGGTGGGTTTAATCTTCATCCTTTCCCATGTGATGTTTTGATGATGTTTTTCCAGAAGTCTCGGCGCAGGGGACAGTAGTCGTTAGTGTTGTTGTATAGTCCATATAAAGTCGTATAGGTGGTAACCGCTGATTTCACTGTAGCCCTTTTCCTCCCATAACCCATTTTGATGCTCTGATAATGAGCTCGATTGCCACAGTGAAGGTCAATGGGGAGATGGTGCACCTCGCCATGATGCCTACTTCTGGTGGTTGCCAAGTTGTATTGTGAGACCAAATTGCAGATCCTGGAAGTAGTTTTTTACCAGATTTGTTATTGTTGCAGGCACCTGAAAGGGTTCAAAAGCAGTCCACAGTGGCGAATGAGGAACTGATCCGTAGGCGTTGGCCAGGTCGAGGAACAAGGTATGCAGATTATTTTGTTCTTTCTTAGCAGTCTGGATTTGATGACATATGACGCTGGTATATTCAACGCATCCCGAGAAGTCCTGCTATGCCAGCCTTTTGGATTGACGTATCAATGAAATGATTTTGTTTCAGATTCTTTGTAAAGGGCCTGTCCCACTTACGCGACTTTTCAGCAAACTGTCTGCGACCTTCAAACTCGGGGACACTCGCCTGAAAAACCGCGAGCTGGATCGACCGGCAGCACACACACATAAACACATCGCAAAGGCGGGAGCCAGGGAAAGCGGGGAGCGCTGTCCGAAATTCACTCAGTGCAAAGCCAAGGTGATAACCACAATGAGCACGAAGGTTAAAGACGGCTGGCTTTTCCTACCTCCAATTCCATCCCCCTCCCCCCACACCCCCCTCTCCGCACCTCCAGGTTTTGAAGAGACCTCTGCTACAATACGGACTCACACCAAGGACAATGGACACCATCGGAGCATCGTGCAGAGAGTCTACCAGACGGCAGTACCTGACACAAATCAGAAAGTGGGAGGCCTACTGCACAAGGATCAACATCACGTATGACTCTGCCACGATACCACATGTGCTGGAATTTCTCGCGGGACTGCACCATGACGAACGTCTCAGCTACAGCGCCATCAACAGTGCCAGGAGCGCACTGTCCTCCTACCTCTGCATAGGGGTAGGATCACACCAGCAAAATTAATGAGGGGTATCTTCAATTCAAACCCTCCCCGACCACGTTACAACGTTACCTGGGACACTGGAGTGGTGCTGACCCTCTTCAGGAATTGGTCGCCGATGATTGGACTACCGCTGCACAAACTAACCCTGGAAGTAGTGATGTTGATTGTCCTAACATCAGCTCAGCGGGTTCAGACCTTACATAAGATCAATATGGATAATATGGTCTCTACCCCTGATAGAATAATCTTCTATATTGATGAATTACTCAAGCAACATAGACCTGGGGTCACAAGGCTGCAGCTGATATTTCCGGCATACCCCACTGATGAGAGGCTCTGCTTAGCCACCTATATCTGTCACTACATTAAAATGACGCTTACCCTCAGGGGTATGGAGAGGTACCTGCTGATTATCCATAAGAAGCCCCATCACAGGGTGACGGTGCAGACGATCTCCAGGTGGCCCAGGGTGATACTGGATGCATCAGGTATTGATATTAATATCTTTAAATCCCATTCTACCAGGGCTGCATCCACGTCAGCGGCGAGGACCATGGAGGTGCCCATGGACCATTTCCTCGCCAAAGCGGGCTGGACTAGCGAAGCTACATTCCAGAGGTTTTACAACAAACCTGTGACCGCTCCTGCTATGTTTGGGGAGACCGTGCTGAGTGCTGGTCAGCAACATACGTTTATCCCCGTATGAGGGTTTTTTTTGTTTGTGATTAATAAACATTATTATTTTTCAGCTCGTCAAGTCTGAAATACATTAATATACACCTTCCATCAATATTGTGGCCGTGTGTGAGCATGGACATGATCCAGGGCATTTAAACACAGAGCTTTGAAATCTTCACAAAGTCACTCACGTGACTCCGAAATGAAATAGTAAGATTAAACGAGAACTTACCAGTTTGAAGTTTGATCTTTATCTTATGAGGAGTTGCGATGAGGGATTTTGTGCCCTCCGCTCCCAACCCTCTACTATAAGGTCAACTGGTATATAGAGTCTCTTCAATCTTACTATGCTAGTCATTTCTGGATAGTTCTGTGATTCCACACCGCTGCTTTGAAGAATGTCGCGCATGCGTGCTGGCGGGGTCTTCACGAAATCCCTCATCGCAACTGGTAAGTTCTCGTTTAATCTTACTATTCATTGTCCTAAGGTAATAATCACTGGTGAAAATGTTGAAAACCGCTAAAGATTCAGTGACGACCCTAGTGTGCCAGATAATTAATTCACATCCTCACCGACATCCTGCCCTAACAAACGGCCAACCCCCAACCAACGGCCAATCCTCACCAACACTGAAACCACAGGCCAGGCTGCACACCTGGCCTGTGGTTTCAGTGTAATTCAGTAGCATCGAATTAGTAAATAAATACAAATATATACGGATTGGGAGGAAAATACTCTGCCCAGCTCCATTGAAAGGAAATAATCTCAAACAGATAAAAAGAAACACCTCCTGAATGTTGGTCTTCATATCTGGAGCCTGGAATGCAGAATAGTATAAATGGTTTAGAGGGATAAGAGTCAAACACAGAGAGCTGGGACTAGCTTCCTGAAGTCTATTATTATCTCCTTGGTCTTTAAGGTGTTGAGGAGCAGGTTATTTTCTCCACACTACACTGTCAGCTGTTCCGCCTCATCCCGATAGGCGTACTCGTCCCCCCCGGAGATGAGTCCCACCACCGTGGTGTCATCCGCAAATTTGACAAATTTGACAATGGTGTTGCTGTGGTGGGCGGGGGTGCAGTCATGTGTGTAGATGGTGTAGAGCAGGGGACTCAGCACACAGCCCTGTGGAGAACCGGTACTGAGGCTGAGGGCCGTGGATGTGTGATGGCCCACTCTTACTCTCTGGCTGCGACCCGATAGGAAGCTATTTATCCACATGCAGCTGGAGTGTGGAAGTCCCAAGTTCCCCAGTTTGTCCACCAGTTTGTGGGGAAGGATGGTGTTAAAAGCAGAGCTGTAGTCCACAAAGAGCATCCGCACATAGCTCTCCTGCTGCTCCAGGTGGGACAGTGGACTGGGCCAGAGACTGGTTGAAGATCCTCGTAAAGACTCCAGCCAGCTGGTCTGCGCAGTCCTTCAGCACGCGTCCAGAGACGCCGTCGGGTCCAGTGGCCTTCCTCGGATTGATGGCCCGCAGCGTGCGCCTCACCTCATGCTCCTCTATTTTGAGGCATCTTGGTCAGCATGGACGGGTTGGGCTGAAGGGCCTGTTTCTGTGCTGTATCATGACTCTATAACTGTATATACATACTCACATCAACGCAGGAGGTTATTCAGCCCATCACAACCATGCCAGCTGACCATCCCGTCAGTACCACCCCTTCCTCAATTACAGCATGTTCTCCCTCACTCATGCCCATCAATTCCCTTTTGGTTCATTTTTGCCATTACCCCACAGTATGGAGTACATTTATGGCAACTGATTGATCTACCGACACATCGTTGGGAAGTGGGAGGATTCCAGGCACCGAGGGAACATTGCAGTACATTGAAATCTAGGCTCTCATATATACGGAACACAGGAAGCTATGCAGGTACTATACGTGCGTAGAGTGCAAGCGGAATGTGAGTCTTTATTACAAAAGAAATGCAGAATTAAAGTAAAGACTTGACTTTAGTACATTCAGTTGCTACAACTGGTAATGCTGAGACTGCAACTGAATTATTGCATACAATTTTGGTTTCTTTATTTAGAGATCCACAGAGGCAGACTTCTTCTTCTTTACGTGTCCATCTTGTTACAAATGTTGACCTCGCTGTCATCGTCCGTCCTGAAAAGGACGCAAGCTTCCGGCGACAATCAGTGGAAGCCATCGCTTGTCGCAATAGATGACGGTGGTAGCAGAATGAGCTCAGGATACTTCCATTTTCCAGCCCCGCAACGTGGACGCTTCTGTTATGGGGCCACAGAGGCAGTTTAAAGAAGCTTCACTACATTGATTCCGGGTACATTTAAGGGACACTTAAGCAGATTGGTCCAATCTGAACTATAGAGGCTGAATGGGAAGTGATTCAGAAGAATGGGAGGTGATTGTTGAAACACCCAAGATGCAGAAGGGACTTGACAAGAATGAAGCTGGGAGAACACCTTCCAACAGGACACAATCTAAAACTACGGGACATGGTTTCAGAATGAAGATTCACCCATTTTAATTGGAGACGAGGAGGAATTTGCAAATCAAAACATCAGATGCCGGGAATTGAAAACAAAAAAAAAAACACAAAAAAATGCTAGAAAACTCAGCGGGTCAGGCAGTGTCTGTGGGGAGAAAAGCAGAGCCAAAGTTTCAGGTTGGTTCAGCAGATCTAGGAAGCAGGGAGAAGAAGCTCAGTAAGTTGTAGATTGGGGAGATGGGTGTTTCCTTATTAAAACAGGGCAAGCTTGGGAATATGATGTAAATATGGTAAAAAAACTGAGTGAATGGAAGCAGTTAAAGAGTGAGAAGAGAAACTGAAGAACCTAGGAAACAGAATGTGGATGTTGTGTAATGCAGAGCACGAGGGCAAGCCCAGTAGATCTGGCTGGGCATGTCCTCTATTTAGTGTCATATAGTCATACAGTGTGGCCCAACTTGCCCACATCGACTAACATATCCCAAACACAATAGTCCCACTTGCCTGCCTGCCTTTGGCCTATAGTGCCCTCCATAATGTTTCAGACAAAGACCCATAATTTATTTATTTGCCTCTGTCCTCCACAATTTGAGATTTGTAATAGAAAAAATCACACGTGGTTAAAGTGCACATTGTCAGATTTTATTAAAGGCCATTTTTGTACATTTTGGTTTCACCATGTAGAAATTACAGCTGTGTTATACATAGTCCCGCCCATTTCAGGGCACCATAATGTTTGGGACACATGGCGTCACAGGTCTTTGTAATCACGAATACAACTGTTAGAGACATCAGCCAATCCTTAGGCTTTCCAAAATCAACTGTTTGGAACATCATTAAGAAGAAAGAGAGCACTGCTGAGCTTACTAATCGCAAAGGGACTGGCAGGCCAAGGAAGACCTCCACAGCTGATGACAGAAGAATTCTCTCTATAAGAAAGAAAAATCCCCAAACACCTGTCTGACAGATCATAAACACTCTTCAGGAGTCTGGTGTGTATTTGTCAATGACAAATGTCTGCTGAAGACTTCATGAACAGAAATACAGAGGCTGCACTGCAAGATGCAAACCACTGGTTGGCCGCAAAAATAGGATGGCCAGGTTACAGTTTGCCAAGAAGTACTTAAAATAGCAACCACATTTCTGGGAAAAAGGTCTTATGGACAATGAAGATTAACTTATATCAGAGTGATGGCAAGAGCAAAGTATGGAGGTGAGAAGGAACTGTCCAATATCCAAAGCATACCACCTCATCTGTGAAACACTGTGGTGGGGGTGTTATGGCCTGGGCATGTATGGCTGTTGAAGGCACTGGCTCACCTACCTTCATTGATGATGCAACTGCTGATGGTAGTAGCATAATGAATTCTGAAATGTATAGACACATCCAATTTGCTTAAGTTCAAACCAATGCCTCAAAACTCATTGGCTGGCAGTTCATTCTACAGCAAGACAATGATCCCAAAGATACTGCTAAACAACAAAGGAGTTTTTCAAAGCTAAAAATGGTCAATTCTGAGTGGACAAGTCAATCACCCGATCTGAACCCAATTGAGCATGCCTTTTATATGCTGAAGAGAAAACTGAAGGGGACTAGCCCCTAAAACAAGTAATACAGTCCTGGCAGAGCATCACCAGAGAAGACACCCAGCAACTGGTGATGTCCATGAATCGCAGACTTCAAGCAGTCATTGCATGCAAAAGATATGCAACAAAATATTAAACATGAATACATTCATTTACATGACATTGCTGTGTCCCAAACATTATGGTGCCCTGAAATGGGGGGACTATGTATAAACACTGCTGTAATTTCTACATGGAGCAACCAAAATGGCCTTTATTAACATCTGACAATGTGCACTTTAACCACATGTGATTTTTTTCTATTACAAATCTCAAATTGTGCAGTACAGAGGCAATTAAATAAATTATGGGTCTTTGTCCCAAACATTATGGAGGCCCCTGAAGATCCTTCAAAATCTGTCCTATCCACGTACCTGTCTAAATGTTTCTTAAACTTTGCGATACTAGCTGCCTCAACTACCTCCTTCCGCTCATTCCATGCACCCACCACCCTCTTGTGTGAAACAGTTACCCCTCAGGTTCCTATTCAATCTTTCCCCCTCACCTTAAACCTATGTCCTTTGTTTCTGTGCAATCTACCTGATCTATTCCTCTCATGATTTTGTACTCTCATGATTCCTAGAGGGAAAAAAATATTAAAAAAACAAGAACAGTTCAGCACTGGGACAGGCCCTTTGGACTACAATGTCTGTGCCAAACACGATACCAAGATTAACTAATCTCATCTATCTGCAAATGAACTACATCTCTCAATTCTCCGCCTACCCAAGTGTATCTAAAAGCCTCTTAAATAGCCTCATATCTGCTTTCACCACCAATCCTGGCACTCACCACCCTCTGTGCAAAAAACCTGACCTGCACATCTCCTTTAAACTTTACCCCTCTCAAGTTAAAGCTGAGCCCCCTCGTCTGTGACATTTCCACTTTGGGAGACAGGTTCTGACTTCCTACCCCATTTATGCCTCTCATCATTTTATATACTTCTACCAGATCTCACCTCAACCTCCAATGCGGCAGAAAAAAGCAATCCGAGTCCGTCCAACATCTCCTAGTAGCTAATATTCTCTAATTTTACTTCGGAGTCACGTGAGTGACTACGTGAAGAACCCGCCTCACGCTGGCAACGGCATGACGTCAACGCTGACGGCGGAAGGAGGAGCTGCAGTAAGGAGCAGCTCCTCGGCAGCAGTCGGAACGGCCCGCAGGTAAGTGCAGCTAGATCGGGGCGTTTTTTAGGTTACGCTGGGTGGCTCCAGCAAACGAAACCAAAAGTAAAATTTAGATCCACGTTAACGTGCTGATTGAGCACTGATTATTAAAGAAAAATGGAGAAATCGGGAAAGAAGTTTTCGCGGGTAAAAAGATGTTCCCGGGGTGAAAGTAAAAATACGGGACGCGAAGTTAGTGCGGACCCGGTTCCGATACCGTTGGCCGCCGATTTACCCGATAGCGAGTTTCCAGATTCTCCAGAAATAATAACCACGGAGGAAAATGTTCCTAAAAAATGCAAAAAGAAATCTGAGAGGCCCGTGGTTTCTGATGACTCTGATACTGAAAGACCTCCAGACAATAAAACTATGTGGCTAAAAATGGAGCATATGGAGAAAGTTCTCCAAACAATTATGAGACAAGGGTCACAGTACCCAGATGAATCCCAAAAAATCCCTGAGGGGTTTGAATATGATGAATATGGCTGTGGGCCAAGTTGGGAATATGATACTCCGGACCCAGGATTTGGGCTGGAAGAAGTCTCATGGGGTGATATCCCAATTGATTTAGGGCTGCAGAAGGCAGACCCTGCTGGTGGTTATATGGCTTTTGAAAGCACACCACAAAGTAAAAAGAAAAGGCCTAATGTGCCTGGGATAGCACAAGATTTTGCTATACCTGAAGGAAGTGGTGAGGCTATGGAAGAAAACCTAGCTGCCAACATAAATTATATGGTATCTCACCAACTTCACAATTCTGTGATGAATGAAACATCAGAATTATATAAAGCTCCAAGAAATTGTGCCTCATTGGAAGTGCCTACGGTGAATCCGATGATATGGACGTCTATGACTCCAAGTATGAGAGCCCAAGAAGTGAAGTTTCAAAAGGTGCTCAAATTAATTTCTGCTGCCATTACGGCCTATGGCAGGCAAATGGAGAATCTGGAAATGGAAAAGATTCAAAAGGATACTTTGGGCTTATTGTGTAATTCGTTCTATGAAATTAATTGTATGAGGAAAATGGCGATTCGGCCCATATTTCACCCTAGATTTACAAGCCTGTGTCAAGAAAGTGGTGTTCAAGCTCCTGGGTATTTGTTTGGAGAAAATCTGCCGAAACAGCTGAAAGAGTTGGATGAAGAAGCTAAATATTTTAGCAATGTTAAACCTTTTGTCTTTGGACAAAGAAGGGTTTTTTCGACCCGAAGGGGTTTCGATTTTCATTATAGAGGCAGAAATTTGTCACGAAAATACTATCGTGCTGTGCAGGCGAGTGCTTCCCTGTATTCGGGAAGAAGGAGACCACCACGCTCATACGGAGAGGTATTAAAGACTTATATCCTTAAAGAAACTGTGGATGACTCTCCAGTTGGAGGGAGATTGCAAAAATTTTATAATGCCTGGCTTAACATTACTTCTGATCGATATGTATTACAAGCAGTTTCGGGAGCCATTATTATTTTTAAAGAAGGGGTTAATCCTCCTGTACAGAATAAACCTGCTTATGCTTATGTGTTTTCTGCAGAGGAAAGAATGGAGATTAATGTGGAAATTGACAAATTATCTGGAAAAGGCGTAATTGAAAAGACTTATGAACATAAGCATCAATTTGTCTCTAATATATTTCGAAGAGATAAAAAAGATGGTGGTTGCAGAATTATTCTGGACCTTACAGATCTAAATAAGTTTGTAGAATACAAACATTTTAAGATGGAGACATTCAGTACTGCAAAATATCTTATCTCAGCAGGGTGTTATATGGCTAAGATTGATTTGAACGATGCCTATTATTCTGTAGCAATTCATCAATTCTTCAGGAGGTACTTAAAATTTAATTGGCTGGGACAATTATGGCAGTTTAAAGCTTTACCAAATGGATTGAGTTCGGCTCCTAGACTCTTTACAAAACTGTTCACAAACCTTATCCCTCCATCCGAGAAGTGGCGAAAACCATTGGTAAACTGGTAGCAGCATTTCCGGCAGTGGAATTTGGTCCATTACATTATCAAAATCTTCAAAGGGACAAAATAAGGGCTCTTAAAGAGAAGGCAGGTCACTTTGACAGGCCTATGCAATTAACAAAAGAAGCCGTGTTGGAATTACAATGGTGGGTTGAAAATGTCCCACAAGCTGCTAAGAATATCATGATTGAACAGCCTGAAATGGTTTTACAAACGGATGCTAGTGCTCTCGGATGGGGGGCTACAGATTCGTCCTCCAGTTGTGGAGGTAGATGGAAAGCTCAAGAAGAAGCGTTTCTTCAAGCTTATGGTATTAACTGTTTGGAGTTATTGGGTGCTTTTTATGGACTTAAAGCATATTGTTGTGCTAAACAAGGTCTACATGTGTTAATACAGTTAGACAATAAAAACGGCTGTTGCATACATTAATCACATGGGGGGAGTTAGATCAGTATCATGTGATTGTCTGGTCAATGAGATATGGCAATGGTGTATTGGTCGCCAAATATGGATTTCAGCAAGCTACATTCCAGGTAAGGACAATGTGGTAGCAGATGAAAGGTCCAGGATTTTTAAAAATAATACGGAATGGATGCTTAAGCCAGCAATATTTAAGAATATTGTGAACCGATTTGGGTTGCCAGAAATTGATTTGTTTGCATCTAGGCTTAATCATCAATTGCCTACTTATGTGTCTTGGGAACGCGATCCAGATGCAGTAGCAGTAGATGCTTTTTCATTACACTGGGGAAAGATGTTCTTTTATGCTTTTCCACCATTTGCTTTGATTCAGAGATGCCTGAAGAAGATAGAACAAGATTCTGCTTCTGGATTGTTGGTAGTTCCAAATTGGCCAACTCAACCTTGGTTCCCAGTAATGCTGAATATGATTAAAGAACCATATATGTCGATTCCTAACTGTAGTGATATCTTGACTAATCCGGTAACTAAAGAAATTTACCCATTGTATGCATATATGAATTTATTAATCTGCAGATTTTGACCAGACCACTACAGGAGCTGGGATTGTCGGACAAAACTATGGAAGTTATAGTCGCATCATGGCGAGATAGCACACAAAAGCAATATATGACACATATTAAGAAATGGGAAGACTTTTGCACACAGTCAAATATTTCTTATGATACTGTAAATATTGCAAATGTTTTGGAATTCCTTGCCAATTTGCATTTTCAGCAACATTTAAGTTACACTGCCATTAACACTGCACGCAGTGCCTTGTCGTCCTATTTAGGACTTATGACTGATCAGAGATCAATTGGGTCGCATCCATTAATATCTAGATTCATGAAAGGAATCTTTAATATTAATCCACCCAAACCAAGATACACAGAGATTTGGGATGTGAGCATTGTACTTACGCTACTTAGACAATGGACTCCAATTGAAGGGTTGACATTGGAAAGATTGACATTGAAATTAATTATGTTAATGTCACTGGTCTCAGCTCAAAGAGTGCAAACTTTACAAATGTTGCGTTTAGACTGTATGCATGTGACTACAGATAATGTTGTGTTCTATGTTTACGATCTGATCAAACAAAGCAGACCAGGGAGATCTGGAACAAAGGTAACCTTTCAAGCTTATCATATTGATCCTACTTTGTGTGTGGTTAAACATTTGAACCAATATATTAAAGTTACTGACACCCTTCAAGGAAATGAAAAAACGTTAATGGTTACGCACAAAAAAACCACACACAAAAGCTTCAGTTCAAACTATCTCAAAATGGTTGAAACAGGTGTTGGTTTTAGCGGGAGTAGACACTGATGTGTTCAAATCTCACTCCACCAGGGCGGCAGCTACGTCCGCGGCAAAGGGGCGGGACGTACCTCTCGAGCATATTTTAAAAGTCGCAGGGTGGAGTAAAGAAGAAACTTTTTCAAAGTTCTACAATAAACCTGTTCACACTATGACAAGCTTTGGACACGCGGTGTTGGGAGCACTATAATCACCTGCTTTGTTTACTATTAATTGCTATAATCAGTTGTGTAGTCACTTCTATCTTTTATCGCTTGTAATCATTTCCCTCAGATATAAGGAGGGTTATTATATGGTCTTTAAACCATTAAAAAAGTTAATTGTGAAATGATCTAACATTAGTCTGGTTTCTCATGTATGTGTTTACTTAGCCGGACTGTCGTACGGATTGATTCTACGACATGAAAGACACAGAAAGCTTTAAAATCTTCACGTAGTCACTCACGTGACTCCGAAGTAAAATAGTAAGATTAAACGAGAACTTACCAGTTCGAAGTTTGATCGTTATTTTATGAGGAGTTACGATGAGGGATTACGTGCCCTCCACTCCCGCCCTCATAAAATAAATGATCAAATGGTAGTTCTAAGTCTTTTTATGAAGCCTTACTATGTTACTCCGGCTTTTGGTGTTCTGTGTTTTTCATGCCGCTGCTTTGAAGTATGCCGTTGCCAGCGTGAGGCGGGTTCTTCACGTAATCCCTCATCGTAACTCCTCATAAAATAACGATCAAACTTCGAACTGGTAAGTTCTCGTTTAATCTTACTATTTTACTTCGGAGTCACGTGAGTGACTACGTGAAGACCCCGCCAGGACGCATGCGCGACATATCGTCGAACGCATTGCGGAAGCGACAGTCGGGAGGAGCGCCGCTCCTCCAGCGCGAATTTTGAAAAATTACGGAAGGTAAGTCTTACCTTTTCTGGTGAGCGTGGCGACTCGGTGTGTTTCTTTTTCAGAACGGAGGAAGCACCATGGAGTCGCGCAAGGGAGAGCAGCAGCTGATACCGCTGCTGTGGAAGCAGCCAGCAGCGTGCCGTCTCTCCAGAGCTGCAGGTGCTGCCAGCAGCTGCCGGCTTCTCGCCGCTACAGACCGCAGGTGCGCCGCGGTCGGCGGCAAAACCACCCGGAAGTCGGACAGGTCCGTGGACTCGGCTGGGTCCGGACCTGAAGACACCCCGTTCACGGATAGGGACGGCGGGCGTCTTTCCCGCGGGAGCGGGTGGGGAGCAGTGCTCCAGCATGACCTGCTTATGCAGGGGCAGAGTCACAGTGGGTCTCCTCGCAGACCCACGGCAGCATCCTTTCAAGGACTGCCAAATGTCTCACCCTCTTCGCAGGGGAGCATTAGGGGTCAGAGCTGGGCTGACCCTGAAGAAGGGGCAATGGCTGAACAGTCAACTGTGAGGGGTGCCAGAAGAGAGAGCAGCAGAAGATTTGTGGGAACACATGCTGTATCAACTCAAGAAGGACTGCCTATACAAAGCTGCAAGCCAGTACAAAATACATGGCTACAAACCAGCTACAGGAGAGAGCCATTAACTTTATGGCTGGGAAGTACATTGCTCCAGAGAACTCCATTTCTCTTAAAGTACCAGCAGTCTATGGCCCCATCTGGGGCAACAGGAGCCCATCTATAAGGAGCCAGGAGGTGAAGCTCCAGAGGAAACTGCTGGCTGCTAAAATCACAGCAGTACCAGGACAACTGATGGGGTTGATTTGCCTGAAGAGTTACTAGATGCTCTAGCAGACTGTGTAATACTCAGTGGAGATTAATAGTTACAGGAAGAGCATCATCAAGAAGTGCGGAATTATGCAAGACAGGCGCCAAAATTGCTGTTGGGGGACCTCCCGAAGCAGGTGAAAGACCTGCATGAGGAAGCCAAGGCTATAGGCCTGATCAAGGTGCCAAGCACCTCTAAAACCCACTATCAACAGCGGCAGCACCCCTACACACCCACCAGACATCGGTGCTATGGAAGACCATCTGGTGGTGAAAGCTCGAAGGCCGGCCCACCTGCACAGCAGTCTTTCAGACCATGGCCCAGCCCGGCCTTCATGGAAAATGCGCCAACCCCACAACGCAGAAACACAATACCAGAAGAAACAACTGCGGAGACAACCCACACAACACCGGTAACCATGGAGGTAGGTGGGTCTGGTTGTCTTAAAAAACATTGCATGTCCGATTCATCAAAAGTTGGGGGACGGTTGCACTTGTTTCATCATGTGTGCTGCACTTTTACCTCTGAACTTTTACATACTCGGAAGTATTCAGAATTACAAAATTGAATTTGTATACGAACTACCGTCCCAGTTCAGCATACGCCTAGCAGGAAGTTCATACTTCACAAAAAGAGAGAACAGCAGGCCATGCTGAACTGTTAAGACTAAACACAAAAGGGATTGAGAAAACAATCAGAGAATTTCAAGAGTTCGTATCAAATATATTTATAAAAACTAAAAAGATGGTGGTTGCCGTATCATTACAGATTTGACCGAACTAAATACTTCCGTTCAGTATGCCCATTTCAAAATAGACACATTTGTCACACACAGGGTCATCGTTAATACCTGAAATTTATCTGGATGGGACAGCTATGGCAGTATGCCTTATCCAATGGGTTGTCATCAGCACCCAGGCTATTACAAATTCATTAAAACCAGCTTTAGCATACTTAAAGAAACATAACCATAACGTCATGGCTTACCTTGATGATATTCTCATTGTAGGTGAAAATTGGAGCTGGCTACATTGGTGGTATCAGCCACAACACAGAGATTTAACGTACATCCAGATAAATCAAAATTGGAACCCTCCACTACCATGGATTATTTGGGGTTCACTATTGACTCTGTTCATATGTCTATCACCTTGCCACCAAACAAAGTGACAGACTTGATGGGAGTATGCAAAAGCCTCACTGGCATCAGGGAACCATCCATTCGGCAAGGAGTAAGAGTGATTGGGAAATTGGTGGCTGCGTTCCCAGCAGCACAATTGGACCACTCCATTATTAAAACCTGGAAGAGGGAAATTTTAGCTCTCAAAAATCATGCAGGCCATTTCAATAGGCCTATGCAACTACCAGGGAAAGTAAATCAGAATTAAACTGGTGGATAGAAATGTTCAATATTATCCTAACCCCATCACCCCATTCTATATCCCTAGGGTACATTACAGACTGATGCCAGTGCTAAAGGTTGGGGAGCAACTAATACCACCGCAAGTTGTGGTGGCAGATGAGTGCACAAAAATTATTCTGTTTAAAGCACTAGCAATTAATTATCTAGAAATGCTGGGAGCGTTTCATGGACTCAGGGCCTACTGCTCAGATGAGCACCAGTTGCATGTACGGTACAAATTGATACCACAGTGGGGGCCTATATATAATCATATGGGTGAAATAAAGTTGATATCATGTGATGAATTGCCTAATAATATCTGGCACTGGTGTCTGGGAGAGAGATTTGGATCTCAACCACTTACCTTCCAGGTAAGCTAAATACAATGGCAGACACCAGGTCACGTAAATTCAACGACAACATTAAATGGATGTTGGATCGGAAAGTGTTTACAGATATTATAGACCGGTATGGGACACCAGATATCGACCTTTTTTCCATCCAGACTAATTCACCAACTACCAACATATGTTGCTTGGGAACCAGACCCAGGGGCAGCAGCGATGGACGATTTCTCGCTGCATTGGGGGGGGGAGATTTGTTTTTGCTATGCATTTTCCCCTTCTGCCTCATCAGGCGAGTCTTACAATAATTAAACAAGACGCCGCAACGGGTACCATGGTTCCCAACAGTACAAAGATGGTCTCAGAACCCTGCATCTGGATCAACAACGGCCAAGGAGGTTGGCACACCCCGTGCGGGAAAGTATCCGTGCCATGACTGTATGAACTTGTTGATTTGCAGTTTCTGAACAGGCCATTTCTGGGATACGGACTCTCCGACAGGACGATCAATGCCATCTCAGCGTCGTGCAGGGAGTCCACGAGAAGACAGTACCTGACATATGTCAGGAAATGGGAAGTGTTCAGCACCAGGACGAACACTACATATGACTCAGCCACCAACACTGAAGTGCTGGAGTTCTGGCCACCCTTCATTTCGATGAAGGATTGAGTTACAGTGCCATTATTGTGCAAGGAGTGCCCTATCTAATATCTGGGCAGAGGGAGTGATCACCTGGCTATAGGATCACACCCACTAGTACCTAAACGAATGAGGGGTATTTGTACTCTATTCCCCCCAGGCCCAGATACACCTATATATGGGACATAGGTAGTACACCATGTTACGAGGATGAACACCAATATCGGGGCTCACTCTGGACAAACTAATATCCTAGATGGGAATGATTATGGCACTTGGATCAGCACAACGGGTCCAGTCCTTACACAAGCTAGAATAGGACGTCATGTCTGTCACAAATGGCAGATAACCTGCTACATACAGGGGTACTTAAACAAGACTGACCCGGTTCCTTTGGCCAATATTAGAGTTCTGGCCTATCCTGCAGATAGTCGGCCCTGCATAGTGACACATATTTTCCAATATATAGTCACCAAGACACTTATGGGCACGGAGAGAGCTTTCTCATTAGCCATAAATGCCCTCACCTAAGGTCACAGTGCAAACCATATCCAGATGGTTCGGGTGGTATTACGTGCAGTGGTGAATACTAATGTTTCAAATCTCACTCCAACAGGGCTGCATCTACATCGGACGCTAGGATGATGGGAGTTCCTATGGACCACATCCTTGCCACAGCGGGGTGGAGCAATGAACGCATTCAATGCTTCATAATAAACCCGTGGCCGATCCTGAGACGTTTGCAGGAAAAATTAAGTTCTGTAAAATAAATTACCCAATGTGGGGCATATTATTTTAGGTATGAATAATACCTTTATTGTTTTTCAGCACAGTGTCGTGTGTGAAATACGTTCATCCTCCATCCCAGAATGGCAGTGTGTGAGCATGGTCTCGTTCCAGGGCATGAAATCACAGAGCTTTGAAATCTTCACGTAGTCACTCACGTGACTCCGAAGTAAAATAGTAAGATTAAATGAGAACTTACCAGTTTGAAGTTTGATCTTTATTTTATGAGGAGTTACGATGAGGGATTACGTGCCCTCCGCTCCCAAAACCCTCTATTATAAAGTTCAACTCGTATGGAAGTTCTCTCTTATCTTACTATATTAGTCTACTCTGGTATCTGTGATTTCACACCACTGCTTTGAAGAATGTCGCGCATGCGTCCTGGCGGGGTCTTCACGTAATCCCTCATCGTAACTCCTCATAAAATAAAGATCAAACTTCAAACTGGTAAGATCTCATTTAATCTTACTATTTAGGTTGCCTAGTAATTCTGGTATACCTGATGCTTAATCACTGAATATATTCCCAAGATATAGATATCTTTCCCGGCGTCAATAAGGATATCAAGGGTTATGGAGAATGAACAAGAACATAGAGCCAAGACCAACATCAAGTCAGCCTGATCTCATTGAATGGTGGAGCAGGTTCAAGCTATAATGCAGCCCACCTTTGTTCCTGCTGCTTAGATCAGATCAGGTTAGGTAGTTGTCTTAAACTCCAAGGTGCGGTGACATTCCTTGGTCACATATAGCTTGCAGATTAAGCAGTATACACATAACATTGATAAATACAGCAATGAAGACCAGGACCAGTACAAAACAGCAGAATGGTGCAAAATTGAAGTGCAAGTGTTGCGAAAGAATACTGAAGTATAATTATCCAAACACAAAATAAGTAGAGTTAAGGAAGAGTATATGACAGCACCTCGGGGATGGGAGTGTGTGGAAGGTGATTGGTTCAGGAGTCGGAGAGCTGTGGATAAGAAACTGTTCTTGAGTGCAGGCTTTCAGCTCTTGTATCTTCTCGCAGAAGAGAGAGAAGGGAATGGCCAGGGTGGCCGGCGAATGGCCAGGGTGGCCGGCATCCTTGACAGGTCTGATGTAACACACCTTGAAGTTGGTCTGGATGGAAGAAAATGAAGAGCCTGTGAGCAGACCTCTCGTAAGCTAAGGATGTAGTCCCAATCTTCCAACCAACCCTGTTGTGGCCCTTGCATTATTTGTTGGCTGCACCTTCGTTGTAGGTAATTGGCTTCTGAAAAGTGTCATTCATTCATTGTCCTTAGTGCAGGGTTGGGGAACCTACGGCCTTAAGTGCGACCTTTTGAATAAATCCAAATTTTGTGGAACAAATCCTTTTATTTTTTTTAATATTTTTTTTATTAGAAGTAAATACATAATAAAAAGCATTTTGTTTGTTATAGTCATACGTTATTAATATTATTTATATTAACAATCATATCGTAATTGTACTTCTTTATATATATTTTTTAAATTTTTATATAGATAGAAAATAGTAGAGAAAAAAAAGAGAAAAAAAACAAAAAAAGAATGGAGTATTCAACTGATTATGCATAATTGGAGCTATATCCGTGGATTATAATAATTCTTCATCTATTCCTTAATTCAGGTTTCAGTCAAGTTCTCGTGCCAAACCAATTTGCCCCTTCAAATATTCAATGAATGGGAACCATATTCTTGTGAATAGTTCTTGTTTGTCCATTAAGACAAATCTTAATCTTTCCAAATGTAGGGTCTCCGACATTTCCATTGTCCACATTTTAATTGTGGGGGTTATAGGGCCTTTCCAGAATTTTAATATTAATTTTTTCCCAATTATTAAACTATAATCGATAAAAGTTATCGATAAAAATCGATAAATATTATTAATTTTGAATCAGGGACTCAACTTAAGTTATTGACAACTTCCGAAATTATCTTAAAAATTTCTGTCCAAAAATTATTAACTTTTATACAGCTTACAAATGTGTGCGTAAAATTAGCCGCTAAGCGTTGACATTTATCACAAATAGGGGATACACATGGAAAAATTCTGTTTAATTTGGTTTTTGAATAGTGCAATCTATGTAAAACTTTAAATTGTATTAAAGAGTGTCTAGCATTTAACGAACAGTGATGTATATGTTGTAAGCTTTCATCCCATATTTCTGGCCCTATTATTTGACCTAGTTCGTTTTCCCATGATTGCCTATATATTTCCGTCATGGGTGCATCATTATCCAATAAAATATTATAAATATAAGATATCAAATTTTCTGTGTTCGGGTGTTTTCTATAATCCTGTGTATTTGACTTACTAATCTTTCCACCTGAAATTGCTTCAACCAATCTCAGGCCAGACTGCTGAAGGAGCTTGAAATCCACGGTCAGGCTCTGCGGAAGACCATAAGATCACTCTCAGACGCGGCTGAAAGAAGCAGCCGTTGGATTTGGCTCAAGCGGAAAGACCCACGCTGGGCCCCAAGTACGTCATGGTGAATCTTTGGGGCAGTTTGACACAGGACACGCGCTGAGGGCTGATCATCCTGCAGTGGGCCGCCCTTGTGGAGGGTGTATAGTGTTAAAAGGCCGAAACACCCAGTGATGCAAGGGTACACTACTGATGATGTGTCCTGTGCCCAACTGTCCTGAAGGTTACCCAGGCCAAGATATACGTATATGTATCCCCCCCCCCCCCCCCCATGTTGAGCGTCTACCACTCTCAGCAATCAATGAATGTCGTGAAATGCTCCCCACCTACTGGCACAAGGGACTTCTTAATATCTTGTCCTGTGTACTTGATTCTGATTTGTAGATATCTAAAGTAGTCTTTTTATTTTTACAAAATAATGTACATTTTGAAGTATATCTAATTGAAGTTTCTTGTATGCGGCCTTATTAGATTACAGCTAACTTAATGCGGCATTCCAACATGAAAAGGTTCCCCACCCCTGCCCTAGTGTGTTGGATAGTGGTAGTGTTCGGGCGAACGCTGGTCGATGTGGACTCAGTGGGCCTGTTTGCATGCTATATCTTTAAACTAAACTAAACTAAACTTCTCTTCAGCTGTAACACAATATTTGGCTTTATGTTTCCATTCGCCTTTTGCATCACCTGTTGTACTTGTGTATGGTTTATTTGTACTCATGCATGGTATGATTTGGCTGGACAGCATGCACAACAAAGTTTTCCCACTGTACCTCAGTACACATGACAATAATCAATTTATCCTGATTCTCTCAAGCTTTCATTTCAGAGTGCTATTTACATAGGACTGCAGTAATGTATTAGATTTGTAAGAGGCCATAATTTGACTCTGCATATTCTGAACTTGGTAAGAATTTCACTATCAAGACTCCACCTCGGCCATCTCAAGGGTGGTGAGGAATCACGAATCACCATTCTGAGAAAATAAAGATCTTTGAAACTTCTGCATAATACCCAAAGGCCACCGAATCCAACTGCTCAATACTCGTGTGTGGCAGTCAGCATCATTTAGCCCCAGCTTTACTGGGTCCCTTGAGGTAGCTCTACCTGCCAGTAGAGCAGCATAAAATGACTGGAATGCAGTGGAGTAAAGCAAAACATGTTTGACCAAACTATGCGTAAAATGCACGACCATAAACTAAGATTGTGTAAAGTAAAGCTGAAACAAAAACATCCAGGGCCAGATTCCTTTCCTATTAAGTTACCAAAGGTGATCTCTGAGTTTCGATTCTTATGTATTGTGAGGAAAGCTGAATTGATGAATACTGAATGTTAATACTATCACTCCCATTATAGAGCAGCCACTTTAGTGCTGGTGCATGCAAGTACTTTGCCAAATATAAACATAGGCGCTAAGGGAATGCAGAATGGGTAGAACCTCAACAGCCTGTGAATTGAGCCCAGTCAGTCTGTAACAGTAATCAAAAGACATAAAATTACAGCAGATATTGAAAGTCTGAAATAAAACTAAAATAAAAATGCTGGAGATAGTCAGCAGCATGTGTGGAGAGAAAAAAACATAGCTACTCTTTCGAGCTGATGACCTTTCATCAAAAAAGTGGCATGGTGGCGTAACAGTGGAGCTACTGCCTTACACCAGAGACCCGGGTTCGATCCTGACTATGGGCGCTGTCTGTACGGAGTTTGTATGTTCTCCCTGTAACTATGTGGGTTTTCTCCGGGTGGTGAATGGATATAAGAAGATATAATTTCTCCACACATCTGGACCAGTGGTTTTCCGGTAATCTGCCTGCTGTTGGGCAAGATAGGGCATTTTGCTAACGTAGAGGTTTTTGCCAGAGACATTCCCGGGGAACTGGTCATCTCGTCATTCAGAAATGAACCAGGTTAGATTATAAATTGGCATAAATTAGGAAGAATATATGTCTCACTAGAGGTGACACTGCGTGATGACCTAGATGATCCGTATCAGAGGCATTCTCGCTATCAGAAGCTAACCTGTTAAGCGGGTTTCCTGTTTTTTTGCTCTGCAAATAGACTTTAATCTAATGGTTCTATTCACAGCAATACAACTTGACCCTCTGCTGATATACTAAATCAGACATGTCCCTGCCTAAGAAGTGATGACACACTGAGAGAAAGAGCACGTTCCAAATGCTTAGGACCTTGTTTAATTTGCTCACCACATCCCACAAAAGTCAAGCCGAGCCCAAATACTGCTAGCCGGACCTCATCAGTGCTAAGTCCAAGCCAGGTGCCACATTGCAATCATGTGCTGGCTGTCTCGTTGGCCCTCGGGACGGCTGCTATGGCGAGGAGACGGTTGCCCACCTCTTTACAGAGTGTGGGTTTGCTAAAAGAGTCTGGAGAAAAATGCAAGGGTCCCTGGTACGCTTTATCCCGAACAGCTCCGTCACAGAGGACTCGGTGATTTACGGACTGTTCCCAGGGACACATTCAGAGGCTGACATCGAGTGCTGCTGGAGGGTCATCAACTCGGTAAAAGACGCCCTTTGGTCTGCCCGAGCATTGTTCACCACCCAGCAGAGCGAGATGTCCGTCAGGGAATGTTGCCGACTGGCCCGCTGCAGACTGCAGGAGTACGTGCTGAGGGACGCACTGAAGCTCGGTGCAGCCAACGCCAAGGCTCGGTGGGGGAGGACCACAGTCTAGGGTCCTTCCGCTGCTGGACATGGGGGGCACGGTATGGTGGAGACGCCCCTCAATATAAGGGAAGGTATCCCACGCCACTGTGGCACGAGTGGGGGACTGATTTGTGGAAATTTGGGGGAAAGAAATGTCTAAACTGTATTGATCTATTGTACAGCCTCCGAAAATGTCGGATGGATTTTCCGCAAGGTTAATGTATTGTATATATTTATCATTCGAATAAAGTATATATTGAAATAAAAAGCTGGCTGTCTCGTTGGGGAGAATAGGGAATGGCTACTCAACGCATCTCTCACTAAGTACAAGAAAACTGGCCTTTTGCTCAGAGAGCATAGACTGATGCGAAGCACTCAGTCCCAGACACAAAACCTGCTTAATTTGCCACCTCGCCAGCATGGACAAAGGAAGAGGGATTCATTGCGACACTGAACTGGATGGGCAACAAATGGAGTTTAAAACAGCAGGAGTTTAAAAAAAACACAAAAGGCGTGGATCACATTACTAAATTCTTCCAAGTTTTATTTAACGTACCCATTCTACGTTACAAAGCGCGTTGCGATGACAACTGACAGGTTTGGATGTGCTGTGATGATGCAGTGAACTACAGACTATGTGAAGAGATTAATCACAGCAGCTACTCCCAGCTCCAGTGGAATGGAAAGAAGTCACACCTACTGCGCAATACTCTTGGGGAAAGGGTGGGGTATGCTGTCAGCACATACTGAATGTACATCACAAACCTACCCGACTGGTTTTCTTCTGTTGCAATGTACATGTGATGAGCCATTTGGAAAGAAGACTGTCAGTGATTGTTTTAAATCGCTTTTTCCGGAACTCATTATATTGTCATAGAGTCATACAGCAGGGAAACAGGCCGCTCGGCACAACTTGCCCACGTCAACCATGTTTGTCAACCATCTCTGTCAAAGTATCTGCTCAAACGTCATTCAAATGTTCTTGTAGTAACTGCCTCAACTACCTCCTATGGCAGCTCGTTCCACATGCCCATCACCTTCTCCATGATAAAGTTGCCCTTCGGGTTCCTACTAAATCTTTCCCGTCACATTAAATCCATACTCTCTGGTTCTTGATTCCTACTCTGAATAAAAGTGTCCATTTTTCCTATTTATTCCCCTCGTGATATTAGACACCTTTTATAAGATCACCCTGATCCTCCTCAACCTCTCCCTATAGCTCAGGCCCTCAAGACCTGGCAATATCCTCATAAATCTTCTCTGCACTCTTTCCAGCTTAACAACATCCTTCTTACAGCGGGGCAACCAAAACTGAACACAATACTGCAAATGTGGCGTCACCAATGTATTGTGCAACGGTAACATAACAACCCAACTTCTCTACACAATACCCTCACTGGTGAATGCCAATATACCCAAAGCTTTCTTCACCACATTAAGGGGAAAAGGGTAACCAGGGAGAGAATGGGGCTGCTCAGGGATCAAAGCGGTCCCAAACACCTTGCACTTATCGGCATTAAACTCCATCAGCCATTCCTCAGCCCTCTTGCCCAACTGATCAAGATCCTGCTGTAATTTTTGAGAACCATCTTCGCTGGTTCCAATACCACCCACTTTAGCGTCATCTGCAAAATTACTAATCATGCCTTCTACATTCTCATCCAATTCATTGATATAAACCAAATTGTTAATATAAACAATATCACAGTTAATGGTTTGAAACTGTTTAATCAAGCACTACAAGCCAGAGTAATTAGATGAGATGACGTTGCAGAATGTATTTTATAGACAATAGACAATAGACAATAGGTGCAGGAGTAGGCCATTCGGCCCTTCGAGCCAGCACCGCCATTCAATGTGATCATGGCTGATCATCCCCAATCAGAACCCCCCCGTTCCCACCTTTTCCCCATATCCCCTGACTCCGCTATCTTTAAGAGCCCTATCCAGCTCTCTCTTGAAAGCATCCAGAGAACCTGCCTCCACCGCCCTCTGAGGCAGAGAATTCCACAGACTCACAACTCTCTGTGAGAAAAAGTGTTTCCTCGTCTCCGTTCTAAATGGCTTACCCCTTATTCTTAATTCTAAATGGCTTACCCCTTATTCTTTTAGGTGCTTTGAGGGCTTGGCGTTGACTTCAGACCAAATGTTATGAGGGAGTTGTATTTGAGCATTTCTTGCAGCCTCACTCCACCAGCTATTGTGCAAAAGTTTGGACACAGTGAAGTAGACAAGAAGGGACATTTCAGGTGGAGAAAAGAGAGAATGGAAAAAGGACAAACACATTCCACAATTGAGAAACACTTCAATCCTACCAGAAAATAAATAATTCACTGAAATATACCAACTGTTAATACACAGAGTACTGGAGGAACTCAGCGGGTCAGGCAGCATTTGTGAAGAGAATGGACAGGTGACGTTTCAGGTCAGGAACGTCTTCAGACTGATTGTCGTAGGCTGGATCATACCCGCCCCTACCTTTCTTTTCCAGCTTTCTCAGTTCACTTTAGTTTATTGTCACGTACCCGCGGGATAGTGAAAAGCTTTTATTGTGCACTAACCCGCCAGTGGAAAGACAATACATGATTAGAATCGAGCCATTCATAGTGTGTAGATACATGATAAGGGAATAACGTTTAGTGCAAAGTAAATCCAGTAAAGTGTGATCAAAGAGAGTCCAATAGTAGTTTAGGACTGCTCTCTGGTTGCGGTAGGATGGTTCTGTTGCCTGATAACAGCTGGGGAAAAACTGTCCCTCAATCTGGAGGTGTGCGCTTTCACACTTCTATATCTTTTGCCCGATGGGAGACGGGAGAAGAGGGAGTCATCCTTGATTGCCCCACTGCCACAATCAGTTTGAAGAGGAGACACAACCCAAAATGTCACCTGTCCATTCCCTCCACAGTGCTGCCTGTTTTGTTCAAGATTTCTCCATCCAGTTTAAGAATAAGGAGTAAGCCATTTAGAATGGAGACAAGGATACACTTTTTCTCACAGTGAGCAGTGAGTCTGTGGAATTCTCTGCCTCAGAGGGCGGTGGAGGCAGATTCTCTGGATGCTTTCAAGAGAGAGTTAGATAGGGCTTTTAAAAATAGCAGTCAGGAGATATGGGGAAACGGCAGGAACGGGGTACTGATTGGGGATGATCAGCCATGATCACATTGAATGGCAGAGCTGGCTCGAGGGGCCAAATGGCCTACTCCTGCACCTATTGTCTATTGTCTATTGTCTATTATGCGCAGCTCATTGAGTCACCAATATTAATGCTGGCAGTGCTGAACCTACTCCAATAACAAACAGAAAACAGCACCACTGTCGGTTTGTCAAGGAGGATTCTCTCTAACTTCTACAGGTGCACAGTAGAGAGCTTGCTGACCGGTTGCATCGTGGCTTGGTTCAGCAACTTGAGCGTCCTGGAGAGGAAAAGACTACAAAAAGTAGTAAACACTGCCCAGTCCATCAGCGGCTCTGACCTTCCTTCCATCGAGGGGATCTACCACAGTCGCTGCCTCAAAAAGGCTGGCAGTATCATCAAAGACCCACACCATCCTGGCCACACACTCATCTCCCCGCTACCTTCAGGTAGAATGTACAGGAGCCTGAGGACTGCAACAACCCGGTTCAGGAATAGCTACTTCCCCACAGCCATCAGGCTATTAAACCTGGCTCGGACAAAACTCTGAACATTAATAACCCATTATCTGTTATTTGCACTTTATCAGTTTATTTATTCATGTATGTATATATTTATGTAATGGTATATGAACACACTGATCTGTTTTTGTAGGCAATGCCTACTATGTTCTGTTGTGTTGAAGCAAAGCAAGAATTTCATTGTCCTATCAGGGACACATGACAATATACTCACTTGAACTTGAACTTGAACTGATAATTTACCTGTAACTGGTAAGAGGTAGAATACCACTCTGGCATAATCTTCGTAAGTTTATGGCAGTCTTGATATCCACAAAATCAGGGGAGTGTTTGCTCTCCTTAACTCCTTGGACTGGACTCCATAGTCATGTGGAGGTGGAAACAGTATCAGTCAGGATCAGTCTGCATCGAGCTTCACTGATCTGAGCCAAACTGATCACACACAGGGCAGCGAGCTTAAGTTACTTCTCATGGTTCACATCGACACAAACTCAGCTTAATTCTAACTTTCCAAAGCATTTGATGAAGATGAGCTTTCATAGATTTTAGATTTTGCAGCAAGGATTCATTGAGCACTTTTCCTTTGATCTTTTTTTTCTCCCAGGTTGTTATATAATCCTCTGTTTCAAATATTATTCCCTTTAACTTTTCAATGATAGTCCCTCCCTCGACTGCCACAAATTGAGCTGACAAGCTCTTGATTCAAGAATCTTTGTACTCTTTTTCTTCTTAGTCCTCCAAACCTGTCCCCATCATCCAACCAACTATTATTAGGGTTTTTTGTGTGTGTACGAGTGTGTGTATATATATATTTATATATAGAGATGATCTATATATATATGTATTTGTGAGTATGTGCATAGATGCACATACTGAACATTTTTTTTCTCTCCCATTTATTACACTATATTGTTTGCAGTGTACTATGTATACATATTCTGTTGTGCTGTCGCAAGTAAGAATTTTGTTGTTCTATCTGGGACATATGACAATAAAACACTCTTGACTCTCTTGAGATCCCCAGTTTCATGAAGTAATAGCAGCTTGTCAGAAATGTCCAAAAATGATCATGGGTCATTTTATTCGGCACACAGACCAAAAAGATCAGATAGGCAAAGGTTGTCCAGAAGAAGAGTTCAGAGAGTGTTTAGGAGATAGTCTCGTATTTGAACTGATATTTCCAATACGAGACTGAATTGGAAATGATATTACACAAGGATGCAGGGTTAGAATATAGAACACAGAGCAGTATAGTACAGGACCAGGCCCGTTGGCCCACGATGTCTTTGGTGAACGTAAAGCCAAAATAAATTCATCTCATATGTCTGCACGTGATCCATGTCCCCCATTCTCTACATATCCATGTGCCTATCTAAAACCCTCTTAATTGCCACTATCATAAATACCTCCACCACCATCCCTGGCACCGCATTCCAGGCACCCACCACCCTTTGTTTAAAAAACGTCCCAGCACATCTCCTTTAATCTTTGCCCCACTCACCTTAAAACTATACCCTCTCATCATTGACGTTTCCACCCTGGGGAAAAGGTTCCAACAGTCACTTAACAACTTGATTGTGAAGGCGCATTAGGTAGCAGAGATCAAAAAATGACTGAATTTTACATTCAGCTTGGGTTAGAGAAGAATGAGTTCAGGATTAGTGTTATAAACTTAAATAAGGGAAATTACGTGAGCATGAAAGCAGTGTGAGCTAAATTTGAGCTGGCTACTTAGGTTAGGAGACAGATAAAGATGTTGGGGGATATTTTTGAATGTACAAAATAGATGACAGCAAGAAAGAGAATGATAGACACAACAAGCTGGAGTGACAGGCAGCATCTCTGGAGAGAAGGAATGGGTGACGTTTTGGGTCTCCTTCTCTCCAGAGATTCTGCCTGTCCCACTGAGTTAATCCAGCTTTTTGTGTCTCTCTTCCGTCAAAACCAGCATCTGCAGTTCCTTCCTACACGAGAAAGAAAAAGAAACCGGTAATTCAAAATCTATAGCTAACTAAAACAAGTCAAACTAGTACCTGACTTAAAGGTTAAAGGCACAAAATGTATTAAAGGAAATGAACAACTGACTAAACAGTCAAAAAAAGAAGGAAAAAATAAAGAGGTAAAGCCAGCCCAAAGTATAAATGCAGATAGTCATTTTGTCTCTTGATGATTAATAAAGAAAATAATCAATAATGTCAATGTTGGTCACATGGAGAGTGTGGGGAATTAATAATGGAAAACTCAGATCAGAGATGGTAGATGGATTGATCGGGTTAAAAAAGCAGGTACAAGTAACATCTCAGAAAAAGCTGCAAGTCAGACGTTGGAAGGGAAGGGGGAATCTCAGGGCAAATATAACCACCAGTGAAGGGGAACTGAACAAACTGTTGGAGTCACAGGCGAACAAGTCTCCAGGTCCTGATCGACAAAATCCTAGGATCATCAAAGAGGTGACTGGTGAGATGGTTGATGTTTAATTTCTCAAAAACGATGCTTTTAGCATAGAAAATAACAAGTGTCTTTTCCTTATTTCAAAAGGGAGAGAGACAGAAAGCAGTAAGAAAAGAACACAAAGTGCTGGAGTAACTCAGTGGCTCTGAAGAATGTGGATCAGTGGTGTTTTGGGTCGAGACCCTTCTTCAGACAGTCTGAAGAAGGGCCTCAGCCTGGATCACCAGCTAGTCACGTTCTCCAGAGATACTGCCGGACCTGTTGGGTTACTCCAGCACTGTGTTCTTTTGTGTAAACCAGCATCGGCAGGTTTTTTTTTCTACAAACTGCAAGTCAGTTAGTTGATTATCAGTCACAGAGAAAATTATAAACTGTTTTTAAAGATGTTAATAGGAGACATTTAAAATAATTAAAGTTAATCAGGCAATCGTGATATGAGTTTGTGAAAGGAAAGTCATGTTTGAACAATTTATTGAAATTGTTTGAAGAATTATCATGTCGTTGACGGGTGGGGAGATGAGAGAGAGTGGATTGATGTGTTTTCTCTGTGAGCAAACATACACTCAGTGGCCTGAATGGCCTATTTTTTAAAATGAAATAAATTGTGATTATTAGAGGGATCTGGGTGTCCTAGTACATGGTCCATAAAAGGCAGAGTGGATAAGATCATAAGGTCATGCGATAGGAGTGATATTCCAAATTTGGCCCATCGTCTACTCTGCCTTTCAATCACGGCTGATCTATCTCTTCCTCCTAACCCAATTCTCCTGCCTTCTCCCCATAACCTCTGACATCCGATCTATGCAAAAATCTATCTCTCTCTGCCTTAAAAATATCCTTTGACTTGGCCTCCACAGCCTTCATTGACAAAGAATTCCACAGAGTCACCACCCACTGCCTAAAGACATTTCTCCTCATCTTCTTCCTAATAGAACGTCTAATTCTAGTCCTAGACTCTCCCACTAGTGGAAACAGCGCAGCCGGAGGCTTTTATCGAGGCGGCGTTGTCTCGATGTCTCCCGGATCGCTGCAAAGAAGCCGGGTCGGGGCCCGGCTGGGGCCTCGCCGGTAGAAGCCCGGGTCGGACGAGGCGGCTGACAGAGCACGCGGCTGGGGGCGGGTCGGCACAATGGAGGCGCGAATACTATCTGAATGGTGGCCGATTAGGAAAAGGGGAGATGCAGCGAGACCTGGGTGTCATGGTACACCAGTCATTGAAAGTAGGCATGCAGGTGCAGCAGGCAGTGAAGAAGGCGAATGGTATGTTGGCATTCATAGCAAAAGGATTTGAGTACAAGAGCAGGGAGGTTCTACTGCAGTTGTACAGGGTCTTGGTGAGGCCACACCTGGAGTATTGGGTACAGTTTTGGTCTCCTAATCTGAGGAAAGACATTCTTGCCATAGAGGGAGTACAGAGAAGGTTCACCAGACTGATTCCTGGGATGGCAGGACTTCCATATGAAGAAAGACTGGATAGACCTGGCTTGTACTCGCTGGAATTTAGAAGATTGAGGGGGGATCTTATAGAGACTTACAAAATTCTTAAGGGGTTGGACAGGCTAGATGCAGGAAGATTGTTCCCGATGTTGGGGAAGTCCAGAACAAGGGGTCACAGTTTAAGGATAAGGGGGGAGTCTTTTAGGACCGAGATGAGAAAATTTTTTTTCACACAGAGAGTGGTGAATCTGTGAAATTCTGTGCCACAAAAGGTAGTTGAGGCCAGTTCATTGGCTATTTTGAAGAGGGAGTTAGGTGTGGTCCGTGCGGCTAAAGGGATCAGGGGGTATGGAGAGAAGGCAGGTTCAGGATACTGAGTTGGATGATCAGCCATGATCATATTGAATGGCGGTGCAGGCTCGCAGGGCCGAATGGCCTACTCCTGCACCTATTTTCTATGTTTCTATGTTTCTATGTTGACAGCGGTGAAGCCTCGCGATGATGGGATCTCGGCGGTGGTGAAGCCTCGAGGCGGCGGCGATGCCTCACGGTTCGATGAGAACAGAAAAAGCCTCCTTTATTGCCACTCTTTGTCTTCTGCCATCCAGCCAACCTGCTATCCATGCTAGTATCTGCCTTTGATACCGTGGGCTCATCTTCTTTAGCAGCCTCACGAGTGGCACCTTATCAAATGCTTTCTGAAAATCTAAGTAAACAACATCTGCTGACTCTTTTTTGTCTGTCCTGCTATTTATTCAAAGAATTCCAGCAAATTTGTCAAGCAAGACCTCTCCTTCACAAACCCATGCTGACTTTGGCCTATTTTAATGTGAATGTTGATAATTGCATGTTATTGTGTAGGAAGGAACTGCAGATGCTGGTTTAAACTGGATAGACAATTCTCCAGAGATGTTGTCTGACCCGCTGAGTTACTCCAATTGAATGTTTTTGTTTATTTCCATGGTAATTTAATTAAAAAGGAAGGAGGTTATGCTTCAATTATACAGGGCGCCGGTGAGTACTGCGTACAGAATTGGTATTTCTATTAAAAAAGCATGTAAATACGTAGGAAGCAGTTCACAAGAGCTTTGCTTAATAGATACTTGGAATGGGAGGGTAATCCCTTGCAGCAAGATTGGACAGGCTAGGTGTGTGTCTGCTGATGTGAGTAGAGTTCATCGTCATTTGTGTCCATTTTCCATGTTTCAAATGTTGACATCGCTGTCATCGTCCGTCCTGAAAAGGACGCAAGCTTCCGGCGACGATCAGTGGGAGCCATCACTTGTTGCAATAGATGATGGTGGTGGCAGAATTAGCTCAGGATACTTCCAGTTTCCAGCCCCGCGATGTGGACGTTTCTGCTATGGGGCCGGAGTGTGAAGAGTGAGACAGGACTTCACTGGAAAAGATATAACATTGTGAGAGTGTGCGATGGATGTGGAGAGGGTGTATCCAAGTGGGAGAATCTAGAATTGGGAGTCACAGTATAAAATCAGAGACTACCACTTAAGATAGATGGGGCAAAATCTTTTCTCTTAGGCTTTGGAATTCTCTTCCTTAAAGAGTGGTGGAAACAGCCTTTTAAACTAGAGGAAGCAAAATTCTGCAGAAACAGTGTGGTTATGGTTATAAAGGGAAAGCGGTATCACGTAATACTATCAGATAAGTCATGATCTTATTAAGAGGTAGTTTAGTTTAGTTTAGTTTAGTTTAGTTTAAAGATACAGCGCGGAAACAGGACCTTCGGCCCACCGAGTCCGCACCAACCAGCGATCCATGCACATGAACACTATCCTACACACACCAGGGACAATTCACACTTATAACACACCAATGAACATACAAACCTATATGTCTTTGGAGAGTGGGAGGAAACCGAAGATCTCTGAGAAAACTTACGCAGGTCGCGGGGAGAACGTACAAACTCCGTACAGACAGCGCCCGTAGTCGGCATCGAACCTGGGTCTCTGACGCTGCAAGCGCTGTAAGGCAGCAACTCTACCGCTGCGCCACCGAGCCGCCCTGTGATCAGAGATGGAGTGGTTAAGATCCTAATTCACATGATCCTATGTATTAATCTAGGGCTGGCCTTCACTCTGAACATCCCTCAAATTTAATGGAAGTTCCACCTTCTAAACAAATCCCTTTCCCAATCTCACTCTCTGTCCCTCTTTCAAGCCTAATATATACTGTATATATCCCTCTCTCGCTCTTCTACTAAAGTAATATCAGCATGACCCCATGGCTGCCTCTCTGCACCCCTGTATTTATCAATTCCACCACCAATCTCCAATCCTAGCTTCCCCTTTGGAGACACAAGGAAACTGCAGATGCTGGTTTACAAAAAACCCACAAAGTGCCAGAGTAACTCAACGGGTCAGGAAGAATCTCTCGAGGCACGGATAGATGAAGATTGAGGATCGGGACTTGAAACGTCACCTATCCATGTACTCCAGGGATGCTTTCTGACCTGCTGAGTTACTCCAGCATAGAAAATGGGTGCAGGAGGAGGCCATTCAGTCCCTTCGAGCCAGCACCGCCATTTATTGTGATCATGGCTGATTGTCCCAAATCAATAATCCGTGACTGCCTTCTTCCCCTAGCCCTCGATTCCACTAGCCCCGAGCACATTGTGTCTAGTTTCCCTTTGTCCTGATCCTTTTCCCACTGCCTTCTCAATGAAGTTGATGCCTTTTCGCCGCTCCTAGCTATTTGTGCTAGCACCAGCAGCAAAGGGGCTAGATGGTAATAGCTCAGAGCTTGTGTTTCCCTGTGTGGTGACATTACAATAACATCTGGAGCAGGACGCGTGCACAAGATACTTTCAGTGCAATGGGAAAACATCCCATTCCAGGATCCTCACTAGCAAAAGGGAATAATGGGGACAGCTAAAATAAATAAGAATAAGGGGTAGGCCGTTTAGGACTGAGATGAGGAAAAACGTATTCACCCAGAGGGTTGTGAATCTGTGGAATTCTCTGCCACTGAAGGCAGTGGAGGCCAATTCACTGGATCTTTTCAAAAGTAAGTTAGGTACAGCTCTTAGGGCTAATGGAATCAAGGGATAGGGGGGAAAAAGCAGGAACGGGAATTTTGGATTTTGGATGATCAGCCATGATCATATTGAATGGCTCGAAGGGCCGAATGGCCTACTCCTGCACCTATTTGCTGTGTTTCTAAATGGTTGAAACCTACTTATTGTTTGGACCTACTTTGGCTATGTCGGAAGCTGTGAGTCCAGTGAAGAGTTAAAAAGCATTCAGAAAAACATCCACAACAGCACCAGTTGCGAGGGAGGGCGGGGAACGGGAAGAGAAACCCATTCTGAATGCAGACGCTTATCAAATAGATTTTCTGTACTTCAGTCGAATAATGTCAGTTCTGCTTTTGTCATCTCTCCTGAGGGACATTTTCAAATACCACATATGGCATGACTCAGAAAAGAGAATTATTCAAAGGTTGAGCATTTAAATATCTACTGGCAGGGTATAGTTCAAAAGGTCGATTGGCTCTCGTTTCGTGCATTTTATTGTTGCACGCTGCATTGTACGTAATCCACACATGACTCAGAAATAACCGCCCCTGTTCCTATTGCGTCAAACCTATCAAACTGGTGCAGTTGCAGCACCCACCCCGAGCCATTCCTCGTTGCATTGCAAGTCTTTCAATACAAGCACTGGATTGACCGACCTGTTTCAGTTGGCACTGAATGTGCTGTGTGTATGTGATGGGGCTCTGCAGATGCACAAAACAATTCTTCTTTGCCGCCCACATGACTGATGACGGCCTGCTTCCACCCTGTCTTTGAGTTGGCTAACGAGGCCAACATGGGAATGGCAGGGTCCTCCACAGATGGGCAAGGAGATCTATATCTCCTTGAGTCTGAAGAAGGGTTTCGGCCCGAAACGTTGCCGATTTCCTTCGCTCCATAGATGCTGCCTCACCCGCCGAGTTTCGCCAGCATTTCTGTCTACCAAGGAGATCTATAAGATCACTCCTCATCCTCCTGCTCTCCCAGGAATAGCTCATGCCCTCGATTCCTGGCCACACCCTCCTAAAACTTCCCTGTACCTCCAACTTCACAACATCTTTCCTATAACATACAATACAATACAATACCATTTATTGCCATTTGAACCTCAAATGAAGTTCAAACAAAATGTGGTTTCTGCAGTCATACAACAAGAAAAGAACCAAGGCACACACCAACACAATTTACACAAATGTCCATCACAGTGAATCTCCATCGCTGAGATGGAAGGCAAAGTCTTGTCTCTCCCCTGCTCTCCATTCTGCTCCATTATAACATGGCACCCAGAACACAACACAATACCCTATACTGAACACAATATTGAACACAATACTCTAATTGTGATCTCACCAACATCATATATAACTGCAACATAACCTCCCAATTTCCCACCAAACTCTGAGCACTCATGAGCCCTGGGGTCCCAGGTGTAAGTGGGGATGTTGCATTTTAACTGGAAGGCTTTCAGCTTGTCCTTGAGCTTTTTCCTCTGTCCACCGAGCAATTTCTATACGTTACAGAGCTCAGACTAGTGTTTATTTCAAGAGTCTGGTATTGGGCATGCAAATGATGTGGCCTGTCCAATGGAACCCAACTGAGTGAGGAGATTGGTTTGCTCATCCTTCTAATCCCAACATTTAAGAAACAGTTAGACAGGTGCATGGATCGGTTTGGAGGGATATGGACCAAACGCAGGCAGGTGGGACTAGTGTAGCTGGGACATGTTGGCCAGTGTGGGTGAGTTGGGCCGAAGGGCCTGTTTCCACACTGTATCACTCTATAACTCCTCCAAATTCATATACCGTCTCTGTAATGAATTTGGAGGATTTTACGGGTACAGAGATGGTGGATTTTTCTCAGCGCTGTTTGCTGCCTGCCGTCATAAAGCTTAAGATTGAGACAAAGCTCTCTGCAGGCCACTGTATTTGAGGAGAATATGACACAATCTCTTCCCATTGGTGAGGGTGGAACAGGCCATGTGGATTTGTGGGTGCTACCCCTTGCATTTTCTCTGAGACATCACAGGGTAAAATCATGTGTTGTGCCTGTGGGAGGACAGAATCCACACTGAGATTCAGGGAGCAAAGTTTACTCTGAAATACAACACTTGAAAATCTACTCCTGGAATCTTTTGAGGATGTAACAAGTAGAATGGATAAGGGAGAGCCAGCGGATGTGGTGTATCTGGACTTTAAAAAAAGCCTTTGTCAAGATCCCATACAAGAGATTAGTGTGCAAAATTAGAGCACATGATATTGGCTGCAGTCCTTTGCCAGTGCAGATTCAAAGAGCGAAACACAGTCAACAATGAGCAAAGAGAGGCAAAAGTACCATCTAAATGCAAAGTTCATTTAGTATAAACTATAATGAGGAGGGAGCTAAGCACAATGCTTGTTTGTGACCAACTGATGGCAGAGCAGTTTCTCGGGTCATCAGTTAAGTTTCACAAGCCACCAGGGCTTCAGGTATGATCGTTATCTTGGGGGGCCTTCAGTTGGGAACCCTCACAGGTCAGCACTGCACGAAAATGGCAACTGTGATTTGAACCCACAACCCGATTCAGAACCAACAGGCTTACCCACTGAGCAGCAGTGGACACTGAAAATGGGAATAGGAATAGGAATAGGAATAGGAATAGGAATACTCTATTATCACATGTGACGCAGCACAGTGAGATTCTTTGCTTGTATACACAATGTATACAAACACACTCTCCTCTCACGGCGGTCCCCCAACTACAAAGCCAACCTGCTCTCCCTGCAACTGGAATCCAGTCTGATCCAATGTGGCAGGAGGTTTGTGGTATTGTAAGTTGAGGATGTTTGCATCCTCAGATGTCCTGACGGGGGGTCAAGGGCTATGGGGAGAAGACAGGAGAATTTGGGTTAGGAGGGCCATGATTGAATGGCAGAGTAGACTTGATGGGCCGAATGGCCTAATTCTTCTCCTATAACTCATGACCTTATGATCCACCGTGGAACACAAAGGGAGATCATTGCTTGGCGGGTTAGCAGACGGCAGGATTGTCTCGGATGTGATGCCTGCAGCCTGTTTCGCAGTGAAGCTTAGTCTCAAGGTTCAGTATTGCGTCGAGGGCTCTAACCTAGTGCAGCCGGCAGCTGTAAAACTGGAGAGAGTCAAAGCCTTCGAGATAGTGGCACAGTGGTGTAGTGGTAGAGTTGCTGCCTTACAGAGCCAGAGACCCCGGTTCGATCTTGACCACTGGCCCTTGGTTTCTAGACTAATAGACTAGGTAAAATTGTAAATTGACCCTAGTATGTGTAGAATAGTGTTAATGTGCAGGAATTGCTGGTCGATGCAGACTCAGTGGGCCGAACGGGCCTGTTTGCGAGCTATAGTGTAGCTGCTTGCCACGGTGCACTGCTCCTTGCTGTTTTGTATGTGTTTGTTCCTTTGTGTTGTCTGTGAAAACTCCACAAAGATTATTATTATTAATGTTTAGTGTTTTCGGAGTCATTCGTAACTGGCACTGTATGTCATGTTGTGACTTGCGAGTGGAGCACCAAATTCCTTGTATGTGAACACTTGGCAAATAAACTTACTTGCTTACTTATATCTCTAAACTAAACTGAACTGAACTGAAGCAAAAATGAGGGAAATAGGAGCAAACTGACAGGAAGTTATAGCAAAGATTGACGCAAAATGCTGAGGTAACTCAGCGGGACAGGTAGCATCTCTGGAGAAAAAGGGTAGGTGATGTTTTGGGTCGGGACTCTTCTTCAGACTGACCATGGGGGATGGGGGCGTGTGGAAGAACTGGAGGTGAAAAAAGACCTGACAAATAAGGTCTGGCTACAGATGACCTCAGGCAGGATGGTTCCCTGGTAGGCCAATTGTTAGCGAGGGAAGTTGTGCTCTCAGGAAGGATACATTGTGCGAGCTGTAGAACTGGTTAAACGACTTGGGTGGAGAGAGGAGGGTACACAAAAAGCTGGAGAAACTCAGCGGGTGCAGCAGCATCTAAGGAGCGAAGGAGATAGGCGACGTTTCGGGTCGAGACCCTTCTTCAGAAGGGTGGAGAGAGGAGGGGTTGGCTGTAGGGAGGAGGGGAGTGTAGGTAGTGCGCAGATAATGAGGAGCCTAAACCTATGCAGTCATTGCTGTGGTAGCTTTCAGTCAGAACAGTTGAAGCATGGGCTCTTTAAGCAGGACAGAGATGATAACAATAACCACACCTATTGTTAGCAGCCACAGCCGCACCTAGTAATTAACACTATTCCACCGTTTGCTACCTTATTGTCACATGTCATAGTGAAGTTCTTTGTTTTGTCCCATACACATGGTATGCAAAGGATCGCACGAACAGGACGCCAACAACTTTCCAAAGTGTTCAACGCAGTCTCTGTCTTTGTTCTCGGCATGTAAATAAATATCATACAAAGGCCTGTCCTGGCGTTCGCCCCACCCGGGGCCAGTTTGGGGCCAGATGCACAGAGCTCCGTGGGAACGAGTCACCTTTCCCTGATGTCTGGGGTGACCCCATGACCAATCTCTCATACTCATGCATTCCCCGAAGCCTCCAGAGAGCTGCTCATGTAAGGCAAGCCATATAATTCCCCATTTTCCCTCTCCCTATCTTTCTTAAAAAGTGGAGTTACAGTGCCCTCCATAATGTTTGGGACAAAGACCCCATCATTTACTTACTTGCCTCTATTCTCCACAATTTGAGATTTGTAATAGAACAAATCACATTTGGTTAAAGTGCACATTGTCAGATTTTATTAAAGGCCATTTTTATACATTTTGGTCTCACCATGTAGAAATTACAGCAGTGTTTATACATAGTCCCCCTATTTCTGGGCACCATAATGTTTGGGACACATGGCTTCACAGGTGTTTGTAATTGCTCAGGTGTGTTTAATTGCCTCCTTAATGCAGGTATAAGAGAACTCTCAGCACCTGGTCTTTCCTTCAGTTTTTCCATCACCTTTGGAAACTTCTATTGCTGTTTATCAACATGAGGATCAAAGTTGTGCCAATGAAAGTCAAATAAGCCATTATGAGACTGAAAAACAAGAATAAAACTGTTAGAGACATCAGCCAAACCTTAGGCTTACCAAAATCAACTGTTTGGAACATCATTAAGAAGAAAGAGAGCACTAGTGAGCTTACTAATCGCAAAGGGACTGGCAGGCCAAGGAAGACCTCCACAGCTGATGACAGAAGAAATCTCTCTATAAGAAAGAAAAATCCCCAAACACCTGTCCGACAGATCATAAACACTCTTCAGGAGTTGGGTGTGGATTTGTCAATGACCACTGTCTGCAGAAGACTTCATGAACGGAAATACAGAGGCTGCACTGCAAGATACAAACCACTGGTTAGCTGCAAAAATAGGATGACCAGGTTACAGTTTTCCAAGAAGTACTTTAAAGAGCAATCACAGTTCTGGAAAAAGGCCTTGTGGACAGGTGAGATGCAAATTAACTTATATCAGAGTGAGGGCAAGAGCAAAGTATGAAGGAGAGAAGGAACTGCCCAAGATCCAAAGCATACCACCTCATCTGTGAAACATTGTGGTGGGGGTGTTATGGCCTGGGCATGTATGGCTGCTGAAGGTACTGGTTCACTTGCCTTCATTGATGATACAACTGCTGATGGTAGTAGCATAATGAATTCTGAAGTGTATAGACATCCTATCTGCTCAAGTTCAAACAAATGCCTCAAAACCCATTGGCCGGCGGTTCATTCTACAGCAAGACAATGATCCCAAACATACTGCTAAAGCAACAAAGGAGTTTTTCAATGTTACAAAATGGTCAATTCTTGAGTGGCCAAGTCAATCACCCAATCTGAACCCAATTCCACCCGTTCTAATCAAGAATTTGTCTATCTCTGCCTTACAAAAATCCACTGACTTGGCCTCCAATGCCCTCTGCGGCAATGAGTTCCACAGATTAACTACACTCTGACTAAAGAAGTTCCTCCTCACCTCTTTTCTGAAAGAGTGCCCTTTAATTCTGAGGCCATGGCCTCTGGTCCTAGACTCTCCCACCAGTGGAAACATCCTGTCCACATCCACTCTATCTATGCCTTTCATTATTCTGTAGGTTTCAGTAAGGTTAAGTATCCTCAACCTTCTAAACTCCAGCGAGTAGAGGCCCAGTGCTGTCAAACGCTCATCATATGCATATCCCCATTAATATAAAGTGCTGGAGTAATTCAAAGAGGCAGGCAGCATATCTAAGAATTTGGATAGGCAACAAGTCTGAAGAAGGGTAGTATCCCAACCTGAAATGTTGCCTATCCATGATCTCCAGAGATGGTGCTTGTCCTGTTGAGTTACTCTAGCAATATCAGAATCTGCATTTCCTTGTGTATATCCCTTGTCTTCAGATCTACACTCATATGGAAAAATATTGGGGTAATATTGGGAGATATGTATGCGAGATGAGGAAAATTTGCAATTTAGAAATTGGGTCATTATATATTGCTGCATTATGCAATTGAGAATGCACTTGTGTCAGAGCAAAATATGATACTGGGGGTTCTGAATAAGAAGGCCCAGGCATGGTTGATTTTAATTCAGGTTATTGCAAGGGAGGGCTTCCTTATGCCATTAGATTAGATATCTCCTGGTGTGAATGTTGCATCATATGTGGAACAGATTAAATCATTCACCATGGATGCATCTTTTGGGGATATTAGTCCATGCTCTTTGCTGGGAATGCCCATCATTAGCCATTCCTGCAATGACAAGCCTTTCATGGTGCAATATTGGACTGGAATCCCACGAAGGTAAGTCCCAAACTGCTAGACCTCCCCCTTCTCCTCCTCAGTATCACCTCTCTCACTGATCAGGCATTTGACCAAGCCCTAGCCAAATCCTTCCAGAACCTAGTTGATGCTGCTCATCGCACAGTATCACCTCACCCAACCCTCCTCCTCTCCAATTGACCAGCTCAATCTCCTACATTCCAATCTTCATTGACTTGCATCCCCTGATGTTTCCCTAGGAACCAGTCAACTCAGATTGACCCAGAGTCAATCTGAGTTGACTCTGCAGTTCCCAGCAATTCTCCACTCCTCCAAAGACCCATGATCTCCACCACTGGCTGCTTACTGGCTTCAACCTGGCGCTAGTCTTGATGGCCAATACTACCCACATCTTTCCTTTCCAACCTCCCATATTCCTGATGACTAATCCATATCCACTCCATGCCATCTAGTTGCTGCTCCAACCTCAGATTTTTATTGGGCATACAGCTTCAACCTTCTCTTCCCACCACCCTAATGGACAAGGCATGCATTTTCAGTACTCTTGAGAATGTGCAACACTCATTCAGTTACATCGGAGATGGTACCTCAAGTTTGCAATAGAGTGTCCATGCCTAAAATGGTCATAGTGCTATTAATAATATGATTTTCCAGTACACCCCTTTGGATGAATGAGAAATTGTCAACCCAAAACATACATTTTATTATTTGTAGGTGGTGAATCTAGTTAAAATTGCAGTGACCATTACTTGAGTATTTTACAAACTGTGGATGTTGGCTGCTTTTGTTTAATAATGAATCTATAATTATGTTTACATGCAGGTAAAGTTCATTGGGCTAATACTGCTGGAGATCTCTGATAGGCATTAGCCAAGTGGATACACCATCTGAGTTTGGCACAAAGGTGATATGGAATGCATTAGTTGATTAGTGCGGCTGTCAAGGGTTATGGGGCACAGGCAAGAGGATGGGGTTGAGAGGGACAGATAGGTCATCCATGATTAAATGACAGAGTAGACTTGATGGGCCAAATGGCCTAATTCTGCTCCTAGCACTTATGAACTAAGTTCCTCAGTTGATTGTTGCCCTGGAAAAGGTAATTGTAAAATATATCTTTCCATACTGCTAAAAAAAAACCCTTCAAGTTTGAAAGTCTGTCATTCTGAAGAAGGGTCTCGACCTGAAACGTCACCCATTCCTTCTCTCCAGGGATGCTGCCTGTCCCACCGAGTTACTCCAGCATATTGTGTCTATCTTTGATTTAAACCAGCATCAGCAGTTCTTTCCTACACTGCAAGTTTGTAAGTTAGATCCTCTTCCCCTACAGAACCAGACTAACGCTTATATCATGGTTCAAACATTCAGCCCAAATCATTCTGAATAGATGATAAATGGTAGAGGAGGATGGACCATCCTCTCACGCTCTCTAGCTGGTGAGAGGACGGTTCAGTTGCCTGATGAAAGCTGGGAAAATAGACACAAAAAGCTGCAGTTACTCAGCGGGACAGGCAACATCTCTGGAGAGGAGTGGGTGACGTTTAGGGTCGAGACCCTTCTTCAGATTGGTAGGGATAAAGGAAACGAGAGATATAGATGGTGATGTGGAGGGATAAAGACCAATGAATGAAAGATATGCAAAAAAGTGACAATGATAAAGGAAACAGGCCATTGTAAGCTGTTTGTAGGGTGAAAATGAGAAGCTAGTGCAAATTGGGTAGGGAGGGATAGAGAGAAGGAATGCTGGGGCCACCTGAAGTGAGAGAAATCAATGTTCATACCACTGGGCTGCCCAAGCGAAATATGAGATGCTGTTCCTCCAATTTGCATTTGGCCTCACTCTGACAATGGAGGAGACTGAGGACGAAAGGTTCTGTGCAGGAATGGGAAGGAGAATTAAAGTGTCCAGCAACCTGGTTGGTTCACGCGGGCTGAGCGAAGGTGTTCTGCGAAACGATCACCCAGTCCACATCTTGAGCAATGGATACAGCAGGCGAAGTTGGAGGAGGTACAAGAAAACCTCTGCCTAACCTGAAAGGACTGTCGGGGTCCCTGGACAGAGTCGAGGGAGGAGGTATAGCGACAGGTGTTGCATCTTCTGCGGTTGCAGGGGAAGGTACCTGGGGAGGGGGTGGTTTGGGTGGGAAGGGATGGGTTAACCAGGGAGTTGCGGAGGGAACGGTCGCTGAGGAAAGCGGAAAGGGTGAAGATGGGAAAATATGGCTAGTGGTGGGATCCCGTTGGAGTTGGGATGGCTGATGGGGTGGAAGATAAGGACTAGGGGGACTATCTCTGTTGTGACTAGGGAGAGGGGGAACAAGGGCGGAGCTGCAGGGTACCGAGGAGACATGAGTGAGGGCCTCATCTATGATGGGAGAGGGGAATGAGGACACCTCATCTTGGGCGCAGTTGTGGCGGAGATGGTGGAATTGGGAATTGGGGATAGAGTCTTTGCAGGAAACAGGGTGGGAAGAAGTGTAGTCGCGATAGTTGTGGGAGTCAATAGATTTGTAATAGACAGTCCATAGTCTATTTCCTGTGATGAAGACTGTGCGATCAAGTAAGGGGAGGGAGGTGTCGCACATGGTCTAAGTAAATTTGAGTGCAGGATGAAAATTGGTGGTAACGTTGATGAAGTCCACGAGTTCTGCATGGGTGCAAGAGGCAGCACCAATGCAGTTATCAATGTAACGGGGTTAGAGTTTGGGGATAGGGCCAGTGTACGCCCGGAACCGGGATTGTTCAACGTACCCTCCAAAGAGGCAGGCATAGCTGGGGCCAATGCAGGTGCCAATATCTACGCCTTGAACTTGGAGGAAGAGGGAAGAGTCAAAGGAGAAGTTGTTGAGGGTAAGGACCAGCTCCGCGAGGCAGAGTAGATTGCTAGTAAAGGGACATTGGATGGTTCTGTGAGAGGAAGAAACGGAGGGCTTTAAGGCCTTCCTGGTGGGGGATGGAGGTGTAGAGTGGCTGAATGTCCATGGTAAAGATGAGGGAGTGGGGGCTCGGAAAGCGGAAGTCAAAGTTGGGAAGAAACTGCTGCCGGTGGATTTCCATATGAAAGCTACAAAGTGTGGCTTCCAGATTTAAAACTGACGACAACGCATTCATTTACCTTTCTTTTATGAAAATGCCCCAAGGCATTTTGTAAGAGTGCAGTAAACAGGTATAACTGTGGCTTCATTGTAACAGGCATTGGACATGGGAGTGACATGATCTCACTCCAATTAGGGAGGGAGGTTGTGTGCGGGACTCGTCCTATATCATCTGATAATTTGTCTTGGGGGGGGGGGGGGGGCAGAGAGAATCAGCAGCCAAACAGCAGGGATTTATGTGACAGATTAGACCGAGTTCTGCTTCATCACGGGGTGATACCCTGGCCCCTACATTGACCCACACCAGCAGGATCAATGTGTGAAGTACATCCCTTTGGATGCACATCACCATCTATATCTCTCGTTTCCCTTTCCCCTGACTCGCAGTCTGAAGAAGGATCTCAACCCGAAATGTCACCTATTCCTTTTCTCCAGAGATGCTGTCTGACCCGCTCAGTTACTCCAGCTGTTTGTGTCCATCTTCCCTTTGGAGATCTATGGAACTGCTCACTTGGGGGGAAAGCACTGACAATCACAGGGACAGACCAGGTGTGGTAATTAGTTACATAAAGGTGTGTGACGTAGACACTTGAATGACAGAGATGAAATTAAATCTTCATCACACAGCCTCTTGTGCTTGAGGGGGAGGAATCTGCTTCAGGATGGAAAGCTAATAATGGCATCTGCATATTTTTGAGAAGGTATTTTTGCAGCTTCTTGGTTTTAAACATACGATACATTTAACTCGAGATCATCTATTTGTAGTGTAAGTGCTAGAAAGGATTGATTGTGTTTCATTCTTAAAAAGCACTATTTCTACGGACCTTCGTTTATTTGCTTTGGGGTGAGTGAGACAAAGGTGGCATTCATGTCCCTCTCTCTCTGCAGAACTACTTGGTCCCCTTCCGCCATACCCATAATTGCATGCCAGTGTTCACACGTGAACCATTTTCTGCAGCATGCATGCGCACACACACACTGCATCATTCCTTCCACAAGCCAGTGTATGAACAAAACTCTTTTAATTTCTGAATAAAGTTGCAGTCATGAAACATAATACCACACTATGTAAAGCATGAGAAAGATTTGGAGACATGGAAAGGGAATTCCAGAATGTGGAATGCCTACTAATAGTGGCCCTAAAGGAATGGATGATGCACAGCAAACCAGAGTGGAGAATCCTTTGGGGTGGCAAGGATGTGGGAACAGGCATTGAGATAGTAATGGAGTTAGGGCGTGGTTGGCTGCAAAGGAATTTAAAAACAGCAATGAGAATTTTTAAAAACAATTTGGGGAGGAGGAGGAGACAGTAGATGACCTTCAGCTGAGGTGGGGAGGGAGTGTTGGGGAGGTGTTCCAGTTTGGAGGTGTGTGACTAACAACTTTTATAAGCAGCAATGTCTAGTGTGAGCTTAGGTTTACGAAGGAATGTTGTCCTCAAGCAAAAATATTTCTGAAATTAAAAAAAGCAAATCAAGGAGATGCACAAACAACCAATTTCACAGAAACCTTTTCATTTTGTGATGAGTGAAAATTGCAAATTGTATGAAAAATGATACCAAATTTGTTAAGGGGCACTTTGCCAAACCATTTGAAAGCCCATAAAGTAACTACTTTGTTACTTTATTGGAGAAGGTGACCAAAGTTAGTCGCATCTGATTTGTCTTTGACTAATTTTTGAGGCGTTTCAGTTACACCCGATACTACCTCAATTCCAAAAAAATTCTGTTCAGATCATTCTCAATGCCAAAATGGGTACCCTGATGTATGAGAGCTGGCCTTTTTAACTAGTCACTAACTAGAATCCCAGAGGCAGAGTTCTTTCTTTCCCAAATTACATTTATCTCAGTGTCATGTGTAAAGTATAAAGCTGACCTATGGCTGCTACAAAAGGAGGACTCATTGTGAGAGTCAATGTCCATACATGAAGGTGGCCCTCTCTGTTTCAATGCAATATCTGAAGTAATTGTTTAACAATCCAATATTCACAAAATTGTTTTTCATTTTTGATAGATGTTAACTTGAATATCTAAATCTTAACAGTGTGACTGTTAAGGACCCTTATGCAAAGGGTGCTTCTATTTGAGAGACCTAGATATTATTGAGTCATCAGTGGGACTAAGTGTAGACTAAGCGTCAACCTGTGTATTTCCCCTCCTCACAAAACTCATCTGCCACTTCCCCAACTCCAATTTTCCTTTTATCCCCCTCTTTCCCTTCCCTCCATCTATCCATAAACCTCTCCCCGGCATTACTCCTCTTCTTTCCTTATCTGACATCATTTTCACCTCTAGCCTTGGCACCATCCCCACCTGTTAATCATCTCCCCTCACCTGTATCCACCTATCACCTGTGTAAGGAAGAAGGAACTGCAGATGCCGGGTTATACAAAGATAGACACAAAGTGTCTCGGAGTAACCCAGCAGGTCAGGCAGCATTTCTGGAGAAAAAGGATGGATGACGTTTTGGGTCGGAACCCTTCTTCAGACTAAGAGTCGGAACTGTAGGTAAGAAAAATAATCACTTGCCAGGTTTTGCCCCACCCTCCCTCTCTTTTGTAACACTCCATTAGTCTGAAAGATACCAACCCGAAACATCGTCTGTCCCTTCTTCCCTAACACAGAAGCTGCCTGCATGACCCATCGAGTTCCTCCAGCACTTTGTTTTTGCTCTGATACAAAACATTTAGAGACTTGTGAAGATAAACATAACCCTCTGGGTCAGAAGAATCTAGAATTGGGAGTCACAGCTTCAAAATAAAAGGTAGGGTAAATTTGATGACGTCCATCCTCACTCAGAGGGTGGTGCTCTTTTGGAATTTTGTTAGAGACTGAGTTTTCTGTGGTAAGTGTGCCATCTAGGGGCAAAATAATTACAGCTAATTTGTTGAATTCTTCTGGTTATTCATTCCACTCAAGGCAAAACATATTAAGAGAGCTTAACTAAGACAAAATGCAAAAGGAAGTAACTGCTTCTATTCATGATTAACTATTTAAAAGCCAAAGGAAGGTTTTTTCCCCCCCCCAAATAAATATACTGTTTGTAAAACAATATTTTCCAAGTTCATCAAACTGGGTTCCAGAATGGTGAGGAAGAAGGATCTCAACCCGAAACATCAACTATCCATGTTCTCCACAGATGCTGCCTGACCTACTGAGTTACTCCAGCACTTTGTGTAGTTTATCATTGGCATATGTAACCAAGTACATAATAAAACCTTTTTGTTACCTGCTCTCCAGTCAAGGAAAAGACCATGCACTTTGACATCAGTGTATAGATGTAGTATAAAGAGTAGTGTGCAGGGAGGAACTGCAGATACTGGTTTAAATCAAAGATAGACACAAAATGCTGGAGTAACTCAGCGGGACAGGCAGCATCTCTGGAGAGAAGGAATGGGTGACATTTCGGGTCGAGACCCTTCTTCAGTCTGAAGTAGAGGCCCAATGCTGCCAAACGCTCATTATAAGTTAATCTACTAATTCCTGGGATCATTCTTGTAAACCTCCTCTAGATCCTCTCTGGAGTCAGCACATCCTTCCTAAGATATTGTGCCCAAAATTGCGCACATCCCTGTTTTTGTATACAAGCCCTCTTGAAATAAATGCTAGCTTTGAGCTTGCTTTCTTGAGTGGGTGAGGCTGGATCATGAAGATTGTTGAAATGCAAACAATTTAAAAAGTTGAGCATCTCTGGAGAGAAGGAATGGGTGACGTTACGACCCGAAAGGTCACCCATTCCCTCTCTCCAGAGATGCTGCCTGTCCCACTGAGTTACTCCAGCATTTTGTGTTTATCTAGGATAGAGTACAACGTTTAGTGCAAGGTAAAGTCCAATGAGGTAGATGGAAGGCCAGGACCGCTGTCAGAACTGCTCTCTAGCAGGTGAGAGGATACTTCAGTTGTCTAATAACAACTGGTACGAAACTGTCCTTGAATCTGTGGGGAAGCATTTTCAAACTTCTGTACCTCTTGCCTGGTGGGAGAGGAGGGAAGAGGGAGTGACCAGGGTGGTGTCCTTCATTCCAAGTTTGTTTTGTCCAATTTGTTTTTCTATTTACAGGAACGTAAGAAACAGTAGGACAACCTGGCCGTTCAATCCCTTGAACATGTTCCACCATTAGGCTTATATTCGCTGGGATTTAGGATGAGAGGGCATCCTATAAAATTCATAAGGGATTGGACAGGCTAGATGCAGGGAAACATTTCCCTATGTTGGGAGAGTCCAGAACCAGGGGTCACAGTTTAAGAATAAGGGGTAGGCCATTTAGGGCTGAGATGAGGAAAAACCTTTTCAGCCATAGAGTTGTGAATCTGTGGAATTCTCTGCCACAGAAGGCAGTGGAGGCAAATTCACTGGATGTATTCAAGAGAGTTAGATATAGCTCTTAGGGCAAATGGAATCAAGGGATATGGAGAGAAAGCAGGAACAAGGTACTGATTCTGGATGGGGGGTACACAAAAAGCTGGAGAAACTTCAGTCTGAAGAAGGGTCTCGACCCGAAACGTCGCCTATCTCCTTCGCTCCTTAGATGCTGCTGCACCCGCTGAGTTTCTCCAGCTTTTTGTGTACCCTCGATTCTCCAGCATCTGCAGTTCCTTCTTTAAAAATACTGATTCTGGATGATCAGCCGTGATCATATTGAATGGCGGTGCTGGCTTGAAGGGCCGAAGGGCCGAATGGCCTACATCCTGCACCTATTTTCTATGTATCTATTCAACAAGGTTGTGGATGACCTCTACTTCGCCATCATTTTCCTGCCCTAGCCCCTTATCTCTTGATTCCTCTGAGTTTCTCCACCAAATTTTGTCTACCTTCGATTCTCCAACATCTGCAGTTCCTTCTTGAACAAGGTTGATTGATTTATTTGTGTAGAACAGTGATGGAAGTCTGACTTTTGCTTTGTTTCTCTGAGTTTTTCTCTATATATATTGTATTGTATATCTTTATTATCATTTTTCTGAGTACTTATATACCCCGAGGAAAACGAAAAAGCGTTTCTCAACCAGTGTGTGGTAAAAAATAAATAGAAATAAAGAATAAAAGTACATATATCACGAGTTCCGATCGGCAGTGGCACAACAAAGGCTCTGCTTCAGTGTGTCCAGGTTGGTGTTTGGTGCGCGATACTTTGGCAGGGCGCAAAGTCCGTTTATCAGTCTTATAGTCTGCGGGAAGAAGCTTAGGAGCATCCTGCTGGTTTTGCTGTTCACAGACGCTCTCCATCCAATCCGACTGAGCTGGAGCTATTTTGCAAAGAAGAATGGGCAAATATTTCAGTCTCTAGATGTGCAAAGCTGGTAGAGACATACCCCAAAAGACTTGCAGCTGTAATTGCAGCGAAAGGTGGTTCTACAAAGTATTGACTCAGGGGGGCTGAATACTTTTGCACGCCACACTTTTCATTTTTTTATTTGTAAAAAGATTTGAAAACCATGTATCATTTTCCTTCCACTTCACAATTATGCGCCACTTTGTGTTGGTCTATCACATAAAATCCTAATAAAATACATTTACGTTTGTGGTTGTAACGTGACAAAATGTGGAAAAGTTCAAGGGGTATGAATACTTTTGCAAGCCACTGTATATCTCTTCCTGTATATGTCCAGCAATAAAGGGAGTGGAGCACCAATAATCCTGCTGGCGGTCTTCACAATCCTGTCCAGTTGGTGTCGTTCGTACTCCTTGCAGCTCCCGAACCAGGAGGTGATGCCGTAGGTTAATGTGCTCTCGATTGTCCCCCTATAAAAAGTTCGTAGGTGTGCAGTGGGGAGACCTGCTTTCCGTAGTCTTCGGAGAGGGTGTAGTCACTGCTGGGCTCTCTTGACCAGTGCTGTGGCGTTGGTCGTGGACGTCAGGTCATCTGACAGGTGGAGTCCTAGGAACTTCACACTGCTGACCCTTTCCACATCAGCTCCATCGATGCGCAGAGGTGTATGGCGTTGTTTTCCCGCCCTCCTGAAGTCAACCACCATCTCCTTCGTTTTTCCCACGTTGAGAATGAGGTTGTGGGATTTGCACCATCCTGTGAGCAGCTCCACCTCCATCCTGTACGCCGACTCATCATTGTCACTGACGAGACCCACCACTGTTGTGTCATCAGCGAACTTGTTGATGAAGTTGTTGTTGAATCTAGCAGTACAGTCGTGTGTAAGCAGACTAAACAGCAGGGGGCTTAGGACACAGCCTTGGGGCGAGCCAGTGCTCACGGCTGTGGTTTTTGATGTCCTACTGCCCACCCTGACTGTCTGCTGCCGTTGTGATAGAAAGTTCAGGACCCAGTTACATGTGCCAGCATCAACCCCCAATAACTCCAACTTCTCCACCAGACCAGCTGCTGCGGAATGATTGTGTTAAAAGCAGAGCTGAAGTCTATGAAGAGGATCCTGGCATAAGTATTTTTCCAATCAAGGTGTGGCAGTAAGAGGTTCAGTGTTGTTGAGACTGCATCCTCTGTGGATCGGTTGGCTCTGTAGGCGAACTGCAGTGGGTCTAGGTTGGCAGGTAGGCTATTTTTGATATGCTGCATAACCAGTTGCTCAAAACACTTCATCACTATGGGTGTTAGAGCCACTGGTCGAAAGTCATTGTGGCAGGCTGGGTTAGGTTTCTTCGGGACAGGAACGATGGTGGCACTCTTAAGACAGTTGGGCACTACTGCCTGGCTGAGAGAGGTGTTAAAAATATCTGTGAAGACATCTTTCAGTTGCTCGGCGCAGTCTCTTAGCACGCACCCAGGAATGTTGTCCGGCCCTGTTATATGTATAACAGCATGAATATAATCTGATTTCCATACATGAATATAGTCATTCATGTGCTGCACCTGTTGAGCAGAGCCTGGCTCTACTGTGGAATGTAGTTAGGAATGTAATTTAGCCTAACCTTATTCATACCTAATCCAATTTAAAGCATAAATGTTGCATCCAAGTGTAAGTTAAAAGACTCGCTACTGTATGCACCAGATTGCACAATTTCAAGCAGAAAAATGTAAAAGCTCCTTACCGTAGGAGGGGGAACAGCCCCCCCCCCCCCCGTCGCTAAGCTCCCTCGCAATTTCTCATTCTCAACTCTCACCCAATGTTGGCAGCCCTGTTTAGAGACTACAGTGCGTTGTGACAGAATATGTAAGAAAGGTCTATGACACTGTCAAAAATATTATACACCAGGCCCGTATGAAGCTTTTCAAAAAAGGGGGGGGGGGGGGGGTGGGGGGTGGCATGGCAGGATTACCCCAAAATTATGCGAAATAAATGCGTGCAATGCAGATCACAAGTGCAAAGCTCAAAGTCCCTTGCGGCCGAGGTCCAAGGCCTGCTTAAGGGCCCTGGAATCTCTGGGGTTTTAGATGACCTCTGGTGCATTGTGAGCTTTATTTTGGAGAATTTTTGAACCAAATTTATGACCAATATTTCAGAAATAATTTTGGCTGAGAAGAGTAAAGGGATGGGTGGAATGGGATGACTGGGTTCATTGTTGTATTGGGTTCATTGGTTGCCCTTGTTTTAATAATCAAGTTTACTGTAAAATGTTATAAAGGAGCATGCAAATAATGCAAATAAAATACTGTCAGTTAAATAAAACCTTTTTTTAGAAAATGTTTGTATTGATTTGATTGTCTGTTACTCTTCGACTGTGTTAGTGTGTGCACATTAAAATGGTGCAAAAAGAAAGTCGCAAACTATGGAATTCACATTTTTGCAGTATTATCAAGGAAAAGAAAGCAGTTCCAATTAATTGAAATTATTCATATGGAAAAAATAATTGCTCTAAAATCTACCTTCATTTTACAATCTCACTAAAGATAATCCCTTTCCCTCTCCCCCTCCTCCCTCTCCATCTCTCCCCTTCCCCCGTCTCAACCCCCCCCTTCCCCCTCACATCCCCCTCTCTCTCTCCCACCCTCTATTGCAGAGAGGCTCCAACTCCTCGCTGCAAACACCGCACCCCCCCCCCCCCCTAAGAAACTGGCACTCTCGCAACGCAATAGTCCACTACTTACCTAGAGTAGACATGAGGCATCGAGGTGATTGTGTGGAGTGCAAATGGAGATCTGAACCCGCCCGGGCCCACTGCGCACGCGCGGAGAAACAGCGTCATTTTGCGTTGCTGCTGCGTCACCAGCTTCCCCCAACTGCACAGCCGCGGATGGTCGCAATGTTTTCCCCCAAAACTTCCAGCGGGCCGGAAACCAGAATTTCGGGTAGTTGATAGCACTCCAATTTATTTTTTCTCGGGATTTCTTTTACTCTGGGGATAAGAAAACACCCTGGCTGGAGCCCCCCCAGATTTTGAGGCCCTAGGCTTCAGCCTATGAAGCCTATAGGTTAATCCGGCCCTGCCGAGGCCCCCCTCCCCCCCAGATCTTGAGGCCCTAAGCTTAAGCTTGTACGTAAATCCAGCCCTGCTGGTGACGTCATTGTGCAGTAATGCTAGACAATTTAAAAATAGTTTTCAATTCAACAATCTTCATGATCCAGACTCACACGCACCTCCTCTGCTTGCAATTAATTACCATCGATGTTCAATGTGCTGCCTGCTAAAATGATGGCCCCAGATATCAACTGAGTTAGCCAATTTTTCAGCTACTGCAGCTGGTCTCATTTTCACTGGGTTTGCCCAGGAGAGGGTACTATTGGCGCTGCAGAAAACCAACTAATCCTCTCATGTTTCAAACTCCATCAACTTATTTATGATGGGTGTAAATATCATTATATTTGGGTTTGATACTTTCATAGTGTAACCTGATTAGGCATGGTGGAAAATGGCAGAGAGAAACAAGGAATTAGATTTTTTTAAATGAATCAGTAAGCTTACAAAAGCAAAGTGGGAGATTAAAAAAAATCTTCAAATAAGTGGTAATGCCCAGAAGTTTCACATCCCTGCTGGAAGAATATCAGGGATTTAAAACACATTCGCTGGAAAAATTAATGGTTGAGCCACATGGACTGTGTGCAATTCTGGTCACACTACAGGAAAGATGTCACTTGCCTCGAGTAGGTGAATCGAGGACCAGTGGACACAGGTTTAAGGTGAAGGGGAAAAGATTTAATAACTTTTTCACACAAAGCTGCCAGAGGAGGTTGTTTAAGCTGGGACTATCCCAACATTTAAGAAACAGTTAGACAGGTACATGGATAGGACAGGTTTGGCGGGATATGGGCCAAATGTGGTAGGTGGGACGAGTGTAGCTGGGACATGTGTGGAAGTTGGGCCAAAGGGCCTGTTTTCCACATTCTATAATGTGAGTGAACAGATGATGCAGAGGATATTTGCCAGGATATTACCTAAATTGGAACATTTCAGTTGTAAGGAGAGACTGGATCTTGCCAATTAGATGCATCAAACACACTGTCACGCTACTTAACATTTTAACAGCACACTGCTGTTCATACAGCTACAAAATGACTTAAAAAGACAGATTTTAGTTTTTCATTTGGAAGTCTACCTTTTCTGCTGCTGACTCAGTTTGGCATTGCTGTGAAAGGTTGAAAGGTGAAAGGTACACATTTACTCATCTGCACCACATTGACCCACCTTGGGGAAAAAGGACTGAGAGTCCGTAGCAGCTTTTCATTGAGGATCTATGGACACAAGGATGTGTATAGACAATACCTCCAAGCCCCTTGGTTTCACATGAAACAAAATTGCAGTTATGCTAAGATCCCTGGCATTCAGCTGTTACTGCAATTTGCCTAATACATTGACACCTAAACAATATAATTTTGAAATAAATCTCAGCTGACAATCTATTGCAGTACCAGACTGCTGAGGTGCCATCCTTTGGACAAGACATCAAACCAAGGTTTGGTCTGCTCTCCCTGACAGAAGTGTTGCTGGTGTATCAATCTGAAGAAAAGTCCTGACCCAAACCATCACCTATTCATGTTCTCCTGAGATGTTGCCTGATCGGCTGAGTTACTCCAGTACTGTGTCTTCTTTTTTAAACCAGCATCTGCAGTTCCTTGTTTCTACATATTGCTGATTACCTGATTGCTATCAGGTTGCTGTGCAGTACAGGTTGGCTTTATATCGGTGAGTGCACTTCACCATACTACTTCATCAGTTGAAATGCACTTGAGTATGTTTTTAAACAGTCAGGAAGGCACTGTAGAAATGTACATTTTTTATATTCTAAGGAAAATTCAAACTCACCAACTGTTTAAAAAGGTCATTGTCAAGTAAAAATAATTAGAAGATCAAGACCCTCTTCAATGTTGGTAAATCAGATGACATATCTGTTAGTAATGTACTTTATATATATATATATATATATATATAATTCCCTTTCAAATTTCTTTGAAGAGTCTACACAGTCCTTGCATTATTTTTATTAACAGTGGGACAGATCAACCTGTAGACCCAGTAGTTCGATTATCTTTATTAAATTCCGAGGAACACCATATGTTTGGTATTACAACCATGATTCGATTTAATGGACCGTCAGCAAGATCATAAGCTGCAGCAGATGGAAGATATTTCAAATGTTATTCAAGAGATCTACTGTAAAAACTATAGAAATATAACTTTTCCTGTCTTTAATCTTTCTATTTTCTGAAGATCTCCTTTACACTGTGAAATTGGGGTAATTAGTAAATGCGCAGCAGGAGACATCGGCTATTGTATCTAAGTGACTGTCGGGGACTAGGCACTGTGGCTAACTTGGGGAATGAGGGTACCAGAAGTATCACGACCGACTCGTTTAAATGTTAAAAGTATGGAATATTTGAATATAATGTGCGCTTCTCAAAAAAGTGCATAAACACTTTATCCAAATGCACTAGGGATGTACAACGTACCAGGATCAGAAGCAATGTACCATCATCACACAAAGTAACTCGCATCTTTGGGCTAGAGTGTGAGCAAAACATGGGGAGGTGGAACTAAAATAGTTTGTAAGTAACAAGAGGTTAACAGAATACAATTGATGCTAATTATTTTGTAGTTTAAAAAAAAAAGATTTTATTACATGGAAGTCATTGTTAATTATTAGGCCTCCCTGAGCACAATAGAAAAGTGATAATTTTAATTAAAATTCATAGTACCTTGTCACAGGTATGAAATAGGCTACAGAAATGGGCACAGAACTAAACAATTTATGCACACTAGACTCCTCAGCCGCACATAACTAAGATTAGATTAGCAGTGCATGTTTAAAATTCCACTCGTTCAACCTACCAGGTTCCAAAACCAGTGCACATGCTGTGAAGGTCCATTGTCTTATTCCCCTCCAGGGTGAAAATAATAATGTACATTATAATTCTTCACTATCCAACCCTGCTTTGATCACATGGCACTGCATTGGCTACAAGGTTCTGTTGTCGTCTCCATGTGAACGGCAGACTATTATTTTTAATGCCTATGGTCAAAAGGAGAATGATGTACACGAGAATTCCCAGTTCCATAGTTCTTAACATTGCTGCCGCTGTGAAATATAATGCAACAATGCCCAAAAAACTATGAAACCAAACAAGATTAGCCGAACACCTTGCTGGTTAATATTTTGCTTACGTAAACATTGTACTGGAGGCGTTCCTAAGTGCCAGGAAGAGGGCAGGGGTGAAGGGAAAACATGCGAGTCCAGCTCAGCTCGATCTGGCTTCGATCGGAACATCACCTCCTGCTACCAGTGTTGAAATGACAGACATTAAGACTTGAGAAGATGCAGCCTGTGCACCCTCGCCTCACTTCAAGCTGCGGCGGCTGGTAATGCATTACAAAGGATCAAGAAAAATAAAGTACAGCTCGTACTCTAAAAGAGTGCAAAAGATGGAAGCATCTCTAAAAGCAGCACTGAATCAAAGGTTCATTCCAAATTACATTCAGTTATTGCCCAAGGCAGTCCTCTGTCACACCCTGTGCAGCAAGCTCTCCAAGGACATTGTTCAGATAGTTGGGATCTGGGAATCCATGGCCAGAGACATTGGATCCCTTCTCCGTTTTATGATGAATTTCATTCCAAACTACTGTATCCATTTCTCCGGTTGTGCTTGACGTTCCCACAGTAAAAATCAGCCTTCTGTTCCATGCTACTTTCAGAAGCTCCAGAACCTAAAGTAAATGATTCAGATTAATTTACATTCATTCTTTGATGGCTATGCATGCATGGCCACCACTGGAGAATACAACAAATGGAAGGCTTGGAACTGATTCATGTTATTAGTTTATCTCAACTGGCTTCCACAAAAGCAAATTAAGAACATTCTGATTTGACTTCCAATGAGGCCTGCTATTCTAGGAGTTTCACCAGAATGACCATTTCTGAAGGTCATGTGAATATCTTACTGGTCTACACGGCTTTCCGGCTTACTCCCCCACCCCTGATCAATGGTGAAATAGCCCACTAATATACTCATCGATGATACGCTAACGAGAGTGCCCTATTCTGTACAACATTAATGACCAGATGTCATTGTCTTACTTGAGATCGAGTGACAATAACCACCTAATACACAAAAGAATTCACACCATTGAGGCGATGTGTAAAAAAAGGAAAGGTAAATCGTTGAATAAAATATCACATATCAGGGTTATGGGGAGAAGGCAGGAGAATGGGGCTGAGAGGGAAAGATAGATCAGTCATGATTGAATGGCAGAGTAGACTTGATGGGCTGAATGGCCTAGTTCTGCCCCAATAACTTACGAATGTGCAATGGCATACTTTGCACACATATCAACACGGACACTAGACTGCTGCACCTGATACTAGAGAAACTCATCTTTCAGGAGGTAAACAAGCAATAACATTTAAATAAAAACAATGCATCCTATAGTTATATTCTTCCAGAGAATTGCAATTTGGACAACAGTGGGCAGTATTTAATATGGCAATATGGCCAACCAGCAGATAACTCGTTCTTTAATTGTTAAAACATATTGATATTACAGTTACATTACCTGTCTGCCCTTTTCGTTATAAGGCAGGTAGCAATGCCGGGGGAAGCCACGGGCCGTATACGGTTTACCGGGATTTGGGTGCTCAGGGCCCTGTGAAAAATCAGAGGCATCACATGAATAAACAGAATATTCCAGCTGCCTTTCATTTCTAGGGTATTCCAGAGCTTGTCAGACTGGTTTCTAAATGACTGTTCACCTTCTGTGGATTGCCTTAAGTGCTGATCAGCTTAAAGACACTGATAGTGTGCAGGTGTGGGGCAGAATCTGGGGCAGGGGAAAATGTCAGCGGAATTATTGGGAATGTCGGGGGAATTTCTTTTAAATTGTGACATGACTTCATTGTTAGTGCAGACTCAGTGGACTGAAGATCTGCTTCATTACTGCACGACTACAACTCAAATGCATAACCATGTCTCCTCAATGTAACCTTGCTTAATAGCATTAGAACATCTCCCAATCAAGTTCAAAAGTCTCAGCAGCTTTAAACCTCATACTTGCCCTGGTCCCGATTATGAAAAACATCAATGTCAAAGCTCTATCTAGATCCTGAAGTTGGAAATAGTGCAATTTTTAAGCAAATGGTATCGGTGTCTTCACTCCATCCATTGACAACACATATGTGTGGTAGCAGAGGCAACAGAACATGGAATATGTATGGAAGAGCATGAACACTTAAATTAAAAATCAGCCTGTTATTTCAAACACGGTGTTTGAAATTTGACTTCAATTATTTTCTGATGATTAATGAACCCAGTGAATTCACTAACTGTGGTGAACTCAAACTGAGCTTGAACATCCGTCACATAACCTATACATCCAAGAGATCACTTTGATCAATATAGATAACTAATTAGAACAATCCATGTATTGATGGACAAGTAATGTTAATTCTGTATAAAGAGGTGAGGAAGAGAGATGAGGCAGGAACAAGTGAGTTCAGGTGGGAAGAGGGGTGGAGATGGCAACAAAGTCTGGGAGCTGATAAAAGGAGACAGCAAAGGTTTGCAGGGTATGGAATCTGCTAAAAAGTGACAAATGGAACAAAATAATGGAGTGATGCTAGTCAAATTAATTTAATAAATCAACTACATCTTCCTACAGCGTTGAAATTATACAACCAAAACCAGCTATATACACACAGTATGTGGATCACATTTTTTTCCTATAAATACTTAATCTTTTTCCACAAACAAAATCTTCTTATAGCTGTACAATTTCAATGTAAATTGATGACGTAATTGAGGCAGGTATAATGAGAACATTTAAGGAACATTTGGACAGGTACACGCATAGGAGAGATTGAGAGGAATATAGGTAATTGGGATCTAGGTAATTGGAAGTAGCTTAGGGAATCTTATGTATGTATGTTAGGCCAAAAGGCCTATGTCTGTTCTGTATGATTGTATGATTGTAGGAATGTCTAACAGATGGTTACCTGAATACCGTGAGGGATGTTATACACAATTTGTATCGATCCAGTGTCTGGATATCCTGGCAATGACTGTGGTAATAAATAAATATCCATCCTTCCTTTAGGTTGTGTTCCAGTTTTTTCACCGTAGATCATCTTACACGAAGGACATTGTAAACTGCCATCCTGGAAAAAAATGAATGCAGTTGCCTAGTAAACATCAGTAATTTGGAAATTATTACTATTTGTGGGACAACACAATTCTCCCTATGTTACCAGCCAGCCAATAAGTGTACAATCTCCATATGGCACTCTCAACTAAAACAATGGTTTTTAGCTGTGCTAACCTGGCAACTTTTAGCTGTGTCAGTGCAGAAAGAACTACTTTTGTCTTGTGATTATCCTTGGAATTCCTACTAATTTCTCATCAGTAAAATCAGTGAATGTAGCATGTAGAATATATGAAGAACATTTAGGGAAGCAGTCTAAACAAAAAGTCTTGTTACACTGAACTAGGGCAAATGTTTATCATTTGCAAAGCCCCTTATTGAAAAAAAACTTTCTCCCTTAAGGGGAAGACTGCATGATCTCTTTAAAAAAGACGACTAGATTATAGAAACGAGGAACTGCAAATGCTGGTATACACAAAAGGACACAAAGTGCTGGAGCAACTCAGCGGGTCAGGACGGGACCCTTCTTCAGACTGGCAACTAAATTACATTAGATTATAAAGTGGGTCAGTTCTTGGTACCTTGTTCCCATTTTCATACATGGCCATCATACACAGCAAGTGGAAGACATGGCCACACCTTGAGAGCTTTCCAACTGCATTCGACTGAATGGTTCTTGTCCTGGACATTCCATCATATCCAGACAAGGTACTCAACTTCTCCATGCAAATGATACAGTCCTTAAACACACAAAAGAAGAGCAACATTTAGCTTTAGCAATACCGAGCAGAATGTCTTGTGCTGATTTGCAGTTTGGAATCTGTGTGCCCGGATGCATTGGGAAATGAGCAGCACTGCACCATTATCTTGAAACACTTTCTTTGCACATTAGTGCTCAGAAATAGCAGTTTCTGCAATTAAACACCAACAATAGATTCCTCGGTGCCAGTAATTGAGGACAGCAAGTTAAATGAAGCAATCAGCCTGTAATCTCTTTATTCAGATTAGTACACATCAGGCGACACAGTGGTGCAGCTGGTAGAGCTGCTGGCTCATAGCACCAGAGACCACAAACCATTTCCTTCAACTAATAGTCTCCAATCACTAACAGGCACAATGGTTAAGAGCAGGACCCAGCCATTTGTCTTTTAAACGGTCTCATCAAGATCAGAACTGAATTTCTACCTCGGTACCACTTTTCTACACCCTCTCCACTTATACATTTACTTCCTCAATGTCCAGAAACTTATTCTCTACCTTGAAAACACTCTAAAGATTCACCTTCATGGCATTCAAGGTTAGAGAATTCCAAATATTCAGTATTGTTTGAGAGAAAAGACACCACCTCATTTCAGCATATCCCCACTTTAAAATCCTGGCAGCATTCAAACTGGTGAATAATAGAACACGTGGGGTTTTAGAAAAATAAAAGAACAAAAATAAGGTTTTGATAAAAAGGCACTCAAGGTATTGACAGACAATGAATGGCGTCACATCTTACAACATACTTGGTGTCACCCTTGAAGAATCCAAACAAACCAAGTATCTTGGCATCAAATTGCAGAATGATCTACGTTGGAATGTTCAGACTCATCATGCAACAGCGAAAGCCACAGGTATCCTAAACTTCCTGAGGCACAACTTCCATCATTGTTCAGCTTCTGTCAAGGAGAAGCTGTATTTCACCCTCGTTAGGCCTCATCTGGACTATGCAGTTGCAGCTTGGGACCCATACACAGATAACAACATTTCATCCATCGAGCGTGTCCAAAGACAGGCCGCTCGATTTGTTACTAACACCTACGAGAGCGAAGCGAGTGTCACCAAACTTCTGAATTCTCTGGGATGGAACCCTCTCCAAGACAGACGTGAAGCTCACCGTTTGACCTGTTTTTACAAAATGTTAAATGGTCAGCTAGACATAGATCACAAGACCTACACCAACCCCAAACCAATTAGGAGCAGACGAGGGCATTCGATCCAATTTGTGGTCCCAGCCACAAAGACAGATGTGTACAGCAATTCGTTCTTCCCACGCACTATTAAAGCATGGAATAATCTCCACCAAACCACGGTTGCCCAGCCAGATGCAACTAAATTTAAAGTGGCACTTTCTTCCCAATAACCCTCTCTGGCTTAACCCCTCCCTTCACCACCTCCAGTTTAAATTCCAGTTGGAATATTTTGGAGGACCAAGTAACCAAGAACCAAGAAAGAGAGAAACTGAAAATGTTAAAAGTAATGACTTAATTTTATTTTTACATATTTGTGCTGTGCAAGGGGAATAGTCCAAACTGAAAAAGGAAATTAAGACTTCCTGCTTAAATACACACTTTTTTTTGCACAAAAAGTTATAGCTACTCCAATACTTTAATTTCACCTCATCCAGATGCTCTTCTATTCTTGTCATGTAATTCTTTACTACATCTTCTGGATCTCTTACGACCTCTGTAACAGAAGAAGAAATGTAAAGATGATACAACTACACAGAAATCTGAACAAAACCGCGCTTGTATCTAATGTTCACTCCAAACTACCCCGATTGTAGGAGACCACCGGGTAAAATTGAAGCAGAATAGCCAGCAAAGCTTTTACAAGCACTAAGATAGGCAGTAAAAAGACCCCCAAAATCTTTTGAAACATGATAACTGATGGGAATGATTTCAGAATAAATGAACATAGATGACGTTTCCACCATCGCCACTTTTCTCTTATAATGAAATGACCAACATTTGTTCAAGACAGACACAAAATGGTGGAGTAATTCAGCAGATCAGGCAGCATCTCGGGAGAAAATGGATAGGTGACGTTTTGGGTTGGGACCCTTCTTTATGGTTTTGCTATTCATCTCTCATGTCGGGTTTTAAATACTTGCACAAGAACTAAAGATTACTTATTACTAGCTTTTGACAGTAACAATGAAATCACCTGATATCAATATTTGCCGCTGAATCAAATCATAGGAATTCACAGCACAGATGGAGTCAATCAGCCCACGGTTATTTAGAATTACGGCTCCCACATTTCTTGAACCATGCCAGGCTATGATGTATGAAATGCCACCATGATTCTCTGTGATTTTTGCCATCTGCACCACCCTTGATATGAATTGTTTACGGGGATACACAAAAGGCTGGAGAAACTCAGCGGGTGCAGCAGCATCTAAAGAGCGAAGGAGATAGGCAACGTTTCGGGCTGAAACCCTTCTAATTAATTGTTTACCTTTATTCCCTTCCATTAAAGAACAAGGCATCAAGCGTTTTCGAGAGGTAGCGGGATTGTTGCCCGCATTCTCCACCAGGCGACACAGCGCCAGAGACCCAGACTCAATCCTGAGTACAGGTGCTTGTCTGTACGGAGTTTGTACGTTCTCCCCGTGGGGTTTCGCTCCGAGACCTTCGGTTTCCTCCCGGACTCCAAAGACATGTAGGTTAATTGGCTTGGTATAATTTTATAAATGTAAAATTGTCCCTAGTGTGTGTAGGATAGTTAATGTGCGGGGATCGCTGGGCCAACAAGACAGTTTCCCCGCTGTATCTAAACTAAAGGGCTCTGGGGAACTGCCACATAGGCGAATAGAGACCTGTGATACATCACCCATGATCATAATGACTAGAAGGGCAAGCAGACTTTCCACTCGTGTTGTGTCATTTATCCACCAATTCCCTTTAAGCTGAAGCCAAAGTTATTGAACCCTGTTAAGGAATATTAAAAGTGACGTAAACAATATCAATGGGAACACATTTTCCCTGTCGAGTCTGGCTATTTTGTTTCATTTTACACAACTTTCATCTTCTTTCATGCTTTATTCTAAAGTAAATAGGTACAACCTCCCCTCCCTCCCCCAAACTAAAATTTAACTAAGCTTTAGCTAAAATCCTTCTCCCCCTAAACAAAACTGTGCTTTAGCAATGGGTCTACCAGTATTTGACAGATTTCATGACAGATTTACTTGTGAAGATGCATGTCAACATCCATCTTATCCACTTCATTGCACATTCAACCCACCCATAAAAAAATACCATGCACATCTCCAGATTTAATTCAATTTACCACGTTTCTGCTCACAACTATTAATATCTTTTTTGTAGCTTGAATTTTCCTCCTCACAATAAACCATGGATTGTGCCAATACATTGTGGTATTCACAAACTTCTTAATTGTGGCTCATACATTTAAGTTCATTCTTTGAAAATATATCTTGCAGAGCCCAATCCTAAACAGCTTTCCATTCACTGATGCACTCAAACTCTGAGTTGGTTGTTAATTTTGAAATTGTAATCCTCATTAAATCAGCCGTTTGTCCCCAGCAACAAGGATTTCTGGGAACAAAGCTTCTCATTGTTGTGTGCACATAGTTTAATGGATTAGAGCACAGCAATCAGTGTGAGATACACTTCTTCTCCATATGGACCCACTCCAACTCGCTGCCCTGGATTCCTTTTAATTAAAAACTCCAAGCACAGTTTCTGTTGATGGGATGGAGTGTATGGGGCAGTAACCTGCTGTCTATCAGACCCCAGTGCAGTTTTGGTTGTGACAGAGTTATTCCTTCCCAGAGTACATTATATTGCCAAGTTACACATGCAGTGCCATGCATAATGTTTGGGACAAAGACCCATCATTTATTTATTTGCCTCTGTACTCCACAATTTGCGATTTGTAATTTAAAAAAATCACATGTGGTTAAAGTGCACATTGTCAGATTTTAGTAAAGGCCATTTTTATACATTTTGGTTTCACCATGTAGAAATTACAGCAGTGTTTATACATAGTCCCCCCATTTCAGAGCACCATAATGTTTGGGACACAGCAATGTCATGTAAATGAAAGTAGTCATGTTTAGTATTTTGTTGCATATCCTTTGCATGCAATGACTGCTTGAAGTCTGCGATTCATGGACATTACCAGTTGCTGGGTGTCTTCTCTGATGATATTCTGCCAGGCCTGTATTGCAACCATCTTTAGCTTATGCTTGTTTTGGGGGCTATTTCCCTTCAGTTTTCTCTTCAGCATATAAAAGACATGCTCAATTGGGTTCAGATCGGGTGATTGACTTGGCCACTCAAGAATTGATCATTTTCTAGCTTTGAAAAACACCTTTGTTGCTTTAGCAGTATGTTTGGGATCATTGTCTTGCTGTAGAATGAACCACTGGCCATTGAGTTTTGAGGCATTTGTTTGAACTTGAGCAGATTGGATGTGTTTACACATTTCAGAATTCATTATGCTACTACCATCAGCAGTTCTATCATCAATGAAGATAAGTGAGGCAGTATCTTCAACAGCCATACATGCCTGGGCCATATCACCCCCACCAACGTTTTCACAGATGAGGCGGTCTTGGATCTTGGGCTGTTCCTTCTCTCCTTCATACTTTGCTCTTGCCATCACTCTGATATGTTAATCTTTCTCTCATCTGTGCACAAGACATTTATTCAGAACTGTGGTTGCTCTTTTTAGTACCTCTTGGCAAACTAACCCGGCCCTCCTATTTTTGCGGCTAACCCATGGTTTGCATCTTGCAGTGTAGCCTGAAGTTACACTGTTCATGAAGTCTTCTGCAGACAGTGGTCATTGACAAAGGGTACACAAAATGCTGGAGAAACTCAGCGGGTGCAGCAGCATCTATGGAGCGAAGGAGATAGGCAATGTTTCGGGCCAAAACCCTTCTTCGGACAATGTCATTGACAAATCCACACCTGACTCCTGAAGAGTGTTTGTCTGTCGGACAAGTGTTTGGGGATTTTTCTATATTATAAAGAGATTTATTCTGTCATCAGCTGTGGAGGTCTTCATTGGCCTGCCAGTCCCTTTGCGATTAGTAAGCTCAGCAGTGCTCTTTTTCTTCTTAATTATGTTCCAAACAGTTGATTTTGGTAAACCTAAGGTTTGGCTGATGTCTCTAACTGTTTTATTCTTGTTTCTCAGTGCCATAATGGCTTATTTGATTTTCATTGGCACAACTTTGGTCCTCATGTTGATAAACAGCAATTAAAGTTCCCAAAGGTGATGGAAAGTGGAGGAAAGACTAGGTTCTGAGAGTTTTCTTACACCTGCATTAAGGAGGCAATTAAACACACCTAAGCAATTACAAACACCTGTGAAGCCATGTGTCCCAAACATTATGGTGCCCTGAAATGGAGAGGACATGTATAAACACAGCTGTGATTTCTACATGGTGAAACCAAAATGTATAAAAATGGCCTTTAATAAAATCTGACAATGTGCACTTTAACCACATGTGATTTATTCTATTACAAATCTCAAATTGTAGAGTACAGAGGCAAATAAATAAATGATGGGTCTTTGTCCCAAACATTGAGGGCACTGTACAGCCTCTGCTATATAGCTCAAGTTATTTAACTGAATTGTCTGTTAATTCAAATTAAAATTGTGTGCTGGATTCATCAGAGTTACAATTAGATGTAATGGGGAGTTATGATCAGATTTCATAAAACTACTTTAATGCTGCTTTCCATCGGCTTATTAATGTGAGTCTCTGGCAGTCTATTCTCTCATTGCTTAAAATCTTTTACTTACTGTAATATTACACTTCATTTTTCCTCACATTTCTCGCCATTGAAATAGCATGCTGAGTAAATCTCTGCTGTATATTTAGTTTCTTAAATGGCAGGTGCTCAAATTCCCTCTACAAACTACGCTTTCACCCCCTCACGGTTCAAGACGGCTCTTTTCCCAAACCTTTGGTCATATGTTGTATTATTATATCAGCCATCTGAGGTATGGTTTTACCAAATTATATTCCCTTCCTTTTTACTGCCAGCAGGGCTAACAGGGGAATATTTTCTTATATTCCCCTTTCTAGCCAACCCTATGGAGTTTACCTGTTTAAACAGTATAACATATTCACATCCGGGAACACACGCTAAATTTAAAATTATTCTCAAAAAAAAAAAATGGCTGCCGGTTGCGAGAAAAGGTTCCCGTTTTAAAACTTCGACCTTCACATTGTCACATAAATGAATACATGAAACATAAATGGTTGCCATGGTTTTAGTACCCTTCTTTACAATGTTGCAATGCATATTGGAGATGTTCAGATTTTCCTCTAGATGTCTGATAATGGGTAATAATAACAATATTGATGTCCTCTTTCGGGAGATACGACATATATTGCCCTCACTAGATCCATATTGCCCTCGTCTTCGACCCAATATGAATCTACTTCAGGCAATGATGAGGCCTTCCATTCTAAGTCATGTAGATGCCTTCATTCTTCAGTGAACAGAGTTGCCAGCCACTCCACCCTCTTCCCCCCACTGTGCTACTCACAGTGACATGCTTGCACTCAATGATCTAAGTACAGGCTTATTTCTTTGCTACCTAAAGCTAACTGAACCTAAATGGAACATGTAAGCTTCTGATACCTATGTGGTGTCAGAACCTTACAGAGTGTATGTCAACTGCTGCATAGAACATCACAATGAATAAACCACTTTTTTTTTACAACCAGTTGAGAAAATGCTCAGCCTTTTCCAGCTGTCAAGAATTTTGAATATTTCTAGGTGTCTACAATATTCAAATGCTAGGAAAGACTCAAGGCATTTACCCAACATGGCCAAAACAATGAAACTGCCCTAAGTAGTCAAGTCAGTCTTACGAATCACTGCTAGCCAATCACTATTTTCCCAGAGCAGCTACAGATGGCTAATAAATACCAGTCTTGACAACACCCAAATCAATACAAAACAAGTCTTTTCTTCTGCAGTAATCCACTTATATTTTCATGCAAAGGGCCACAAAACATTATTCAGAAAGGAATTAAAATATTAAAAGAAATGTGAGCACTTAAGCAAACATGAATGGCAACCTATCACAGAGAGCTGGTACTTCAGGAGAGGAGAAAACCAAAATGATAAGCCCCAAATTAACAATGCCTCAACTTATTTGCTAAGTAACTGAATCCTACCCTGGACCATTGCCCAAGTCACATAAGTCAATGTCACGAGATACCCCTGGTAGTATTTATGCGCATTGTCCACCTTAACATCACTAGACAAAGCACTCCCGAAGGCAATCCCCACAACTCTAAAACACAGCAGAAACTAATATTTGCCGTTTCGGTCAAAGCCTCCAAATCCAAACATTCAACAAAGCAATTGTCGTTTCACATGGATATGATCAGGACATCGCACCACTGCATACACCTGCATTTACATCTGCCACAACAACTGAATGTACAGAGCAAATTAAACCCGGTCCATCATGGGTACAGACCTTCCCACCATCAAAGGGATCTATAGCCGGCGCCGTCTCAAAAAGGCAGCCAGCATCATCAAAGACCCACACCACCCTGGTCACTCTCTCAATTCACTCCTGTCATGGGGAAGAAGGTATAGCAATCTGAAAATTGTGACATCCAGGTTCAGGAACAGTTTCTCCCAAATGACCATCAAAGTTATTGAATACTACTAATGCCAACTAAACTCCAAACTATGAACTGCTTTGTTGCACTAGGAACTTTGGGACTTGTTTTTTGCACTATATTGGGCTTTTTATTCATTGAATTTTTAAATGTTTCTTTATTATATAATCTATTAAGTAATGCGTTCACAAAATTTGTTGTGGTGCTGCAAGAATTCCATTATTTCTATTTCTGTACATATAACAATAGAACACTCTTGATTCACTGAACAAGAGTTCCTACTATTTACCACAGTTGGAAGTTTCCAGAACCCCAAGACCATTTCCTACTCTTAAAACACCAGAGGTGCAGTTTATTCCAGCATCAATAATTTGCTTTCTGTTTTACACTTATCCAAACGGATGGAAGTTTGTAACACTAGCAATGTTTTAAATTGCAAAGTGATACACATTATTTGGTTCATTGGAAGCTTCTTTGCAATCATCATTAGAACTTGCCATGCAGAATTTGACACACATTTCTCCTGTACGGGCAGCATGTATTTTTGTTCCATGGAGAGAGAGGGAAGTGTTGGCTCATCTCCTATTCTGACAAACCTAGGTCTCATGCTATTGGATTTTCTGTCACACTGCCGAGTTTCTCTCCGGCTGCAAGCTGACTCCCAAACAGGCTGTTCTACTGCACATCTAGCATGCCTCTCTAAAGCTGACAAGGCGTGCTTATGTTTAAGTTTCATATCAAAACCCTCATTTGCTAAACAGCCGCAGTGACCAACTTAGTGTACACCACAAGGAAGTTGCTTAGCTGCCAAGTGCAAGCTTGACATTGTTCATATTGTGACATTTCAGGGTCACTGGACCCATGTGTGGAGCTGAAATCACAGCATGTCACAAGGCGATCTTGGCAAAGTCTTCAAATGATGATGTGGGCCCAGACGGAACTGCTGGCAGTATTTATGGTAGCATTATGTTCAGAATGCTTTGTTTGATACAAAGAATACAAATTGACAAGTGTTTTAATAATTAACATTTAACTTGTAAAGCAGCAAATATTTTAAAACCCAATAATGAGTCCAGACAACAGTAAACAATTAAAATCATTTCAAGCAAGTATAAAAGCAGCAGTGACAATTGCCTTCATTTGAAGTAAGACAGACGACACCAGTGTTTGAGAAGTAATCAGCATTTTTTGGCGGTTCTGGGATTTCTGCACCCGAGTAAGAGTGTGTGATTTCAATTTAATAGGAGCTTCATTTAGAGAATTCATTTGCTATGTACATTAGGTCATTAGATTCTTGGTACTTGGTAATGATCTGAATAGTAACGAGCATGTGAACAAACAAAGTCTCCAATGTTTGAGAGTTAGTGATTTTTAGTTGCAACGATTCAATGATAGCAATGGCCAGCATATTATCTGGTCAAACATGGCTAGATCAAGCGTATTTCATGTGAGAGGAGATGGTAATTCCAATTACAATAATGTGGATAGATTCTGCCGTGTTAGAGATGGGTGGTACAAGCATTAGTTGCCCCCCCCCCCCTCCAAATGCAGTATGGATTTTGCTCTATGCAGATGTAGACCACTTCATTTTCTGGGGACATACAACTAGAAAGGAACACTTTGGCAAACATCCCCATTTTCTCGGCCCGAAACGATGCTGCTTCCTTTTGTGTATCCCTTTCAGACGTTATGATGGAAGGCAGGTTAGTCTGCACCGTTAACTGGATATAACGCGAATGATGAATTAGGGGACACTATCTATATTACATGGACCAAATTGGTTATAACACAATTTTAATCAGGAACTTGAGAAGCACTTTAAAGTTACTTTGAAAATGAACAAGTTGAGAGAAAAAAAATTCGAAAAAGACAGTTCCATGCATTTTGCTCACAGTAATCAGACACCATTGTCTCTTTGGAAGACAGTTCCTACTTTAACCGCAAGTGGCCACCAAAAATGAAATGCAATCGCTTGTATTGGATCTTGTGCAATTACACTATTAAACAATGTAACATACAGCTCTTAGTAATGTTAGCTAGCAGTAAAAAAATAAATTGATAGCTGTTAAAAATATGTTTGTTAATAGAAAAATCTTAGCTATTCAAATAATCCTGTGAGAGAGATAACTTTGTAATTCCGGTCTGAAATTCTCTAGCCTCAAATCCAATTGATACAATTTTCTATAATGCAATGTTTCTTTGGAACACAACTATCGAGTTAGAACAGAACTACCGTAGCTGAGGATAGTTAGGCCTAGAACAATGCCCCGAGGAACTCCTGCAGTAATCATTTTTCGGTTCAGATTGATTGATCTCCAATTATATTTTTATGTGTGAGACACAACTCTAACCTTGGGATGTTTTCCCCTGATGGCTACCACCTTCAGCTTTACCGGGGAATTTTGGTCAAATGTTCGCAATATATATCGAGAATTCAGCTTATTGACTCAAGTTTGGAGCAAGGCTCTGATTAGGTTTGCAATCAAGTTGTCCTTGCAAAACCCAAGTTAGGCATCAGTGAGGATGTTATTGAAGAGTGAATGCCACATGAGTTCAAGTTCAATTGAGTTTATTGTCATGTGTCCCTGATAGGACAATGAAATTCTTGCATTTCCTTCAGCACTACAGAACATAGTAGGCATTGGCTACAAAACAGATCAGTGTCCATATATTATTATATAAATATATACACAATATACACATATACATTATATAAACATTTTCACTGACACTATCCATCACTTTGCTGATGATCAAGACCAGATTGACTGGATGGTATTCAGGCAGATTGGATAAGCCCTGCTATTGTTCACTGGACATACATGGGCAATATCCCACCTTGATGGATTGATGCCAGCATTGTATCTGTAGAGGAACAATTGGGGTACAGCCACTGCTAATTCTGTAACATGAGTCCTCAATACTGAAAGATCCCATTCAATTTTTTGATGAATGCTCCTCAGCTTTTTGAAAAGATGACATTGTGGCTTGCACCTGAAATCTTCAAATATCGATCACATTCATTAAACTATCTAAAAATTCTCCTTCAACTTCATTCAGGAACAAAACAAATCAAAATATTGTTAGTATTGAATAGTGGATATGCAGGCTTTCCTGTCACATGTTTCTATTTAGTTAGCTCATCTAGACCACAGTAACCTTTCCCTGAGAAATAATTTACAGTGAATTTAAAAGTTGTGCCAGCTTTCTCACTTCAAATTAACATCATTCCAGTTATGCGGTTATATCCGTGAAGCTCTAAATACTTGAGGGAAAAGGGTATTACTTTGACCCTTGTGGGGTTTTATGATGTTGCCAAACTTTTAAAAACTTGTCCAAGAGGTATTTGTTCATTTTAGAGCCTTTATTAATGTTGGCGAACACAAGTTGTCAAGATTGATTGACTCTGGAGTCCTATTATAAAAAGGGATGTAATTTACAACACTGAGACACAGACACACACACACGCACACACAATTCACGTTCAATTCTCTGCACTTCTGAAGGGTTGCTGGATTCAAAAGGAGTTTTGATAACTGACATCTGCATTTAGCATGGTATTTTTACTAAATATGCAATGAGAAAATGTAATAAATGTACACATTTGACACCAAATACATACCTTACAGGATTACTTGGAAATACATTTTTCCAAAAGGGACTCATTTTAAATATTCAATATAATAATTTTGCAAAGTTAAAAAAAGTCAAATAATTATTTACTCAGGGGAGTGGTAAAATGCTGTCAAAAAAATAATACACTGAATTCTATGCGAGTGAAAAGAAGCTTTTAATTTCAGCCCTGGATGTAATTTGGATTAAATGGTAATAGGCTAATGAGAATACTTACATGAGATGAAAAGAAATATAATTGAACCAAAAGTAGACATTTTGAATTCCAAACTTAATGTGGCTACATGCAAACATTTGAGGCAACGGTAAGTTTTGGTACCTTAGGTGGAATGTAGGAGAACCTGCAAATGCAAATTGCTACCAATGCAGCTATTTGACTCATTGCACCTTTCATCATTTCAATTCTACATTATAGTGTCATGGCAGGATTTATGATTATGTCAAAATAATCACAAAACCTAATGCACCATAACAATTGGGTTGATGCCAGCAATCTCCTTGGTCCCAAAATTGCACCAGTCAATGCTGTTATTGAAAGTTAGAATTAATTCAAGTGGAGGTTTAAAGCAAATTAGAATAAGGAGGAATAAAATCATGCCATATCAAGCTTAAAACTTGTCTCCAATGGGCAACAGAAAACAGACCAAAACTGAAAGTAAATAGGAAATCTTTTTTTAACTACCTTTTCTGGACATTTTCTTCGATCTCTTAAATGACTTATCTCGGGCAGTGCTGAGCTTTTTATCCCTTTTCCTTGAGTCAGCATTGTCTACGGGTTTAGTTGCGCGGGTGAAGCACACAGGCAGTCCAGCAGCACACATCAGAATTGCGGTCATGCCTAAAGGTTCAGTGGTCATCAGCATGCACAGGGGAACGGTGTAACAAAAACAAAATAGAGCACACAAAAGTAAATTAAAAAAGGAACCAGAGGAAATAAAAGAAAGTCAACAGAACTGAAAATCAAAATCGCCAAGTGACAAAAATTAATTCATGACACAAAAAGTGGAAGTAAAATTAGTCTGACATTATAGGCCCCTTCACCTCACCAGTGATTTGAAAGAGACTAGGAACAAAACCCACAGGATAAGTAGACAGGCCAGTGTGGATACCAGGGCAACACCAGCAGAAACAATGGAATACTATTTTAGCAGGGAAATCCTAGTTCAGATAAACATTTTAATGCCACACAGATGTGGTTCTAAATGAAGTATCTATTTAGAATATGCAATAAAGTATGAAAGCATCAACGTCTGAGCAGGTCCAATATTCAGATTTTTCACAAAGCACGGTGCCTTGCACCCCTTCTATGCAGCATTCACTTTCTGAAAAATCAATGTCTTCATCCTTTGTATTCAGCGTGGGAGCTCCATGTTAAACTGTTCCCACACCCTTGCTCAATTAAATATGCAATTGAAAATGAGAGTATTGGTCATTATTATACAGTTGTGTGGAGTATTTGGAAGAATTGCCTCTAATTTTAAATTAGATTTTTCACTCCTGCAGAAAATCTCTACAAAGATTGAAATTTTTCCGAGTATTAATGTGTGAAGATGATTATCCTTACATTATGTGTTTCCTGTTACTGTGATGTCATACAGAGATAATTGAGGGTACACAAAAGGCTGGAGAAACTCAGCGGGTGCAGTAGCATCTAAGGAGCGAAGGAGATAGGCGACGTTTCGGGTCGAGACCCTTCTTCAGACTGGTCAGGGATCAGGGAAACTAGATATATAGACGGTGATGTGGAGAGATAAAGAACAATGAATGAAAGATATGCAAAAAAGTTAATATGTCACCTATTAAGGTCAGGATAATTAATGGCCAGTAATCAACAGAGCATAGAAGAGTGAACAGAATTTCCCAAAACTCCACAACTAATATTGACAAGGTTTTGGAGAGGATTCGATCCTGGTTCGATCCTGACTACAGGTGCCATCTGTGCAGAGTTTGCACGTTCTTCCTGTGACTGCGAGGGTTTCCTCTGGGTGCTCTGCTTTCCTCACACATCCCAAAGACATGGGAGTTTCCAGGTTAATTGGCCTCTGTAAATTGCTCCTAGTGTGTAGAGCATGGATAAGGAAGTGGGATAACATAGAACTAGTGTGAACGATGGTCGACGTGTACTCGGAGGGCCGAAGGGCTTGTTTCCACGCTGTATCTTCAAAACTAATCTACATACGGAGATGCTTAAAAACAAGGAAGAGACATTTAAATCGAAAAATAAAAAGCTACAGATGCCAGACTAAAACAGAAAATGCTGGAAACACTCAGCAGGCCAGGTTGCACCTGTGGCAAGAAAAACAGAATTAACATTTCAGGTTGTCGACACGGGGTATGATGAAGGGAATCCAGCTGGAATGTTAACTTGACTTCTCTTCCCATGGATGTTGTCAAGCCTGCTGAGGGTTTCCAGCATTTTCTGCTTTTATATTTAAGTTAACTAAAAAAAGAGACGGGGGGGGGGGGGGCGGCGCCGGCTACCCAAATTGAATGTTAAGTACATAGATTGTTTGTTGAAAACAAAACCCACCTATGAATGCATTTGAATGGGTGATAAAAAAAAACATGCAAATATCAAAAGCTGATAAAATTACTTTTAATGGCTGAATAAAATGGATGGCTAATAGAAATCTTATGCAAAACTAGAAAAAACTTTACAAGTTTACAACTCTAACTAAAAAGTGGAAAAAAGATCAATAACCTTATTGACAGTTCATCAAAATGGTGTTAAGACAGCAAAATGTCATTTAGCAAAAGTCTATGATAAGGATCTGATTTAAAGCAGTCAATTTGCTTTGGTCAGAAGAATCAGGTGAGGAAGCGACCACAGTGTAACACTCTCTTCATTCAGGATATTGACAACGGAAGCTTTGGAGGTGATTAGAATATTGCCTTCCATTATCTGTCCACTGTGTAAATGGTAATATATTTGACGACTGGTAAGTGTATTCATCGTTTGCCTTAATTTTTGATAAATCACAAATTAATCGACACCTTTAAGTTTTTAATAGAATCACAAACAATTCCTGGCCTGTAATCTAGCAGATGCACCACAGCGCGCCTACATTTATCACTTGATTGGAGGATTCTAACGCAACTACTGTCAACGTTTTAGCCAGTTCATTCAATCTGAAGTTGCACAGGAATTGTATGATGCATTGATCAGATCCAATTTCCAATGGGACCTCCATTTTGGGGAAAAGATGCTATTATGTACAGTATATTTTAATTTATCTGATTAAGCCAACTGATTCCAAGATGACTAGATTTTCTCCTGCCAACATAACCTGATTTTTTTCCAGCTCTTTGGATCAGACTTAATGCTTTTCCCAGCTGTGACAACCAAACCTGGACTGCAGCTCAGAATCTAACTGTTTAATTTGTGTTACCCGGCAGTCCTGTATTGCATATATTCTATCAAAAATCAATTTTCACTGAAGTCACCTTAATGGTAAGCGATCTTTTAACAATGTGACTTAAATGTAACGATCAATTGCTCCCCACATCTTATCTTGGCATAATTAGGAAGTGAAACAATAATCAAATGAAATGTTTATTTAAAATACAAATTTGGTTCACCAATCCTCTAGTATTGAACGTCTATCCTCAGCCAAAATCTTTCAATAATGATATATAATGGGTCATAAAATATCAGGGAATGAAAAAAGAGCAAGGCTTACAAAAATCAAGGCGATGATTCTGAAAAAAAACTCTTACGACACAGATGTTGGTTACTATATCCAATTGCTTCTACAATGAAATAGGACTTCTTAGGGAATTGAACAATTGAGTTCAATTGTTCTAAATTTCCAGTTTTCCTATAAATTTGTCCTTTAAAGCAATGCAAAATTACAATATTACCCACCTCTACTTATATCACTATGTTAATTCGCCTGGGCTCAATAGCAAAAGCAGTGAAATTACTACATGATAATTTAGTACCTTCATTGCTTTTTGATAAATTGACCCACTAATGAACGGCAGCGGGGAAATCATGCACGAGAATATTAGTTTTAGGGTACCATTTATTAAATGAATTGGCAGATTTACTGCTTTCTACAAGCAAACAGTCACTAGGTTCACTAATGAAGAATAACTAATGGAAATTTTCAGGCAACCAATTTTAGGTACACTCAGTGGAGATGCCAAAGTTTTTATGGATAAACTGCAATAAGAGTAACATGCTTTAAAAAAATCGTTTTAGCAATTGATGATGCTATCAAGCATTCTAAAATTTAGCAGAGACCAAACATAATGCAAGGAACTAGTAAACTCCTATTGTCTGTGTATTTCCGTCTTCTTACAAACATTATGTTGTAAGACACTTTGGTCCTGAGAAATGATGATGGATAGTTTTATTCTGTCACCTAACCCTCATTAGAAACTAATCTGAAATCACCTCGACTCTTGCCGTCAGGATCCCGGCTAAAGTAAGGTGATGCACTTCCTCTCTCTCCCCCTCATTTGCTTTATGTTACAGTGCAAATTCATAAATTTAAATCTACTATCTTGTGGAATGAAGGCCTATTGAGAGGTTGTGGGTCCTTTCATTAATTGAAACCCTATTCAGATGCAAGAAAATATTAACCTTCAATAGTTTACTGGGCCAAAAAATAAATATGTAATGAATATGATAAAATGAATGGGTCGACTGGGCTTAAATCCACTGGAATTAAAAAATGATGACAGGGGATCTTATAGATTCATATAATTCTTAAGGGATTGGACAGGCTAGATGCAGGAAAAATGTTCCCGATGTTGGGGGAGTCCAGAACTAGGGATCATAGTGTAAGAATAAGGGGTAGGCCATTTTGGACTGAGATGAGGAAAAATGTTTTCATACAGAGTTGTGAATCTGTGGAATTCTCTGTCACAGAAGGCAGTGGAGGCCAATTCACTGGATGGTTTCAAGAGAGAATTATATAGCTCTTAGGACTAACGGAATCACGGGATATGGGGAGAAAGCAGGAATGGGGTACTGATTTTGAATGATCAGCCATGATCAAATTGAATGGTGGTGCTGGCTCGAAGGGCAGAATGGCCTACCAATGCAACTATTTTCTATGTTTCTATGAAATATTAAATCATGCTCAACGTGGTACCTCATAGTAATCAGTATTTATTACTTAAACATTAATAGAAAGCAGGCTGTTGCTGTCTTTGATCGATAATTATGTATCCATGATCTTATTTTATTCCATCCTCTCAATCTGCTGAAGCTAAGATTAGCATCCCAAAAAGTTACACTTGATGAAATCAGCTAATTTACCCTTTTAATTATCAGATTGTGCAGCTTGATATATGTTTTGTGCGTACAATGTGAACTACACAGATAGTTTCATCTTTTGGGAAGAGATCTGGCTCTTTAGCTTTATTGAACATTTATATTTTAATAAAATATTAAACAATTACCTGCAAATGCTGGGTAGACATTGTTTGGACCATTCAGCTGTATCGGCAATGCTGGAATGCTGGCAGAAAATGGGGGGAAAAGTGCAAATTACTAGAATTGAAGGAGGAACTGAGTAAGATAAACAATAATTCCTCCCAGTAGCTACTTATTATGCTTTAAGAATATCGAATGACCTGGTACCTCAGTTTCTGTAGCGGAAAAGATGCTAACTACAGCTACACAGGGAAAGAAGGACATCTGCATAGTTACAATGTATTTCGCATCCTTGGAGGACTTAAAGTACGTTTGAAGTGCATTCAGTGCTGCAATACAAACAAATGCAGCTAGCCGTGTTACCACAGAAAGATTCTATAAACCTCTACAAGATGGATCACCTGCAAATCTCTTTTGGTTGAGGTATAAATTGATGGCCAGAAAAGCTTCCCTCAGAGCAGCACACAATTGTGTTCTATAATTTTAGAATAGTGTTTAATCTTAATGGCAGCATGTTTGGAGAGTTGGTGGGGGAGGGGAGAGTGGGGGAGGGGAGAGTGGGGGAGGGGAGAGTGGGGGAGGGGAGAAAGCAGAAAAGACAACATAGGGCTTTGAGTAACAGTACACTGCACCTAAACAGTATTGCAGACTGGATTGCACTAGATGGCCCAAGAAAATACATACACTGCAGATTGTCACCCACAAAACCTGCTCTTTCCTCTCAGCCACCTAGCCGATCCAACAAAGACAATGATGACATCCACCACCCCTCTCAACAGTTCATCAGGCTACTCCACCATGCTGAATACAATATAATTATTTTCTACTGACACTATATTTACAGATGAACTAAACCTCAGAAATAGATCTTTAGGATTCATTTTCTTAACTGCTGGTTGCTGTCCTTGCTTCAGTCACCAGCTGGCATAACTATCACTCATGGGCCTGTATCTGCCAGATTTGTAGACTTCAATAACTCCCAGTCAACTTTCCTTTAACATTCTCAGTTTCTGGTGCTCTCTGGTGTGCACGAGTTTGCTTTGCCAAAGCTTCCAATTTCGAGATCTCAGTCATGTTTAAATCCTACTGCATTCGACAGAGATCACGGTGCTTAAATAATTCTGATTGATTCTGCATCATCAATTTTTTAACGTTTCAGTATCAACACACATATCATTAACTGCTTGGACACCAAACTGGGTTTCCCTGTCTGAACTTTGTTTCCTCTCTCCTGCTCTTTGAAATTACATAAGTGGTGCTTGCTTTCATGCTTGTCATGGCTTTTTTCCCTGATGGAAATAAGAGTGAACTTGAGGTCGCACTGGTGAAAAAAATGGGGTGAAGATGAAATAGATCAGTTGTTATGCTCTAAAAAGCAGGAGACTGGGAAATATATGCTGGAGATATGCAGGCAGAGAAATGACTCCAGGATTGCTTGGAATCAGCAGACTGGGCGACGTTCAAGGATGTGGCATCAGACCCGAATGTGTACGTCACAGTTGTTAACAACTGCAAAAGGAAATGTGGAGGAGTTTTGTTTCCACGAAAACCATCCGAGTGTTCGACAACCAGAAAGACCAGATCTCGGGCATTCAAGTCTGGCGACGCAGTCATAGGTGTCCAGATACGACTCGAAAAAGCCATCAAAAAGGTTAAAAAGGTACCTCGGCTCTAGGTTGGATGACAAGGCGGACCTTCCACAGCTCTGGCAGTGTTTGCACGCCATCGCTTCCTACAAGGCAAAATCAAGCGGCAGCTCAAATGACAGCAAGGCATAATTTCCAGACGAGGTCAATTTGTGCTAAGCACACTTCAATAGGAAAAACGCTGATGTGCATTTTCAGGCCTTCATAGCCTCCCATGGAATTGCAATCTCAATCATACAGGCATTCTTCAGGAGGGTGAACCCTCAGAGATCCTCGGGAAACAATGGTCGTATTCTCAAAACCTGCGCGGACAGACTGGCAGGAGTTTTTTTAACTTCAACCTCTCATTATTGTGGTTAGAGGTTCCAACCTGCTTCAAAAGGACATCAATTATACCAGTGCCCAAGATGAGCTAGGTGACATGCCTCAATAAACACCAACTATTGATACCAACATCCGTGATGATGAAGTGCTTTGAGAGGTTGGTTATGGAGCATATCAAGTCCCTGTTCAGCAAGAACATGGGCCCACTAACAATTTGTCTATTGCCACAATAGATCAACAGGCGGTGCGATCCGCACTGGACGACTTGAGACAATAAAAAACACATATATCTGGCAGTTGCTCATAGACGTAGTTCGGCGCTCAACACCATCATCCGATCCAAAATTGTTACCACGCTCAGAACTGGGTCTCCGTGCACCCCTTTGTAAATGGATCCTCGACTTCCGCGTCGACAGAGCTCAATTGGTACGAATTGGCAACAACCCTTCTTCCTCGATAACTATCAGCACAAGGGAAGCTTGTGGCTCAGCCCCTTCTCTACTCACTAAATACCCTTGACTGTGCAGCGGACACAGTTCTAAATCAATTTTTAAATTAGCTGAAGACACTACAGATGCACAAATTATGATAATGTCAGAGAAGAGGAGAGGAGGGGAGGGGATCAATTGCCCGATTGAATGGTGCCAGAGCGTCAGTAAAACAGAGGAACTGATCGTTGAACTTAGAAGAGGTAGGCTGAGGATCCACTAACCTATCTTCATCAAAGTGTCAGTGTTGAGAGTCAACAATTTCAAGTTCCTAGCGTGCATATCTCTGAAGATCTGTCCTCGACCCAGCACAGTGATGTAATCATAAAGAAAGCCCATCAACGTCTTTATTTCTTGAGAAGACAGAGGAGATTCGGTACATCAACGAATACTCTCCTGAACTTCTCCAGGAGTAGGTAGAGACCATATTGACAAGTTGCATCTCGGCCTGGTTCAACAACTCAAACAGCCAGGAATGAAGATTATGGTGAACGCTGCCTGGTCCATCATGGTATTCACCTCCCCACCATCCAAGGGATCTATAGAGCTGCCTTTTAAAAATGGCAGCCAGCATCGTCAAGGACGCACACCACCTGGCCATGCACTCATTTCATTCCTGACATCAGGAAGAAGGTACAAGGAGTCTGAAAACTGTAACCTTCAGGCTCATGAACAGCTTCTTCCCAGAATCATCAGGCTATTGAACACTATGAACTTCAACACCGAACTATGAACAGCCTGGGATGCATTAGGGACTTTGGGCATGTTTTGTTTTTGCACTATATTCGGTTTATTCATTTATTGACCTTATTTTCTTTGTGTTTGTTCATCACATTATCTATCGATTTCTGTGTTTACGACCAGTTGTGCTGCTGCTACAAGTAAGAATTTCATTCTTCTGTTTTAGGACATACGACATAAACCACTCTTGAGATGGTGACTTGGTTCAAGGTATGTAATGCTGCTGGGCAAGAAATCATAACTAAAAACCAAGAAAAATTGCATAAGGTAGTCAATATAAATGGAAAATACCAGGACAGTATGTTTTATGGGGAAGCAGCAAAAGTTCCTTCAACTCATTTATATGTGTTGACCTAATAGGTACAGAAAATGCTTTGTGCAATTATCAAAATATCTGAAATAAAACAGAAAATGCTGGAAATGTTCACCAAGTCAGACAGCACCTATGAGAAGAGGACCCAAGTTAATGTTTAGGTCAGTGACTTTACATAGGAACTGGGAAAAATTAAAGATAAACAACCATCGCAATGTAGGAATTGGGAGGAGGAGAAAAGAAGGATGGTGAAAAGAAGGCAAGATTAAATGACAAAAGGAATGATTGTGCAAATGTGCTATCAGGACATTAAGAGGCAGAAATTGGTGGTTATGAAGGAAGTTGAATAATTGCCTGAAATTACAGTAAGACAGAGGCTAGAAACCAAAATGAAAGTGGAGAAGATAGAAATGCTCATTGTTTTGAGACTGTCGACCTTAATGTTGAGTCAAGACAGCTGAAAAATCCCTTGAAAGATTGTTCAAGATTACATTGACCTTCAAAGGAACATTACAAGAGGCCCAAGGAAGATAATCAAATGGGAATGAGTGAAGACAGCAAGAGCCACAATTACAGACTGAACAGACATTCTGTAGGGCAATCACCTAATCAGCACTTGCTCTGCTCAATGCAACAAAGACTATTATAGTAGCATACTATAATGAGTGCAATGCAGCTTAATTTTACTTGGCCCCTCAAGCCTGCTCCTCCATTTAATATGATCAGAGCCGATCGGAATTTAACCTCAACCCTGCATTCCCATTTACACACAGTAACCATTCACCTTCTACCTATCATATACAATTATGAGAGGCGTAGATAGAGCTAGACAGCCAGAATATTTTACCCAGGATGGAAACATCAAATACTGCAGGGCATAGCTTTAACATAAGGGGGCCAATGTTTAAAGGAGACGTGCAAGAAATTTACACGGAGGGTGGCATATGCCTGGAATGTGCTGCTGGGACCAGTGGTTGAACCAGATATACTAGACTAGCAGCTTCAAAAAAAACATTTGGCTAGCCACATTTTTATGCAACGAATGGAGGGATATGGGTTATATGCTGGTAGATAAATGATGACCTTGGCATCATGTTCGGTACTGACATTGTGGACTGAAGGGCTAGTTCTTGTGCTGTGTTGTTCTATTTCCTAATATCAGCCAGGCAACAATTTGGGCATTTGACTGTGGACATCATTAGCTTGATCTCATCCTTACCCTAAGTGCGCCCACATAGGAACTGTTGAGAATCAATTTTAGTCAGGAACAACTGGGAATTAAATTTTAGTCTCCAAGTAGTAGCTAGAGGTAATCTGAAACGTAAGCAGTGCTCCAATGCTAACCGTTCTTCTATAAATCAAGGAACGGCATCCCTTTCAATTACAGGAGTTTAACATTCCAAATCGCACATAGGTTGTTTAATATCTCGCCCGAACAACACTATATGGGGCCAATCTCTCGGCACTGAAGATGCCCACCACGATTTCTGTAATCGCTACTTAGGAGTGGCACTTGCTCCCTTCCCTATTGAGCCCAAGCCCATGAGTGATACAATTGGAGCCGCAGCTGACAAGTAGCCCACAAATACAAAGACCTACAGGTATATGTGTAAATGCACACCATCAGAAGCAGCAGGGAAGCAAAGAATACCAGAAGGAAACAAACTTTAAAGGGACGAATTGATGGCAACTTTTATTTCCAGTTTGTTAGGCAATAAGTCATCATAAGATCGTAAGAGATACGAGTAGAATTAGGCCATTCAACCCATCAAGTCTATTCCGCCATTCAATCATTGTTGATCTGTCTCTTCGTCCTCGCCCCATTGTCTTGCCTTCTCCCCATAACCTCTGACACACGTACTAATCAGGAATCTATCGATCTCTGCCTTAACAATATCCACTTACTTGGCCTCCACAGCCTTCTGTGGCAAAGAATTCCACAGATTCACCACCCCTCTGACTAAAGAGATTCCTCTTTAATTCCTTCCTAAAGGAACATCATTTAATTCTGAAGCTATGACCTCTAGTCCTAGACTCTCCCACTAGTGGAAACATCCTCTCCACATCCACTCTATCCAAGCCTTTCACTATTCTGTACATTTCAATGAGGTCCCCCCCTCCTTCATCTAAACTCCAGAAAATATAGGCCCAGTGCCGTCAAACGCTCATCATATATTAACCTACTCATTCCTGGGATCATTCTTGTAAACTTCCTCTGGATCCTCTCCAGAGCCAGGCGTCTCTTTCGTCTCTCCAAACTTATTGAAATGTTTTCAAAAAACTGCTGTTAATGTTCGAAATTTGAATCCAGGCAAACACGCTCTCAGAAGTACAGTCACACGCAGTTCTCTGCATACTGATTCTAGAGTGCCTATGCTACAATGTTGAGCACTTTGTACAGCTCTCTGGCACTAACATTTGTTCCAGAAACTATGTAAAGGTTGCTGAATTCCACCGATCATGTTAGAGCTAATCTGAGACAGAGCGTCTGAGAAGTAGATGTATGGTAATACAGGGTTGTCAAATCTGGCTCCTAAATATTCCAGTGTATTCGACATTTAGAAAAGTCAGGCAAAAAGGAAAAATGGACATGGAGGAACACTTAATAAGAGATGCCATCTGTACAATAGTTAGAACAGATTTTGGCTTGCCTTATCATAATAGAATTAGAATTAACAGAGGCAGAAAACATTAGTGGGAGTTGATTATATGCCTTTGACTAGTAGTGTTGTAGGGTGCAGAATAAATGAGGAAATTAGATGTGCATGTAACAAGAGTAATGTGATAATCATAGGGGACATTAATTAGTACTTGCAAAGTACAGGGCAAATGCCTGGAATGCATACAAGATTCCTTGTGAAACAGGTTACAGAATTGGCCATTTAAAATCCAACACATAACACCAAGACATAATTAATTAATAATCATTGCAAAGGAGTGGCCCGGAGAGAATAATCATAACATGACTGCATTGAATTCAAACGTGACGTAACATAATCTGAAACCAAAATGCTTAATCCAGATAAGGGAAACTAGGTGGGTATGAGAGGCAGGATGAAAAGGACAGATTTGGAAATAACATTAAAGAATATGAGTGGCCATGCAATAGCTAGAATTTACAGAAATATGACACGTGGGAACAAATATACAAAGACGCAACAGGGGAAAGTGGTTCAGCAATGGATTACAGGAGAAAATGAATAGTATTAAATACTAAACAAAAAGCTTGCTCGAAAAAAGTGAGGTTCGAGTCTGAGGATTGGGAGCAAGAAAGGATGACCAAAGAAATTGGTAAAAGAGAGTACATTTGAGACGGATATAAAAGCATGCATACACATTTATAAAGGAAAAGATTAACAAGTATAAATGTGGAACACTTACAGAAATGGGAAATTTATAATAGGAAATAAGAAAACAAAAGTGAAACCAGATAGTTTGTCTCTACCTTCACAGAGGAAGGCACCAAAAGCATCCAATAAATATACAAGAACCTACCTCAAAGCGCCAATGTGAAAGTGAAACAAATCTACTGTTAAGAGAAGTTGAGCCTAAAAACTGATGAACCCAAGGACTCGATGATCTCCCCAGGGGCGATAATGGATGCTCTAAGACCAAATGTACCATTTCAAAGTTTGCTGCCGATTAGAAAGCAGGTAGGAACACAGGTAGTCATGAGAATTAAATTTTATCAGAGAATTTGGCCAACCCAACTGAATGGGCAACACCATGGCAGATGGAATATTACGTGGAATATTGAGAGATCAGCTTTGATCGAAATACCCAGAAATGTGTAAAACAGTCCAGAAATCCCAAGGCCGAGGCAATGTGTCTCACTGGATGACCGTTCTCACAAGCCCATTAAAACAACCAAGCTCACTGAAATTTAGAAAAGGTAATGTGACACATCAAAAAAGGGAGAATTAAAATTGTGTTGGGGTATGAATGGGAATACATCCAAAAACAATAAATGTCCCAATCTGGTACCTTCGATTCCCAAGGATGCCAAATTATTGGAGTTTTATGATATTCTTTTTAAATGGTAAATCATTGGGCAGAACAAAGTAGCTGGAAGTGCTTGTACATAATTCACAGGTGCAGTAATTGGGATAGCAAATGGTATACTGGTGTTTTTTTAAAAAGAGGACATGATTGATTCGGCTTAATTTATTGGCCTATTCACCAGGAACCAATAATTTTCCTAATTCGCATGAAGCTCAGAGTAATGATGGATACAGGTTATAAATACTACAAAAAAATGCAGAACAGCATTCAATGAATCTGTGGAATTCTTTGCCACAGAAGGCTGTAGAAGCCAAGTCAGTGGATATTATTAAGGCAGAGATACATAGATTTTTGATTAGTACATCAGAGGTTATGAGGAGAAGGCAGGAGAATGGGGTTAGGAGGGAGAGATAGATCAGCCATGATTAAATGGCAGAGTAGACTTGATGGTTCATCCCTGTCTGGCGAAAAAATAAAATGGGGAAGGCGGCTCAACCGTGGCTAACGAGGGAAATCGAGGATAGTGTAAATCCAAGGGAGAGGCATATAAATTGGCCAAAGGAAGCAGCAAACCGGAGGACTGGGAGAAATTTAGAACAGAGGGCAAAGGGGTTAATTAAGGGGGGGGGGGGGAGAAGAGCATGAAAGAAACCTTGCGGGGAATATAAAAACTGACATTAAAAGCTTCTTTAGATATGTAAAAAGGAAAAGATTAGTGAAGACAAATGTAGATCCCTTACAGTCAGAGACAGGTGAATTTATAATGGGAAACAAGAAAATGGCAGAACAGTTAAACAAGTACTTTGGTTCTGTCTTCACTAGGGAAGACACAAACAATCTCCCAGGAATACTAGGAGACTGCAGATCTAGTGGGAGGGAGGAACTGAAGGGAGTCTACATTAGTCAGGAAATGGTGCTAGTTAAACTGTTGGGACTGAAGGCAGATAAATCCCCAGGGCCCGATGGTCTCTATCCCAGAGTACTCAAGGAGGTGGCCCTAGAAATCATGGATTAATTGGTGATCATTTTCCAATGTTCTGTCGACTCCGGATCAGTTCCTGTGGACTGACTGGAGGGTAGCCAATGTAATCCCACTTTTTAAGAGAGGGAGAGAAAAAACGGGGATTTACATCGGTAGTGGGGAAGATGCTCGAGTCGATTATTAAAGATGTTATAGCAGCGCAGTTGGAAAGCAGTGACAGGATCGGTCAAAGTCAGCATGGATTTATGAAGGGGAAATCGTGCTTGACTAATCTTCTGGAATGTTTTGAGGATGTAACAAGTAGAATGGATAAGGGAGAAGCCAGTGGATGTGGTGTATCTGGACTTTCAAAAAGTGTTTGACAAGGTCCCACATCTTGCTCAGAGATTAGTGTGCAAAATTAGAGCACATGGTATTGGGGGTAGGGTATTGACATGGATAGATAACTGGTTGGTAGACAGGAAGCAAAGAGTAGGAATTAACGGGTCCTTTTCAGAATGGCAGGCAGTGAGTAGTGGGGTGCCACAAGGCTCGCTGCTGAGACCCCAGTTATTTTCAATATACATTAATGATTTAGACGAGGGAAATAAACGTGACAATTCCAAGTTTGCGGATGACACAAAACTGGGTGGCAGCGTGAGCTATGACGCTGTAGGGTGACTTGGATAGGTTGGGCGAGTGGCAGATGCAGTATAATGTTGGCCTTCATTGTGAGAGGATTTGAGTCTACTGCGGTTGTACAGGGACCTGGTGAGACCGCAACTGGAGTATTGTGTGCAATTTTGGTCTGATAATTTGGGGAAGGACATCATTGTTATTGAGGGAGTGCAGCGTAGATTCACCAGGTTAATTCCTGGGATGGTGGGACTGACATATGATGAAAGAATGGGTCGACTGGGCTTGTAGTCGCTGGAATTTAGAAGGATGAGAGATCATAGAAACAGATAAAATTCTTAAAGGATTGGACAGGTTAGATGCAGGAAAAATGTTCCCGATGTTGGGGGAGTCCAGAACCAGGGTTCACAGTTTAACAATAAGGGGTAGGACATTTAGGACTGAGATGAGGAAAAACTTTTTCACCCAGAGTGTTGTGAATCTGGAATTCTCTGCCACAGAAGGCAGTGGAGGCCCATTCATTGGATGTTTTCAAGAGGGAGTTAGATTTAACTCTTGGAGCTAAAGCAATCAAGGGATATGGGGAAAAAGCAGGAATGGGGTACTGATTTTAGATGATCAGCCATGATCATATTGAATGGCAGTGCTGGCTCGAAGGTCCAAAATAGCCTACTCCACTTTTCTACGATGGGCTGAATAGCCTAATTCTACTCCTATCACTTATGACCTTATGATTTATGACCTTCCACTACCAATGTCAGGCAGACGGTTTAGTAGTTCCCTGGTTTATCACTCCCTCCTCTCTTAAATAACGCAGTCAAATTGGTAGGCGCAATTCCAGAATCTATATATTTTTTTAAACCAATGAACGTCCATTATTGCCACTGGGGAGATCATCAGTTTTTAGGCTTATCAACTTCTCTAACAGACAGGAAGGTCTGGAGACTCTGGTTGGTCAGAAGGAATAGGCCTGTTCATTGAAGGAACACCAGCCAATGGTGGAGTCGAGAGAAGAGACCATCGGCTTAATATAGAACAGTACAGCACAGGAACTGGCCCATTGGCCCAGAGCGTCCATGTCAAACAGCTCGATCTATTAATGTCCAAGAGCATTATCTTGTGCTCAATACCAATTGTTCATTCATACCTATTGTATGAATGAAAGATGATCCGGCAAGCTGAAGATGTTATTGAAACAAACCTAAAGACTGATACACACAGGCATGAGGAGAGAATAAACACAAGAAATGGGAGAAGTAGACCATTTTCACTATTTAGTTAGATGACAGTGGAATGAAGTGACTGAAGCATCAAGGAGTACGGAATTTCAAAATACATATGATTCTAGGACTATCTTAGTAAGAGATGTTCTTTATGATGGTGCTCATCTCTTAATAATTGTTCTTTGCTAAGATACAGTCCAAATAATTTTTCTCTAAGCACTGGGGATGCTTGACAGCTTTTCCCTTTTACCCACCACACCACTTCCCCTTTCCAGCAGCTTGGCCGCTGCTCATGCATTCCAAGGGACTGCTTGTTAATGAGGCCACAACTAAGAGAAACTGTTTTGTGCAGAAGCCTACAATCATCAAAAATGTCTTCAATGCCTGCCACATCACTCCATCATAATCTTCAGTGCTGACTCCATTCAATTGCCAAATTCCAATTAACTCTCAATTCTCCAGCACTATAAAGGTTTATCCAAGCCTTGAATATACAAAATGACAGCTGTCTGGAATAGACAATTACAATGGTCCAGAACCAAGATAATCTCTTATTCATGTCAATTTAAAAACCTTTATCTCCAGGTAATCTCCTAATTCTAAACTCCTTCACTAAAACCAACTCATTGTGACAGCTCAGAATCTTAAATTTCGCTAAAATCATATTATATTCCTCTAATCTTCAGAGTATATAGTCTAGTCAATCTTGTCCTAAAGATCTCTTATCAAATATCAGGAATTAACCCAGTGTGAAACCAAAAATGGTGGAAATATTCAATGTCAGGCATCATTTATAATGACAGAGAAACAGAGTTACCACTTAAGGTCAATGACTTCCCGTCAGAACTTTTGAAAGTTTCAGTTCAAATGATAGGTTATTGACCAAAATGCTAACTGTTTTTAGCATAACAAACACTGTCTGAGCTGCTGAATATTTCCAGCACATTGTTTTAATTTTACATTTCCAGCATCTGTAGTTTAATTTTGCTTTTTAGTTAATTTTGTGAACCCTGAAACACTACAAGGCAAGTATACCCTTCCTTGAATATGAAAACCAACCCCTCAGGAATCTATCCGTCCAAAAACATATCAGTGAATCACCGTTTCTGGTCTAATAATGCACTGAAGGTTTAGGAACAGAACCTTCAGCTGACCAGCTCCAAAATGGGAGTGGCTAATTAATTGGTTTCAATTGGATTTGCTCAATTCAACTTAAATTAAAGGTAGACAGGTTCACATGCGCCTCCTCTGACCTCATCTACTGTTCCTGTACACTGGTGAGACCAAACGTAGATTTGGCGAATGTTTAGCTGAACACTTGCACTCCATCCGTCTATGGGATCTCCTGGTTGCCTACCATTTCAACTTCTCTTCCCCTTCCCATACCGTCCTGGGCCCAGTCTGTCGCCAGAGTGAGGCTACACACAAATTGGGGGAACAGCACCTCATATTTTGTTTGGGTAGTTTACAACACAGCAGTATGTACAATGCATTCTCTAATTTTAAGTAACTTCATCTCATCCCTCCCCCTCCCTCCTTACCACCTCCATAGTCGTTTTATCCGTTCCACAGTTCTCCACATTGTTTCCTTTGAGATCACACCTTCCCTAGCCAACAATGGACCTACCAAACAAAGCCCTGCCCGAGGTCATTTGCGGCCATCCCTGACTTTCAGTCTGAAGGAGGGAGCCGACTCGAAACATCACCCATCCTTTTTCTCCAGAGATGCCTGACCTTTGAGTTACTCCAGCACTTTGTGCCTCTCTTCAGCATATAATGAGTCAGGAGCAGGTTCACTTATCCGCTAAAGAATCTTTCCACATCTCCCCAATGGAGACACATCAGGCGTTATTCTTGCCAAGATTCTTAACTGAAACAAACTCATTCAGAAAGCAAGACTACGTTGTTCCAAATTTCCCCGGCGAGCAGAATTACCTTAGTTCTGGCACTTTGTATTCTTTCACTTGGGTAGAACAGCAAGTTCTGTCACTTACACTCTGGCAGGTCACAGCATTCTGCTGCAAAATTAATATTGCCATACAGAACACAGTGTATTAACTACTGCATTTGATTTTCTCAGTGACTTCTACCATTGGCAGCAAATGGGCTTCCATCTGCCAATTAACCATCCACCCAGAAAAAGGTGATTAATTTAAAACCATTTAATAATTAACCACTGGTCTCATGAATCAATCTTCAGCTGCAACCACCCACACAAGATAATTAGCAGGTAAAAGAGCTCCAGAAACAGGAAGCACATAGTTAAGTACCATGTCAGTAGGGCTTTGAAAATTAATCAAATCCAAATAATTCTGTTATACTACCATGGCCAATTACCTACAGAGAGCCCTAAAATAACATTATGGAAACAGAGATGCAATTTGAAGAGCACCTTCCACAAGTTTGGGAGTGTTTCATAAACTTCACAGCCCATGATTTATTCATGAAGCATGTTTGGGAGCAACCTATGCAAGGTGACATCCAGACAATGCAAACATATAAATGGGCAATATAATGGTTAAATTACAGGACTATATCCAGAGGCCAGAACTATTCATCAAAGTATGCAAATTTAAATTCCATCAGTGCAATTGGGGAATGTAAATATTGGTCAGGCCAGTAGATTCCTCCAAGATACTCCTAAAATACTTTTTTTTTTTTTTGACCATTTGTTTGGCCAGGACTTGGTTTCAGACTTTTCAAAGGCATTACAAGAATGCAAGGTGTGTTTCATGCACATAAATGCCAGATGTGGCACGAAGATGGGGCTTTTTTGCAATTTGTAAGTGTTACATTCCCAGGGCAACAATCAATCTACAACAGCACAGCATATTATTTGCTTCTGTAGTTCCAAATTGAAAGCAAGGTCTGTCTTTTTCCTTGAGCAGAGATAAAATGGGTATGTATGTCTTAGCCCCATTGAGTGCATTCAGTACTACTGAATTACTCATGATTTACTACAATGTATTACAATGCGAGTCTTATAGTAAGCTACATGGGAACTATGTCACTGTTCACAATGACTGTGGAAATGCAAGTGAAAGTACTGCTTTAAGTTTTAATGCTATACCTTGAACCATTAGAGATGTGCAAATTAGATGTTGTAGATTGCCCTGTTGCAGCTAATGCTGAGCGAGGCCAATTTTGATTTCCACCAGGCGCTGGACCGAGAGACACTGGCCTCTTACTGTAAGGGTAGTATCCATGGTTGGGAGACATCACCAGAGATGACCTGCTAGATGTCTGTTGAGAAGGTCCTGCCAAGTTGTAGGCAGCATGCCGACTACGATTTAAAATGGGTCCTGAGCCTGTATAAGATAGACACTGATGACAAGAACAGTTTTGACCTCTATGCAGTGGTCCAGAAATGAGCAGCGGATAGGGTGCATCCAAATATCTTTGAATTCGTCTCCTGAATCCAGTCGCTTTATTTATCTGACATAACCCAGCCAAGTCCACCACATAGCTGTAACCAAAGTTTCCTAGATCAGCAACTTGCTGTCTTCCATTTATGCAATTCTCTATGAAAATGGAAATGGTTGTTTCATAGGTTGTCCATCCACCTTCATCGTTTTCCCATTGCCATAATAATCCTTGTCCTGGTGCAGATGACTGAGGATACAATTGCTTCCTAACTCTGCGCATTCTTCCTGCAAATAAAAAAATAAATACGTTAAAATCCAGAGGGAACACAGTGGGAAATATAAAAGATAAAATAATTAGTATTTTTCATTAGGATACTTTGCTCAGTAACCTAATGGTTACTGTATTTTCTCGAGTGTAAATTGATTTCCCCCAAGCTTATGTAACCGAGGTACTGTGCACAATTAAGATCTTATAACATTCCAGAACAGCTCTCTTTACTAATTTCTTCTAAAATCATTAGGAATATTCTGGGAAATGCGAATTTGCAATTTGCAATTTGGAGAGGCATCGGACGTTTCGGATCGAGACCCTTTTTCCTTCTCCCCAGAGATGCTGCTTGTCCCTCTAACTTACTCTAGCATTTTGTGTCTATCTGTTATAGTATACCTTTGATTACTCAATATCTAAGAGGATATGCAAGTGATACCTCAAATTAACTATAATTTTGCAGAAGAACTGTGGTCAGGGCAATCACATAAGAAAAAAATGTCAAATTATCATCTTGCACATGTAAGTAAAAAGCAGAAGATAAAATAATTCATTCTCAACATGATGTCTAACTTGGAGAAATTGCAAATTCGCATTTCCCAGAATATTCCTAATGATTTTAGAAGAAATTGGTAAAGAGAGCTGTTCTGGAATGTTATAAGATCTTAATTGTGTACAGTACCTCGGTTACTCCAAATCTTACTCGAGCATTTAGAGTTACTCCAACATTTTATGTCCACCTTTGTTTTAAACCAGCATCTGCAGTATGTTATAACAGGTTCCTTCCCCCCACCCCACCAGATTCAGACCATGTGCAGGAAGTAAATATCAGACCTGACACCCAGTGTTAAACCTGCAGTATTTCACATTTGTAGGATTTGTTGCATTGTTTATTGGTGGGGGACGGATGGGGGGAGGGAAGAAAGAAATATGGGCATTGTTATCCAAACCTGCATTAATTTTCCTGTTTTCCATAATGCTTCTGTGGCTTTGCAGTTATCCTGCACCACACACAAACTTAATACCAGTAAATAAAGGAAAAAGTGTGAGAGCATTAAGCTTGTCCGTCCTATTTTCCTAACAGTGCTTCAAATAAAGCAGAAATTCATGACAGGAAAGGTAGTGCACAAATGTAGACCTGGACCAGCAGTAGAGGCAATCTTTGGGCAAGCAACATGCATTCTGACTCTGGCATTCTCACTGTAATTCCCCTGCATCTTGGGCAGAACAGTGGCAAAGTGATTTTCACTATGAGTAGTGCCCCAGCTATCTTTAGCCACAGCGAATGTGTTATTTTTCCGTTATTACACGTCTCTGGCCTGGTGGGCGCGCACACACACACACACACACACACACACACACACACACACACACACACACACAGTCAGGATCAAACCTAGGTCTCTGGCACTGCGAGGAAGCAGCTCTACCAGTTCATTTTACAATGGAACAACATTGAAATACAAATAAACCATTCTATGTATTTAACAATCACCCCCGCACATACAGGTTTCCTGTTATTCTATCCAACATCCTGTGAAGGCCACTATGTCAGTGTACAGTCTATTAAAACCAGCACATACCATGCCAGCTCACGTTTTCAAAGACTTCTTTATCTATTTTTCTGAACAGTCCCACCCTGGTGATTCCAAAACAATTTCACCTTTTGTTACACTTCCACTTGAATGCTCATGAAGTAAGACCTTTAAACTGGCAGTGTGAATTTTGAAAATATCAGTCCCAAATGTAGGAATAACTAGGTTCAGTAGCGTCAGTTGACAGTTGAGTTTAGAAACACAAAAGGCAGCTCCAATCAGTCCTTGTCCAAATGCCAAAATACCCTACATTTCAAACCAAGCTGATGTTAAATTGTCAAAATAAGGGATTACAGACACTGGTTTAGCCAAAAGGATACCACGTGCTAAGTAATTCAGCATATCGTGCAGCATCTCTGGAGAACATGGATAGGCGACATTTTGGGATGGGACCCCTTTTCAAGGATGTGAGCCTTTTTCATTTCATGCAAAAGGCTGCCAGGGTAGCTGCCACAGAAGACAGCAAGTATGACAAGCATGAACCCAAAAAAATCATGTTGTATTTAAATGTAAATGAATGTGCCCATTCCTAGCATTTATTATCAAAGTAGAACAGCCTTTACCATTGCATTCTAGCATTTCATTATTATTGAGAAACAGGACCTTTTCGGAACTTGTTTCTTTTCTCTAACTGTGACCCACAATGGAACATCTTTGGCCTTCCTAAATCTACCAAGACGTTTGAAAGTTATTTGCAACCTCCAAGAGTATAAAAGTTCTCTCAAGGTGACCGAAACAGAAAAAATAGAGCAAGACATTTGTTTTTCCCTCAGAATGGGAGCCTGGAGAAAGAGAACAAAAACAGAGTGCTCAGGCTGCTCTCATTCTTCACTTGGTTTAGGCTGTATTGATTGGCAACTTTGTGGGTGATACTCTCCCCTTGTGTGCTTAGGGAGACTATGGGATTCTTTGATATTAGGAAGCATTTCTTTACCCAAATACAGATCTTCTGCATCACCCCTGCACTCCACCCAAAGAGAACAGAGCAGCTGAATGTTTCAACGTTTATATGTAATTAAGAATAACAGAACCAAGATACGCAAGAAATTAAGACAACATTGTCATAATTTCACCAAAAGGTAGCATGGGTTATGGGGACAGCCTATTACTGCTCCAAGATAAAGTGGGATCAACATCAAATCAATACTCAAATTAAAATCTCAAAAACTGGCACATGTTGTTACAAGATATTATTTAAGAAAGATCTTAACTTATGACATAGTTCAGATGATTTAGAAGTAATCTTAGGGCTCAACCAAGATTATGATCAAACTTATTGTCCCAGGACACCCATTTTAACAATAACTTTTTTTCTAAAATCGAACACAGATATGAGGATCCAATTGCTTCACAACAAAAGCACCAGATAACTACTAAGCTGAATCGTGGCTATTCTATATATCTTTTTTAGCTCATAGTGGCTGCAGTTTAATTCAATAGAGTCCCATTGGACAAAAGCATTTATTATATTTGAAATTTTGTGGCACATTGCATTTAGCTCATCATTGATTTGTAAATTCTGCATGTGATCATTATTTTTTGATGGTGGCGCCTCGCGGCAGCGGCCTCTACAGTCTGTCTGTCTTTTTTTAATTTTTTGTCCCGTTGAGTGTATAGTTTGGTTGTAGTTTTTATATTGTTTTTAGCTGTGTATATGTGGGGAGCGTGGTTACTTTTAAATCCCTTCCCTGTACGGGGGACCCGATCTTTTCCCTGTCGTTGGAGCCTCCAACCGGAATGACCTGGGGACTCCTGTCGCGGAGCCTGCGGACTCACCATCGTGGAGCGTGGAGAGCTATGGTGGCGCGCGGCTGCGACCCGACTTCGGAGGCTCCAGCCGCAGGCCCGGTGGATGGTGACATCGGGAGCTAGCGGGTCCCTGGTGGGAGACCGCTTTTCGGAGCTCCCGCGACAGCAACTTCTCCCGCCCGAATTGCGGTGTTGAAAACGACCCGGAGCGGTGCCTTACATCACCAGGCACGGCTTTAATGGCCGCGGGACTTGCCGGGGGCTCCAAAATCTAGACCCAGAGCAGGGCCTTACATCGCCCGGCGCAGCCTTAACGGCCGCGGGACCTGCCATCGCGGGCTTTAACATAGGGAGAAGAATGGAAAACAGGGGAGAGACAATGACTTTGCCTTCCATCATAGTGAGGAGGAGATTCACTGTGATGGATGTTTGTGTAAATTGTGTTAATTGTGTATCTTTTTTTTTCTCTCTTGTTCTATGACTGCAGAAACCAAATTTAGTTTGAACTTCATTGAGGTTCAAATGACAATAAACAATATTGTATTGTATTTGAGCTCAATGCCAGATTTCACCAATAGGCACAACCGTTATCTCCAATTTAGCATTGATGGCTTTACCCAACACTTCGTCTTATGCTATTTTCTGCAAATTGACCTGCTGGCTTCTCAGTTCAAGACTGGGAGTGGGTGCATTTAAAACCATTTTGTTAAGAACAAAGTGAAACGACATGTAAATCTGTGCAATCTACAACTGCACATGAGATAATTATTTTTCAATCCTCAAAGTTATTTGTTGCAATTCCCGAGTGGATAAACAATATGGACAACCATTAGTTGTTAATCACCATTAACAATTTTTGTTTTGTTGGTTGGTTCTTTGCCCATACAGGAAAGGGGCTATTGTTAAAACTTCATTCATAATGTGGTATAAATTATGAATCAAATTAAAGCTAGAGCCATGAACAAGTTAAAATATCCATCCCAATTGCATTTCTCATCCACAACACTCATGTTGTTCATTGATCTTTTTATTCTACCCAATTGACATTTCCCGGCTAATTGCTGTATCCCTACTACTTTGCATTGTCCTTTCTCTGCTCAACTGCTGACCCCCTTTTGTAATTACTGCCTCTCATTCTTCCTCAAGTCACCCCTTCCCTTCTCTTTCACATTGGCTCCAGCAATCACATCTTTCAGCCCTATTCAACCTCAATGTTTTGAACTGTTCTTGGATAACCTCTCAGAAGACTTATGATTTTGGCAAATCACCATTTATTTAGTACGTAATCCTATCTTTCAGTCATGACACAAGCACTTTGAAAATAACATTCTAACAAAATTAAAATGCGAACAAAAGTAGAGTAGGTGGATGCGTTGGCATATGTGTACACTACAGCAGGCCAAAAAAACATGGCGACTGACCAATACAATTTTGATGGCACTTATGGGAGGATTATTGGGCAATATTACTGTTCTGCAAACATTACAAATATTTAATAACCCTTGGATTTGTGTCTCATTTGTACAGTAACACCTTCAATGAGCACTTGTTCAGTTTCTACATTGAGGTGTGCCATTGAAGTGAAGATTGAGGGGGGATCTTCTTGAAACTCTGCCACAGAAGGTAGTTAAGGCCAGTTTAAGAGGGAGTTAGATCTGGCCCTTGTGGCTAAGGGGATCCTGGGGTATGGAGAGAAGGGTACAGGATACTGAGTTGGATGATCAGCCATGATCATATTGAATGGTGGTGCAGGCTTGAAGAGTCGAATGGCCTACTTCTGTACCTAGTTTCTATGTTAATGCCCAGCGCTAGACTTCAATCTACAAACTTCTTCCTACTACCAAATTATATCAATGTTAAAACTTACCCCCCCCCCCTCCCAGTATAAAAGATTGGTTTCACATGAGACACTTTAATTTCATGCCCAAAGTGTGAAAGTGTAGCACCACAGCTAATTTAATGTAATTGAGTGCATGAATTGTTGTACAGCTGTGCTAAATTATTAGCACATTTGTGTGCTGACGGTCTACACAAACCATGTAGAAATCATTTTAGACTTGGGTACTGAGGCATAGAAACAATGGTACCAATATTATTTTGTGTATGCTTTATTTGGCCAAACACATGTAGACATGCAGCTGCTAGCAACTAGTCCCTCAAGTGCCTTTCAATACTGCTTTCGGCCAAATATTTCAAACCCCAAGTATCCTGAAGGGACTATGTCTGTCACACCGAGTTTATTATTACTTTGCCAACACCATCTGGTGTTTCTGATTCTTTGTTGTTTGTATTTCAGATTTCCCGCATATTGAAATTTAGTCTGGAGAAATACTATGCTCCAGGAAATATACATTTACATCGAACACTACAAAAGGATCCAGGAATTCAGAGGCATAAAACAGGGATTTAATATTTGGAACTGGAATTGTTTTGTTGTCACATGTGCAAGGTACCAGTGAAAAAAAATGGTATAGTCATCCAGGCAAACCATGCCATATACAAGAACATCAAGGTGGTGCAAAAGAGAAAATAAAATGTAGTTAATTAAAATATAGTGTTACAGTTATAGAAAAAGAGCAAATAATTAAAGGTACAAGGGGGACAGCAAAGAGGTTGATTGGGAGATCAAGGATTATCTTTAGCATACGAGGGGTCCATTCAAGTGTATGATCACAGAGAAAAAGCTATTCTTGAATCTGATAGTATGCTCTTTCAAACTTTTATATCTTGAAAGAATTACCGGGTTGTGCTCTCACTACCTCTTTGAGATCCCCACCTGCTTTAAGACCACAATTATCCCATTGAAAGGCTGGGTTGCGCGTCTTAATGACTGCCATCCAATGTCTCTGAGACTGAGGAAATTTGGCACATTTCCAGTGACTCTTACAAACTTCTGCAGATGCACCTGGAAAGTATCTCAGCTTGGTTTGAGAAGATCATATGAAAATGAGAATGGAAGATGAGCCCAGTCCATCACAGACCAGATTTCCCACCATCGACTCCATCTACACTGCACGCTGCCCTGGAAATGCAGCCAACATAATCAAAGACTTGTCCCATCCTGGTGATTCCTTTTTCTTCCTGTTACCTGGGAGAAGGTATAGAAGCTTCAAAGCACACACTACCAGACTCAGGTACAGCTTCTTCCCCTGTGTTATTAGCCTTCTTAATGGACCTTCTGTAAGATACTGTCCAATTCACCATTAGCAATTTGGATTTGGTTTATAGAACTGATGTGCTACAATGCTGCAAACTATATTCTGCAATCGGTATCTTCCTCTTTCCACTAACTATTGTACCCGAGCATGACCCAATTGTATTTATGTATGGTATATCTGATCTATTTGAATAGCGGGCAAAACAAAGCCTTTCACTTTACCTTGGTACACACGGTAATCATGCACTTAAATCTAAATATCATACTGCCTCGGGAAAACAGTCAACATAATGAAGAACCTTTTTCTCTCGTCATTCCCTCTTCTCCACGCTCCCATCAGGCAGAAGATACAAAAGCTTGAAAGCACATGCCATCAGGAACAGTTTCTTCCCCTCTGTTAGCACACCATTGAACTGTCCTCACATAAGCTAGGGTGTACAACCAATCTATCTCATTGCAAACACTGGACTCCTTCTCGGAAGCGGTCGTGCCACAATGCTGCGAAATATATTCTGCACTTTGTTATTTTTCTCTTTGCTCCATTCATTGTAGCTGTGTATGATTTAATTGTATTCATGTGTTGTATTATCTGTAGACTCAATTGGATAGCAGGCACACAAAAGCTTTTTACTGCATCTTGGTGCCTGTGACAATAATTAACAAATACCAATACCAATGTGAGTGGTCCTTGATTATGTTGTTTGCTTTGCTAAGGCAGCAGGAAATGTAGATGGAGTCGAACAAAGGAAGATGCGCTACATCTACATTACAGGAAACAGTTTTAGCATTCTCTACAGAAACAGCAGCCCAGCCAATGCATCAGCGTGAAGCAAATCAAAATGCTTGAAACCCTCAGCAGGCCAGGTAGCATCTGTTAAAGAGAAAGTTATTATTTCAGGCTAATGACCTTTCATCAGATTAACAATGGTGGTTAGACTCCCCTCTGTTGAAAACAATCATTTCCTGGTACTAGATACTTGCCAGTTTCTGCATCCAGTGAAAGGAATTGAACATCAGCACTTCTCAATGCATCATGGCAGCAAAACGACTACAAAGCAGCTGAAATGGTCAGGCTAAGGAAATTACTCTGCTAGACTCCTGCTGTGATATCTTGGAGCAGAGATTGAGAACATTGTAGCCAATAATCTCTCTTAGTTTTTGGTTTCTCCCTTGCTAGTAAAGAATTGTCTATCAGATGCTAGAGGAGTATAAAGAATGTAAAAAGAATCTTAAGAAAGAAATTAGGAAGGCTAAAAGAAGATATGAGGTTGCTTTGGCAAGAAAGGTAAATCCAGAGGGTTTCTACAGCTATATTAATAGCAAAAGGATAACGAGGGATAAAATTGGACCATTAGAGAGCCAGAATGGACAGCTATCTGCAGAGCCAAAAGAGATGGGGGAGATATTGAACAATTTCTTTTCTTCGGTATTCACCAAGGAGAAGGATATTGAACTCTGTGAGGTAAGGTAAAAAAGTAGAGTAGCTATGGAAACTATGAGATTCAAAGAGGTGGAAGTACTGATACTTTTGAAAAATATAAAAGTGGATAAGTCTCCAGGTCCATTGAGGGAAGTTAGTGTAGAAATAGCAGAAGCTATGACAGAAATATTTCAAATGTCATTAGAAACGGGAATAGTGCCGGAGGATTGGCGTACTGCGCATGTTGTTCTATTGTTTAAAAAGGATAGAACCTAGCAATTATAGACCTGTTAGTTTGACGTCAGTGGTGGGCAAATTAATGGAAAGGATACTTAGAGATAATATATATAAGCATCTGGATAAACAGGGTCTGATCAGGAACAGTCAACATGGATTTGTGCCTGGAAGGTCATGTTTGACAAACCTTCTTGAAATTTTTGAAGCGGTTACTAGGGAAATTGATGAGGGTAAAGCAGTGGATGTTGTCTACATGGATTTCAGTAAGGCCTTTGACAAGGTTCCCCATGGAAGGTTGATTAAGAAGGTTCAATCTTTGGGTGTTAATGGCGGAGTAGCAAGATGGATTCAACAGTGGCTGAATGGGAGAGGTCAGAGAGTAAAGGTGGATGGCTGTTTGTCAGGTTGGAAGCCGGTGACCAGTGGGGTGCCTCAGGGATCTGTGTTGGGTCCACTGTTGTTTGTCATGTACATCAATGATCTGGATGATGGGGTGGAAAATTGGATAAGTATGCAGATGATACTAAGATAGGTGGTGTTGTGGATAATGAAGTAGATTTTCAAAGTCTACAGAGAGATTTGGGCCATTTGGAAAAGTGGGCTGAAAGATGGCAGATGGAGTTTAATGCTGATAAGTGTGAAGTGCTACATCTTGGCAGGACAAATCAAAATAGGACGTACATGGTAAATGGTAGGGAATTGAGGAATGCTGTGGAACAGAGAGATCTAGGAATAACTGTGCATAGTTCCCTGAAGGTGCAATCGCATGTAGATAGGGTGGTAAAGAAAGCCTTTGGTGTGCTGGCCTTTATAAATCAGAGCATTGAATATAGGAGGGTACACAAAAGGCTGGAGAAACTCAGCGGGTGCAACAGCATCTAAGGAGCGAAGGAGATAGGCGACGTTTCAGGTCGAGACCCTTCTTCAGACTGGTCAGGGATCAGGGAAACGAGAGATATAGATGGTGATGTGGAGAGATAAAGAACAATGAATGAAAGATATGCAAAAAAGTATCATGATAAAGGGAACAAGCCATTGTAAGCTGTTTGTGGTGTGAAAATGAGAAGCTAGTGCGACTAGGGTGGGGGAGGGAGATAGAGATAGAGGGAATGCCAGGGCCCGAGGGCTGAGGGATAGCTGGGAAGGGGAGGAGACAGCAGGGGTTAACAGAATTGAGAAAATTCAATGTTCAAGAAAATAGGAGTAGGGAAGTAATGTTAAAATTGTACAAGGCATTGGTAAGACCAATTCTGGAGTATGGTGTACAATTTTGGTCGCCTAATTATAGGAAGGATGTCCACAAAATAGAGAGTACAGAGGAGATTTACTAGAATGTTGCCTGGGTTCCAGCAACTATGTTACAGAGAAAGGTTGAACAAGTTAGTTCTTTATTCTTTGGAGTGCAGAAGGTTAAGGGGGGGACTTGATTGAGGTCTTTAAAATGATGAAAGGGATAGACAGAGTTGAGGTGGATAAGCTTTTCCCATTGAAGGTAGGGAAGATTCAAACAAGAGGGCATGACGTGAGAATTAAGGGACAGAAGTTTAGGGGTAACGTGAGGGGGAACTTCTTTACTCAGAGGGTGGTGGCTGTGTGGAATGAGCTTCCAGCAGAAGTGGTGGAGGCAGGATCGATTTTAACATTTAAAAGTAAAGTGGATAGGTATATGGACGGGAAGGGAATGGAGGGATATGGTCTGAGTGCAGGTAGGGGAAAACAAATGGTCGGCATGGACTGGAAGGGCCGAGAGGGCCTGTTTCCGTGCCGTAATTGTTATATGGTTATATGGTTAATTGTTGGATCTATGCCTAAAGTAAATTCTTCAATTTTACCAGGACTTCTTGATGCCACAATCATCCAACAATGTTTTGATGTTAAAAGACACTGATCTCACCTCTGGACATCAGATCTATTTAACCCACATTTGGAAAAAAAAAAAATTGTAATTAGCTCTGGAGTCAAAAGATCCTGATAAAGTAGACACAAAATGCTGGAGTAACTCAGCGGGTCAGGCAACAACTTTGGAGAGATGCAATCTCCACTGGAGATGCTATCCCTGTTATTATGCAAGAAGGAACTGCGGATGCTGGTTTAAACCGAAGATAGACATAAAAAGCTGGAGTAATCAGGCAGCATCTCTGGGGAGAAGGAATAGGTAGGTGACTTTTCGAGTCGAGACCTTTCTTCAGACTGGTTAGCGATAAGAGAAATGAGAGATATAGCAGTTCTGTTATTTCTGCTATATCTGTTATTAGCTGATTGTCCATTATAATTGAGTAAGATATTATCATTGTATATAGATGAAACAAAGATCTGCAGATGATGATCAACACACAAAAGGATACAAAATGCTGAAGTAACTCAGCAGGTCAAGCAGCATCTCTGAAGAATATGGATAGGTGAAATCGGGTCCTTTATTCTGACTTCTTCAATCTGCTTCGTTACTCCAGCACTGTTTCTTTTCACCCTCAAACTCAGTGCCGATGCCGTTGGTCTGCACTAGCGAGCCCTCCTTCACCCACTGCACAGTCTAGTTGATTCTGCTGCTCACTGCAGGCCCTGGGACAGCGTTTTCTCCAGACCGCCACTGACGGGACGTGCTTGGTCACCATGAGGCTCCCTCCCCTCTCACCAGCTGCCGCTTCTTCCTGTTGGCTGACACGTTTTATGCTCCCCGCTCCACCGCCGTCTCCTTTTCCGCAGTCACTAACATCTTCCAAGGTGGAGTATGTTTGTGACTGCGGGGGAGAAGACAGCGGTGCAGGACGAGGATGAGTGAACAGAGCAACAGGAGAAGGAAGTGGAGGTGGAAGGGGGAGTGTACAAGGCAATGGCTGACAGGAAAAGCAACAGTTGTCAGGAGGGGAGGGCACTCCATGGTGACCGAGCGCATCCTGTGGCAGTGGCCTGAAAAAAGTGTTGTTCCCAAAGGCTGCAACATGTGCCGCAACAACAGTTACAACAATCGGACCGTGCAATGGGCAAAGGAGGGCTCACTGGTGCACTTTGCGAGCCTGGCATGGCGTTAGTAGGTCCGTTCGCTATAACCGGAATCTGTTATAAAGCAGTCTGTTAAAACGAGGGTTTATTGTATATGCGAAAATGATAGTATTAAATTTATATGGCATATTTGGATTTCAAGAATGCATTTGATAAAGTGTCACATTAAAGGTCGCGCGCAAATACCGCATAGGTTATGGGGCAATATATTGGAATAAAAATCGATTAACTACACGAGAGAGAAGATAAATGGGTCAATTTCAGACAAGCAAACAGTAACCACAAGGATTAGACTTGGGACCTCCATTATTTAGAATCTATATTAATGACTTGAATTAAGGGATTGAATATACCTGCCATTTACTGATCATACACAGATAGATGGTTATTAAATAATATTAGGAGGGTATGATAGGCTTGGAAAGGAATGTGAATAGATCAACTGTCACCAATAAGATGGAAAGAAGCAGGATGTTGGAAAATACAAAGATATCCATATTTTAATGAAATATGAAACATCAAACATGAGCATGCAAGTACAGCAAATAATGAAAGTACTGAAAATATGCCAATTATTGAAAGGCACAGTATAAAAACTGGGAAGATTTGATAACATTTTACAGGATCTTATTGAGACCGCAAGTAAAGCATTGCTTACAGTTTTGGTTACTAATTTAAGTCACGATGTGTTTTCATTCAAGACGCCGCAGAGGCATATAATGAGTGTGATTCCTGTGATGAATCAAATGCCATGCAAGGTTGCACAGGTTAGGACAACATTAGTTTCAATGTGGGTACACAAAAAGCTGGAGAAACTCAGCGGGTGCAGCAGCATCTAAGGAGCGAAGGAGATAGGCGACGTTTCGGGTCGAGACCCTTCTTCAGACACTTACAGTTTTAATGTAGTAGAATGGGAGGAGATCTTATTGGTACCAAGTTTCTGAGGGGGAATGATAGGGTGGAAGCTGAGAGAATGCTTTCCCCAGCAGGGATATTTAAAATAGGAGGCACGGTTAGAAAATAAAGGGTGAATCATTTCATCTAGAGACAAGAGTAATTTCTTCACTCAAGGGTTTGTGAATTCGCATTCCTTCCCAGTCCTTCACATCCTCCTTATGATTTGCTAACCATCTACCTTTGTACCATCAGGAAATGGCTGGAGTAAACGTGACCCCTTCATTCGAGACATCTTTAGAATTCCTCATCTCCAGCGAACTTTGGCATTATTATTGAATATGCTCAAAGTGGAAACTAACGGACACAAACTTCAAGGGGGCCAGGGAAAGCAACAGGAAAGTGGTTGGATCAGCCACGATCTTAATAAATGGTAGAGCAGGTCCAAGGAGCTGACTAAATTACTCCAGTTTCTTAAGAGTCTACATATAAGCAAAAACAATCTACTGCAAGTATAAAGTTTGACCTTGGCCTAGGAGATATTGATTTCTTGTCTTTCACCCCTGCTGGTAATTTTAAGGAATTAAAAAATAAAAGTATTCGTAATCAAAATTTAAGTTAATATTTTCCCAATGAAACCATTCAATTAAAAAACACACGTCATAAATTCACTGACTAATATGTACCGCCTGGAATCAATTATAACCAGGAGAAATGAAGTAATTGGAATGAAATCCATGAACACATCTGTTTCGAAACGTCAATAAGCGATGATGCCCTTAATCGCTTATAAATCGTTTAAACGCAATGTTAAACCAAACAATAACAGATTTATTTTACCGGAAAAAAAAACGAGAAACGTGTACGTGCTTTTAGTTTTAAGTTTGAGATAGAATGCTTAAATGTAATAATCTCAGGCACAGAGTTGTTTAAGAAAGAACTGAAGATGTTGGAAAAATCGAAGGTAGACAAAAAAGCTGGAGAAACTCAGCGGGCGAGGCAGCATCTAGGGAGAGAAGGAACAGGCGATGTTTCAGGTCGAAACCCTTCTCTCAGCCATAGAAAGCATTTTGAAAAGATATAAAATATTTTAAGCCATCCTGGTGCAAGGAATAATGGATATTGAACAATAATTAGACACGGGGAAGAGGGATACATGAAAATAAGAACATTAGTGATAAATACGGGCGGCGTCGCCAGCAAGAGGTGTGTGAGTGGCCCTACCGGTGTCCTGTCGGAACTGGGTGAGTGTGGGGATATCGATGATGTAGGGTGCCAGCCAGGGGTCGGCCTGGCCCAGTGCGATGCTGTTGGTCCCTTTGCCGGCCGCCGCGGCTCCATGCAGCTGCTGCAAGCTGCGCTCGACGTGCTCGCTCACCCGGCTGCTGTAGGGCCTCCAGCGGCCCGCCTCGTCTTCCCACTCCCACACCACCACCTGCGGCCCCTGGCCCCCTTGGACAACCGCGCCGGCTGAAGGGAAGGCCGAGCTACTGCTGCTGTTGCTGTTGCCGCTGCCAGCGCCTCCTCCGCCGCCCGCGGCCGCCCCTCCGCTTCCATACGCCGAGGTCGCCATGTCCCGCTCCGTGCCCAGAGTAGACGGCGAGAGAAACAAACGCGGATAACTTTCCGATCCAAGCTCCTCCTTTGCAGGGGGAGGGGGAATCGGCGCGCACGCTGCACTCTGGGAAATGTAGTTCCACCTCAGCGGAGTTGCCGGAGACTTGACATCCTGCCCGGCCCGTGGCGACACTACAACTCCCATCAGCCCCCGGCTACCGCCAGCACCCTCTGCTGACGGTTATCGGCAGGTGCGAGGACAACAGTGGAGCGGCGGAAACGAAACTTGGTGGAGAACTTTTTATCGTTTTGTTATTGTTATTTGAATCGGGTACCATGGTTAGGAATGCGAACCAGTCTTGCGAACTGTACTATTAACAGAGATTGCGGACTGCAAACAAAAACCATACGAACGTTGGGAATCTAAAATAATAACAGATAATATCCAGCAGGTCAACAGCATCTATTGAAACACGAATAATTTAACATTTTCAGGTCTAAAATCTTTCATCAGAATCGCAAAGTGTCTCTCGTTAAGTGATATTTAGTTCATTTGAAGAAGCGTCCCGACCCAAATCTCGCCTGTCTATTCCCTCCAAAGATGCTGCCTGGCGCGCCTACAGTTTACACCTACATAAGCTTTTCAGGTACACGGGACAATAAACCAAACACGTTTCCAACTACATATTAATTATCTTCAGATTGATCCCAAATGTTCAGCGGGTTCTGTTATTACAAAGATCTCGAAATTGCTTATTGCATGTGAGCCAGCAAATCTTCAATTAAAGGTTATTGGTGAATAATAACACACGCGCGACAGTGAGAGTAGGAATGGAGCAAGGTGGAGGATAAATGCCTGGCTGAAGGACTGGTGCAGAGGGCAGGGATTCAAGTTTCTGGATAAATGGGACCTCTTTTGGGGAAGGAGTGACCTGAATAAAAAGGACAGGTTGCACTTGAACCCGAGGGGGACCAGTATCCTGGCAGGGAAATTTGCAAAGGCTACCGGGGGGACTTTAAACTAGAACGGTTGGGAAGGAGGGACTCAAATAGAGAAAGCCAGTAGACAGGGTCTGAGGCAGGAGGCAGAGAAGGGAAGTACTCAGACCCAACATTTAGGGGGGAAAGAAGAAAAAAAAACAATAAACGGAGAATAAGAGGTGGTGGGTTTCCAGGGCAAAAATCAAAAGGGACCACTTGTCAACATAATTGTATAAGGAGGAAGAGTGTTGTAAAAACAAGACTGAAGGCTTTGTGTTTCAATGCAAGGAGCATTCGTAATAAGGTGGACGAGTTGAATGTGCAGATAGCTATTAATGACTATGCTATAGTTTGGATCACGGGGACATGGCTCCAGGGGGACCAAGGCTGGGAGCTGAACATCCAGGGATATTCAATATTCAGGAGGGATAGACAGAAAGGAAAGGGAGGTGGGGTAGTGTTGCTGGTGAGGAGATGAATGCAATAGAAAGGAAGGACATTAGCTTGGAGGATATGGAATCAATATGGGTAGAGCTGCGAAACTCTAAGGGGCAGAAAACGCTAGTTGGAGTTGTGTACAGGCCACCTAACAGTAATAGTGGAGTTGGGGATGGCATCAAACAGGAAATTAGAAATGCGTGCAACAAGGGTAAAACAGTTATAATGGGTGACTTCAATCTACATATAGATTGGGTGAATCAAATGGGCAGGGGTGCGGAGGAAGAGGATTTCTTAGAATGTATGCGGGATAGTTTTCTAAACCAACATGTAGAGGAACCAACGAGAGAGCAGGCTATTCTAGACTGGGTATTGAGTAATGAGGGAGGGTTAGTTAGCAGTCTTGTTGTGCGGGGCCCCTTGGGCAAAAGTGACCATAATATGGTTGAGTTCTTCATTAGGATGGAGAGTGACATAATTAAGTCAGAAACAAGAGTTCCGAACTTAAACAAAGGTAACTTTGAAGGTTTGAGAAGTGAATTGGCCAAGATAGACTGGCAAGTGATTCTTAAAGGGTTGACAGTGGATGTGCAATGGAAAGTATTTAAAGACTGCATGGATAAACTACAACAATTGTTCATCCCAGTTTAGCAAAAGAATAAATCAGGGCAGGTAGTGTATCCATGGATAACAAGGGAAATCAGGGATAGTATAAAAACAAAAGATGAAGCATACAAATTAGTCAGAAAAAGCAGCCTACCAGAGGACTGGGAGAAATTCAGTTCAGCAGAGGAGGACAAAGGGCTTAATTAGGAAAGGGAAAATAGATTATGAAAGAAAACTGGCAGGGAACATAAAAACTGACTGCAAAAGTTTTTATAGATATGTGAAGAGAAAGAGATTAGTTAAAACAAATGTAGGTCCCTTGCAGTCAGAAATAGGTGAATTGATCATGGGGAACAAGGACATGGCAGACCAATTGAATAACTACTTTGGTTCTGTCTTCACTAAGGAAGACATAAATAATCTGCCGGAAATAGCAGGGGACCGGGGGTCAAATAAGGTGGAGGAACTGAGTGAAATCCGGGTTAGCCGAGAAGTGGTGTTGGGTAAATTGAATGGATTAAAAGCCGATAAATCCCCAGGGCCAGATAGTCTGCATCCCAGAGTACTCAAGGAAGTAGCCACATAAATAGTGGATGCATTAGTGATAATTTTTCAAAACTCATTAGATTCTGGAGTAGTTCCTGAGGATTGGAGGGTAGCTAATGTAACCCCACTTTTCTAAAAAGGAGGGAGAGAGAAAAAGGGGAATTACAGACCAGTTAGTCTAACAACGGTAGTGGGGAAACTGCTAGAGTCAGTTATTAAAGATGGGATAACAGTACATTTGGAAAGTGGTGAAATCATTAGACAAAGTCAGCATCGATATGCGAAAGGTAAATCATGTCTGACGAATCTTATAGAATTTTTCGAGGATGTAACTAGCAGAGTGGATAAGGGAGAACCAGTGGATGTGTTATATCTAGACTTTCAGAAGGCTTTCGACAAGGTCCCACATAAGAAATTAGTATACAAACTTAAAGCACACGGTATTGGGGGTTCAGTATTGATGTGGATAGTGAACTGGCTGGCAGACAGGAAGCAAAGGGTAGGAGTAAACGGGTCCTTTTCAGAATGGCAGGCAGTGACTAGTGCGGTACCGCAAGGCTCAGTGCTGGGACCCCAGCTATTTATAATATATATTAATGATTTGGACGAGGGAATTGAATGCAACATCTCCAAGTTTGCGGATGACACTAAGCTGGGGGGTAGTGTTAGGTGTGAGAAGGATGCTAGGAGGCTGCAAGGTGACTTGGATAGGCTGGGTGTGAGTGGGCAAATGCATGGCAGATACAGTATAATGTGTATAAATGTGAGGTTATCCACTTTGGTGGCAAAAACAGGAGGGTAGACTATTATCTTAATAGTAGCAAATTAGGAAAAGGGGAGATGCAATGAGACCTGGGAGTCACGGTATACCAATCATTGAAAGTAGGCATGCAGGTGCAGCAGGCAGTGAAGAAAGCAAATGGTATGTTAGCATTCATAGCGAAAGGATTTGAATATAGGAGCAGGGAGGTTCTACTGCAGTTGTACAGGGTTTTGGTGAGACCACACCTGGAGTATTGCATACAGTTTTGGTCTCCAAATCTGAGAAAATACATTCTTGCCATAGAGGGGGTACAGAGAAGGTTCACCAGACTGATTCCTGGGATGTCAGGACTTTCATATGAGGAAAGACTGGATAGACTTGGCTTGTACTTAGAAGAGTGAGGGGGGATCTTATAGAAACTTACAAAATTCTTAAGGGGTTGGATAGGCTAGATGCAGGAAGATTGTTCCCGATGTTGCGGAGGTCCAGAACAAGGGGTCACAGTCTAAGGATAAGGGGGAATTCCTTTAGGACTGAGATGAGGAAAACATTTTTCACACAGAGAGTGGTGAGTCTCTGGAATTATCTGCCACAGAAGGTAGTTGAGGCCAGTTGATTGGCTATATTTAAGAGGGAGTTAGATGTGGCCCTTGTGACTAAAGGGATCAGGGGGTATGGAGAGAAGGCAGGTACAGGATACTGAGTTAGATGATCAGTCATGATCATATTGAATGGCGGTGCAGGCTCGAAGGGCCGAATGGCCTACTCCTGCACCTATTTTCTATGTTTCTATGTTTCTACACCTGAAAGCAGCAATCTGCAACAGGAAATGTATTCACGTCAATAGAGATACTACAGCGGCTTGTCAGTCAGTTAGTTAGTGCTACTGCCCACATTTCCAGCAACACAGGTTTCAACCTGACCACAGGTGCCTTCCGGGTGACGTGTGTACCTTCTCCATGACTGTGTGGCTTTCCAAATACTCCTATTTCCTCCCACATCCCAAATACATGCAAACAGATCAAATGGCTACTGTAAATGGTCCCCAATGTAGTTATTATCAACATAGTAAATTTAGAGTATTTGAGCACCTGAGGCAGAATGTTTCAGGATGCTGGAAATAAGAGAATAAAGCTAATGGTGTCACTGCTGCGATCTGGGACGGGCTGAATGGCTCTCTGCAGTTTTCTACGGAACAAAGCAGTTTGCCAAACCAAGATGTGATGAATCCTGATAGGAGGTTTTCTTTGTTGCATCTGGAGAAATCGGTAAGAGTGCTGAATTTCCTTAGCCTTCTGAGGCTGTCTTGACTGTAGATTCAATGTGGTTGGACCAAGACAAATTGTTGGTGATATTAATGCTCAGGAACTTGAAGCGTTCAACTATCTCCACTTCCTTGCCTATCTGGAATCATCTGTTCCAAGTCAGCACCATTGGCAACATTTTCCTTTGTCAACTGCAATCTTGTATATGAGTTAGAGCAGAACCTGGCTGTACAATCATAAGTGTAAGGGGATATAGTGACGGGCTGAGAATGCATTCTTGTGGCACATTAATGCGGAAAAGTACCACGAAACGCCAGCAAACACGGCAAAGCTATTTCATTCCTATCAGGTAAATTAAAATATTCCTTTATCTTTCTCAAAAGAGCAGGAAATCTCTGATGGTGTCCTATCCCATGTCTTTCATAAGCAAGGGTACACAAAAGGCTGGAGAAACTCAGCGGGTGCAACAGCATCTAAGGAGCGAAGGAGATAGGCGACGTTTCGGGTCGAGACCCTTCTTCAGAGTTCTTTAACTCTTTCATAAGCAAGCTCGGTATTCTGAAAAATGCAGGGAATCATGGGGTTTGTCAAAGTCATTCGCAATAAAGAAAAAGCGAACGAAGTGTATAAACAGTGTATAAATTATCTTTATTCATAATTTTGTGTAAAAATATTTAATCTGAGGAACTGGGGTGCCAGGTAGCGGGAGAGCAGGGTGTAACAGCGAGAGGGGACAGATGCGAGTGGGAGACGGGGAGAGACTAGAACGGAGATACATTCTCAGCAGCTGAACTGTTGCGTGTGTACAGACCTGCATTTCATCCGTTGTCAGGGTCTCCGGTGTTGCAAGCGCTGTTGAATTGCTACTGGACCATTCCATCCCCTCCCGAGTGTCCCATTCCTATCCAGGAGTGGCCGGAGATGTCCACGGTGACCTTGGACTGACAGGACACCGGCCTGGAGCAGTGGCAGCCCCAGGCTTACAGCCAGCACGGAGAAGCAGCGCTAACACCCGCTCAACTCTGTGGCGGGCCGTGCTGGCTGTGAGCTTGAGGCCGCCACTGCTCCAGGCCAGTGTCCTGTCCGTCCAGGGCTGTCGGTTAACCTGGCGGGACAGGCAGAGTTGAGCTGGAGTTAGTGCTTCCTCCGTGCTGGCTGTAAGCCTGGGACTGCCACTGCTCCGGGCCAGTGTCTTGTCAGTCCAGGGTCACCCCGGACATCTCCAGCCGCCCCCGGACAGGGATGGGACACTCGGGAGGGGACGGGGACAGTCCAGTAACAATTCAACAGCACTTGCAGCGCCGGAGACCCGGGTTCGATCCTGACTACGGGTGAAATGTAGGTCTGTATACATGCAGCAGCTGAGCTGCTGAGAATGTTTATCGCGAATGACCTATGACCTGGGCGTCGGTATACCGAACTCGCTTATTAACACCATCCAATAAGATTGGGATAGTCAGTTCATGTTTGCAATATCATGCTGCATGCAGTTTCATTGCAAAACTTATGTCTCCAAAAATATGATTGTGCCTTAAGATATCCTTTTTATGAAAATAACTTTAAAAACTTAAAAATCTTAGGAAACCTTTGGGTCGGGAGAATCAAATTTTAATCTATATTCATGTTTATTTCTAACAGTGTATTTTGTATTCCTCCCCTCATTCAATAAATAAAACTAATTTTGCCATTTGTTTTTTTGGAAAAAAAAAGAAATATTTTGGTAACTTTAATCTTATTTTCCTATTAGCAGCAAACAAATAATATGCTAATGGCTGTTTTAGTGAATGCAATGAAAGTAGCACAACTCCTGCTGCATAATATTCAACTAGAAAGAGTGTAGTTGAACTACCAAGGAAAATAACATACTTTGAAAAATACTGGAGCTTGAAGATCTGAACGAGGGGGCAGACAGCAGGCAGAGTGGTTCAAAATCTTAATTACTGAGTCAAGGGAAACGCGAGCTGGAGAATTATCCAAAGATATGGAAAAATTGAACGGAGCAAACAAATAATATTTGGCAAGCCAAAAGTTTAAAAAGTTAAAAGATCTATCATCTTGCAGCTCTGCAGAGGCACCTGTTGGTAAGAACTCACAACTACACATGGATGTGTTTTTTTTCCTGCCAGGAATCATAGATGTTGTAGGGGTGTTACGCGACAGATAATGCAAAATCTCTATCTAACATCCATCATAGTGTCAACTATAGGCTGCTGACTTCTCAAACACCTTGAATTAAGATGCTTCATACATCCCACGTTCACAAAAGCGAGTAATCAATATTGTCAGTTTATACAAGGGGATGATTTTACTTTTGCATAAAATGATTGAATCAATAATTAAAGTTCAATTTTTAATCAAACGTAATTAAATGCACAGACTCAGGGCTCTCGCTTAACTTTTTTTCCCTGTTGCCCGCCGGGCAACCTTGACAGCTTTTTAGGTTGCCAAATGAGTTTAGGTGGTCATTTAAGATGGCTTGCATGACGCATGCACTAATGTGCTCGGACGAAGTGCGTAGTTACCAGTTGGAATTATACTCAATGAAGCATTCACATATTATTTCTGCTTCAAATAATGTCACAAAGTAAACATATTCACCAATCAAGACATGATATATACCACAGTGACATGCAGCAAAATTATAAGACAGTATCTCAACTCTTTTTACACATTGCAATTAATGCAATTTCTATTAGTTCTTTCCACTTCCAAACAAAAATGTGGTTGGATTATTCAGCATATGATCAACCTGTGTCAATAAATCCTGGACTATGGTAACATATATGCGTACATATCGTTGTGAATGTTGCTCATTAAATAACTACAGTACTGATACTCCATATTAAGAGCATTGATTTGCCGTTAAAATGAATTCTGTTATAACGTGTCAACGGCAGCAGTGACAATCGAACACTGCGTCGCTTCTCTCCTTCGCTCCTTAGATGCTGCTGCACCCGCTGAGTTTCTCCAGCTTTTTGTGTACCCACTGCGGTTTTAATGTTTCACGTGTTCACAATTTAATTAATCCATCTTTATGGATTCAAACAAATAATAATATTGGGAATTAAAACACATTTGATTGCATTCCGTTATCAAACAGTCAATGTTCGCTCTGAAGACATTTCCAGCACGATAGAGTCAGGGAAGGCGGTGTGTGTGAATCGGTGCGGGGGTGGGGGATGGGGGGTTAGAAGGCAGTCGGTGCAGAATGGATGGATTGAGGCAGGTGAATTAGTACGTGTTGGTTGGATTAGGTAAAATTATGAGGGGAGAGCACCAGGGATGTCAGTGGTGTTGAATGGGGGGGTTCAGTACGGGATGGATGGAGGTAGACAAAAGTGCTGGAGAATCTCAGCGGGAGAGACAGCATCTATGGAGCAAAGGAAATAGGCAACGTTTCGTGTCGAGACCCTTCTTCAGACTGTTCCCCCCATTCTTTTTGAACGGGAGGATCAGTACAGGATGGATGGGGCGGGGGAGATCAGCGCAGGATGAATAGGGGGGCGGGTCAGTACAGTGTGGATCGGAGGGTCTGTGCAGGATGAATGAAGGAAAAGTGCAGGATGGATGGGAAAGGGCTAAGTACAAGGTGAATTGGGGAACCAGTGTAGGATGGATGGGGGTGGGGGGGAGGCAGGAGAATCAATGCGAGGTGGATAGGGTGATCAGCGCAGGATGAATAGATATGGGTGGGGGGGGGGGTAGATAGGGAGGGGAGCACAGGGGATGTCAGTGAGGACTGAATAGAGGCGGGAATGGGGATCAGCGCGGGATGGAGTGGAGGGGTCCCAGGATAAGGGGGTGGAGGGGGCGTACAAGAGAGAGAGATAGAAGGAGAGAGGGAGCGAGGTGGGGAGGAAGGAAGGTCAACGCTCCAACATCGCCCCGCTGCCATGGCCGTTGGGAACTCCTCGCCACCGCCTCCCTCCTCCGCCAGCCAACAGCAAGGTGCGGGGCTGAGCGGTGCAGCTCAGAAATCCTATAGCTATAAGATCTTTGGTGCAGCTGCTTCAGGCGAGTCGGAGCGAATGATGGGCTTCCCCCTCCCTCCTCCCGGCCTCGGAGTGCAGGAGGGTTTGTTTTGAAAGCGCCATTAGCGAATTTACAATCAGAGGCCCTTATCAGGGCGGGCGGGGTGCGGGAGGTGGTGGAGATGGAGCCGCTATCGCGGCCGCTGCTGCCGCTGTGTGGCATCCGTCATTCGCTCCGACCCTTCGTCACCCTGCACATAGTATCTTTGCCCCCGCACAGCCGTCGCTGACACGAAACGTCGTGTTCCTTTTCTCCAGAGATGCTGCCTGACCCGCTGAGTTACTCCAGTTTTTTGTGTCTATCTTCGGTACAAACCAGTATCTGGTTGCCAAGCTGGGCAAAATTACTCGGTGTTTAGGTTGCCCAGCGGCTCTTTGAGTGGTCAATGGCACCCGGGCAACCGCTAATTTCGAGCCCTGAGACTACTGAAACTGGAAATGGATATTTGTGAGACATACAGTCAATTTATTTTGAAGTCACGGAATCATGGAATCATGGAAAACTTTATTGTCATTTAGACCTTCCTTACGGTCTGAACAAAATTTCGTTGCCTGTATAGTATATATAGTAAATAACAAAACACACAATAAACACATATTTAACATCCACCACAGTGAGTTCACCAGACACCTCCTCACTGTGATGGAAGGCAAAAATCTTGTCTTTGTCTCTTCCCTGATCAGTCAATAATCTTGATCAAACTAGGAAGATATAGATAGTTGCTAATTTGGTACAAAGGTAGAAACAGAGGTAGGAAAAAGTGGTCCATGTTTGGGTGGAAGAAAAGCGGATAAAATTTGTTCATGAGATAATGTTAGACTAACAAAACAATATATGGCCATGAGCAGCAAATGGTTACAGCAAAGTAGCAAAAGTGAAAAATCTAGCTCTGAAGCACCAAAAATATGTCAGTCTAAGATTCCAGGGCTGAGGACTGGGCTATGGACCAGGAACCGGGAGGGGTTTTCCAGCCACTAAACTTTCCTGACTTCCCAGTTAACGAATGCGTTCCAACATCTATACTTGAACGGCTGAGGTGGTTATGTATAAGGTTTGTTAAAGTGGGAATACTGTTTAGTGCCTGCATTAATTTGTATGTAAGATCCATTAACTAAGTTACTTTAGCAGCTTGTGTAGGAAAGAACTGCAGATTCAAGATTCAAGAGAGCCACGATGCAACCGGTCAGCTGGTTTAAATCGAAGGTAGACACAAAATGTTGGAGTAACTCAGCGGGTCAGGCAGCATCTCTGGAGAAGGAATGGGTGACGTTTTGGGTCAAGACCCTTCTTCAGACAGATGTCAGGGGAGGGGGTGGAACAAAGATAGAATTTAGTCAGAGCCAGTAAGACTCGTGAGAGAACTGGGAAGGGAGAGGGGATGGAGAGAGTAAGCAAAGGTTATTTGAAGTTAGAGAAGTCAATGTTCATACCGCTGGGGTGTAAACTACCGAAGCAAAAGATGAGGTGCTGTTCCTCCAATTTGCGCTGGGCCTCACTCTGACAATGGAGGAGACCCTGGACAGAAAGGTCAGATTGGGAATGGGAGGGGGAGTTGAACTGCTGAGCCATCGGGAGATCAGGTAGGTTAAGATGGACTGAGCAGAGGTATTCAGCGAAACGATCACCGAACCTGCACTTGGTCTTGCCGCTTGTTTAGGGGAAACTAGAGCAGTGTTTTTAAGCACCCGGATCATTATTTCCGTAAATGTTATTTGATCCAGATGCAAACGTAGGCATGATCCAATTTGAGTTAAATTACATTGTAAATGGGTCCCGTTTTAATCTAGACAAATGCCTTGTTGAAAGAAGTGTTCGGAAGTCCTGGAATACAGAGACATGTGGCGTGATGCCAATAGCATCATTATAGGGAAAGGAGAAATCTGGCACGAATGGAAGTGTGGGAAATGGATGGAACACTCTTTATTAGTGGATTACGGAGACAGGAATCAGGAGGTGTAGTTCTGGTGACGCTTCTGGAATCATTCTAGATGTAATGGAGACTGAGAAAACTTCTCAGTTAATTATCTCTTGTTTTCTATCCTAGTAAAGACCTAATTTATTTCTCCAGGTCTTTATTAATTCAATTTTGACAAAAGCACGTAAAGTCAAGTCAGTTCCTTGTGTCTTTGCTCTTTCTGTAGTCTGATCTATTATTATTCCTTGCACTTGTTAATTTTAGTTTATATTTTTAGCAATTGCCAAATTTTGGATCCACTCCCCAATCCCATTAACTCCATATGAGCCATTATGAATTTAAGCACTTTAGTTAGTTGCACAAAAGTTAGAAGTTTGAATTTTTTGCCACACTGTGTAAGCTTTCATCTTGTGCCTGGGGCAGGCCAAAGTGGAAGAACAATGGAGCAGCCCATCATATGTGAAGAGACAATATCCATCCAATTAATTTGAGCGAACCGAATCACATTAATATTTGGTTTTATTTGTACCAAAGCTACTGAAAAATTACAGAATGTTTTTATTATTTATTGAAGAATTTGTGAATGGACAGTTTAAATGCTGATGTACTTTTAATTAATTTAATTACAAGTGGTATCAAGTCAATCTTGGTTAAACCACTCCCACAGCCATTTTGAAGCACTATTTTTGGCAGAGACCAAACTGTAAATTTGATAATTGATCACATTATATTATTGGATCAATTAAAAGTTTGGAGAGAGGCATATCCAGTCAGCTGATCATTTACTTTCATGAATGTATAGACCTGATTTTTAAAATAATTAAATAAACATGTTAATGTATTCTGGATTAAAACAAAATCATCCTTAATAAATACAAAAAGTCATCCAAAATAGAAATATACAATTTCATGGAATTCCAACACTAAAACCAGATTTACACTTAATTTATGTTACTTTACTATCCTTTTTCTCAACTGGCATATGTGATATGTAGCTGAAATACAGAGAAAAGGAATTTAAATTAATTTAAACTTTAAATTTAAGGTCATTTAGCAACAGAATTTTGCTACGTTGCTGCACCCCAGGATTGATGCTCAAATTATACTCATATCTGCTACATTGGGCAGACCATGGAACTCACAAGGCAAGCATTGGACCCTTAAAACAGACATTTAGTTTCAGGTTGCTACAGCAAGAGATTAGCAGGTGGGAAGAAACTTTCGAGGATGTTCTCAAAATCCCATTGGGGGGAAAAAAACCTTATATTTCCATTGGCTCAATGGAATACCTGGTTCATGACCCTTAAAATGAAGCCATACATGGAAACAGGCCCTCCGGTCCAAATTGCCCATGGACTGCATTGTATTTGAAGAAGACCAACGTCAAGAGGAAGATATATTTCATACTACCCATTAACCATCCTGCCGGGAATCTTCTGACAACTCAGAACCTACCAAACAAGAGTGGAAACAAGTTATCCTCACTCTCCAGGAATGCCCAAGAGGATGTACCAATGCAAGATTTGGTGACCATAATGTCCTTCAGTGGAGAATTCTCAATGTTAGTGTGATTGGGTGTTCAAGATTTAGTGTAGAAATAGCAGTTTATTCCCAAGTGGGGAGGAGGATAACTCACATAATTCATGACTCTTGTATTTTTACTTTATGCTACTAAAGTTACTTTATGAAACTATAATAGCCTGGAGGCAGGTATTTAAAATCAGGCTACACGGTACCGAAATAGAATAAAATAACAAGCCAAACTTTTATGTACATATTCAAGAGCTAGGTTTATAACAGATAAAATACCTTTTGATGCTTCAGCAGTTATTATCCAGGAACACCTTTAAAGCTTAATGCAATATCCAAAAGCACTTTCCCCAATGCTTCTTGTTTACCTCCCTCGCCAAACTCTTCTGATAGCTCCCTAAAGGTACTGCATATTCGCCTTGACTGGATATCTTGTCTATAAATTCCATGTTTCCATTTATATCGTGCATTTCCATACAAAACAATTAAAGATCGCCTTGGCATATGAATTGCTATCTCTACATCATTGTAAGATACAGACCTTTGACCTTTGCAATGATCTGAAGTACCTCCATGGAAATCACAAATGCTTTCCGAGTTACCATTTATGGGATCACATTGCTGAGCACCGGGCACCATTTCAGTCAAGTGTAGCTGGATCAAATCCTCAGAATCACAAGTCATTGATAATTTGGTTTCAGACAGCAGATTAATGCTGACCAAACGTTTGCCCCAGAGCCACCAGTCATCAAAGTGTGGATCAATGCCAGAGCCATGTTCTGGTCTGTAATCTAGGTTACACTGTTCGACAGGAAGGAAGTCTTTCAGCACACTGTATTGTGTCATTCGATCCACGAGCGAGAGGCTAAAGCATGGCAGGCCACTGAAGCATCCCAATTTAAACTTGCGCTTTTTAAAGTTCACTTTTGGGCCATAGTCCTACAAGTTGACAAGGAAATGTATTAGTAACAATAGAGTAAAACAAATAATTATTTATTTATTCACTTGGAATTATTGGATGTTACTCTGACTGGATGTCTGTGACCAGTGGAATTCTACGGGGGATCTGTGCTAGGATCCAGGTTGTTTGTGATATATAAATGATTTGGATGTAAATGTAGATGGGTTGGTTAGTATGTTTGCAGACAACACCAAAATTAGAGGAGTTGGTGACAGTGAGAAAGTCTATCAAAGTATACAGTAGAATATAAATCAGCTACAGAAATGGTTGGAGAAATGCGGGTGGCGCAAATGTGAGGTATTGCACTTTGTGCTGTCGAATCGGGCAATTAATGGCAAGACCCTTAATAGCTTTAATATACTGAGAGATCTTAGGGTCCATGTCTATGCTCTCTGACTGTAACATCGGCAGATTGAGTAGTAAAGAAGGTATATGGTATGCTTGCCTTCATTGATCTTTTATTATTTCCTACAAACCGATGGGAGAATTAAAACATACTGACACCAATGATGTGAAGACCAATGTCGTCAGTGTCTAGATTGTGAAGAAAGTGAAGGCAACAGCAAAAAAAAGGTATTTTGGACTATTCAAAATAAATGGATTACAGAAACTCTTTTTGCAAAAGGAAAAATCTACAGATAATGAAATAAAACAGAAAATACTTAAATAGGTCCAGCAATATCAGTTGAAGGAGATGCACAGTTAATGTTCCATCAGAATTAGAAAATGACTTTTCTGATGCAATGTTAACTGTTTTTCTCGCTATATGGATAGATACTGCTCCAGCATTTTCCACTTGGCTCATGAGGAAGCAAATATTACATGAGGCACATTGATAGCGCCTCAGTTTTATATAATTCCACTAGTGATTTAAATAAAACCATTCATCAAAAAATAATTCCATGAAGTATTTCCAGCTGGGCGCATGGTGTTCATCATCATGTTTCATGCTTAGAATCTCAAAGGACACAGTAAATTTCCAAAACAAGAAACTTGGAAAGATCCGTTTCAGTCAGTTTATTTTCCCTTTGGGTAAATCCAATGCATTTGTGTCAGAATGATTAATACTTGTAATGGAACGTTGGTTTATGCACGCTATCAAGACAAACTGTTAAATGCAATCAGGAAGGAAAGAACTAAAATTAAAATTGGCTATCACATCTCGTCACTTAAAATAGAAGCATTAATATTCTATCATATTATGAAGATATGTACTGCAAAACTGGTATTGTTAATGTTGTCCCAACAAGTGATCTATAAATAGCATGTTCTTTATGATAGGAAAACCTAACCTGTTTCCTTCGTCCAGATTGGGAAGGTTTCCACTCATTGTTATCCATTAGGTTCACCATCTCCGCTTCTTCCTCTTCATTCACAAACTTTTCGGCTAAAAATACACCAGGAAATGGAAAAGCCCAACCAGTCAGACAAGTAGAGTAATCTGCAACTGCTAAGCCTGACTCCAAATGATAAGTGAAGTGATACTTTCTCTGTAGGAAGAGATTTGACAAAAATGTTTAAAATGCATACATAACTTTCAGGAGCACTTTGATTATATTAGTACAGTAAACAAGATGCAAGTCTCATAACATGCAATAAAATAGACATCAATTCCACTTCTTCAGCGAACTTGTTCATATAAACCAAACACTGAACCTCAATGACCAGATCAAATAACATATTTAACAAGTAGACAGAAGGAACTGCAGATGCTGGTTTACAAGAAAAGATACAGTGCTGGTGTAACTCAATGGGTCAGGCAACTTTGTTGGAGAATATGGAATGTCACCTATCCATGTTCTCCAGAGAAGCTGTCACACCCACTGAATTACTCCAGCATTTGTTGTTCTTTTTTTAACAGATTTTTACTCAATACTACTAAAATTTAATCCACTTGGAAAGAAATGCAATGTGTACAAATATAAAATGAATCACAAGTTCATATTGATAACATCATGGATTTGCTGATCTGTTACGTTCCAAATATTTCACATGAATTTTTTTCCTTTACACTTGAAACTCCAGCATTGATATCATTCAAGAGCCAAGTGTTTTATTGTCATATGTTCCAGATGGAACAATTAAATTCTTACTTTAATTTCAAATGAATAGCAGCACCCCAGAATATGTAAACATAGTACAACTGTTGCCAGGGTTCCAGCAACTATGTTACAGAGAAAGTGTTGAACAAGTTAGGTCTTTATTCTTTGGAGCACAGAAGGTTAAGGGGGGACTTGATTGAGGTCTTTAAAATGATGAAAGGGATAGACAGAGTTAACGTGGATACGTTTTTCCCATTGAGGGTAGGGAAGATTCAAACAAGAGGGCATGACATGAGAATTAAGGGACAGAAGTTTCGGGGTAACGTGAGGGGGAACTTCTTTACTCAGAGGGTGGTGGCTGTGTGGAATGAGCTTCCAGCAGAAGTGGTGGAGGCAGGATCGATTTTAACATTTAAGAGTAATGTGGATAGGTATATGGACGTGAAGGGAATGGAGGGGTATGGTCTGAGTGCAGGTAGATGGGACTAGGGGAAAACAAATGGTCGGCACAGACTGGAAGGGCCGAGAGGGCCTGTTTCCGTGCTGTAATTGTTATATGGTTATATGGTTATATGGTAAACAATATAATATGAGAAAAGGAAAGTTCACTGTGTGTATATATTCACAAATACACGCATACGTACACATAAAAAACAAACAATAATAATGCAATGGGTAAGAAGGAAGTGCAGATGCTGGTTTAAACCGAATATATATATACACAAAAAGCTGGAGTAACTCAGTGGGCCAGGCAGCATATCTTGAGAGAAGGAATGGGTGACGTTTTGGGTCAAAACCCTTCTTCAATAATAGTCTATGTAGTTCAGAGCTTATTTGAGGTTGTAGTGTTTAATGGCCTAATGGCTGTAGGGAAGAAGCTGTTCCTGAACCTGGAAGTTACGGTTTTCAGGCTCCTGTACCATCTTCCCGATGGCAGGGGTGAAATGGGTGTGTCGCCAGGGTGGTGTGGGTCTCTGATGATGTTGGCTACCTTTTTGAGGCAGCGACTCTGGTAAATCCCCGCGATGGTGGGGAGGTCAGAACCCATGATGGGATGGGTGATCTCTACAGGGAAAGTTTATTTCTTTCATTTCAGGAATTACAACAAAATTATGGATTACACTCCAAAGAATATTTTAGATATCTACAAATTAGAGATTATGTTAAATCAAATACACCAGATTTTAGGAATAGAAAGACTGAAATTTTAGATGAATGTCTAAATAAACATCCAAATACAGAAAAAATAATAATAGAATATTGACTGGCCTTGAGGGGGATACGACATATATTGCCTGAAGTAGATTCATATTGCCCGAGTCGAAGACGAGGGCAATATGGATCTAGTGAGGGCAATATATGTCGTATCTCCCGAAAGAGGACAGTCAATATTGTTATTATTACCCATTATCAGACATCTAGAGGAAAATCTGAACATCTCATATGATATGAATGTATCTATACATTTTGCAATATGCATTGCAACATTATAAATAAGGATACTAAAACCATTCCAACATTGTAAATAAGGGTACTAAAAGAATGTAACATTTATGTTTCATTTATGTAATTTATGTAATTCATTTATGTGACAATGTGAAGGTCGAACTTTTAAATCGCGAACTTCTTCTCGCAACCGGCTGCCATTTTGTTTGTTTTGAGAATAAATTTTAAATTTCGCACGCAGCGTCACGTTGCCGTCACGCAGCGTCACGTTGCCGTCACGCAGCGTCACGTTGCCGTCACGCAGCGTCACGTTGCCAAGTTCCCGGATGTGAGACCAGGGGAATATAAGACTATATTCCCCGCTGTTTAAACAGGTAAAGTCCATAGGCGTTCGCTAGAAAGGGGAATATAAGAAAATATTCCCCTGTTACCCCTGCTGGCAGTAAAAAGGAAGGGAATACAATTTCGTAAAAGCATACCTCAGATGGGTGATATGGGTAATAATATCATATATTTATATCTTACTGGAAAATGATTTAACAAATATGGAAAAATATAGACAAGCATGGGAAAACGAATTAGGTCAAGTAATTAGTAGAGAAGTATGGAATGAAAGTTTACAACATATACACCTTTGCTCATTAAATGCCAGACACTCCTTGATACAATTTAAAGTTATACATAGATTACACTTCTCAAAATCCAAATTAAACAGAATTTTCTCAAATGTTTCCGCTATATGTGATAAATGTCAACAGTTAGAAGCTAATCTAACGCATTCATTCACAAAATGTACAAAAATTACTAATTTTTGCACAGAAATTTTTAAGATAATCTCAAATGTAGTTAATGCAAATTTAATTCCAGACTCAAAATTAATTATATTAGGCATATTAGAAACGGATCAGATACTAACAACACAACAAATAGTTTTTATTGGTTATAGTTTAATAATTGGTAAAAAATTAATACTAAGATTTTGGAAAGGTCCCATATCCCCCACAATCAAAATGTGGATTACAGAAATGTCAGAGACACTTCACCTGGAACGATTAAGACTTGTCCTAATGGACAGGTTAGACCAATTCAGAGGAATATGGTCTCCATTTATTGAATATTTAAAGGGTTAAGGTGGTCCGGTTCGAGGCCATGACTGAAGCCTGAATGAAGGAATAGATGAAGAATTATATACAATAGATCATGAATATATCTCCAATGAAGAATATCTTGTTTAATACTCCACTCATTTTATTGATTTTTTATCTCTTTCTTATTTCTTTTTATTTTTATTACTTATCTTTATTTCCTACTGTTAGAAAATAATAAAAAAATATAGAAGTATAAATAAGATTGACTAAATTTTAGAAATATTAAGAATGTATGTGATGAATAATATTTTCTTTTTTTCAATTTTATATTATTTCTTCTTAATATGTATTTACTTCTAATAAAAATATTTTACAAAAAAAAAAGAACCCATGATGGACTGGGCAGTGTTCACAACTTTTTGCAGTCTTCTTCGCTCCTGGGCATTCAAGTTGCCGACCCAGGCCGTGATGCAGCCAGTCAATATGTTCTCTACTATACACCTGTAGAAGTTCAAGAGAATCCTCTCTGACATACCAAATCTTTGTAATCTTCATCTTACAAAGAAGATCAGGTTGCAGAATGTAGTTGTTATGAAAATGCAAATCCTGGTAATCTGAAATAACAACAGAAAAGATTGGAAATACTTGTTTCTCTTCCCATGGTCACATCCATGGGAAGAGAAACAGAGCTAATATTTCAGATCAAAAACCTCTTATCAAACACTCCATGTCTTGTCATGAAGGGATCATAGACCTGAAGCATTAGCCGTTTCTCTTCATGAGGTGGTCTGACATGTCAAGTATTTCTAGCATTTTCTGTAGTTGTTATCAATCCTAGTTCATGATGTAATCATGGAAAATTTAAATGATTATTGCTGCTGATTAGAAAATCTTTTCCTTCTTCATCTAAACTGAAAATCAATGCCCTTTAAATTCAATCCTTTATGATGCTACACTGGTTATCCAATTCTGTTACTACTCTTTCCTCAAATTGGTTCCATACAAAAGGCCATTCATTCCCTCATGCCGTATCTTGCATTTAACAAGATTATGGCTGAATTGGCTCTAACTTTATTTTACAACGGGTTTAAAGACAGTTTTAATCTGTGTCCTTTCAAGAGTCAATTTTTGCTTTTAAATATTCAAAGATCCCACTTCTAACAACTCTCTGGAAGAGTTTAAAAATTCATGACAACAGGAGGGAGAACAATTTAATTTTATCTGTCTCTAACGGATGACCTCACTTTCAAACAGTCCTAGGTTCTCCCTGAATATGTCAAGCTTCCTCGTCTCAGGAGTGAAACTCAAGTCTCCCCTCTCACTCTTCTAAATGCCAGAGAATACAGGAATAGCCTGCCCAGACGTTCCTCATTTGACAACTCTCTTGGAATGGCTTCCTGGGTTAATTGTCCCATATAAGTGAAGATGGAGAATCACTCTGTATGTAATTGTGTTTTCACCAATTTCTGACTTAGATCTCTGGCTAAAGACACAAAAAGCTGATGAGACTCAGCGGGACAGGCAGCATCTCTGGATGAAAGGAATTGGTGAAGTTTCGGGTCGAGATCCATCTTCAGACCCGACCCGAAACGTGGCCCATTCCTTCTCTCCTGAGATGCTGCTTGGCCCGCGGAGTTACTCCAGCATTTTTGTGTCTATCTTCGGTGTTAACCAATATCTGCAGTTCCTTCCTACACATTAGAACTTTGGCGTCCCACCTTACATGGTGTGCATAAATCCTGATGATGGTTCAGGCTTCTTCGAAGGTTGCATCGCGACCACTTATTTGTATTATTTTCCACGGTGGCCGCTGTTTGTCTTTACTCACTTTACAGAGAGGCACTCACTCACCCGCTGTAACTTGGGACATAGATCAACTGGGCCTTTGGCCTGCTCACATCTCAGACACGAACGGATTCCTTTACAGCCGCAGCCCGGCAGCACAGCCGCCTCCGCAGCCATTTCCACTTCCCAATCCGACCCAAAGATACCAGATGAGCATACTCCTCTAGTATCTTTGATCCAACCGACCCGCACCGGCGGCCGGCTGAGCGACGCGAGCACACGGGCTGAGGCTGGGACGCGGGGCGGGGCCGCGTCGAGCCAAGCGCGGACGGAGCAAGCGCCGCGCGTGTGGGGAGGCCGAGCCGAGCCGAGCCGAGCGGGAAACCCGAAACAAGCGGGGAGCCCGAGCCGAGCGGGAACCCGAAACAAGCGGGGAGCCCGAGCCGAGTGGAGAGTGGGGAGCCCGAGCCGAGCGACGCCCGCGCGGGGAGCCCGAGCCGAGTGGGGAGCCCGAGCCCGAGCCGAGTGGGGAGCCCGAGCCCGAGCCCGAGCCGAGTGGGGAGCCCGAGCCCGAGCCCGAGCCCGAGCCCGAGCCCGAGCCGAGTGGGGAGCCCGAGCCGAGTGGGGAGCCCGAGCCGAGCGGCGCCCGCGCGGGGAGCCAAAGTCGGAACAGGTCGCGCGCCGGAGCTCGAGCCGAACTGGTCCATGAAGGAGTGAAGGCAGTTGGCCGTGAAGTCCGCGGCTGGGAGCCGGCGGAGAGGGAGACCGAGCCGAGCGGCGTTGCCACTGTGAAAGTTAGTGAAAACCAAGGTTTCCACTGTGAAAGTTAGTGAAACCCAAATCAGATCTTTGGTGAAAACCTCTCCTTAGAGTTGGCGGGTGAGTGTGTGCAGCAAACATCATAGGTATCTTTGGTCTGCAGGGCGGTCTGCACAATGGCAGATCCCGTGGCGGCGGCGGCGGCGGCGGCGGCGAACACGTGTGGCTCTGGCCACCCGCTGCTGCCCATGATCATAGACGGGCAGTGGGTACAGTTGCGCCGGTTTCAGTCCAGTTACTGCTTGTTTACACCGAAGATAGGCACAAAAATCCAGAGTAACTGGCAGCATCTCTGGTGAGATATAATGGGTGACTTTTCGGGTCGAGACTGCTGGTTTATTCTTTCTTCTATTAATCAGTTATCAAAACAAGTCAGCGCTCAGAGCTGTTTAGTCTTCATGTTGCTGAGTGTTTGCAACAGATCCTGTCCTATCTTTTTGTTTCATGTTTTCAGTTTTTCTTTCCCTTTCCAGCATAATATCGGCACCGATTCTGGATCTGGATGTGGTACGCTGAAAAAGCTCTAGGTAGAGCATCACTCAGCACAGTTTCAGATGCGAAGTGCAGTTGTGCATGTCCTGTTTGGTAGTTCTGGGCAGCTTAACCTGTCCCTGATTACAGTAGTCTCATAACTGGTGCACTAAATGGAAATTTAAAATGTAACTGCAAATGTTGTGAAGTTGACAGAGGGAAAATGCCAGTCTACTTAGCAGGGCAAGCATTTTCTGTGGAAAACGAAACAGTTCTGGGCCTGTCCCATTTAGGCAATTTTTTTGGGCAACTACAGGCGACTGCCGCAAAATTTTCAACAATTTTCGGCGACAGTGGCGACAATTTTTGCTGTCGTAGGTGCTGCCATAGGAGCTGTCATAGTTTGTCACCAGGTGTTGTAGGTGAATTCCATTAAAACTAATCCCTGGCAACTGCCTAAAGAATTGCCTAAGTGGGACAGGACCATAAATGGTGGGTAGTTGCCGGGGAGTCGCCTTCATGGTCACGAGGAGTTTCCGCATTCTGGGAACTAGTTGTGGCCTCATTATGGTTGCCGTGAATTTTTCAACATGTTGAAAAATTAGCGGCGACTAGAATGAAGCTGCCATGGAGAGTAACGAGAATTCTTGTGCCGTAAGTGGGTTGACAGGAGGTCCTAGTGGTTTGTCAGAAGGTCAAAGGTTCTTGGAGGTCCTCGTAGGTTGTCGCCAGTGCTGAGTGGTGAATTTCTTTGGCTCATTGGGGGAAAACGGGTAAGCAGTAGTTTTCAGAACCAAGGATACGTAAAAAGTCCGCCGAGCTGCACAACCATGTTTCTCCGGCTTCTTAAAAGTTGTCTCTACTCCTTCCCCCTCTCTCCCCCCCTTTTTAAAAGGACTTACTGTACACTGTGCTGTAGCTGTCTTAATTACAGCGCCAACCTTCCTGTTCATCGTGGTGTGTGTCCATATCACCTTGGCTTTGCACCGTGTGCATTTTTTAGACAGGGCAAGTGTGGGGGGGAGCGATCTGTTTGTTTGTGTGTGTGTTCCACTCTGACAGTCGCCATTCCAGTTGCCGGTTTTTCAGGCTGAAAAATCACCTAAGTGGGACAGGCCACCAAAGCTTCACCTTTGCGACACTTTGTGGGATCTTGGTAACGGGAAACAAATTTGTTTGGATCCGCAGAGAGTGATGGATGGATGAATCGACAAAGGGAATATTGCTGATATGGTGAGGCCAGGGATACAATGGATGTAAATTATTGATGATGTAATCGGTTGATAGATTAATACAAATATTTAGGGAGAGGGAAAAATACACGAGAAACCTTAAATACACAGCTGCATGGAATGCCTAGCTGGACCAGGTGGAAAATCTAAGTTAATAACTCAAATAGATGGACGTCATTGAGGTTGCAGCACTAAACATATCTTTATCTTTACTTTTAGTATTCCAAACAGATCATTCCATTTGCGATTCCCAGTCCATTCTTATGAATCCGTTGCCCTTTATACACCACTTTCCCATATAACCACAGGAGATGCAACATGTTGTACCACATCACTTGCTACCATCCAGGAACCTAAATAATCTTCACAAGTGAAGCAATGATTCATTTGCACTTCCAATCTAGTGTACTGCTGCTATTCACAACATGATCTCCTATGCATCGAATAAACCATTTTTATATCAGATTTTTTTTTAAAGAGCCAGAGTTAAGGTTGTGTTCAGGTAAGGTAGCCCTGATAATAAAGAATGAGATATTGAAAGTTGTGATGATTAGAAGAACAGGAATGTGCAAGAAGGTGGCAGGTGAAATATCTGAATATGTGAGGTTATCTAGAATAATTGTTAAAAGACATACAGCCAGAAACTGGTCCTTCAGCCAACCTTGTTCACACTGACCATCCAGTAAGAATCTCCAGTAGTTTTGACCAGCAGTTGGTCTGTTGCCTTTCACGCCTTGGAAATTGAAGTTCTTGTCCAGCTATTTCTTAAATATTATAATCATCCTAGCCTCCATCATCCACTCAAAACAAGACAATTGAGGGCTACTTGAATGATAATTTAGAGTCTGACTTTATGTGGGCCTTAAGCAAGAGTACCTTGCTTAAGTTTAATTGTGCTCTCTCTGCTGTCAGTGCTCATGCCTCGCTTACTGAATGTCTGCTTAATTTCACTCCGCCTCCCCTGCATGAACCTGTATTTAACTGGCCACCTGCTAGCTATTTACAATCCTCTCTTTGTCTTCCATGGTCATCTCCCCACCTCTTCATCTGAGATTCTTACTCCTTCTGATGAATGGAGATTGGGGAGGAAACACTACCTTGCATGAGATGTGTGATAAAATAATCAATACAGAGAAGCAAGCCTTGAGTTATCACAGGTCAATTGTCTATGGCACGGGCCTTCTTGGATTAATGCATTTTGATATACGTGGCTTCAATGAATGACAGTATAGAATATGAGGCATGCGGCACCTTAGCCTTCATCATCCACTCGGCGGTACATTTAATCTGCAGGTTTGTAGATTAATTGGCTTCTGTAAGTTGTGCCTGGTGTGTAGGATTGAACGAACGGACAGCTGATCATTGGTCGGTGTGGACTCGGTGGGCTGAAAGTTTGTTTTTACGATGTATCTTTAAATTAAACTAAACTTTTATTGATTTTCCACAGTTTAGAGAACAACTATTTCAAATATGACCAAGATCACAAAAGAGTTATTGCTTGAAAAAGGAACCCCAAAGCACACAAAACTAGAACATATTAAGAAAATCAAGTAAGAATAATTGATGTTATTATTATTAAATACCTAGAGTGTGAACATTACAAGATTTTGGAAGTAATGTTTAGTTGTGATTGTCCTCTAATTAATAATCATTTGAACATGATCTCAAAGATGGTTCTGGATGTTTACTTTATTCAATCACAGATTGCAGACAATTGCTCTCTGACAATTGCCCATCCCTAATTGGCCCCGGGAAAGTAATGAGGGGCCACCTTTAAGATATAGGTGGTGATAGTAATTCCACAAAGTTGTTAGTTAGGAAATTCTATAATTTTGGCTTATTGATGAAGGAGTAGCAATATACAGTACTCCAAGTTAGAGTGTACTGTTATTTCTGGATGATCCTGCAGGTGGTGATGTCCCTCTGTGCCTGCTGGTGATATAGTTTGGAAGGTATTAACCAAGTACTTTGTCAGCGCCAGATATGTGGCAACTCTTTGCGTACCTTGTGTATTGTATGTAAAAAAATTTAGCATATATACGGCACATAGAACAAATAAATGTAAGATATGCAAAAAGCAACGATGTTCAAGGAAAGATGGGGCCCATAATTATCCATTGTTGACAGTGGGGCAGATAATAACGAGTTATACAGACAACAAAACTCAACAGGACGATAATGAAACTAGTACGACGAAGAGGTGGGCGGGGGTGGGGGGAAGGGATGGAGAAAGAGGAAATGCAATGGTTACTTGAAGTTAGCGAAATCAAGATTCATACCGCTGGATTATAAGCTGCCCAAGCGAAATATGATGTGCTGTTCCTCCAATTTGTGTTTGGCCTCACTCTGACAACGGAGGAGGCCCAGGACAGAAAGGTCAGTATGGGAATGGGAAGGGGAGTTAAAATGTTTGGCAACCGGAAGATCATGTAGGCCAAGGCGGACTGAACAAAGGTGTTCACCAAAACAATCGCCTGGTCTATGCTTGGCCTCGCCGATATATAGGAGCCCACGCTTGGATCAGCGGATACAGTAGATGAGGTTGGAGGAGGTGCAAGTGAATCTTTGCCTCACCTGAAAGGACTGTCAGGGGTCCCTGGACAGAGGCGAGGGAGGAAGTATAGGGATAAGGAGATGGTTAGCATTTCACTCTCTTCAGTGCTGTGGCAATGATAAAATTGCAAAAGTATTGTGCAGGACAAATGCATCCTATCTTTTTGAGCAAACCAGTATTCAAACTAGGTACTGCTTGTCTATCACCTGGGCAATTTGCAATATAATATTGATAAGTAAAATTTCTTTGAAATTTAGTTTTATTTAATTTTCCCTTTTTATTTAGTCTCTCTAACTTAAATCTGAAAACAAGCGATTTGGATCGAGTACTATTTTCTCAGCTGTCAGAGTTGGAAGAATTGGATGTGTCTAGAAATCTGCTAACGGAAATTCCAAGCAATCTGGGACTTTACAGCCTGAGGTGTCTAAACTGTGCCAGTAATGACTTGAGTCAAGTTACATCGCTTAGCCAGTTTGAGAATCTTGAAGATCTCAATTGTGAAGATAACTTGCGTTTGACGGTAAGATGTCATGAAAGCAGACACGATTAAGTTTCCTTGCTGAAATATTCTGTTTTTGAACATATGTAACAGTATTGAAGAAACTAAAGTTTAGTTTGTTAAAATTTACTGTATTATTTATGCTTCCCAACTAATCAAGAGTCAATAAGCAATATAATCTGGTCCTCACTTGCCGGAAAATAATTCAGTTTGATTGTTTGGGATTCTGAAGGAAATTGCTGCTATTTTTTTTAATGCAATGTACCATCCATTATATCATGACTATTGCTACTGCTTTTGAACAAGTAAATCTCATGACTTTTGCTACTTATTTTCTCCCATCTTCACTTTCACATGGTCCATTTCTGATACTTCCCTGCCATCTGTTTTCCTCTCTTGCACAGGCTCTCACAACTATGTTGACTGTACTTCTTCCTAGCCTGTCTCCAGTAGTGACTTCATGCCATTTCCCCATCTCCATCATATTTGGTCTGATAACAAGACTTTCAACAATGATCTCTTTGCTCTTCCTTCTTTTGGAATTGTGGCTCCACCTCCAGAGCCTTTGACTGCATCTCATCGTATTCCTGTCCTCTGCTCTTGCTCTTACTCTCCTACTGGAGAGAGCCTGACCAAAACTCCCCTTGTCCTTACCATCCACACCACCAGCCTCTGCATTCAGTGGAATATCCTAAATTAGGTGGACTAATTTAATTTTCTATGTTTTTATTATATGGCATTCAGCAGTGTATTTAAAGATGTTCTTTAGAACGCATTGAAAATGAATTTGTTCTCATTTTCTCATTAACTTGTAAGTCTGCCCTCTAGGTAATGGGGAACCTTAAAATAATGCAGCAAAAAAAGCGAATATATAAATATTTAACTTTTATTACCATACATCTCCATCAATTTATAATCTTGATTATTTCTCTCACAGATCTGTGACACATACAAGCTGGTATATTTATTACCAAATCTCCAGCAATTCAATGGCAGCAATATATCATCCAGTAGATATAATCTGTGGTCTGTCAACAATCGGCACCTAAAGCATCAAGTGAGTCCATAATAGGATTGGATGATGTAATCTGGAATTTATTTACAGTTTGTTTTTAAGAGAGTTTCTCTTGGCCCTTGCAAACTAATTTAAATAATGGCCTCATAACAAAACATATCAGAAGGAAGGAAATAATGGAGAAGATTATCTGCTGTTCTGGGATTGCCATTTGCTTGTGCCCCAGACCATGCTTTCTGTTTACTTCTTTGAATGGGACTCGGTGCTCTTGCACCTTTAATCTGACATGGCACATTTCTTAGTCAAAATTGGGAAATTTGCAGAGGTTCTCACTGCCTCCTCCTGTCAATGAATAAGCTAGCCGATAATATAAAATAGGATAACAAGAGTTTATTCAGTTATATAAAGAGTAAGAAAGAGGCAAGAGTGGAAGTTGGGCAGCTGTAGAATGATACAGGAGAAGTGATAATGGCGAATAAAGAAATGGCAGAGGAGTTGAATAACTTGTTTCCATCAGTCTTCACAGTGGAAGACACCAGCAACGTGCCTGAAATTCAAGAGAGTCACAGGGTGGAAGTTAGTGGAGTGGCTATTACTAGGAAGAAGGTGCTTGGCAAACAGAAAGCGCTGAAGATGGATAAGTCACTTGGACCAGATGGACTGCACCCAAGGGTTCTGAAAGATGTGGCTTTTGAGATTGTGGAGGCATTGAATGCGATATTTCAATAATAGAGACTGGAGAGGTGCCAGATGATTGGAAAATTGCCGATATTACCCCACTGCACAAGAAGAGAGCAAAGCAGAATAGTGGGACCAATAGGGCGGTTAGTCTGACTTTGGTGGTTGTTAAGAATTTAGAGTCCATTATAAAGAATGAGGTTACGGAGTACTTAGGAGTTCACGATAAAATAGGCCGGTCAGCATGGCTTTGTTTAGAGGAAGTCTTGCTTGACAAATTTGCTGGAATTCTTTGAAGAAGTAAATAGCGGGACAGAGAAAGGAGAGTCAGTAGATGTTGTTTACTTAGATTTTCAGAAAGCATTTGATAAGGTGCCACACATGAGGCTGCTAAGGAAGATGAGAGCCCACAGTATCAAAGGGCAGATACTAGCATGGATCGCAGGTTGGCTGGATGGCAGAAGACAAAGAGTGGCAATAAAGGGGGCTTTTTCTGGTTGTCTGCCAATGACGAGCGGAGTTCCGCAGGGGTCTGTGCTGAGGTCGCTACTCTTCACTTTGTATATTAATGATTTGGACAAGGGGATTATAGGCTTTGTGGCCAAGTTTGCGCATGATACGAAAATAGGTGGAAGGGCAGGTATTGTAGAGAAAGCAGAGGACTTGGATAGGTTGGGAGAGTGGGCAGAGAATTGGGAGATGGAAAGAATATAGTGTGGCAAAGTGTGGTGTCAAGCATTTTGGTAGTAGGAATAAAGGCATAGACCATTCTCTGAATGAGGAGAGAATCCAGAAATCAGAGGTGCGAAGGGACTTGGGAGTGCTGGTGCAGGATTCCCAAAAAGTTAATCTGCAAGTCGAATTTTTAGTAAAGAAAGCAAACTCAATGCTAGCATTTATTTCAGAGGGCTTGTATACAAAAACAGGGATGTAATGTTGAGGTTCTAAGTCGCTGGTAAGGCCGCATTTGGAATATTGTGAACAATTTTTGGCACCAAATCTGGGAAGGATGTGCTGGCGCTGGAGGGTGTCCAGAGGAGGTTTACAAAAATGATCCCAGGAATTAGTGGGTTAACCTATCATGAGCATTTACCGACACTGGAATTCGCTGGAATTTAGAAGAATGAGGGGGATCCTCATTGAAACATACAGAATAGTGAAAGGCTTGGATAGAGTGGATGTTGAGAGGATGTTTCCACTAGTTGGAGAGTCTAGGATTAGAGATCATATCCTCAGAATTAAAGGACGTTCTTTTAGGAAGGAGATGAGGAGATGTTTCTTTAGTTAGATGGTGGTGAATCTGGAATTCTGCCACAGCAGGCTGTGGAGGCCATGTGTTCATGGATATTTTTACGGCAGAGATGGATTCTTGTGTCTGGTACAGGTACAGAGGTTATGTTGAGAAGACAGGAGAATGAGGTTAGGAGGGAGAGATAGATCAGCCATGATTGAATGGTAAAGTAGACTTGATGGGCTGAATGGCCTAATTCTACTCTTTATCACTTTTGACCTTAAGACGAAGTACATTAGTATGGTGCATGTATACCATGTTCAGCACTGCAGCCTAAGCTTTGGAACATCTTATTTGAGGTCTCATCTGCTGACAGATCTGGGTGCTCTGCAAAAGATCTGCTCTACCCAACCTCAGTGCAATGTAGTTACACATCTATTAGAAAACTGATTTGATGAGTATTAGTTATTTATCAATAAATATAGATTAAATATATTTGTCATCATATTGACTGCTTTTAAGTGAAGTTCTTATGGTGTTCTTTAGGCTTTTTCCTATTTTTGACTTCTTTTAGCATTTGCAATATTTCTTTTTTAGAGTTTTCTAGAAGTAATACTTCTGCCTTCCCAAAAACCTACATTCCTCATGCTAAGTAATATTAGTTCCAAAGCAATCACTTCTTCTGCTCTCTGATGCAAATTAAAAGGTTGGATGACTCTGGAATGGAGCTTTGAAGAACATAACATGGTTTTTTTTGGTTTTTTTTGCATTGTTTATTTTAGGTAAATGCATATTGGGATAAATATTACAAAGCTTGGCTCTCAGAATCATCAACTCCTGATGAGATAAGGGCAGTTGGAAATAGATTTGTGAAATCTGCTGTTACTAATGTTAAATATGGACCAAATTCTCTGAGTGAATTTACAAAATGGAGGGTAAGTAGAAGTAGTCGGTCCCATTTCAGAATCAATAGCCCTCATGGTCCTAATCTGCAAATCAATTGAAATGAGTGGTATTTCTTACATTAATAAGTTATTACCTTGATCATAACAAACCCGTTTTCAATTGAGCTTCACTCAAGTTTCTTGGGAAGCATACTTTAGTTTTATCTTTCTTCAATTCTTCAAGTGGACATTATGTTTTAGACATAAAGGATAAGTTAAAACAGTTCCAGTAGGTTATAAATTTTGCTCTGGCATGGATTACTATGCCTAATTTAAGAGATCCAAGGATAATTTAAAAGCAGGAAAAAGAATTCAGGAAGAGAATGCTGCAGCCTAAACCAATCTGTTGTTCCACACATTGACCAGTGAATAAAGAACAATACATGACCGTGTGAAAATATAAATACTGTGAGTTAGATTCAAGATAGCAGGACTTGCAATGACATTGGGACCAAATTAACCCAGGATGGCATACTCCAACATAACATGTCATGGCCATCAAGGTCATGACTGTGATATGGAGTGTAGTTTCAAAATAGGAATGCACAGACGTTTGGAATCTCATTCCATTTAATTAATGTTAATTCCTGCTTTTGGGTTGATCTACCATTTTTAGTTTTAATGTTCTCAATCTTTTGTGATTATTAAATATCTTTTCAAAACTTGTATTTTTAAAAACCCATCGTAACATTGTTGTGGTGAGTATGTGAGCCTCGTAACTGGTTCTTTTTCTGTGTTATGCCTATTAGGTAGAAATGATAGCTTCAGAGATTCTGACCTCTGTGCTCCAGCACAAGGAGAAATCCTCTGATTCAGAAAATAAGGACGGCAATGAAAATAAAGATGTAAGAAGTTAAATTGTTTTTATGTATCATTGTTGAATTGTAATGTTCTCTGTTCTATGTGACATTAGCGGAAAAAGGTAATTACAAGCTGTATAGATAATTCAATTGTATATGTTGTTTGCAATTGTCTGTAAATTATAACAATTAGCTTGTTTACTCAGCCATGAAAGTTTGTTGTTGAACAACTTAAGAATGCAGAATTTTCAAACTCTGTTTTTGCAGGTCCTTTACACATCTGGTAGTAGTAATGCATCCTCTGGGTCCTGCACTGAAGTATGTTCAGATAGAAACACTTGGCTTCATAGTGCAAAGAATATTGCCAAACGTGCACAACATAGAAAAGCAAAGGCCCCACAGAATGTTAATGAAGACATTTCTAGGGATAAAATTCAGTCTGGGAAAGAAAGACAAACAAAACCAACCAACCTAAGCAAGAAGGATAACATATTTGCAATAAACAAGGAGGCCAAGAGCGAGTGTTCAGCAACTTCAATTGCTTCCAGTGAAGAAAGTATTCCAAGGAAGAAGACAAAGTACAGGGTAAGTGCCTTTGAATAACAGCAGCTTATTATTATTCTTGTGTTTTGATCCACACGTTATATATTAAAATAAATACTTGCACTTTTCTTGTGCCTTTGAAAATGTTAATTGAGAGGTATTGGGTAGAGCAGAAGGTTCAATACTCTTGCTGTTCTTCAAAATAGCACCATGGGAACCTTTAAGACCACCTGGTTTAACATTTCACCTGAGAAATAACACCTCCAATATTCTTCAGTGAACTGAGAAAAATATTTTCATACCAATGTCCTTGAAGGACAAGGACTCTGACGGAAATATGAAACAAAATATGAACCCTTTTATTTTACAACTGTTTTGTTTCTTACCATTCTTCTGCCTCACCATGCATTCACCCCTTCTTTTGAAAATAATTATGTTTTGATCATGTTTTCAAACATGCTCATTGCTTTCTTTTGTTTCTCTTGTTTATGAGACCTAGAAGTAAGATTCCAGCAAGGTTTTACTGAATGTAATGGGCAAGCCTGTTCCAAGTTAACTCAATACACTTGCTGGCTTCGAGGTCACAGGCTATCGAAATGTCGAGCTGGGAAGCAACCAGTGAGGACAAATCTGGCAGGACGTGGGGGAGAGGGAGGAACATTGCATTATGAAGGAGTTGAAAGATGACTGAGAAGAGGTGTTTCAAATGTTATCTTTCTAGGTGAGGCAATTGGTCAGGGTAAACATGTATGCTTCTCTCAGCCCATTGGCAGTGGAATAAAGACAAATTCATTCCTCGTCACATCCTTTTGTACATTCAAAATAATGCCTTGGTTAAAAAGTAAATGTGAAAATTGTTATAAACCTATGCTACTTTCATAACAACACTTTAAAATTGAATTAGGATCATTTGAATCAAATTGGAACTATCCACCAAGGCTCTCAATACATCACTTCCTGTCTTTCCTTCCCATTTCTCTCCCCAATTAAAATTGCCATTGTAATATGTGAGGACTGTAAGAAAATACAATGAAAACATCCTTTATTGAGTAAGTTTTAGTTATTTAGTAGTAGTCGGCATCACTAAATCCTGATGCATCTGCTTTTAGACACATTGTACTAATTGAAGCAGGATCCTGGTAGATTTTCTTTCCCTTGTACCATCTACCTTTCATATTTTTAGTGTGCTAAGAACAGTACTGCATCTTTGCAGGAGGCAAATATGTTTTCTTAGTAAATGTTATTAAAGGCTTATGAAACTATTTTTGGTATTGTGGCACAAATAATTGGAGCTATATATTTATGAAAGTGTTCTGCACTAAATTTGTGTTTTATTTAAAATGTGTTTAAAATCAAATAAAAGCTGGTTACAGTTGGATCAGGAATCAGAAATCCAAAGCGTAGCAATTTAAAATGCAATGAAAAATGGCAAAAAACATTTGCTCCAAACAAGTGAAAGACAATGAGCAGTCTCAACGAGGATGTCCTACCACCCCTCATTGACATCACATCTCCACCTTTAAGATCTTGGACATCACATTTGATCATAACTTAAATATTGCTGTCTTTTAAATATTGTGGCCAGAATGGCAGGACAAATATTTGGTTTCTATGCTGGTGGTCAACTGTCAATAGATTTTCCACCATCTACAATGCTTACATCAAGCATTAGTAGAATCATCTCCATTTACCTGGATGAGTGTAGCTCTGAGAGCACTCAACAGGCTTGACACCATACAAGACAAAGTAATATTGGTAGCCAAATCTCTGCTCTAAACATTAAGTACCTCCACTACTGTTGTACCATTACTGCAGTCCATGCCATCTGTAAAATGCAGTTCAAAAATTCAGCAAAACTTCACCAAGTCAAGCAATTCCTCCTTTGTCAAGGAAAGTAAGGATGGCAATAAATGCTGGCCTTGCCTGTAGCATCCTCATCCCATTAATGATTTTTTAAAAAAATATTAGAAAGTAATAATTTCTCAAATTTATATTCTTTAGTATTGACCCCATAAAAATAAAATCATAGATACCAAAAACAAATCATAAATAGTGGTTACGTTTTAAAAGAGTTGGAGAGCTGCCATCAGTAGATCTGAACCCCGTCTGTTTTTTCAGTTACCGCTGGGTCAATAGTTTCAGTCTGGCCTGATCGTAAATTGAAATTGAGTTATTTCTTTCGTGGAACAGAACCAGAACTTGTTTTTCAACCTTGAAACTTTAGTTGATATCTTGATATTTTGATGATTGTCCTGGGAATACAGGCAAGCCCTGCTTTATGTGTAGGAAAGAACTACAGATGCTGGTTAAAATACTGGAGTAACTCAGTGGGACAGGCAGCATCTCTGGAGAGAAGGAATGGGTGACGCTTTGGGTCTCGACCCGAAACGTCACCCATTCTTTCTCTCCAGAGATGCTGCCTAATCCATGCTTTAATGTGGGGGCGTGGGTTGCAGTCCTAGAAAACCGATCCTATCATGATTTTCTATAACATAAAGCTGTGCCATCAGCTTTTTTTTACCAGCTGTGCCACTGTGTTGCCCTTTTTGATTTTGGTTTTAATTATTGAATAGATAGCCCAAGATTAAATATCATGAGGTTGATACCAGGGACAAGTAACTATGGTTAAGTGGAGAAATTTGAGATACAGATTTTACAGGGAAATAGACAATAGGTGCAGTAGTAGGCCATTCGGCCCTTCGGGCCAGCGCCGCCATTCAATGTGATCATGGTTGATCATCCCCAATCAGTACCCCATCCCTGCCATCTCCCCATATCTCCTGACTGCTATTTTTAAGAGCCCTACCTAGCTCTCTCTTGAAAGCATCCCGAGAACCTGCCTCTACCGCCCTCTGAGGCAGAGAATTCCACAGACTCACCACTCTCTGTGAGAATAGGTGTTTCCTCGTCTCCGTTCTAAATGGCTTGCTCCTTATTCTTAAACTGTGGCCCCTGGTTCTGGACTCCCCCAACATCGGGAACATGTTTCCTGCCTCTAGCGTGTCCAAACCCTTAACAATCTTATATGTTTCAATGAGATCCCCTCTCATCCTTCTAAACTCCAGAGTGTACAAGCCCAGCTGCTCCCTTCTCTCAGCATATGACAGTCCCGCCATCCCGGGAATTAACCTTGTATCTGAGAATTATGATTTCTGACGAAATCTGAGAAGGTAGAGATTTTTGAGATTTCTGACGAAATCTGAGAATGTAGGTTAAAAAAAAATTATGTTTGAATTAGGATGAACCATTTCTGCTTATTAAGTTACTCATCTATTATGTTTTAGGAATAAAGTGATTTGGAGAAATGGGATTGCAGAGAAGATACTTGCACAAGAGATTATTGTGGCATAGACTGTTAAAAAACTTTAAGAGAACACGGTTGTACTCTCCTATAGCCAAAGCAAATTACAAGTGGGATGACAATATTTTGCACTGCAATATCTATGGTTCTATGTCCTATCGACCCTTATTATGCAATTATTTTAAACTTTTACCAGACCTCTGTTGTCCTAGAACCTCTGCATTATCTGCAGTGCCACAGCAAGAATAACAACCCTGAAGATTTCAATACTCAGCTTTGGGCCTGTGCTTTTGAACCAGAACATGAAAGCTCCCAGATTCCAGGTGAAATAATATAATTGAAAAAATAAATAATGCATGAATGGGGCAAGTAAAACAGCAGACATTTTAAAAGTTAATTGTCTGAAGAGCATATAAAGATTAATTACTTCCATACAAGTAAAACAGCGCGGAGTGCCTGCAGACATGGTAGTATTTATTTGGTTCCATCGTATTGTTGATGGAAATTCTGCTGTGCCTGATTTACTTACATTTTGCAAGTCGTTTGTTAAAATTTGTTAAAATGGCATAAAGATAATTTGTTCCAAAGTCAAAAAACAATGACAGAAAAATAAAGTTTTGAGATGCTTCTGAGATTTGAAAATTGCCCAAGATCACAAAACAATTTGCAACAACTAGACAAGCTTGCAATAAGATCAGTGGAGCAATTGAGATTTGTGGTCTCAGTGCAAATAATTAAAAAAATGGATATATAAACAAAACTAAGTTTGTCAATCACAGGAGAATGGTGCATTTATCAATGAGGAAAGAGCTAACAACCCAAATTAAAACTGAAGTGAGTATGTTGGAATGCAGGTTGATAGAAGGCAAATGCTAAGATTAGGGTTAAACCGAAGATAGACACAAAAAGATGGAGTAACTCAGCAGGTCAGGCAGCATCTCTGGAGCTAAGGAATGTGTGACGTTTCGGGTCTAGACCCTTCTCCAGACTAGTCAGGGGAAAGGGAAACAAGATATATAGACGATGATTGTGAACTTGTGGAAGAGGAATGTTTGAGGACCCACAAGACTGTTTACAGCAATGGGACGATGGTGGTGAGAGTCAAAAACTTCAAATTCCTAGGCGTGCATATTTCCTACGATCTTTCCTGGACCCAGCACACTGATGCAATCATAAAGAAAGCACATTAGCATCTCTACTTCCTGACTGGTTGCATTGTGGCCTGGTTTGGCAACTTGAACGTCCAGGAGCGGAAAAGACTGCAAAAAGTTGTAAACACTGCCCAGTCCATCACTGGTTCTGACCTCCCCACCATCGAAGGGATCTATCGTAGTCACGGCCTCCAAAAAGGCAGCCAACATCATCAAAGTCCCACACCATCCTGGCCACACACTCATCTCACCTCTGCCATCAGGAAGAAGGCACAGGAGCCTGAGAACTATAACGTCCAGGTTCAGGAACAGCTTCTTCCCTACAGCCATCAGGCTATTAAACACTACAACCTCATAACCTATGAACTACATTAGACTTATTATTATTATTATTGCACTGTTATTGTTTGTTTTTTTCCCCTGAGTTTTTGTTATTATTTATTATGATTACATATTCTGTTGTGCTACAGCAAGTAAGAATTTCATTGCTCTATTTGGGACATATGACAATAAAACACTCTTGGCTCTTGATGTAGAGTGATATAGAACAATGAATGAAAGATATGCAAAAAAAGTAACGATGATAAGGGAAACAGGCCCTTGTTAACTGTTTGTTGGGTGAAAACAAGAAGCTGGTGCGACTTGGGCGGAGATGGGAAGATGTGGCTAGTCCATTTTTGAATTTTTTTTTTAAAGAGTCATATTGTACATTTCTTATGCACCAAGTTACTCTTTTTTTTTAATTATCTAAAAGCAAAAAATTGCACATGTTAAACAAATGAAATTAAAACAAAATAAATTGCTGGAAGTACTCAACATACCTTTGGCGGGAAACAGTTAGTGTTCCAAGTTGTTGACCTTTCATCAAAAAGCTATACATTTACTGACACTCTTGGAGCAGGGGAAATTATTTTTACTGAAAAAAAATTAGAAAACAATAACAATTCCTCAAAACTTGCCAGTATATCAGCTTGGTGAGTATATTGGTTACATTCATGCAAAAGGGAGCACTTCATGTCATTGACACTCACTATGTAATTCCCCTTATAGCGTTCATTCTATTGCCATTCTTTTTTTCTGAAAATACATTCCCAGTGGAAAGTGAGATACCAGTGCGTTGAGACGAGTTAAATATCCAAATGAGGCAAGATAGTATATCCCTAATACCCTACGACATTTATGTCATCAACATTTGGGTTGTAAAGAGAAGCAGTCCCGAAGAACTTAGTGAGATCCTACTGAATAAAATCTTAGATACACTTTGAAGCGTCACAAATAAAAAAATATCTAATTTATTTTTTCCATCCATTCAGATAGCACTCGGGGTCCTGTAATTGTTGCCCTTTTGTCGATTTTGTATTGAGAATACTTGATGTCTACAATCTGAGTTATATTTTAAGCAGATTTCTTGTTAGATATAAACATCTGATACTAATTCATTTGAAACAACACTAGTATAATGTGCTGTGTCACATTTCTTTGAGGAAAGGAGTTCATTTTCCTATAAAAGAAAATGAGTGCAATCAGCTTCTATTCTCATACAGCTCCTAATGACTGATGTAGTGAAACAGTGGTTTAGATGCTCAGTGCATGAAAAATAAAAATCCATTTTCTAACATGATCCCCACAAAACATTATTGCGGCTTTTGCAGTTCTAGGTTTTTTTTTAAAAAGGATTGAAAAGCATTTTTCTCTGGTGGAAAACTGATCAGAATGACACATTTTGTAATTCTTCATATTTAAAAATACAAGACTATGCAACAAAACAATTTACAATTGCTACAGATTTCTTAGGAAGAGACATGGCATTAAAAGCTAAATGGGTTAGCAGTGAGTTCACCAGAATATTTACATGGGAATCTGTTTGTGGGTGATGCCATGGTAGCATAAAAATTATCTCATTTTACCTGGTCTTTGAGATGCTTAATAAAGGGACTGCAGGATTAGACATTCTTAGAAGTATCTATGGACCTTTGAAATGACAGTTCTTGGAGAATGTTTATTTGGTGGGCTCTGTTTTCCTGTGTTATTTCTCTGTTTTCATTTTTTTAAATAACAAGTTAGTCAGAAATACTTGGGGAAAAATAACTTGCTCTGCATAAATTATTTAATTAATGTTTGATTTAGATGTTTGGATGCAATCGTCTAGCAATGTGGCTATATGTGGAGGAGATTCCGTTTGTATCATTGACTGTGAAACTGGGATTGTTCATCACAAGTACAAATCAATTGGAGATGTAAGTAGAATTATGCAAAACATTACATTTAATTTGGATATACCCATGGCTTCTCACCCCCACCTCAGAAAACGTGACGATATTGCTGCATGATTAAGGTAGATTTCTGATGTAATGCAGGCAGCATGCCCACTTCATACTACCTGGATATTCTGATGAACTTTGCATGTTAACCATACTGTTGATTGATTTCCAATGCTCACAAGAACCTCCTGACATGTGGTGACAATCCAGTGGGATGGGTACCTCTGGTGGGCATTACCAGGAGTCAAGTTCAAAGAACTTTAATGGCGTGCCACTAAAACTGAATAATGCCATCAAAGTAAATGCATCTTCTAATGGCCCACTTGTATTAGTACTCCTTAGCCTACCAACCAGCACTCAATCAGTGAGCTGCTGGAGGAACTCAGCGGGTTAGGCAATATCAATGCAGGCAAAGAGTTGCTTGACATTTAGGATACTTATATGTTAATTATCCCTGTGAATTGAGCATATTTGCCTTCAAATAAGGGCAGGGATAAGCTACAATTTTTATAAAATATTGATTTAGCCAGAACTGGAGTATGGCGTACAGCTGTGGTTGTCGCCTTGTGAAATTGAAAAGGCTGGGTTTATTTTCATTGGAGCAGAGGAGGTTAAGGGGGTATCTGAATGAGGTATTCCAAAATTATGAGGAATTTTGATAGTAGGAAATTTTACACTCTAGCAGAGGTATCGTCAACTAAAGGCTATAAGCTTTGGTTAAGAGGAAGCAGTTCGAGGGGAACTAAGGAAGAACTTTGTCATCCACCGATTGGAATGTAGGTTTGCTTCTTTACCAGTTCTATTTACTTCAAAAGTGCTATGGAAGGTTTGACATAGGGAAGCATATCTATATTTGAAACATATTTTAATCTTCCTGTAGATTCCTATTGTAGGCATGACCTTCCATATTGCAAAACCCACCCAATTTCATTATGAGATGTCACCACCATCCATTTGCATTATCCATGGGAAACCAAAGCTCAGCCAGTTTCACAACTTTTATGATTTGAAAGGGAGTTGCAGTTTTACCATGTTTCTGCTAATGGTCACTATATTAGCATTTGTTTCACCCACTTAAACTTGCTCTCACCCACCTAGCCAAACAGCAGGCAACATGCTATGCCTGGCTTGGGCTGTCAGAAATGTATGGAATGCACTGCCTGGGTGTGATGGAGGTGATTCCTCTCACAACATTTAAGTATCCATCCATTGATTTGCACTTAAATCCCAAAGGCATGGAAGGGTACAGACCAAGTGCTAGTAAATGAGGTTAGTTTAGGTATGTGAGTGCTTGATAGGTGGTATGGACATAGTGAGTTGAAGGGTTTGATACTGTGCTATATGACTGATATTCTTTGCTGACGTTCAGCACTTCATGCATCCTGGGCACAACAACATCCTGAAGAAAGACCTCTCTTTTCCTTTCTCTTCTTCCCAGCTTATTGTGGTCCATTCCTCTGCTCTTTCTGATGTATGTTGAATCTCAGGAGGAATGAATCCTTAAGTGGCAGCGTCTGGTTTATGCAGCAGTCTTGAAGTCAATAAAATTAAAATCCTTCTTCATCTGTTAGTAATTTTTGTAAGAACATAAGCATGGTCTGCTTTCTGTTGCTTAAAACATATTTAAAACTGCATAGTTGAGGGAGGTTGCAGGCAATTATCTTCCAAAATGGTTTCACAGGTTTAAAATCAGCATTGCACACTGAATGATTTGTGTATATCCTGCTCTGCTGATTGTTGTTGGTTACTAACTTTACTCCAGGTAATGTCTTCATCAATGTACCATCCAGCACAGTTCATTGGAGAAATTTGTGTGCAGTGTTTGCATGCCACTTTGGTCACCAGGTGGTGCTGTACTGTTCAGTGATTGGGTGCAATGGATCTGAAGGTAGTCCTCATAATCTGCAGTAAGTCAGACAAGTGGAGGTTTAGGTTATCATCTATTATTTTTACAAGCTCCTCAGATTCTCTGTTTTCCCTCTTAATATATAGAATAAATATTTTGGAAAAATTGGTTCATCCTAAATTTCTGACTGGGATCAGTGCTTTAAGTATGTTTGATATCATTTTTTTCATGATACCAGCAATTTTGTGATTTAAACATGATGTAGAAAGATTAACATTTAACTGTTATAGATTAGTTGTTAGGATTGTTGAGATTTACATTTTCTGACCATTAGTGAGTAAGCCAATTTCAGTGCCACAATGCTTTCCTGTTTGATTTATCTTCAGAACCAATTAATAAAGCATAATATATTCTTCAGGATTTCTTTTCTCTGGCCTGGACTACCCTTACAATGATTGACAAGAATAAGGAAAGAAAACTCAATGTATTAGCCGTGGCTGGCCAGATGGGTGTAGTAAAGCTGATTCACACAAAAGTAAACTACTGCTATGGAAGCATAAAAGCTCACAGGAAATCAATCTCAACACTCTGCTTTTCTCCTAAAAGGGAAACATTTCTCTTCAGTAAGTATTAAACCTGATATGGTCAGATATTTTACAATGATTTAAGTGAGGGAAGAAGAATAGGTCTAATGTTGAATATTGATGGGGAGCATGGAAAACACATTAACAGGTATTACGTACAGTAAAATGATGGTAAAAGATCTGCTAAAATAAACCAATTTTAAATTGTACCTGATCTTCAGTACAGAAGAGAGACATTAAGTTGGCATTTCTGAGTGAGTTTAAGAAACTCGTTCTAAATAATTTATTTAATTGAATGGTAATAGTTCTGAACTAGTGCACTCGTTATTGATGCTCATCAGAAGAAATAATATTTTCTAAATCAAATTATCAAAGTCATTTTAAATCTTCCCATTGCTTCTCTGTTCTGCGGGAAATGTACCCAATGTAACTACTAGTAATTACGTTGTCATGACAGGCTGTACATGAATTTGAATTTTGCTCTATTTCATAGATGAGAATTTTTTTTTTGATGAGGGGTATCCTTATCCATACATTACTCTAAAATATATAAACAAACCTATCATTACTTATTTTTAAGCTCTGAATGTTAAATGGAAAATTTTCATTAATTATTTTTAATTTTTACTCACACTATGGTTTTCAGGAATTGTGCATTTGAATCCCCAGATATCTGTTCAGTCATATCTTGGCATCTTCCCTCTTTTATCATGTTTCTTGATTTCATTTCTCAACCACATCACATTGAATATCATTCTGAGGACTGTTACCATTCTCCTTAGCATTTGTCAAAGCCCTCTTCATCACATTAATTACAATCTGGGTTCTAAACGTTTCACATGACCAAAGTGTTAACCTCTTTACTACCCCCTTAAATTTTTGTCAAATTCCTCCACAGGTATTTGAACTGTGTTTTTCCAGTCAAACACTCTTGCACTTGTCTCTTCACTATCATTTTTATTGTTACTTTAAATAGTAATCTCATTGTATAATAATATATAGGAATATTAATCCCTAAACATACTTCTAACACTGTTGTCCTACTTCATTTCACACTAATTCAATGTGATGCTGCTCCCCTTATTAGTTTAGAAAGATGCAGGTTTGGAGAACAACCTTCTCATTATTTCACTTAAACCTTGTAATTTCACTCTAGCAACTTTACTCATTCTCAGTAACATGGAAGATTTACCGCTGTAAAACCTGATGACTAAAATGTAAAACAAATCCTGGTTCTGACTTGACATTGCATGCACTGGCCCATAAGTTATTTGTCTCTTGCTAAGCCTGTTAAATCAGATGTACGAGGCATGCCTATGAATGTTTTTACAAGTGTCTGTCACTTCGGAGACGGTGGGAACGAGGCCAAGGGTTGGGGTGTGTGTTGAGTTGGACGATAGGGTCAAGATCTTGAGTGATGATTTGGGCATGAATATAGGAGGAGGGTCACAATTTAATGCTGGGCGTGAAATCAGGATCTTAATCAAATTTCATCCCACCGAATCCTATATATATCCTTTGCATGTAGCAAATCTGTTCTCCTTGGAAAATTTTTTTTTTTAAGTGCACTCTGCTGAAAATATTATCTATCCCTAATAGACTTTAAGGAAAGTGCTGCATAAAACTGAATGGATGTATATACTTTTATCTTCCAAAAAAAGGTGATTGAAGTGTTCGAAAAGAACAATATGAACTTTGCCTTATTTTGAAATTGGACCTGACGCCAATTAAAAATATTCACAAATTAGTGTTATCATCATGAAGCAATTCTGCAATTTCATAGGATTTACATAGAAATTACAACATCTATGAATGAGAAATCATCTGTTCTCCCAATCCTGCCTCATTGCTGTACCTGTTCAGTATATTTCACTATAATTGCTTTGACACTGCTGTGCTGCACACAGAGAAATCTCAAAGCTGTTTTGTTTTAGCCTAAAACATTTGATGTAGTCGATAAGATTTTTGTAAACTTCCTTCATGGCAGACACAGGAAAATAAAAGCCTATGCAATTAAAGGGGAAGCAGGCATGTGGATCCAAAATGTGGTCAGTGAGAGAAAGCAATGGACAATGCTTAATAACATTTTTGTGTGGAGTGAAGTACTTCAAGGCTCAGTGCTTGGTCATTTATCTTTTTTAGTTTATCAATGATTTGGGCTTCAGTTGAGAACCCATAATTATCCATTTGAGTGGTAATTTTTTGTAAGATATTACTTCTGAGAGATTCCTCTATTCAATTATGACATTTTTATTTGAGTTCACAAATATTATAAATATGTGTCCAAAATGTTTTAATGTTAATGTAATATTATAATCATAATCGGCCAGTTCACAAAATAACAAAAACGGTAGATCCATGAGCTATTGAAAGGCAAGTCTTAAAATTCCCTCAGTTTCACAACACTTCTGATTATAATGTTAATTCACTTTCTTTCAACAGCTGCTTCCTATGATCATACAATCATCTTATGGGATATTGGTGTTCCAGATCTAGATTACAGGTTTCAAGCGAGGTATGTATTGTGCAGACCTGAACAGAAACAATTTTGAGGATATCTCCATCTAATCATCATTGCAATTTCAGGGAATATAATTTATTATTTCGGGGAATATGTAAGTCAATTCCACGTTATGGGCATTCAGGTTATGGAAGTTAGTCCTTACAGAATTCACAATTCATTGCCCAAAATTGTGAGTACATGGAATACAATGCACTCACATAATTTAAATCAATAAATCACAAAGTTTTTTTCAACTAGGGTTTCTTGACGTATGCACAGATGATGCAGCATCGCATTATAGAAAATTGTGGTGATTGCTCACTGAGAAACAAGAATAAAACTGTTAGAGACATCAGCCAAACCTTAGGCTTACCAAAGTCAACTGTTTGGAACATCATTCAGAAGAAAGAGAGCACTGGTGAGCTTACTAATAGCAAGACTTCATGAACAGAAATACAGAGGCTACATTGTAAGATGCAAACCACTGGTTAGCTGCAAAAATAGAATGGCCAGGTTATAGTTTGCCAAGAAGTACTTAAAAGAGCAACCACAGTTCTGGAAAAAGATCTTATTGGACAGATGAGACGAAGATTAATTTATATCAGAGTGATGGCAAGAGCAAAGTATGGAGGAGAGAAGGAACTGCCCAAGATCCAAAGCGTACCATCTCATCTATGAAACACGGTGGTAGGGGTGTTATGGCCTGGCATGTATGGTGGCAGAAGGTACTGGCTCACTTGTATTCATGATGATACAACTGCTGATGGTTGTAGCATAATGAATTCTGAAGTGTATAGACACATCTAATCTGCTCGTTCAAACAAATGCCTCAAAACTCATTGGCCGGCGATTAATTCTACAGCAAGACAATGATGCCAAACATACTGCTAAAGCAACAAAGGAGTTTGTCAAAGTTCAAAAATGGTCAATTCTTGAGTGGCCAAGGCAATCACCTGATCTGAACCCAATTGAGCATGCCTTTTATATGCTGAAGAGAAAACTAAAGGGGACTAGCCCCCAAAACAAGCATTAGCTAAAGATGGCTGCAATACAGGCCTGGCACAGCATCACCAGAGAAGACACCCAGCAACTGGTGATGTCCATGAATCGCAGACTTCAAGCAGTCATTGCAATGCAAAGGGTATACAACAAAATACTAAACAAGACTACTTTCATTTATATGACATTGCTGTGTCCCAAACATTATGGTGCCCTGAAATAGGGGGGAACTATGTATAAACACTGCTGTAATTTCTACATGGTGAAACCAAAATGTATAAAAATGGTCGATTAAAATCTGACAATGTGCACTTAACCACATGTGATTTTTTTCTATTACAAATCTCAAATTGTGGAGTACAGAGGCAAATAAATACATTACGGGTCTTTGTCCCAAACATTATGGAGGGCACTGTTAAGTAAATATTTATTGGATATAAAAACACTTTGATGTAGACTCGAGTAATCTTTTACATGATTATGTCTTTTCATTATGAGCACATTTAGATTTAATAAACACATTTTTGCAAAATTGTTAGTATATGGGGTACATCTTTAAATAAACTATACATTATGTGATATTTACAAGGAGTAGAGAGGCAAAATTACCATGTAAAGTACTAAGCCAAGTATAGGAAGTGATTATTTTGTATGATTTTTTTTTCCTCGCTAGAGAATAAGGATTTGTAATTAGAATGACAAGATGTAACATGTTGTTTTCTTATTGTAACAGTCGTTTGCTGGTTTTGAAGAGTGGTTCAACTCCTTTCAAGATGAGCCTTGTTCCACCTTGTCCTGATCATTATCTTGTGGCTGCCTGTGAAAAGGGTTGCTTTGCCTGGGACATCACGGCAACAAAACCTACAGGAAAAAGGCAAGTAATTTATTCTGTACATCGCATTTAATTGTATCTTTTTGTTAAGATATTTTTCCACAATTGTCCCCAGCCCTTTGAAAGGTTTCAATCTTGTTGAGATCCACACTTATTTTATCTCGTTCAAATATCATTATTCTTGTGCCAACATTCTTGCATTTGTTTATCACATCAGGGGCGGCACAGTGATGCCTCACAGTACCAGAGACTCTGACTCAATCTATGTGGAGTTTACATGTTCTCCCTGTGACAATGAGGGTTTCCTCCAGGTGCTCCAGTTTCCTTCCTCATCCCAAAGTGGTGTGGATTTGTAGAATAATTGACTTTTATAAAATTATAACATTGCCCCTAATGTGTGTAGGGAGTGGATGTGAAAGTGAGATTACATAGAACAAGTGTCAACGGGGATCAATGGTTAGCATGGACACAGTGGGCCGAAGTTTCTATGTTGTATCTTTCAATCAATTCAATCGATTTGCTGCACAATTTCATGATCCCATTCACCCTCAAGATCTCTTCAGAAATACCCTTGTATTTTCACTTCTCTTTTACTATTGTAGATCCTCGATTTTTCATAACTGTGCATTCCCATTAATAAAGTCATAATATTGATTTTCTCACAGCATTATCAGAAAATTATGACACACAAGGAGGCTTTCATATCAGCGCGAGTTAAGAGAGAGCTGACAAGCTGACACGCACCTTTTGGCACAAGGTCCATAGCCCTGCAGGTCACCATTTATAAATGTGAAGAGCATTTCTGCTTTCACTACCCTTCCAGACTCATCACTTACTGGGTGCAAAGATATCTCATATATTTTCTAATCCTTCTTTCAAGCAGGTTACATCTCTGCTTCCTAATGTTTTAACTCCTGTACATTAGCCCATCTTTTTCTGTTTTTTTGTTTCATTTCACCCTCCTCAATGCCATTCCTTTCCTACCTATGACATTTTGTAAAAAATAACCTTTAAACTCATTTTCTCACGACATTGATGGGAACCCATGGACCACTTAAATTTAAATTGAAAGTGTGAATAATTATGCCAAAAAAAACCAATTTGGGAACACAGTAGTACTAATATTACTGATGCATGATATCTATGGGGATTTGTTAGTCCCATAGGAGAGATTTGGGATTCAGCAACAGTTGTAAAATCTGTATGCATGTACTCATAAATCACCAAGAATATGTAACACTCCATCACTTAGATTTTTTTTATTTTGAATTCATATTGATATAAAAAGTATTAATGAATAATCAACTTGGGAAAGAAGCTCATCATTTGTGTGCTGCTGAGTCCAATTCTTTATAAATGTAGTATTTTATTTTTGACTTCCAGAAACGTTGAGATGGAATTTCTTTTCCCAATTTACAATAAAGAGGATGAAAATAATTACCATATTATTGATACGTTGGTTTTCTGCAGTGATGATCTTATAGGTAAGTACATTAACATTTTATGAAAATGATAGCAGTTTGATCACCAAGATCAGAGTATATGGACTTAGAAAAATGTAATCTGGATTGACATTTAGTTATTAGATAGAAAACAAAAGATTTAGAGTAAAGATTTTGTAATCTCAGGTGGACAGGTTGTGACTGGTGGGATACCTCAGAGATCAGTGCTTGAGTTCCATTTATTCACAATTTCAATCAACAATTTGGGCCAGAATGACATTTCCAAGTTTGCTGATAACGTATAAGTAGATTTGACTTTGAGCATGGACAAGAATGTGAAAGGGCTTCTCAGTTTAAAAGAAAGCTGGGTAAAGAGTGAAGACATGGCAGAAGGAGTATAATGTTGAAAAACACATCCACTTTGATGCTTGTACCAGAAAAGTGGAGAATGTATTAAATAGTGGGAGATTAAGTGGTGTTGACGTTCAAAGGGACCACTGCCGTGCTTGTACACAAATTATTGAAGCCCAACATGCAGGCAATTAAAAGCAAAAGTGATATGTTCATCTATTATATAAGAATTGCGTACAGGAGAAAAAAAAATGTTAATGCGATTGTATAAGGCCTTTGTGAGCCTTGTTATACACGCAAAGATCCACTATACTGATTCCACAACAGGTTGGCTATATTAGGACAGATTAACTAGACTGGGACCTCATTTTCTAGTTTTGAAGAATGAGATGAGATCCTACATAATGTACAATATTCGTAATGGGATTGACAAATGTAGGGGGGATGTTGTTTAATGCTACATCACTCATTTAATGCTACATCACTCGCCTGAAGATATAATTTGAAATTATTTGTAATTTACATAATTGCTGCTACTTTAATGATTATAGAATATATTAGACGTAAACATATTTTACCTTGTGATTGAACAGCTTCCAAAAGTTCCATGCAAGGCTCAATATACCTATGGAGCTGGAATAAGACTTTACAAAAACGGAAGAAACAGAATACTAAGGTGCATGCAGAGATTCTGAGAGAGTTTGAGTGGTCCAACACAGATCAGCTTTACATAGCACTTGCTGTTTGTCCCGGTGAGTGCATAAGAAGTCTTGAATAACAGAACGTTTTCATGATTTTTGCTATTTATTTATCCCAATAAACATTTGCTCGGCTACTGCCATTTTAGGGTATTCAGTAAACTTTTTTGATGAATTTTGAAGTTTATTTAAATGTGAAATTCCATTATGTTAAATTATTACCCCTCTCCAACTCTCTAAATAATGTTAAATTAAAAGTTGAGGGAAACTTTTCCTAATCTCTTACCTCAACGGAAATGCGATTTAAAATTATTATTTTTTCCGTATCATATCTCCGTCTGCACTGTGGCCTAACATCGAGGCAGCCTTTGCTGGAGACCAATTTCAAGAGCTCCACCGCAGGAACCTGCGGACATAACATCTCAGAGCTCACGATCCCTGTCGAGAATTGACTTTGGGGCTCCAACTGTAGGATCCTGCAGACTTTAACATCGCGGAGCTCGCAGTCCCTGGTCAGAGACCGACTTCGGGAACTCCAAGCCACAGGTGCTTCGACCGCCCAGACACGGGAGCTTCGACCGCCCCGACGGGGGAGCTTCGATCGCCCCGACGCGGGAGCTTCGATCGCCCCGACGCGGGAGCTTCGACCGCCCCGACACGGGAGCTTCGACCGCCCCGACGCGGGAGCTTCGACCGCCCCGACGGGGGAGCTTCGACCGCCCAGACACGGGAGCTTCCACCGCCCCGACACGGGAGCTTCCACCGCCCCGACACGGGAGCTTCGACCGCCCCGACGGGGGAGCTTCCACCGCCCCGACACGGGAGCTTCCACCGCCCCGACACGGGAGCTTCCACCGCCCCGACACGGGAGCTTCCACCGCCCCGACGGGGGAGCTTCGACCGCCCCGACGCGGGAGCTTCGACCGCCCCGACACGGGAGCTTCCACCGCCCCGACACGGGAGCTTCCACCGCCCCGACACGGGAGCTTCCACCGCCCCGACACGGGAGCTTCCACCGCCCCGACACGGGAGCTTCCACCGCCCCGACACGGGAGCTTCGATCGCCCCGACACGGGAGCTTCGACCGCCCCGACACGGGAGCTTCGATCGCCCCGACGCGGGAGCTTCGACCGCCCCGACACGGGAGCTTCGACCGCCCCGACACGGGAGCTTCCACCGCCCCGACGCGGGAGCTTCGATCGCCCCGACGCGGGAGCTTCGACCGCCCCGACGCGGGAGCTTCGACCGCCCCGACGCGGGAGCTTCGACCGCCCCGACACGGGAGCTTCGATCGCCCCGACACGGGAGCTTCGATCGCCCCGACGCGGGAGCTTCGATCGCCCCGACGCGGGAGCTTCGATCGCCCAGACGGGGGAGCTTCGACCGCCCCGACGCGGGAGCTTCGATCGCCCAGACACGGGGCCTTCGACTGCCCGGAGCAGGAGCTTCGATCACCCCGACTGCAGATAGTTCGACTGCCCCAACCACGGGAGAATAAGAGGAAGATAGGTCTTTATTGCCTTCAATCATAGTGAGGAACGTGGGGAATCCACTGAGGTGGATGTTTATGTTAACTTTTATGTAGTTGTGTTTCTTGTTGCTTTTTTTTAGTATGGCTGTATGGTAATTTTAAATTCATTGTATCTTAATTGGCACACATGACAATAAACTGACCTTGAAACAATATGGTGGCGAGCTTTTGGGAAATACCATTCCGTCATTATAATCATATTATTTTCATTGACTCTTTAGTTTCCTCTCAGTAGTTTCTTTATTTGATTCTTTAACTTAAAACAAAGTGGTCAAAGTAAAGGCACTAAAACTTAAAACATGAAATGTTAAAGAGTTGTATTATATATAGGAACTTTTAGGGATCAAGGTTAAAAATAATTAAATATCGCAAAAATTAAGCAGAATTATTTCTACAGCTGAAAACTATCTTCTATGTGGAGATGAGAAAGGAGATGTTTGGATGTATAAGTTCGATGAGACCAGCGCTGAATATCTGACTTCTGGCAAAAAGACTTCACCAACGCAGGTATCTTTTACTGACACAAAATTGAATTAAAATTAGTAACTAGATTTTAAACGAGAACTCACCTGTTCGAAGTTTGATCGTTATTTTACGAGGAGTTACGATGAGGGATTACGTGAAGAACCCGCCTCACGCTGGTAACGGCATACTTCAAAGCAACGGCATGAAAAACACAGAACACCAAAGCCGGAGTAACATAGTAAGGCTCATAAAAAGACTTAGAACCACCATTTGATCATTTATTTTACGAGGGTGGGAGCGGAGGGCACGTAATCCCTCATCGTAACTCCTCGTAAAATAACGATCAAACTTCGAACAGGTGAGTTCTCGTTTAATCTTACTATTTTACTTCGGAGTCACGTGAGTGACTACGTGAAGAGTTTTAAAGCTTTCTGTGTTTTTTATGTCGTAGAATTAATCCGTACGACAATCCGGCTAAGTAAACACATACATGAGAAAGCACACAAATGTTAGATCTTTTCACAATCAAGTTTTTTAATGGCTGAAAGACCATATAATACCCTCCTTATATTTGAGGGAAAAAATGATTATAAGTGACAAAAAATATCAGTGACTACACAACTGATTATAGCAATTAATAGCAAACAAAGCAGGTGATTATAGTGCTCCCAACACCGCGTGTCCAAAGCTTGTCATAGTGTGAACAGGTTTGTTGTAGAACTTTGAAAAAGTTTCTTCTTTACTCCACCCTGCGATTTTTAAAAATATGCTCAAGAGGTACGTCCCGCCCCTTCGTCGCGGACGTAGCTGCCGCCCTGGTGGAGTGAGATTTGAAGACATCAGTGTCTATTCCCGCTAAAACCAACACCTGTTTCAACCATTTTGAGATAGTTTGAACTGAAGCTTTTGTGTGTGGCTTTTTGTGCGTAAGCAGCAATGTCTTTTCGTTTCCTCGAAAAGTGTCCGTCACTTTAATACATTGGTTCAAATGTCTAACCACACACAAAGCAAGCTCAATATGAAAAGCTTGAAAGGTTACCTTTGTTCCAGATCTCCCTGGTCTACTTTGTTTGATCAGATCGTAAACATAGAATACAACGTTATCTGTAGTCACATGCATACAGTCTAAACGCAACATTTGTAAAGTTTGCACTCTTTGGGCTGAGACCAGTGACATTAACATGACCAATTTCAATGTTAACTTATCCAATGACAACCCTTCAATTGGCGTCCATTCTCTAAGTAGAGCAAGTACTATGCTCATATCCCAAATCTCTGTATATCTAGGTTTTGGCGGATTCATGTGAAAAATTCCTTTCATGAATCGTGATATTAATGGATGCGACCCAATTGATTTTTCACCAGTCATAAGTCCTAAATAGGACGACAAGGCACTGCGTGCAGTGTTAATGGCACTGTAACTTAAATGTTGGCCAAAGCGCAAATTGGCAAGGAATTCCAAAACATGAGTAACATTCACATAATCCTCAGAAATATTTTGACTGTGTGCAAATTCTTCCTATTTCTTAATATGTGTCATATATTGTTTCTGTGTGCTATCTCGTCATGATGTGCCAATAACTGTCAAGTTTGGTCCGACAATCCCAGTTCCTGTAGTGGTCTGGTCAAAACCTGCAGATTAACAAATTCATATATGCATATAATGGATAATCTTCATTTGTTACTGGATTAGTCAAGATATCACTACAGTTAAGAATCTGCATATACGGTTCTTTAATCATATTCAGCATAACTGGGAACCAAGGTTGAGTTGGCCAATTTGGCCCTACCAACAATCCGGAAGCTGAATCTTGCTCTATTTCTTCAAGCATCTCTGGATCAGAGCAAATGGTGGAAAAGCATAAAAGAACATTTTTCCCCAGTGTAATAAAAATGCATCTACTGCAACTGCGTCCGGATCGTGTTCCCAAGACACATAATGAGGCAAATGATGATTAAGCCTGGATGCAAAATCAATTTCTGGCAACCCAAATCGTCAAACAATATTCTTAAATATTGGTGGCTTAAACATCCATTTCGTATTATCTTTAAAAATCCTGGACCTTTCATCTGCTACCACATTGTCTTTACCTGGAGTATAGCTTACTGCAAACCATATCTGCCGACCAATACACCATTGCCATATCTCATTGACCAGACAATCACATGATACTGATCCAACTCTCCCCATGTGATTAATGTAAACCACAGCTGTTTTATTGTGTAATTGTATTAACACATGCAGACCTTGTTTAGCACAACAATATGCTTTAAGCCCATAAAAGGCCCCCAATAACTCCCAATAGTTAATACCATACTCTTGGAGAAACACTTGTTCTTCAGTTTTCCATCTACCTCCACAACTGGAGGATAAATCTGTGGCCCCCCATCCGAGAGCACTAGCATCTGTATGTAAAACCATTTCAGGCTGTTTAATCATAATATTTATTTAGCAGCTTGTGGGACATTTTCCTTTTTTAACCCACCATTGTAAATTTCAATACAGCTTCTTTTGTTAATTACATAGGCCTGTCAAATGGCCTGCCTTCTCTTTGAGAGCTTGTATCTTGTACCTTCGAAGATATCAATAAATGTAATGAACCAAATTCTAATGCAGGAAAATGCTGCTAGCAGTTCACCAATGGTTGTCACCATTTCTCGGATGGAAGGATAAGGTTTTGAATGAGATAATGACAAGTTACCAAAATATCATCGACTTTAACTGTTGGTAAAGGTATTAACATAGTCACTGAGTTAATTACAAACCCCAAAAGTAAATTGTTTGTGCTGGCTGCAGCTGGGGCTTAATTAGATAATTAAGAACCTTAGCTTACCACAAAGCTTTAGTAACTGAAACTGAGTCCTCAGCTGACTCCTGATAATCACTAATGACCAGAATGTCATTGAGATAAGCCATAATGATGTGCATTTTGTGCTCTAATTGGGCTAAACTGGTTTCAACAGTTTCGTAAAGAGTAAAAAGCTGAACTCAGTCCATTTGGCAAAGCTTAACTGCCATAATTGTCACAACCAATTAAAATTTAAGTATCACCGAAACCTGATACATAGGTACAGAATAATAGGCGTCTTTTCATCAATCTTAGCCATATAACAACCTGCTGAATTAAATATTTTGCAGTATTCCATGACTCCATTTGAACATGTTTGTATTCTACAAACTTATTTAGACCTGTAAGGTCCAGAATACTTCTGCAACCATCATCTGTAATGCCTTCTAACATTAAAGACAAATTTATGCTCGTGTTCAAAATCTTTTCCATTACCCCTTTTCCAGATAATTAGGCAATGTGGACATAAAACTCTGCTTTTTCAATGCAGAAACACGAAAACATAAGCAGGTTTATTCTGTACAGGAGGATTAACCTCTTGTTTTTAAAAGTAATAGTAGTTAATGAAACTGCTCGTAATATACTGATCAAAAATAATAGTAAGCCAGTTTTAATAAACTTTTTGTAATCTCCCTCTAACTGGAGATTAATCCGCAGTTTCTTTAAGCAGGGAACACGTCTTTAATTCCTCTGCATATGAGCGTGGTGGTCTCCTTATCCCCTGAATTCGGGTAAGTATTTGGTTGTGCAATACAATAAAACTTCCTTGACATATTTCTGCCTCTATTTCCAATATCAAATCCCCTTCTGGGCGAAAATACCTTTTCGTCCAAAGACGAAGGTTTCATGCAGCTAAAATATTTTAGCTTTTCATCCAATTTCAATAAGTTAGGCAGATTATTCCAAACAGATAACCAAGAGCTTAAACACCACTTGCTCGACACAGGTATGCAACCTTGGGTGAAAAAATGGGCCAAATAGCCATTTATTTTATACAAAAGTTCATAGAAAAAATTGCACAATAGCGTCTTTATTTTATGTTTTCCTTTCATCTGCCCAAAAGCCATAATAGCAGCAGAGTAATTTGTGAGGATTTTTTAAACCTCACTATTTGACGCTCTCATATTTGGAGTCATGAATGCCCATATTAACGGATAAACCGTAGGCTCTTCCAATGAGGCACAATTTCCTGTGCTGTGCAATTTTAATATTTCAATCATCACAGAATCATGAAGTTGGTGAGATACCATATACATAATGTAGGTAGCTAGGTTTTTCCATAGCCTCACCACTTCCTTTAGATATAGCAAAACTTTTGCTATCTCAGGCACACCTGGCCTCACTTTTATTTTTATTTTATTTGTAGTGTGCATTCATAATTCACATCACCACTTGCAGGGTCTGTCTTTTGCAGCCCTGATCCACTTGGAATTATATCCAAAGAGACTTCCTCCACCCTATCCAGGGTCAGAGTTTTATTTTTCAATTTGGCACATAGCCATATTTTGTATATTCAAGCCCCTCAGGGTCTTTTTTGGGGAACTGTTTGGGTACTGTGACCCTGGTCTTTAGTACATTCAAGCCCCTCAGGGTCTTTTTTGGGGAACTGTTTGGGTACTGTGACCCTAGTCTCTTTTTATATTATGGAGTACTTTCTCCATATCGCGAATTTTATTAACTTTTTTTTTTTTTTTTTTTTTTTTAAAAATACAGTCTTTCTGACTTTTAAAATATCCTGCCAAAATTGTGGAGCATTTAAACCTTTCTACCGTATTTTAAACGGTACCAGTATCGGAACCGGCCCCGTAATTAATCTCTCGTCCCGATCGCTGGGTATTCCCCTGGGACGTTCTTTTTAAAAACTCCGTTATTTTAACAGAGTATATCTGTTTAATTTAAACTTTTAGTTAGTTTTTAAAACCTTTAAAATCCTGGTTTCCACCAGGCACGGAGTTTTCTAGTCCTAAAAAGTTTTTCAACAGCACTTACCTGCCGGTTCCGAACCTACCGCTGTCGAGGAGCTGCTCCTTACTGCAGCTCCTGCTTCTGCCGTCAGCGTCGACGTAATGCCGTTACCAGCGTGAGGCGGGTTCTTCACGTAGTCACTCACGTGACTCCGAAGTAAAATTAGTAACTAGATTTTAAACATTGTCATCAAATGATTTTTCCCGAGACATTGTTCATGAGTGGAGTACAAAAATTGTAAGATTTCCTTCAACATTTTGAAGAAAATCCAATTTATCTGTTGCAGGTATTTTTAATGTTAGTGTTCAAATGAAATCATATCATATCAGATGGAGTGCCGTTCAAATGTCCCCACACTCTTTGATGTATGGTTGCAGTCTCACTATTACTACTGATGTGGAGAAAAGCTTTTTAAATACTGGATCAATCTTTGGCCTTTGACTATGACAATTGTCTCTTGGATGCTACTTATCTGTGGCAGGAGTATAACAACTGTGAATATGCCTGTGTTTTTCTGTGACTGAAAATTAGGTCAATGTAGAATTTTAGCTGTTTTACCACGTTTTCCCTACAAACCTTATTTTTGTGCATTTTCTTAACAAGGAGAAGGAGGAGCTAATCTGGCTGTTAAACCGATAAAACAGTTTATGCCAGTGATGCATATCTTTTGTTTGGAGTGTAAATCCATGAACCTGATTTACAAATCAAATCAATTTCCAAGGGCCATTCACAAGAATCATACTTTTTATTGTGCCTGAAATAGATATTTACAGTTTTTCTTTTACAAATGCCATAATTCTCACAGTTCCCTTACCTTCTCTCTGCCCTAATCACTGTCTGCCTGCGACCATTCATTACCCCATTACTGTTGAACCAACTGCCTCCTTGATGCTCAAGCTATTTGCCCCTCCACTTGCCAGTGCTGATGTTGGCCCTGGGAACGCAACACACAGCGGGACTGCGCCTTTTATAGTACTGTTCCGGGTTCCAAGGTGCTTTCTGTTGCAATGTCTTAGGCCGTTACTTTAAAGAGGTTGAACTGGTAGGTAATTTCCAGGGACTGTATGCCTATAGATGAAGCAGCAACTGACCAAGCAAGTCAGAAGCAAGAGTGCAAAGATTCCAATTTATTTGCAATAGTTGCTTAAGACTGTTTTAGCACCTGCATAATGTCCTCACTGAAATTTTCTGTTTGAAGTAATTTAGAATTTATTTCCATTCTCAGTGAGATCTGGACTGGCTTTAGCTTTTGCTGATTAGAAATTGGCTTCCTGTTTATTTAAAATGCTATAACATATGCTTAGAACAATTTTACAGGAAAATATTGCATTCTTAATGGAATAGCATTTGAAGATACAGTGCTTGATTTTTAATAGCAGTTCTAAAAGGATTATTGGACATTTTGTATACTTCCATCACTGTTTGTTCTAATAATTGATTGTCCAAGTTAAAGGGAAAATTAACCGAAGCTATACTTCCAGATCATAAATTTTTGTGTTAAATATCTTAAGAGGAATGACATTAGGAGCTTGATTTTCCCATAACTTTCCAGTCAGCATTTTGCCAGTGTCCATACATACAGTAGATTCAATGGGAAGGAACGGAAAGATCTGTGAGACACTAACTTCAGTGCTATTCTTAACTGCATCAAATAATTACATTGATGTACACAAAATACACTGTGAAGGATAGTTAATGCTTTCATTTACTCATCTAGCTAATGTTTTTGGATATTTTGCAGATTGTGAAGTGGCCAACTATAGAAGCAAAAGGTGAAATAGTTGAAGGAACTTTGATAAATGTTGCAATTACTGATACAGAATTTAAATATCTTGTGGCAGCAACAGATAAAAACATTATTGTTATTTGGAAAAGAATATAATTATCGGCAGAAGAACTGGATATCCAGACCATTGTCACCTGGACGTTTATCGCAACTGAACGATGCACTCTGGCATCCTAATGGGTTCTGCGATTTATCTCAGAAGTCAAAATGTTTGTATAAGAATCATTGAGTCACTGCAACAAATTTGAATAGGTCACCGATCACACTGTTAATGAAAGGTGATTTGGAATAAGTACAGTTAATATATAATGTGCAAGACATTATTTTATTGCTGAACAGTAATGTGACTTTTAGTTCTTTAGGCTGCAGGGTGTAATTGCTGTTCCTTCATTGATTTATCGTCTAATGTTTTTAAGCAGATTAAAAATCTGACATATTTTAATGTATTCTCCCTTATGACCTCATTACTCCATAAAATTTAAAATGATTTAAAAGCAATTAACTGTCGTTGGAAATATGTATCTGCATATTTTTAGAAAAGATTGTCCTTTGTTCCTTTGCGTGTACTTTTTAAGAGTCCACCGTAGTTCGAGTTTCATGTATAACGCTATTGTATTTTTTGTTTACACTTCAAAAATGATTAATCTGGCCTGGAAGTGAAATATTTTATTTTGATGATCTTAAGAAGCAAAGATAATGTTGTTGCTAAAGATTTGTTAAACTTTAGCTTCATCTAAACAGTGATCAAACCTTGCATCCTTAAAGAAGTTTCTGTTAGTATCTTAAAGGTCCTGTTAAAGTTTAACAGGACTTGAAGAGCAAATTATGTACTCATAATAACTCAACATTAAACATCTTGTATGTCATGTGGCTATAGCTTTATGCACCTGAATAAAACAGCCATGAATGGAATGATGAGCAAAAAAAACAGATTGCTGTGGGAACTCTGCAGGTCAGGCAGCATCTTTGGACACTTTGGAGGGTCTGAAGAAGGGTTTTGGCCCGAAACGTTGCCTATCTCCTTCGCTCCATAGATGCTGCTGCACCCGCTGAGTTTCTCCAGCATTTTGTGTACCCATCTTGACACTTCCCTTCACTCCAAATACGTAGGTTAATTGGCTTGGTGTAATTGAAATTGTCCCTCGTGTGTGTATAGAATAGTGTTAGTGTTTGGGGATCACTGGTCAGAGAGGACTTGGTGGGCTAAAAGACCTGTTTCCACATGCTGAATCTCTAAACCAAAAAAGTTTCTGCCCGACTGGCTGAGTTTCTCCAGCAATTTTTTTTATTGTTAAAAATTCAAGCATCTACAATCTCTTGTGTCTCCATTGATGAAAGTATCACCTATTATCATCTAACTTACAAATGAATTGTAATCATGTGTTCTATTGATATTTTCTTAATATTTCAGATACAAGAGTAAAATATTTTGTTAAAAATTATGCTTTGTATAGTCTGGAATGATTGAAAGTGTGGTAGACAATTAAACACTTTCTGGTCTGTTTTATTATGTTTCTCTTTTTTTACTTTAATTTATTTGGGGTGCATTTACTTAATGTAAAATAGATTGCATATTAATTTATCAGACACCTAATTGATAGAAGCAATTCAATAAGTCAAAAACAGAATTAAATACTACCATCATGAGGCTTCATTGGCTTTTCTCGTAGTTATTTTGAATTAAATCCAGATTTATGGTTTTCAAGGTCCCACCTGGCCATTGCCACTGAATTCTGATAAATGATTTTTTAAGAGTTAAATAAATAAAATTGAGCCATAAAGAAAACTCCAAAAAGAAATCCAGAACATTTCTCAGGACACTTAAATATCTTATCAAATTGTTAACTGTGACTGGTGACATGCGTTCCTTCCTTTTCTCTGAGTCTGCAATCTGTTTCCCTCCACCCACCTTCTATTATACTGGAAGCTGGTACTGTACATTGAAACCATTATTGTATGTGGGAAGCATTAGGTGGCCCTGCAGAGTGTACAGTAAATAGAGTGCAACTTCAACGGGACATTAGAGTCATGAAGTTGGTGTGCATGGGTTTTTGTTAAGAAGTGATTTTGCTCCAAAGTTTGTCTTTAGATTTGCATTCAGAAGTTACTATAACTATACTGGTGGCCAATTGTAAACAGCTGTCTGTCGGTGGCAGTTAACAAGTATTTACATAATAATTGATACTGGTAACTGAGGCCGAATCAGATTTGGGGAATTTGGGTATGGCTCAAAGGTAGCAAAAATCCTTCTTAAAGGGATTGCAGTTTGAACAGGTATGAAGGTTAAGAATTTGGTAGTCCTTGAGAATTTGTTGAAAAGATGCAAGGGCTGTTGTTTGCTATTATAAATATAAATAGATAAGTATAAATAGATAAATTAAGAAAATGTTTATTTGATTAAATAAAGCAAAAATATGTTAAGTGTTAACATGTGGGAGTTGTTGGGTTTAACATTTTTGGTAAATAGAGACTTTTTAGGGATCCTCAGTCCGAATGAATGTATATCTCACACCATGCGGAAAATCCTGGATACTCCTTGGCTTTTGGCAACCACATAGAAGTGTCATCAATTGTTGGGCTGGACATTCCACTGGGGCTAATGACAATATAGTGCATCTACACGTGTGAGTGCTATGTAGGCAACACTTTTCAGAGATGGTTATTCTGCAGTTTCTTCTGGTAGAAAAGAAATGGGTGACTGCTAGGCAGTGGCCGATGACACAGGAATCCGCAGAGATTATATTTTTCCTTTAACAGGTGATTATTTCAAATGCTGGAGAAGGTGAAGATTCCTCAGTGGAATACAGTCCAAACCACTGGCTCAGTGAGTGACTCAACTGTGTAGGATGGAGGTAAAGGAGAGAAAAGCTGAACTGATAGGACATTCAATATTTTAAGGGGTAAACAGATGTCACTGTGGCCATTGACATGATTCCAGGATACGATGTTGTCTCCCTGTTGCCAAGACCAAGGATGTAGAGAATTTTGAAGAAGGATGATTGCAACCAGAGATGATTATATTGGTACCAAAAATGTAGGTGGAAGGAAGGATGAGAGTCTGCAGGCAGGTTACAGTGACTTCCGAATAATATGAAATCTAGAACCTCAGAAATGATAACCAGTGGTTTATTGCCTTTGCAAATTACCTTTGTGTATAGAAATGAGTGTAATGCAAATAAATGTGTGGCTGAAAAGATGGCGGTGGAGGGAAAGTTTTATGTGTGCCACTTGTGGTCTTGTGTTGGGGCAGGTGCGGCCATTGTAAGGCATAAGCATTGCATCAGAACAAGCGTGGGGCCATCTAATTACCCAGATGTTTGTTGGTACTTTAGGGGTGGATTTAGAGTGATACAGCACAGAAGTAGGTCCTTCAGCTCAACTTGCCTAGACCGACCAAGATAACCCATCTACACTCGTCTCACCTGCCTGCTTTTGGACCATATCCCTCCAACCAAGGGTTCCCAACCTTCGACTACCCAGGGGGTAAATTGTTGATTCTGGATTTGTACATATTTTTTCTCATTGACTGACTGAGTTTGGTTCTGGTATCCTGGTATCTGTTCATCATTAGTTGTTCATAAATAAGTGAAATAACATTGTTATGTGCAGTTAAAGTTGCCACGGGTAAACGGGATGAAAAAGGTTGGGAACCTCTCCTCTAAACCTTTCCTATCCATATACATGTCCAAACGTCTTTTAAAAGTAGTTATTGCACCTACCTCAAATACATCCTCTGGAAGCTTATATAATAAGCTGCCAGAGGAAGCTTCCATATAACCATCACCCCCTGTGTGAACTAGTTGCCCTGAGGTTCCTATTAAACCTTCCCCCTCTCATCTTAAACCTTATGTCCTCTGGTTCTTGATTCCCCTACTCTGGGTAAAATACTTTATGCATTTGCCCTATCTATTTCCCTCGTGGTCTTATACACAACAAATAGATTTCAAGGAGGAGGGAAACCAACTACAATTTCAAAAGGGAGATCAGCGAAGTTGAATGCAGGAGGGAGGGAATTAGTAAACATGCCTGTGACAGAAAGTATTGGCAGAAAAAAACTGAATTTTAACAATGCTTAATAGTGAATGTGTTGACACAAGAAGTTCTTGTGGACTTGTTGGAGGATGATATGTCTATTACTGAAAAATGGTTTAAGTTTGGACCGGAATGACAGTCCTGGTTGGAATAGAGAGGTGTCAATAGAAAGAGGTTGTCACATTGATGGTGAAGGAAACAATTACTGTGGGGAAGAATGGAAAGCTGTAGATCAACAATTGCGCCCAAAAAAGGTTGAAATGAGATGAAAAGAGGCCAGTCATGGGAGTTGTATTTAAGATCTCAGTGTCCAAGGGAGATGGAAATACAAATATAGACATACAAAATATAGAAATACAAAACAAAGGGAAGATTTGTAGTGGATTTTACCTGTCTCAGCATTTACTAATTCAATACTAGAGCAGAAGGAATTGAAAGTTTAGAATTCAGAATTATTTCAAGGGGAGTTTTAAATCAGGCCAACCAAGCTGGGTTGGAAAGGTGACAATGGGAGAGCATTTGGGAGTGATCATAATTCAGTTAGATTGATCATAGAATGGAAAATAACAAAAATGTATAAGGAGTAAAAGTTGTAATTTGGGCTAAAGCCAGTTTTATAGGCTGAGATGTGATTTATCGATTGCAAATGGCTGTTTGCAAACAGAACTGCATTAGGTTTCAAACAATTTTATTCCATTTATGGTTGTTTATGAAGTGTTTATGTTAGCAAGTTACTCACTTGAAAAAAGGAAACTGAGCATAATGTATCTTTAAGCAGGGAACATGCTGTTCTCTGCTTAAAGATATTAATCTGTAATCATCGTATGATTCTGTTGGACGGGTGAGTCAATGAGGTATTCCTACTTTGCAACATTGGTTTTGGTTTATTATTGGTTTATTATTATCACGTGTGCTGAGATTCTGTGGAAAAAAATTGCGTGCTCTCCAGTCAAATCAAACTACATGAATGCAATCAACTAATTATTTCATGTACAACAGAGATAATGTACAGAGAAGAATACCTGTGTGCAGAATATAGTGTTACACCATTCCAGCTACAGAGAAAAGGAAGATAAAACAAAAATGCAAGGACTGCAATGAGGTAAGTGGCAGATTGGAACTAAACCTCAGTTTATGAGAAGACTGTTCAGCAGTTTATTAACAGTGGGAAATAAGCTGTTCCTGAATCCGGTGGTATGTGCTCTCAAGCTTTTATATCCTCTGCTGGACAGGAGATGGGAGAAGAGGGAATGACTGTAAATAGTCCTTGATTATGTTGGCTACTTTTTCGAGGCAGCATGAGGTGTAGATGGAGTTGCTGGGGGAGGAGGGCGGGTTTGTGTAATGGACATCCACAACTGTGCATTTTCTTGCAGTCATGGCCAAAGCTGTTGCCAAATCAAGCTGTGATGTATCCCGATAGGATGCTTTATGTAGTGGATCTGTGGAAGACGCCAAAAGTTGTTGGAGACACGTCGAACTTCCTTAGTATTCCGAGAAAGTAGAAGCACTAGTGTGCTTTCTTGGCCACAGGTTGAATGTGGTTGCTCCAGGTCAAATTATTGGTAATATTTACATCCAGGAACCTGAAGCTCTCGACCATCTCCACTTCAGTACCATTGATGCTGATTGGGGCATGGACAAGACCTTGTTTCTTAAAGTATAAACTTGTGGTTTTCAAATGTTTTACTAGATAACCCACTATAGTTCATCCTCACAACTTAATAATGAGTTCTGAGTTCTCTGGTCTGTAGACTCATGTTTGTTTGAAAAATCGGACATAGAGACTATATTTAACATGTAGCGACTGCCTGAGTGTCATAGCCCCCACTTTAAAAACCAATGGTCCAGAATAGTCCATTAACAGCTTAGAACTGCAATATCTAAATAACTTTGAGTGATATCTTGCCTCTGTCAATGCCTCTGGATTTATTATGATGCCATGTCTCAATGCATTCATTAATTGATAACAGCAAGCAGAAATTACTATTGTATTACAATTTTTTGAGTCGCATCCAAGTTACAAATGATCATTTGACTGCCTACTTGCAATATTATACTCTGTCTCAGCAAATACATACTTTATGAACTGTTGGCCAATGGGCAATTTTGGTTAACTTGACTATTTTGCAATTTTGTGTACTATTTTTAAAGTTCTAAGGACAATACAACTTTCTAAAAAATGGGTGAATGTTCACATTCCTTTTCCACTATGCAGTGAAATATTTAACAGAATAATTCTTTTCACAGAACCTGATTAACCTGCTCTGAATTTACTGTGTTTTTTTCTGAATGTGTTCTTTTTGTCCATTTGAATTATTAAAGTATTAAAGTGACTATGTTTACAATGGACATTGCAATGCTGGTACTTAATCTCTGCTTTCTAGGAAAGTAGGTTTATACCAGAGCACCTCTGAGCTGCTACAGTTGTGACCAACTTCAAGAGAGAAGAAGAGTCTCCTTTGGTAACTACAGAGCATCTTCCTGCAGTCTGCCATGGAGGAGGTGATTGTGAGTCCTCTTCAACCTTCAGTCTTCAAAGAACTGCTCCCCGTCCATCTGGAGGTACCATGGTGGGACACTGGGACACAATGTGATGGAGTAACTCAGCAGTTATGTTTAAGAAGGAACTGCAAATGCTGAAAAATCGAAGGTAGACAAAAATGCTGGAGAAACTCAGCAGGTGAGGCAGCAGCTATGGAGCGAAGGAAATAGGCAATGTTTCAGGTCGAAACCCTTCCTCAGACTGATGTGAGGGTGGAGGGGAGGGGGGGGGGGGGGAGAAGAAAGGAAGAGGTGGAGCCAGGGGGCTGAGGGAGAGCTACCTAAAATTAGAGAAGTCACTGTTCATACCGCTGGGGTGCAAACTGCCCAAGCGAAATATGAGGTGCTGCTCCTCCAATTCAGCAGGTCAGGCAGCATCTTTGGAGAACATGGAAGGTGGTGTTGCGGATCGAGGCCCTTCATCAGACCCTGCGATGCTGCATGACCTGCTGAGTTACTCCAGGGCATTGTGTCCTTTTGTGTATAAACCAGCATCTGCAGTTCCTTGTTTTTACATGGACGCGCAGTTAGCATGACTTTCACCACGTGATAACTCCAAGAAGATTGCACCAGTCGGCCTCCTTCAACTTCATATTCCCCGAGTCATGGAGTTAGTGAAACATTGTTCTCATATTTGGCTGCCTATGGTAATTTGTCTCCATCTTACATACGTTCTATAACAGCATGCAAGTGATGACACTAACCAGAGAAACCAGTGATAAACAAGGATGTGTCATCGATCTGTTATTTTTAACAATACTTTAACAATTTTAACATTACTTCTTGCTGCCATATTGTAGCTCGACTTCAGGAGCTGATCTTCAGTAGTAATGAACAGTTGTTTAACCTATGGTGACTACATTCCAGAACCAAGGTCACCCCAACCTCACTATCAAACTGCAGCATGCAGCTGGTGTTTGCACTTACGTCCATGATATCTACACGTTTACCAAAGCACACGAGAGGCCCTCTATCAACACGCTCTCACTGCACCACAATGTCCTCTGACAATAAAGGTTTGGGAAGTGGGCCTGCAAATGGAGGACGACTTCTAACATCTCCAAGAGCCTGCTCTTGGAGAGGTTGGCACTGATGAATCAAGAGCTTTCTTCAGTCATTGTTTGAAAGGATATTTGAAGATCAATACCTCAGACAGAGGACAAAGCTCAGGGTTGACACGGCAGCAGTGGTCTCTGCTCCATTCTGTGTGAGATCCGAAATACCTACAAGGTGCAAGAACAATGCTGTCTCCACAATATCACAACAACTACGCTGAACGTTTAAGCAGACCAGCATCAATGTCTTCCAGGCCAATATCCCCAGCATTGAGGTCCTAATTATTCACAGTTGGTTAAATCAGTCATGCCACTTTGTTCATATGCTCAACACAATTCTCTCAAAAACAGCTACTCAATTTCGAGTTATTTTAGAGGAAGAGATTACCAAGCAGCCAGTGGGAAAGGTTCAAGGACATTCTCAAAGTCTCCCCAAAGGAATGTAACATCTCCACTCACTACTGGGAATCCCTAGCCTGTGACTACTCAAACTGAGTGGGATGATATTAGGAATGTTAAGAACCGCTCTTTGGGAACACACCGAAGCCTAGCATAGTCTTGTGTTCCTTTTGCCACTTTCCAAAAGGAACACAAGAAATCACAAGTTTCCGTCCCTGCCACCACCTCCTACATCAATGTTGGAAGGCCCGATGTACAAGCCCTCTCGTCGGGATGATCGAAACTCCGACGTCGGGGCTGATCGAACACACTCCGCGGCTTGGAGTTCCCGAATTGGCCACTTCCTTACCGGAGACCGCGGCTTCAGGATGTAATAGGCTGCAGGCCGGCGGTCGGAGCTCTTCTCCCGCGATCCCCGGCAAGGGATCGGCCCGCTCCGTGCTGGTAAAGTCCGCTCCACGCCTGCTGCTAGAAGCTCCGCAGACCGTGGCTTCAGGATGTTACAGGCCGCAGGCCAGCAATCGGAGCTCTTCTCTGGTGATCCCCGGCAAGGGATCGGCCTGCTCCGTGATGGAAAGTCCATGCTGCACCTGCTTCAGAAGCTCTGGGTCTAACTCCGGGAAAGGCCACACCAATCCAAGTTGTTAGGCCGCGAGGGAAGCAAAGAAGCGACAGGAAAAAAGTTGCATCTCCGTCGAGGTAGGTGACCGAAAACAGTTTCCCCCTATTTTCACCAGAAGAATTTGGCCCAGGACAGAAAGGTCAGATTGGGAATGGGAGTTAAAGTGCTGAGCAACCGGGAGATCAGGTAGGTTTAGGCAGACAGAGCGGAGGTGTCCAGCGGAACGATCGTCTAGCCTGCACTTGGTCTCGCCGATATACAGGAGTCGACACTTGGAACAGTGAATACGGTAGATGAGTCTGTAGGAGGTACAAGTGAGCCTCTGCCTCGCCTGAAAAGACTTAAGACCTGGGCCCCCTCCATTGTCAGAGTGAGGCCCAGCGCAAATTGGAGGAACAGCACTTAATATTTCGCTTGGATTGCTTACACCCCAGCGGTATGAACATTGACTTCTCTAACTTCAAGTATCCCTTGCTTTCCTCCTCTCTCTATCCCCTCCCCCTTCCCACTTCTCCCACCAGTCGTACTGTCTCTGTCTACATTTTATCTCTGTATTGCCCACTCCCCTGACATCAGTCTGAAGAAGGGTCTCGACCCAAAACGTCACCCATTCCTTCTCTCCAGAGATGCTGCCTGTCCCGCTGAGCTACTCCAGCATTTTGTGTTACCTTTGATTTTAAACCAGCATCTGCAGTTCTTTCCTACACAAGAGGAAAGGGAGAGTACTTTCAATACTAAAATTGCAAAAGCAGCGTGGCTGGACAGTTAAAATATCCATCAATAACGTGATTTGCTGGGAAATTGCTATTTTAATTGAGTTATGTTGCTTAAATACATAATCGCATGATTCATTGTTTAAATTTTCATGACTATGATCCACAAACCTGTATTCAAGTGGAGAGTGTCCTCAACTTTATGTTCCTGGGCGTTCGTATCTCTGATGACCTATCTTGACACATTTCAAGATAAATAAATATACAATCAAAAAGAAAGCCCATCAACTCAGCAGATTAAGAAGATTCAGCATATCATCGAATATTCTCTTCAACTTCTATAGTTGCACGGTAGTAAGCATATTGACTGGTTGCATCACACCCTGGTTTGGCAAGTTGAATGTCCAGGTTGAAGATTGCAACCTTCACGTGGTCTGCCCTGTTTCGACTAATGCAATCCACTCGACGTGCACAAACGGAAGATCAAATAGAACAAATTGTCCAACAACTTTAGGCTGTGCACGCCACACGAAAGAAGGAGGAGATTGTAAGTTGTGGTCCTTGCCCAGTCCAAGACAGGTACTGACCTCCCCATCATAGGAGGTGCTGCCTCAAAAAAGTAGCCAGAATCATCGAAGACCCAAACCAAAGACCTTGCTCTGGTATCTTTGAGCCAAACTACCCTGGCCATTCTCTCATTTCCTGGCTGTCTCCTCTGATACTAGAGGAGATAGTATCTTTGCTGTCTACCATTACGAACTTACGAAGACGGTACAGGAGTCTAAAAACAGGGCCAGATAGGCTGCATCCCAGAGTACTTAAGGAAGTAGCTCAGGAAATAGTGGATGCATTAGTGATAATCTTTCAAAACTCTTTAGATTCTGGAGTAGTTCCTGAGGATTGGCGGGTAGCAAATGTAACCCCTCTTTTTAAGAAGGGAGGGAGAGAGAAAACGGGGAATTACAGACCAGTTAGTCTAACATCGGTAGTGGGGAAACTGCTAGAGTCAGTTATTAAAGATGGGATAGCAGCACATTTGGAAAGTGGTGAAATCATTGGACAAAGTCAGCATGGATTTACGAAAGGTAAATCATGTCTGACGAATCTTGTGGAATTTTTCGAGGATGTAACTAGTAGCGTGGATAAGGGAGAACCAGTGGATGTGGTATATCTGGACTTCCAGAAGGCTTTCGACAAGGTCCCACATAAGAGATTAGTATACAAACTTAAAGCATACGGTATTAGGGGTTCAGTATTGATGTGGATAGAGAACTGGCTGGCAAACAGGAAGCAAAGAGTAGGAGTAAACGGGTCCTTTTCACAATGGCAGGCAGTGACTAGTGGGGTACCGCAGGGCTCAGTGCTGGGACCCCAGCTATTTACAATATATATTAATGATCTGGATGAGGGAATTGAAGGCAATATCTCCAAGTTTGCGGATGACACTAAGCTGGGGGGCAGTGTTAGCTGTGAGGAGGATGCTAGGAGACTGCAAGGTGACTTGGATAGGCTGGGTGAGTGGGCAAATGTTTGGCAGATGCAGTATAATGTGGATAAATGTGAGGTTATCCACTTTGGTGGCAAAAACAGGAAAGCAGACTATTATTTAAATGGTGGCCGATTAGGAAAAGGGGAGATGCAGCGAGACCTGGGTGTCATGGTACACCAGTCATTGAAAGTAGGCATGCAGGTGCAGCAGGCAGTGAAAAAAGCGAATGGTATGTTAGCTTTCATAGCAAAAGGATTTGAGTACAGGAGCAGGGAGGTTCTACTTCAGTTGTACAGGGTCTTGGTGAGACCACACCTGGAGTATTGCGTACAGTTTTGGTCTCCAAATCTGAGGAAGGACATTATTGCCATAGAGGGAGTGCAGAGAAGGTTCACCAGACTGATTCCTGGGATGTCAGGACTGTCTTATGAAGAAAGACTGGATAGACTCGGTTTATACTCTCTGGAATTTAGGAGATTGAGAGGGAATCTTATAGAAACTTACAAAATTCTTAAGGGGTTGGACAGGCTAGATGCAGGAAGATTGTTCCCGATGTTGGGGAAGTCCAGGACAAGGGGTCACAGCTTAAGGATAAGGGGGAAATCCTTTAAGACCGAGATGAGAAATACTTTTTTCACACAGAGAGTGGTGAGTCTCTGGAACTCTCTGCCACAGAGGGTAGTTGAGGCCAGTTCATTGGCTATATTTAAGAGTGAGTTGGATGTGGCCCTTGTGGCTAAGGGGATCAGAGGGTATGGAGAGAAGGCAGGTACGGGATACTGAGTTGGATGATCAGCCATGATCATATTGAATGGCGGTGCAGGCTCGAAGGGCTGAATGGCCTACTCCTGCACCTAATTTCTATGTTTCTATGTCCACCAGGTTCAAGAATAGCTTTCCCCAACTATCATCAGGCTCTTGACCACTCCACAACACTAACCTATGTATGTACCATGTTCTGGTGCACTCGGGACTTTGGGCTTTTTTGTACTAGTATTGGGATTATTAATTATTTGCTTCTATTTATAATATGTTATCTATGTGTATTGCGTTACAGGCCTGTTGTGCAAGTATGAATTACGTTGTCGGCACATAAGACAATTAAACACTCTTGACTGAAGTTTAAATTTATAGCGGTAGTGTAGCAATGATGTCATTAGTTTTGCCTCTGTTTACACATCTTGTGCAAGATTAGGTCAGTGAAGCGGTCGACAATGCTCTATCCATTTGCAGTATTCACCAAATCAGATAATTTAAAAAGACACGTTATTTGTATTTTTTTTAATGCAAAAAAAAAACTGGGAAAAACAAAAAAAAACACAAACGAATCGACATTTTAATGTGCTGCTGGAAATGTAATGTCAGTGAAACACAAATTTGATTTATCGTGACGTCTGTCGTATGCAACGGCTGTGGGGAAGATCCCTTCAAACCATTGGTGCCGTGGTTATTAATAATTGCATGAGAGGCTGGAGCCAGCCAATGAATAAGACTGGGCAGTTGTTGTTTGTCCTTGAAGGCGACGGCAGAAATGTGCTGGCTGCATGAGTGAGCCGTGCGGGCAGTTTGGTGCCTTGGTCCCAGCTGCGAGATGGATCCGGATGGCAGGGGCTGCTGTGCTCCACGAAGGAGGCACCATTGTCTGGAAAGCAAAAGTTACATGTGTCTGTTCGTGGACTAAAACCACAGGAAAGGGGTGAAAGGACTTCGGAAGGGTGCAAAAGGCAAAAGGCAAAAAAAGAGTCTGTGCGCGGCTCGGGAGGTGGAGGACGATGGCCAGCGCTTGGAGAGGGCGAGCGGCGGTGTGTGTGTGGGGCGCCGGCGGCCGCCGATCCGCGCCGTCTCCATTCCCCGCTCGAGTCCTCGGCTTCGCTGCGACCCGACTGAGTGCCGGCGGCTCGACGAGGTGGCGGTCCACCTCCTCCATGACAGGCTATTCTGAACTAAACAGGGAAAGATCTAAAACTATCTCCTCCTTCTACAATCAATCCGCGATAGATGCGGCAGCTGAAAAGGTCACGATAACAAATCTTTTGTCTTTCTCGAGCTTCTGTTCTGAAAGGTGGGACGGGGGTGGCTGGAGAGTTTTCAAATTGATTACAACAGTTATTCTTATATAATTTCGGACCTTTGTTTCATACAGAGTGGGTGAAATAAAAGCCCAGTTGTTTAAGCTTCAACAGGGGTTCAATTGCTGAGGTAAACATTTCAATGTTTTTTTGTGTAGGATGGATCCAGTATTTTGTGAGTCTATAATAATGTTTATTGCGGTACTGAGTTCTAAATTGGCGCATGGCCTTTGCTTCGACCTCACTTGTGACAGTAAAAACCCAGCTCCCTGCCCTCCCCAACCTGTTTTCCGTGTGCAGACTTTGTTTGCTCTGAACATTTTTTTTCTTTCAATTGCTGCTGTTCGAAAGTAAGAATCTAACCGAGTGGTACGTTCTGTCTTTTGTGATTGAGATTCACAATAAAGAGGTGTTTTAAAACGATTCTGAACTGCTTGGCATATCTGGCAGCTCTGTTGTGCTCTCTGCTCCAAGCCTTTCTGAGACTTGTTTACTTCACTGCTCACCATATGACTGCTGTTATTTCGATGAATCTGAATTTCACCCTCCCCCCCCCCCCTTGCAGATTTTTGGAAGAAAAAAAACTATTTTGTTTCTTCCGAAAACACCCACCATGAGTCATAGAGTGATACTGTGTGGAAATAAGCCCCTCGACCCAACTTGCCCACACCGGCCAACATGTCCCAGCTACACTAGTCCTACCTGCCAGCATTTGGTCCATATCCCTCCAAACCTATCCTATCCATGTACTTGTCCAACTGTTTCTTAAATGTTGGGATAGTCCCTGTCTCAACTGCCTCCTATGGCAGCTTGTTCCATACACCCTCCACCCTTTGTGTGAAAACGTTACCCCTCAGATTCCTATTAAAGCTTTCCCCCCTTCACCTTAAACCTATGTCTGTGGTCCTCGATTCACCTACTTTGGGCAAGAGACTGCATCTACCTGATCTATTCCTCTCATGATTTCATACACCTCATTAAGATCACCCCTCATCCTCCTGTGCTCCAAGGAATATAGTCCCAGCCTACTCAACCTCTGCCTATAGCTCAGACTCTCTATCCCGGGCAACATTCTCGTAAATCTTCGCTGTACCCTTTCCAGCTTGAGAACATCATTCCTATAACACGGTGCCCAGAACTGAACACAATACTCTAAATGTGGACATTGAAACAGGAACATGTTCAACTCCCCCACCTCCCCGGATATGGGTCACTGATACGTGACCACCTTCCAAAATTATTTAAATTGTCTTCTCTCCTCTCTTGCTATGCATTCTAGTCTGTACACTAGCCCTGCCTGTATCAATGTCTATATCAGGTACAGCAGTTAGGGCTAACCAGGGTGATATTTTGCCCTCTACTCATTCAATCCACTGACTGAATGGAGCATGACATTTTAGCTGGGTAAAATAAGTTAATTGGCTTCACCAACTTCAATCTGGTTTTGCTAGAATTTTACATCTTGGAACCATGTGATTCAATGATTTAATTTTTGATTCATTTTGGACCATAAGACATTGGAACAGAGTTAAGCTATTTGGCCCATCAAGTCTGCTGCACCATTTGATCATGGCTGATCTATTTTTCCCAATCCCATTATTCTAAAGCCTTCCCCTTGTAACATTTGCCGCCCTTACTAATCAAGAAACTATCAATGTCTGTACTTTGCCAATGAAATGGAGGGCAGGAATTTGACTTCCAATTTCTTTAACCTATTCATGGTCCAAAGATAGTAAAGTGCAAATTATTTTCTGTTCTAACAAAATATCTTGTACAAAAACAAAACCTCTCTGGTTCAATTGTATAAACTCAAATGTTTGTTAAGCTATTTCTGCATTATTGCTTTTGAACACAGACTTTCCTTCCTGGAAACTATTGAAGCAGGTGTATTTTTATTTGGATCCTACAGCTTCATTGACCGTTACTTATTTAAGATTTGTGTTCTTTATTAACTGAATTCAAATCCATCGAGCTTTAGTAGTGGGGATGATCATTTGGTCAAGCAATTTACCAATATTCAATTAACAAAAACTTAACTTGTAACAAATTGAGGGGGATTTAAAAAAAAAATACAGCCGTGACTGACTCCCTCCTACTGTCTCGAAAAGCTTTTACCATCTGCAAGACACAAACAGGAATATGGTGGCTCTCCATTTGTATGGATGAGTGTAGCATCAATTCCACAACCTCCATTGTCGTGGAGGGGGTGTATAGGATCATGTCTCCCTCCAAGTCGCACACCATCGTGACTTGGAAGTGTATCATTGTTCTTTCATTATCACTAGGTGAAACTCCTTCCCCAGATCTATGAGTATATGTTTATTAGAGTGCTTCTCAAAGGTAGCTCAACACTTTCTTTGGGACAGTTAAAGAAGACAATAAATGTCCTTGCCAGTGACACAGGAGTTGCGAAAGAATAAAAACACAAACGTGGCAGGTCTCCTTGCTCTCTGTTAGCGACACTGAAAGGGCCACTCGTACGGAAACCTGAGACTGCAGAAGTTACCTGCAGGAAATAATTCAATTTGCAAACTGCCACAAGTGATCACAGGTGCCTCTGGACACTGTCATTTCAGCACTTGGAAACTCTTTAGCAGGGCTGTTTCTCTATTGCTGGATGCACATTTTAAGTTTGGACACTCTAGAGGCAGGAAACATGTCCCGATGTTGGGGGAGTCCAGAACCAGGGGCCACAGCTTAAGAATAAGGAGTAAGCCATTTAGAATGGAGACAAGGAAACACTTTTTCTCACAGAGAGTGGTGAGTCTGTGGAATTCTCTGCCTCGGAGGGCGGTGGAGGCAGGTTCTCTGGATGCTTTCAAGAGAGAGCTAAATAGGGCTCTTTAAAATTGCTATTCAGGGGAGAAGGCAGGAACAGGGTACTGATTGGGGATGATCAGCCATGATCACAGTGAATGGTGGTGCTGGCCCGAAGGGCCAAATGGTCTACTCCTGCACCTATTGTCTATTGTCTTGTCTATTGTCTAAAAGGCATAGAAGTCCATATGTCCGCGAGACCCTGGAGTCAGAATCTATAGGGGACACACACACACACACACTCCCCCTTCAAATTTCCCCAGCACTAATGTCTAATAGGCTCTGGTTTTTCAAGGCATTTGTCAGAGATGTGTGTCATTTAACAGGCAGCTCTCTGAATTGTCACACTCAACCCGAGGTCTCTAGAACCAGATGTTTCGAGTCAGGCTCATAGTTTAGTTCATGTGATAGGAGTAGAATTAGGCCATTCGGCCCATCAAAGTCTACTCTGCCATTCAATCATTGCTGATCTACCTCTCACTCCTAACCCCATTCTCCCGCCTTCTCCCCATAAGCTCTGATATCTGTACTAATTAGGAATCTATCTATCTCTGCCTTAAATACATCCACTGATTGGCCTCCACAACTGTTTGTGGCAAAGAAGTCCTCAGATTCACCACCCTCTGACTAAAGAAATTCCTCCTCATCTCATTCCTAAAATAACGTCCTTTTATTCTAGACTCTCACTCTAGTAGAAACATCCACTCCATCCAAGCCTTTCACTATTCTGTACATTTCACTGAGGTCCCTCATTCTTCTACACTTCAGCGAATATAGGCCCAGTGTCGTCAAATGCTCATCATATGTTAACCTACTCATTCCTGGGATCATTCTAGTAAACCTCTTCTGAACCCACTCCAGAGCTAGCACATCCTCAGATATGGTGCTCACAATTGCTCGCAATATTCCAAATGCAGCCTTACAAGTGCCTTACAGAGCCTCAGCATTACATCGAAGGTAGACACAAAATGCTGGAGTAACTCAGCGGGACAGGCAGTGGCTCTGGAGAGAAGGAATGGGTAAAGTTTTGGGGCGAGACCTTTCAGACTTTGTTTCCTACTCAGCATTACATCCTTGTTTTTGGATACAAGCCCTCTCGACGTAAATGCTAGCATTGCATTTGCTTTGTTTACTACTGATTCGACTTGCAAATTAACTTGCAAATCCTGCATCAGCACTCCAAAGTCCCTTTGTACCTCCAATTTTTGGATTCTCTCCCCATTTAGAAAATAATCTACGCCTTTTTTCCTACCACCAAAATACGTGACTCTACACTTTGCTACACTATATTCCATCTGCCACTTCTCTGCCCACTCTCCCAACCTATCCAAGTCCTTCTGCAGAGTCCCTGTTTTTTCAACACTACCTGCCCTTCCACCTATTTTCATATCCACAAACTTGGCCACAAAGCCTTCAATCCCCTCGTCCAAATCATTAATATACAAAGTGAAGAGTAGTGGCCCCAGCACAGACCCCTGCGGAACTCCGCTAGTCACTGGCAGCCAACCAGAAAAAGCCCCGTTTATTGCCACTCTTTGCCATCCAGCCAATCTGATAGTCATGCTACTATCTGCCCTTTGATACCATGGGCTCTCATCTTCCTTAGAAGCCTCCCATGTGGCACCTTATCAAAGGCTTTGAAAATCTATATTGTATAATTATACAATATAAACTGAGTCCCCCTTGTCCTGCTATTTACTTCTTCAAAGAATTCCAGCAAATTTGTCAGGCAAGACCTCCTCTTCACAGTCATGCTGACCGGCCTATTTTATAGTGAACTTCTAAGTGCTGAGTAGCCTCATCCTTTATAATGGACTCTAAAATCTTACCAACCACCAAAGTCAAACTAGCCGGCCTATAGGTCCCACTATTCTGCTTGCTCCATTCTTGTACAGTGGGGCAATATTTCCCAATCATCAGGAACTACTCCTGATTCTTGAAATATCACTATCAATGCCTCCACAATCTCTAAAGCCACCTCTTTCAGAACCATAGGGTGCAGTCCATCTGGTCCAGGTGACTTATCCACCTTCAGCCCTTTCAGTTTCCCAGGTACCTTAGCCTGTATATTGGCAAATCCAAGTGCAGGCTGAGCGATCGTTTCGCTGAACACCTCCTCTCAGTCTGCCTAAACCTACCTGATCTCCCGGTTGCTCAGCGTTTTAATTACCCCTCCCATTCCCAATCTGACCTTTCTGTCCTGAGCCTCTTCCATTGTCAAGAGTGTGGCCCAGTGCAAATTGGAAGAACAGCAACTCATATTTTGCTTGGGTAGCTCACACTCCAGTGGTATGAACATTGACTTCTCAAACTCGAAGTAGCCTTTGCTTTCCCTCTCCATCCCCTCCCCCTTCCCAGTTGTCCCAATTGTGTACAGTTTTGGTCTCCTAATCTGAGGAAAGACATTCTTGCCATAGAGGGAGTACAGAGAAGGTTCACCAGACTGATTCCTGGGATGGCAGGACTACCATATGAAGAAAGACTGGATAGACTCGGCTTGTACTCGCTGGAATTTAGAAGATTGAGGGGGGATCTTATAGAGACTTGCAAAATTCTTAAGGGGTTGGACAGGCTAGATGCAGGAAGATTGTTCCCTATGTTGGGGAAGTCCAGAACAAGGGGTCACAGTTTAAGGATTAGGACCGAGATGAGAAAATCATTTTTCACTCGGAGAGTGGTGAATCTGTGGAATTCTCTGCCACAGAATGTAGTTGAGGCCAGTTCATTGGCTATATTTTAGAGGGAGTTAGATGTGGCCCTTGTGGCTAAAGGGATCAGGGGGTATGGAAAGGCAGGTACAGGATACTGAGTTGGATGATCAGCCATGATCATATTGAATGGCGGTGCAGGCTCGAAGGGCCGAATGGCCTACTCCTGAACCTATTTTCTATGTTTCTGTCCCACCAATCTTACTGTCTTCGACTACATTTTACTCTATACCGCCCACTCCCCTGACATCAGTCTGAAGAAGGGTCTCAACCCGAAACATCACCCATCCCTTCTCTCCAGAGATACTGCCTGTCCTGTTTAGTTACTCCAGCAATTTGTGTCTACCTTCTCCCTAGTAATAGCCACTCCACTAACTTCTACCCCGACTCTTGAATTTCAGGCATTATGAAGACGGATGCACAGTTAAGTTATTCAACTCCTCTGCCATTTCTTTATTCCCCATTATCATTTCTCCTGCATTATTTTTCAGCGGCCCATCGTCCACTCTTGCCTCTTTCTTGCTCTTTATAAAGCTGAAAAAAATCGTGCAACCCTCTTCTATTATTTTCTAGCTTACCTTCATATTTCATCTTTTCGCCCGTATTGCCTTTTAGTTACCTTCTGGTGTTCTTTAAAAGCTTCCCAATCCTCTGGTTTCCCAAAACTCAGGGATCAGACAGCCGGTGCATGCACTGTGTCCACTGGATATGATACATGAGATGGACGTGGAGATTACAATCCTGCAATTTACATCTCTGCATTACCCATGGTGTCATACTGATATGCCACCAAAACACAGTACCAAGACCATGCTGAAGATCAACTACTCATTTACACTAATCCTACATTAATCCCATTTTATTCTCTCCTTGTTTTCATCAACTCCCCCCAGATTCTACCATTTGCTGACAACCAGAGGGAATTTGCAATGGCCTAAAAACCTACTGTCTATGGTATGTGGGAGGAAACCTGAGCAGCCAGAGGAAATCCATGCATTTCCGGGGAGAATGTGCAGACTCCACACAGGCCGGATTGAACCCAGGTCTATGACGTTATGAAGCTGCAGCTCTACTAGCTATCCCACCGTCCACTGGGACCCTGAGGATTCAGTTGGCCCTGGAGAGCGCGACTGTGCTGTCCTCCTTCAGGATTTCAGGATCTCTCTTCTTCCCCTATTCCCAGGCTCACCCACACTCCACGGCCAGCATTCCTATGGATGCCATCGGACGGCAGCCCCTCCAAGAGTGAGCACATACCAGATAACCACTGTCCCTCTGTGTAGACGGGAACTCTTCCAACAGCCTGGTTCCAGTCACATGTGGGCACTGTCATAGAGTTAGGCCATGTACGTCTGGCAGGCTGGCACTCACAAAAAGGTTAGGCTGTAAATTATTAAACAATACACACATAATGTAGAAACAAGGAACTGCAGATGTTGCTTTACAAAAAAAACGACACAGTACTGGAGTAGCTCAGCGTGTCATGCAGCATCCCTGGAGAACATGGGTAGGTGATGGTGTGAGCCAGGATCCTTCCCTTATATACACATGTTTTGTTTTGATATTGTATTTATTATTTTGTGAAGTATATTGACACTGATTTGACCCTGTCTCACCAATCATTTATTTTAACTAGGCCTTGGACTTAATGTTCAGGACTTTTAGAAAATAGTAAATGCATTGCATAATTATGATTGTTATATTTAGCTTTTATGCTGGAATTTTAGTGCAATGAAAGATGCTAGCACTAAGAAACCACTTAAGTTATTCAGACATGGCAGCCATTGTATCCCCATCTAATCGTATTAAAGGAGGTCTCCAAAACATTGCTGAAAGGGCTCTTGCACACTAAGTATCTTGCAGATAGTGAAGTCAATGTTCATGCCGCTGGGGTGCAAACTACCCAAGCGAAATATGAGGTTACCCCAGCGGTATCACCGCAAATTGGAGGAACAGCACCTTATATTTTGCTTAAGTAGCTTACACCCCAGCGGTATGAACATTGACTTCTCCAACTTCAAGTCGCCATTGCTTTCCCTCCCCCTTCCCAGTTCTCCCACCAGTCTTACTGTCTCTAACTCATTCTATCTCTCTCCCTCCCATTGCCCTGTCATCAGTTTGAAGAGGGGTCGTGGGGGGGGGGGGGATGTAATGTGAGTAGCATATGCAATTAATTTGTATTTTAAAATACAAATTTCTAAGCTTGTGTTATTTAAAAAAAATAAAATAGAGTTTAATTGTAAGGTGAATCAATTATGCAGTACTGGGTAGGGTCAAAAACACAGATATTTACTGAATCTCCTGGTCTTGATTATAAGCTCTTTTTAATAATGATTTCATGCTAGTCATGCTGTCAAATATTAAAATATCCATGATCAGATACTATACATAAATACAATCAAGTCAATCTCAAGTACAATAGATAGAGCATAGGGGACTGTACAGAGTGCAACAGAGCAGAAAGAACGAGTTTTCTAAATTTGAAAAATTCAATATTAAGATTGGAGGGCGTCAAGAATGTTTTACTGTCATATTGTCAATGCAATTCTTACATACAGCAGCACAACAATACATGTCAACATAGTATACTGTAAACAATATAATAAACGAGAAAAAAAAGTTGTGTGTGTGTGTATATATACACACACTCACATATACATATATTTATATACATATGTGTGTATATATATACACACACGTGCACACATATGTACACATAAAAACATACAAACAATAATGGTACAATAAAAATAGTCTATGTAGTTCAGAGGTTATTTGGAGATTGTAATGTTTCATAGCCTATTGGCTGTAGGGAAGAAGCTGTTTGTGAAGCTGGACATTACAGGCTCCTGTACCTTCTTCCCAATGGCAGGGTGGTGTGGGTCTCTGATGATGCTGCTGTCTTTTTGAGGCAGTAAGTCCCTTCGATGGTGGGGAGGTCAGAACCCGTGATGTACTGGGCAGTATTCACAACTTTTTGCAGTCTTCTTCACTCCTGGGCATTAATGTTGCCGACCCAGGCCGTGATGCAACCAGTCAATATGTTTTCTACTATACACCTGTAGAAGTTCAAGAGAATCCCTTCTGACATACAAAGTGCTCAGATGGAGGTTGAGGTTCCACATGCTTGCATTGGGCCACTTTATCACAGTGCAGGAAGCCACAGGCAGGGCAGAGAGGGAGGGAAGAATTAACCCATAACACAGATTAAAAATCTGCATTTAACTGGCAGGCACCAGGAAGCTTAGGATCACTCCAGCCACTGAACGCAGTTGCTCCATAACATATGCCGTTCTGCATCTCACTAATTTCAGCATTTTAAAAACAAATTCCTCAGTTGTCCTCATTCATTTATTAACTGCTCCACAAGCATTGTGCCACCTGGAAAACCTTGGTTACCTCCCAGCATGGATCCTCCCTCTGACCTTCTTCAACTTAACACACTTGCACTTTCTCACTTCTCCAGTTCTGATGAAGGGTCTCTAACACATGAACTCCACTTCTCCGCCACAGATGCTGCCTGGCCAGCCGAGTACTTCCAGCAGTTTTTGATTAATGTTAGAGATTTAAAGTGATGGCAGTAGAACCAAATGCGGCATGGCAGGAAATACCGTTAAATGATCTGGAATAGCCTGATTAACAGGTAGTGAGTTTTGTAATTACATGTGGGATTTGGATAAAAATGTAGGGATCCTCAAGACGAAAATGCAGGGCGGTTGGGTAAAAGCAGAATGATTAATTGAATTGAACTGCAGAAGATTTGGCACAGGTACAAAGGACTTTTCCTGTGCTATGTCACATTATGATTGCAGTACATTTGAAGGAATATTGCGACATTCTTAAGGATTAGAGTTAACATTTTCAGGGGCTGTGGAAAATCAAGATTGTTGTAACATATCCTGGGAAAGTACTGCACATTTGGATAGGGACGGTGCATTCGGTGTGTTGGGGATTAGACTGGCACTTTCAAAGGCTGAAGTGTTTTCTACTGATACCACTGGGTTTCCAACTGGGTGGGCAGTATCTATAACGGGTCTGTGGTAAACAGTGTCTATTACGGACTAATGAAACCTGTTCACTCAGTTAAAGTATATTTGCAAGAGTCTACTTGATATATTAAGCAGAACTCATGATGGAATTGCAGCAGCTCTTCCAGATAAATCATAGGGCCATCTCCAGTAGAACATTGTGTGCAATGACCCCAGTCAATGATGGCAGCCTCCAGGCTGGAGGAATTACCCAGTCAGAACTGTCTGCCCAGAATAGTTGTGTCACTATTTGTATTCCAGTGCAGTGCACTTGAGATAATTATAATACAAGTATAATACAAAAAAAAATTGTCCCTAGTGGGTATAGGATACTGTTAATGTGCGGGGATCGCTGGTCAGCATGGACCCGATGGGCTGAAAGAGCCTGTTTCCACGCTGTATCTCTAAACTAAACAAAAAAAAATTCAGAAAGTTGTGCACAAACCAGAAAATAGTTCACACAAAGAGGATTCCACTCTTCCATCATAGATGAGGCCCTCACATGGGTCTCCGGTGTCCCGCAACTCTGCTCTTGCTCCCCCTCCCCCCAGTTGCTACAGGGACAGAGTCCCCCTGGACCTCACCTTTCACCTCATCAGTCGTCGCATACAGCCTATAATCCTCTGACATTTTAACCACCTCCAACAGGATCCCACCTCTAACCATATCTTTCCATCTCCACCTCTGATCACATGAACAGATGAACGTATGAAAAAAAAGTAGGACTGGGCCAATCAGCTCCTTGTACTTGCTCCTCCATTGGATGGCTGATTCCAGCCATTTCAGCGGCGCTTTTATGCAGTATTTTTCCATTCCTTAATTCCTTTACCAATCAAAAATCTATTCAGAAACTCAACAACAAAGCCTCCTCACTCCCTGCAGCTGGAGAATTCCAGAGGTTCACATGGAGAAGACGTTTTATTCTTATCGTCTGAAGAAGGTACCCGATCTGAAACGTTACCTACTTTGGTTTCTCCTGAGATGCAGCCTGACCCGCTGAGTTACTACAGCACCTCATATCTCTCGTATTATCTATATCCTGATTGCTGAACACTTCTTTTTGGATGCTGAACATAGGCACCCAAAGCAGGAAAAACATTTACTCTGCGCAAAATTCTTATGCATTTTGACATCTCAATGAGATCACATCTCATTCTTCAAAACTTGAGACAAGACACTCAGTTTGCTTAATCTCTCCTCTATGGAGAAGCCTCCATCTTGGGATGTAGTCTAGTGAACCTTTGTGGCAAACTTTTGTTTCTTTCCCACACAAGTACAACCTTGGATAGGAATACTAAACCTGTAAACAATATTCTAGGTACAGACCCTCCTGGGTCGTATATATAGCACAAGTAGATAAGGTGGTCCAGAAGGCTTTCAGCACATTGGCCATCATCAGTCAGAGTATTGAGTATAAACGTTGGGAAGTCGTGTTACAGTTGTAAAAAACATTGGTTAGGCTATGTTCAGCTTATTGTGTACAGTTTTGGTCACCGTATTATAGGAAATATGTTGTTACGTTGGAAAGGGTGCAGAGAGGTTTACGAGGATGATGCCAGGTCTCAAGGGCCTGAGCTGTAGGAAGAGGTTGAGCAAGCTAGGACTTTATTCCTTGGAACACAGCAGATGAGGGGTAATAGTATGTGTAAAGACCATGAGAGGAATAGATAGGGTAAATGCACAGAGCCTTTTTCACAGAGCTGTAGGGGAATCAAGAACCAGAGGATGTTGGTTTAAGGTGAGGGCGGAAAGTTTAGTATGAACCTGAGAGGCAACTGTTTTTACACAAAGGATGGTAAGTATATGGAACAATGTTTGAAAAAATATTTGAATAGGTACATAGATAGGACAGGATTAGAGGGATATGGGCCAAGCACAGGCAGGTGGGACTAGTGTAAATGGGGCATGTTGGCAGGTTGCTGTGGGCAAGTTGGGCTGATGGGCCTGTTTCCACACTATGACTCGAATTGTAATCTTTATTCTTGCACTCAAATCTTGCAATTAAGGCCTCATCGTTGCCATTCTTGGTTACCGCCATGTTAATTTCAAGCAACTTGTGCAGTGGGTGTGCAGCAGCCGGCACGGTGGAGCAGCAGTAGAGTTGCAGCCTTGCAGCATCAGAGACCCAGGTTCGATCCTGGCTACGGGTGTTGTCTGTATGGAGTTTGTACATTCTCCCTGTGACCGTGTGGGATGCTCCGGTTTCTTCCCACACGCCAAAGTCCTACAGGTTTGTAGATTTATTGGTTTTGGTATTTCAGTAATTGTAAAATTATCCCTAGTGTGTAGGATAGTGCTGGTTGCTGCGGACTCAGTGAGTCGAAGGGCCTGAATGAATGATTTCACTTTCTTATTTTTCTAGGCATCGGTGCGACTGACACCCACTACCATGTTGTATTCAGGGAAATCGCCTGATGGAAGTCATATCCTGGTAAGCTGCGTGAATTTTGGAATTCATTGGCCAGGGAAGGAAGGGCCAAGGGAAAATGGCATGTACGTCATTGGTTGTTAACCCAACAATATGATCAATTAAGTGTTCTGAAGCATTTATGGATACATTATTTAAAAATGGTCAATTATGTTACGTTCTCAACAGAGATCACTTTGCCATCTTTTCTACAAATGAAAATGCAATTTATTTCAGGGACTATAACAGCATTTAAAAGACATTTGCTCAAGTACATGGAAAGGAAAGGTTTGGAGGGATATAGGCCAAAATGCAGGCAGGTGGGACAAGTACAAATGGGGCATCTTCTTCAGCAAGGGCAAATTGGGCCAAAGGGTCGGTTTCCATGCTGTATGACTAAGTGGGCTCCTAACAAAGGGCTCTCAAGCTTGTCTGTACAATGCAATAAAAACAGTTGTGGGTATTGAGTCATGGAGTGTTACAGTGTGGAAATAATCCCTTTAGCCCGACTGACATACCTTATCTACACTAGTCCCACCTGCCTGCGTTTGGCCCATATCCCTCTGAGCCTATTTTATCCATGCACCTTTCTGAATGTTTCTTAAACGTTTCCATAGTACCTGTTCTGACCATAGATGTTAGGCCTGTAGTTCCCAGGCTTTTCCCTGCATCTCTTTGAGATTCTTTTCTGAGCCAACTTTGGGCAGGTTCTGAGAGTGACAATCTTCAGACATTACCAGGCTATAGAATTTGGCAGGAGAATTTTGCACATCCTAAAGTAATTTCTCCTATGTCCAGCATGCATATACAAAGATATTAATAGTGAAAAGGTTTAGTTTCTTTATGGCATTGGTCTTATTAGCAATTTGTGGAGCTCACTCCCAGAAGAGCCAGCTATTGATTATGCTTAATAATTAATTAAGTGTAATTAATTTCTACTTTTTGATGGTTTAGGCTAAAGTTTACTTAAAACATCAGGTGCATCACTGTTACAGTCTTAGGGAAGATTTCTATGCAACTCTCTGTGAAACAAGCCTTAAGTAGACTGCCCCAAACTGCATTTCCAGTGGAATATTAATGGCATAGAAGAATGTCTGTGCCATTCAAAAGGAGCTAGTCAGTCCAATGCCACCTTCCTGCACTTAAATCTGTAGGCAAGGCTCACGTACCATCCAAGTTGATTATGATGAATAATCTTTAACTCTATGCACTGAGTTCCAAATTCTTTCCATTCTCTACAATTAATTCTTATCGCCCTCTGCAATGAAAAATAATTAATTATCTCCTCTAATCTTTTTCCCATGTTTTAATTCCATGCTCCCCATTTTGGCTCCATTGCCAAGGAAAATAAGGATTTCCTTTGCTTACTATATCCATCATGTCCATGCCAACACCCAATTGGGCAATCCTATCATCCTATTCTCCTTTTAATTCTAGGTTGTATCACATCTTATTGTCCCTCACTTAGACATAGAAACATAGGCACAGGAGTAGGCCATTTGGCCCTTTGAGCCAGCACTGCCATTTCAATATGATCGTGGCTGATCATCCAAAATCAGTCCCCCGTTCCTGCTTTCTCCCCTTATCCCTTGATTCTGTTAGCCCTAAGAGCTATATCTCACTCTCTCTTGAATACCTTCCAATGCATTGCCTGCACTTTGAATGAGGTCTCCCCTCATTCTTCTAAACTCCAGCGAGTACAGGCCCAGTGCTGTCAAACGCTCATCATATGTTAGATGCTGATGGAGATGCTGTCACTTGAATTGAATTACTATTCACTGCAATTTATTCAGAAATGTTAATTTTCTTAACAGTTCTAGGATGCACACCCAAGTACAGGAGTAATAGATTGCACAGATTTAGAAATCCTTTAGACTTGGGATATCTTCGGTAAGATAATAAAGTAGCAGACAAGAGACCCTGCAGAAATATGAAAGGTGCGTTGAACTTTGCCTTTGAAGCCTGACATAAATCAAACAGGTTGCCACTGATTTTTGAGTGTAGGTGCAAAGATAACACACATCCATGCATGTCAGCGTCATTAATAATTTTTTTTTAAAAATATATTTTTATTAGAGGTAAGCAATAAATTGGCAAACACATATTATGGTAGAAGTATTTTGTGTACATCAATCATACATTATTAATATTATCAATTGAATCAGTCTGCCTCTAATAGGTTTTTTTTAATAGATTAAGAATAATAAAAAAAAGAGAGAAAAAAAGGGAAAAAAATCATAAGGAATGGAATAATTTACCATTAATGAATCATTGGAGATAAGATCAAGGAATATAGAGTATAACTTCATCTGATCCCAAGTCCAAGTTTCAGTTAGGACCCCCTGCCGAACCAATCTACCCTTTTAAGTAATCGATGAAAGAAGACCATATTCTAACAAAGAGTTCTTGTTTGTCCATTAAGGCAAATCTGATTCTTTCCAGGTGTAGGGTCTCCGACATTTCCATAATCCACATTTTAATTGTGGGGGTTATAGGGCCTTTCCAAAATTTTAATATTAATCTCTTCCCGATTATTATACTGTAATCTCGGAAATGTATTTGTCTTGTTGTAAGTGTCATTAATAATTTAAGGCTTGCATTTCTTATTGATTTTTCAGAAGAGTGCCAAGTACCTGTACAAAGAATTACCTGTCCGCATTGCCCATCGGATTAAGGGATTTCGGAGGCTTCCTTTCATCATTGGCTGCAATCCCACAATTCTGCAAGTGGTAAGCACAACCTACCGAAGAGCAAATCATATTAGAACCACTGCTAAACTCAATGTTAGTACTGAATGGAGGGACATTTTGAAACACATTTTCTGACCATTGTGCTCTTAAGGAAAATCTGGCAGATGGTATTTAAACAGTACATGGATAGAATTGAAATCTTTGTATTAGTTCAAGAGTTTAAAGCATAATTTTATGCTTGACCATGCTAAAAACAAAGGACTAAAGTCTATTTTATGTGAATGGAATAAACAAAGTGATTTAAAACAATTTAAACAGGCAAACAGGGGAAAAACAGGAGCCATTGAAGGAGAAACTTGCAGGATAGTAGAGACATTTAGAAATATCCAGAGAAGTCTCTGAGAAGAAGTACTTCTGCTTCCTGCAAAGTTATACATGACCTGAGAGGACAGGGTTGAATGTGGCCTCTTGTGCAGTGTGGCAGTGACTATAGTAATCACTGGGTCATCAGTTTAGCCTATGGACCTGACCTCTGCTTTGAAACGTTTTTCACTATTTAAAAAGTTGCAAAGGCTATTTGGGGATATTAATAGCAAGCAATCCAGCCACCAAAAAGAATGAAATGACTTCATTAAGATTACTTCATCAAGTATTCACAAATTAGAGACAATGAGACTCAACAAGATGACGTTGAAACTGGTACAACACTTGGGAGAGTGATGGAGAGAGAGAGGAGGGATGCAAGGATTACTACATACAGATATGCAAAACCAAGGTTGTAGGTAAAGGTAAGAGGTTGTGCCAATGGGGAACACTTCATCAATTCACTGCTGCACCTCCTGCAACTTCTTCATTTTTACCACTAACTTCTTTGTGAGCAGAGCTATAATGCCTTGTGCGTGTGACCTGTTACCCTGCTGTAACCACACACTCAGCCATGTCACTTCTGAATGACAAGATGATGCTGCTGCTATTTTGTTTATTGTGTAAAAAGATTTGTTGATGCGAATGCTTGTATTTTTCAGCATGAATTATACATCAGAGCCTTCCAGATGCTGTCAGATTTCCCACCAGTGAGTATCTCTAAGCCTGTTTTCTCACCATCCCTTCTATTCTTCCTTATTCCATTGAGATGGATCTCCCTGTTATTTGGGACAAATGTTGCACCTCTTGTGGTAAAACAGCAATTCCCTTTTTACGATCATTCCCTCAGGTCACCAATGGGAAGACGGAGACTCGGTACGGAAAGTTGGTCCAGCAGCTTCTGGATGATCACAAAGATGTTGTCACAATGCTGGCTGAAGGTTTCAAAGAATGCCGTAAACATATTCAGGTAGCAAGATTCTGTCATCGCATATATATTCTCAATAAAGCATTTGACTGAGCTCTCGTGTCCATTCCATATCCCCTTCCCTGGCAAAAGACCAGAGGCCATAGCCTCAGAATAAAAGGACATACCTTCAGAAAGGAGATGAGGAGGAATTTCTTTCGTCAGAGGGTGGTGAAATGTGCTGTATTTTTTGTCACAGAAGGCTGTGGAGGTCAAGTCAATGGATATTTTTAAGGCAGAGATTGAGAGATTCTTGATTAGCTAATTGTCTCTACTGAGCAGGAAAGAACTAATGTATTGGTGATCGCTGGTCAGCGTGGGCTCGGTGGGCCGAAGGGCTTGCTTCCACCCTGTATCTCCAGACCAAATTAAACTAAACAAAGGCAGTGATAGATTCTTGTTTCGTATGGGCGTCAGGGGTTTTGGGGAGAAGGCAGGAGGATGGGGTTGAGAGGGAACGATAGATTAGTCACGATTGAATTACGGAGTAGACAATGGGCTGAATGGCCTAATTGTGCTCTTATAATTTATCAACTTATGAAATTAAGTTCTTAGCAGCAATTGCCAGCTGTTGGAGAGGCATAAGATACCCATGGTGAGGAGGGTGAGATGAGAGACATTGTGCCAATTAACACAGCAGCAAACTCCAGATTTGACCTGGAGTCTTCAGTAAATTTATGAAAATTATTACAGCTCCATAGATTTCCAGAAGAGCCCTCGTCATGCCTCACCTTTTCCGACTGGATATTCCAAATGTCACAAGTCATTGGACTGCACGCACCGCGATGGGAGTCTGCAGTTTTATGGTCCACTCATTGTAAAGTCCCTGTATGTGACAAATCTGCTCCTGTCCATATGCAATCATAATCCTGATTGTACCATGTAGGGGGCAGGGATTTGGCTGAATTACTTGTTGCAGAACTTACTCGTATAATCAGATTTTTCAATATGGCAGCTCCAGTTGATGGTGACCCCCCACTCGCCTGGATGTTGTCAGTAATACCATTCATTTGGTAAAAGGAGGTGTTCTTTCCTTTGACTTGTTGGGATGGACATTTTCTGGCACATGTGTGAGGTGAATTATGCTAACTGGAGACCTAGGTCTGAAAGTTATACGGTTTTCTCTGCAACGTGACACATCGCACATTATCCGGTGAACTGTGAATGGAATTGAACATTGTCCATTCATTGGTCAACTTATAACCTTAGAAGGAGGAGATACCAATATTGTATCAGCTTTAAGGTGGCTAATCCCTGACCTCTCATTAGCAGCGTTCTGGGTCTAACTTTAAAAATGCTACCAAAATATAGAGATAGAGGAGATTGCAGATGCGGGAATATGTAGTAAAAATCAAACTGTTGGAGGGACTCAGCAGGTCAAGCCTATGGAGGCAAAGGGATAGTCAACATTTTGGGTCAAGACCCTGTGACAGGACTGAGTGTAGGGGGAGATGACCCCCTTTAAAGAGATGAGAAGGAAGGTTGGCAGGTGATCAGTGTATCTAGGTGAGGAGGGAGATGATGAGCAGAATGAAAGGTAGACACAAAAGGATGGAGTAACTCAGTGGGACAGGCAGCATCTCTGGAGAGAAGGAATGGACGACGTTTTGGGTCGAGACCCTGAAGGGATTCAACCCGAAACGTCACCCATTCCTCTCCAGAGATGCTGCCTGTCCCGCTGAGTTACTCCAGTGTTTTGTGTCTATTGTGAGTGATAAGTAGACGCAGATAAAGGAGAGAGAAAATAATAGGGAGAAAGGGGACAGATGGAGCTCGGCAGGGGGAGGGGAGGCTGGTAGGCAACTGCAAACTATCTTCCTATTTTGATAGATGCAACTTCAACTAAACCGCAAATGCATACACATAAATGGTCAAAATTAACGTACTTGTAACACTTGTAGTTAGGTTGTTTCCCCACTGCCCACCCCCCACCCCCCCAATCTGAAGACTTGTAGCTTTGTTATGAATTTGCTGTGAAGGACATATGAATAGCATTGATGTCATAGAAGCCAAGTGTGTAGGGTCTGATCATCTAAGGTCAGTAAAGACTTTAATTGTAATGAGTAATTAGATCAACGTGTTAAGAGGGAGCCGTTTTCTGATGAAAGGTCACTTTACATTTGGATCGAAATTTGGAGTCTTCATTAAAACGTCTGCCAATTATAGCAAAACTACATGTGTGTTTTATATTGGGGAGTGATGTTCAAAGCTGCTCAAGGTATCAGAGGACAGGATATGTGTGCAGAGAATTGGCAAGCAGAGTTTGTTCTGGGGAAATGTGATGAAATGCATTTTGAGAGGGCAATACACAGATCTCGGAAGGTTTTATGAGAAATAGATATGAAGTGTTGGATCTTGCTTTTATAGACTAAGGCATAGTATTTTGTGTTTTACTACTGTTGGCAGATCCCTCCTTGGATAAATAAAGTTCCATCATATAGTATAAAATGTAAGAGTAGAAATGTTATATTGTAGTCGATGCCTACTATGTTCTGTGTGCTATGCAAAGAAAGAATTTCATTGTCCTGTCAGGGACACATGACAATAAACTCTTTTGACTTTGACTTTTGACTTTGATGTTATAGAACCTAATTAGGTAATAGCTAGAGAGCTCTGTGTAAGTTCTTAACTCCTTGTTACAGGGTGGATTTGAGAAGGTGGAAGAGGGCACTAAGGAGATGTATGGGGATGTCATGTATGGTGTTATAGTTATGAAGAAAGGCTAGCTTGACTGTGGTTCTTGTCTTTGGAGATCAAGGGAAGACTTGATTGTGATGTTCAAAGGAACAAGAGGCCTAGACAGAATGAATAGTTAGTACTTGTGTCCCTTTGGAGAAAGTTTGATAACCAGTGGGGTTCGTAGATATAAGATGATTAGATAATTGGCAGAAGGGATGGAAGAGAAACTGAGGATATTAAAGAACACTTGAAGTAATGAGAGTCTGGAACTCGCCAAGTGCCTGGACGAGCATTTGAACAACTTACATGGCTAGGAAAAGCTGCAGGATCGAATTGCTGCTAAATGGAAATCAATAGAACTGCGGATATTGGAAATCTGAAATAAGAGCAGAAAATGTTGGCTAAACTCAGCAGGCCAGGCAGCATCTGTGGAAAGAAAACCAGCCAATGTTTTAATTCTGCCACCCTTTGTTAAAATAAGTTTTTGTCCGTGATCTGTTTTGGCAAAAGGCCACAGACTTGCCGTGTTGTCTGTTTCTCTTTCCACAGATGCTGCCTGACCTGCTGTGTTTCTCCAGCATTTCCTGTTTTTGCACGGTGATTGCAGTCACTGACCTTGTGCCTTTGAAGCTGGGTGTGAGGGAGGTGAATAAAAGTGAGCTGGGGTGCCAAAGGCTTTCCTTTCATATGGCCCTCTGCTCTATTCTGCTGCCAGTACTGCTGCTGGCTGCAAAGTGGTCAGCACCAACCTGGGTTCAGTCCGTGGGACTAATGTAACATCGCTGCTTTGTTTTGCAGGACGAATCGTTAATCCGATCTTTCCTGGACAACACCTTGACCTCCCGCTTGGGAATTCGTATGTTGGCAACACATCACCTGACCCTTTACGAGGATAATGTAAGTGCATAATGGGACGGTAAAATTGATTGATTGATACCTGGCACAGTGAGGTTCTTTGTTTGCATACGGTACAAGTATGCAAGAGTCGCTGCTTAAAGGACACCGACAAAGTTAGAAAAGTATTCAATATCGTCCCTCTCTCTCTCCCCCCCCCCCCGGCACCCCACCCACCCAGTCCACCTTTGTTCTCTGCGTCCCTCCCCCACTCAGGGTCCCTCTTTCTTCTCTTTTCTCCGGGTCCCCCCTTGTTCTCGGTAGCGCCACCTCCTCAGACCGCCAGGACGCATGGTGGCGACGGCTCTCTGACGACCCCGCTCGTCGCCGACGTCTCTCTGTCGGTTCCCGGTCGGCTCCACATCCGCAAGATCTCAAGTAGCCTGCTCTGGAAGATAGTGAGATGCATGGTGACATTTATTTTCATTTGAACAGTAACTGAACAGTTTGCAAGGAACCAGGTGAGCTGAAACAGCAATCAGCAGACAACCCAGCAGCGGTCTACCCACTGTGATCCTGTCACTGTCATGTTGCTTTAATACAAGTTCAGTTAGACGGTATCATTTACACAGCTATGTCCGGCTTGCTGATCTTTCTGGCAGATTTTCAACAAGGCTTCCAGGAAAAGTTTACTCTTAAAACCATTTGCTGATTCATGACACCTGCCACCCAGATTTCCCCGACGCCAGCACTCTGGCGGTATGGGACTGCTGCTGTACTCTGATAATCAGGCACCCTAGAAAGTGCCGCCTATCAGATTTTCCGAACTATAATTTGCCATTTTGTAAACTTCTTACACAGTAATATAATAAATGTTAAAGTGAACCTGCTGAGTTTAAAGCCAGTAGGAAATGTACGAGCCTGTTGGACCTCAGTCCTGGCTGTAAACTGACCCTCACCTCCATGACACTGTGGTTCCAGACCCCAACCCCAGCTCCTGGCCCCCAGCTCCGGCAGCACCTGGGACCCCCGGCTCCGGCAGCACTCCTCACGTGGGCTCCGGACCCCAGCTCACATTCCGGACCAAAGAATAAACCAGGTGCTTGGCCATCGGATGCGGGATTATTGGAGTTGCATCGCATGTCTTGAAACCCAGGTGCTTCACTACTCTCCCTCCAATAGAGGATAGGAACTTTGTGGAGAATAGTAGAGAATTACTCTCCCAGTGACTCCATTCATGTATCAATAACATTGTGATTTTTCAGCATTCACAGTGTAGTTTAGAACAGTACAGAATCCATTCCTTCTCTCCAGAGAAGCTGCCTGTCCCGCTGTTACTCCAGCTTTTTCTGTCTATCTTCAGTTTAAACCAGCAATGCAGTTCCTTCTCACACAGTACAGTATAAGAACTGGGCCTTCGTCCCCAATGTCTGTGCTGAACTCGATGCCAAGTCCATCTCTCATCTACCTGCACATAATCCATATCCCTCCATGTCCTGCATATCTATATACCAATCCGAAAATGCCTTATATGCTACTATCGTAACTGCCTCTGCCACCAACCTTGGCATCATGTTCCAGACACTTGCCACCCTCTGCGTAAAAGGAATTGCCCTGCACCTTTCCTTTAAACTTTGCCCCGCTCACTTACAACGATGTCCTGTAGTATTTGATTTTTTTCCATCCTGGGAAAAAGGTTCTGACTGTTTACCATATTATGCCTCTCATAATTGTATATACTTCTATCAGGACAGCCCACCAGCTCCGGAGTTGCAGGGAAAACAATCTAAGTGCGTCCAACCTCTCCCTGTATCTAATATCCTCGAATCCAGGCATTGTTCTGGTAAACCTCTGCGCCCTGTCCAAAGCCTCCACACCCTTCCTGTAATGGGGTGACTTAGTGTGATCTATGTACTAAGTAAAATAAGAGCAGTTGATTTTAATTGTAAATTTAATGCAAAACAGTTGTGCTAGAATGTCCAGGGCAATACTTTGGCAGCTTGGATTTTTGCTCATGTTCTTGTACTTGTGAGAATACTGTTGACATTGCTCACCCTGTTACCCATTCTTTCTATGAATGGTTACAATTAATTATTTAACTCTGTCAAGATTCATTTTAATATATTGTCATATCTAAGTCCAGTTGTAAAGCCGTAAAACTAAGTGTAAGTGGCGAAGATGATCTTCGAATGTTCGGATGTCTCAAAGTTAGAATCATTCATTATTTTCCCTGTCCCATTATGGGACTCACTCATTTATCATTGCCTGAATACATTCTACGCAGGAACTGCTACTGCAGATTTGAAACAATCTGTTGCCGGAGTGAGATGAAGTTTGTTGGGGGTTGCTCCAGTTTGGCATTAACACAGGCTATTTGGTCTAAACAACAATAGTGCTGTAAACTCAATAAATCGTTTTCTTCAAATACTTTCCTGAAGAGTGCTCCTTTTTTTTCTGCAGCCTGACTTTGTTGGAATTATCTGCACACGACTTTCTCCAAAGAAAATCATTGAGAAATGGGTAGACTTTGCTCGGTGAGTGTTTCATTACAAGAATGTTTCATTGGGAGGGATCATCTGAATAAAGGATGCGGGAGTGACACCATGTGAATTGCTGACACTTCTGCCTGGGAATTTTCTATCTGTTGAAGTTTTTGGACATAAAATTGGGCTTGTGCTTTTCCCAAAGTTCATGGCCATTGGGATGAGGATTCTCTCTGCCTGTGCACACTTCATACAATGGCCCAAATCCACCAACCTCTGTTATAAGTGTCCATCTTCACCTAATCACATATTTATGTTCATCAGTCTTTATCATCATTGGGGATAAGCACTGATTGCTTCCAATCCCTCAGCCTCCACCATTTGCCACATCCATTATTGTGCGTCCATGACAAAATGACATTTGCACATGAAATACCCGCTGGACATGCTTGGGCAGCTTACAATCCAGTGGTAGGAGTATTGATTCCTCTAACTTCAAGTGACCCCTCTCTCTGTCCATCCCTCACCCTAGTCGTCATACTAGTTTCACTATCATCCTGTTGAATTTCACCGTCTGTATAACTCGTTATCGCCTACCACACAGTCAACAATGGACCATTGTGCGCTCCACCATTCCTTGATCTCATTGTTTTTTTGCATATCTTTCATTCATTTGTTCAATGTGCCGTCTACATCTCTTGATTCCCTTTTCCCCTGACTCTCAAGTCTAAAGAAGGGTCTCGAACCGAAACTTCATCTATTCCTTTTCTCCAGAGATGCTTCCTGGCCTGCTGAGTTACTCCAGCTTTTTGTGTTTATCATTGGCTCTCTGAATATTGAATTTCGTTTTGTTTGTGATTGTGCGCAGTGCTTGAAAATTCACAAAGTAAAGAAATTTGGGAAACATAGAATCTCATTTGTGATCAATCAACTGCAGTGCGTCCTTTATTCTTCTTTGGTGACATTGGTTGAAGGGTCACTGTACTTTGCCCCTGGTGTGCAAGGTGTGGTATCATGTAGAACTCGTGTGGACAGATTATCAAAGGCCGGCATGGACATGGTGGTCCGAAGGGTCTGTTTCCATGATGTATCGCTAAACTAAACTAAATAATGTGTGGAATCACATGGTGCATAATTATTACCTCTGATTTCATGGACATGTTCATCCCTCAGTTCAAATGCAGGTTCTCAACTTGAACCTTTGACCATCTCTCTACCTCCTCAGACGCCTGACCCACTGAATTTCTCTAGCGTTTTTTTTTGTTTTTTACACCAAATTACAGTATCCACTGTCTATTGAGCCTCTGAGTTTATCTTAAGAGTTTTAAGAGATTGTAAATGCACAACACTTGATCAGAAGCTCTGGCTGCATGATAGTTCGGTGTCCAGAAGTTAAATGGTCACTGCAACCAGCTGAACAGGAGGTGGTCAGGTGTGTGCTTGTCGATGACCCAGCAGATTGTGACAGACCATTGACGGTTGATAACCTGCCATTACTTTACATGTGACACAGAGCCTGTTTATTTTTGCAGGGTTACTCGATAACAGTGTTACAATCACTTGCTGAAAGTTGACATTCTAGTTTCTGGGAAGGTAGATTACGCCTCTTATTTGCACAAGTCATTGGCAATTGCTGAATAGCCCAGTTCCTTGGCTTTATAGCTCAGCTGCAGAATTAATGTATTGTAAATTAATGTCTCGCATCATAATCTTTACTGCACTTCAATCTATTATTATTGTCAATAACAAATTCTAGAATATGGTCATACCTCTTGCAACTTCCAAAGTGAATAGCTCCTGAGTCTGCTAACACTGGGAGGCATTGAACAGAACCTGTGGAAGGGTGCAGAGGATGCAGAGAAAATATATTAAATATTGTATGCCAAGCGATAATGATTTGAGAGTAAGTCTGTGTCCAAGTCTAAAAATGTAAATAACATCATGAAAGATGAAGTGGGTGATTAAGAAGAAAGTGACAAAATTTATCTTTGGCCCTGGTTAGCCCATCTCTCCTGAAAGCATTAACTGGTACGGGTTTTAGGTATCAACCACATCCTAATTTTCATCAACTAATTGTACATAATCCAAGTCTGAGTCTGAACAGGTTTGAGCCCATGGTGATAGCTCTAGGGAGGTGTTGCTGGATAGCATTTAGTAGGAGCAAACTCGGCTGATCATCTCCCTCGCTGCTGCAGAAACTTTGAAGCCATATTCCATCTTTGTTGAGATCCATTAGCTCAACATGTTTCAGGATTAGAGCCTAGGACTTCCCCTGTTCCTCATGAGCTCAGCCGATCCAAGATTTGAATCCCAACTGGGAGGGATATGGGCCAGGCAAATGGGATCAACTAAATTAAGCAATTTGGTCAGCATGGGTAAGTTGGGTTGAAGAGCCTTTTTCGGAGTTGCATAGCTCAATTACGTCTCCCCTCTGCTCATTCACTGCATTCTAAGTTGTTTTATTTTGACGCTGCCAGCACCGTAGAATGTGTCCAGCATATTTGGTGTTTGTTTCTGGGTGGGCGATGTGTGAACACTGATGGGTAGCTGACCAAATCGCTTTACATCCAGGAACCTGTCGCTGCAGTGATACGTAGAATGTTCCTAACAAGCTATGGGGTCACACAGCGGTGAGACTGCTTCCAGTATATTAATAGCATAGTAGAACATAAATACATATCATTAGCAGCAATCCATTTACTGCCAGTCTTGACCTTGAGTGGACACCTGCCATCTCCGGGAGTAGGCATGAAAAATAAATCCGAGGCATCGTAGTCGTTGACACACTGACTGATGACATTGAGGGATTTAGTCTGTGTTTCTTAATGAGTTTAGGAGGAAACTTGAGCAGTAAAACGATCACAGTACATAGAAACTCTGCTTTTGATGTCATTCTTTTAGTATTTGGGCTGTGTTACGACTCCCGTATGCAGGTACTTCAGAGCCACGTAACATAGTCAAAAACCAGGCTCAAGTTCAAGAAAATTGTATTTTATTTTGTTAAAACACAAACCTGATTCAAACAACCCAGTCAAGGACAAGAATAAACTAATAAACAAAGATAACAGTGCTCCAGCCAGCCTCACAATGGGCCGTTGAACTAGAGTCTCTAACCTGCCTAAATGGAAATTACCCTTAAACAAAATACACGAAAACCCTCAGGTCAGCCCTTATCCGTCCCAATTCAATATTAATTTAAAATGTAGGTAATAATACACAAAGTTCTATGCCATGTGACCAGGCCTCCTGCAGTTCCAACCACCGTCTGTTCATGAGTCAGGGTCGATGAAGAGAGAGAGAATTCTGGGAGCTTCTGGTATTTAAGCTTCCAATAAGTCACCCGTCACCTGACACAGCTTGGCCAATCGGGTACAGGAGCCCTTAACCCCTTGATTCCTGACTCCCAGCCACTGGGCCTGCACTCAGGAGAGAAACAAAAGAGTTTGGGGGGGAAGCACCTAACACCCCCACCCAAAAATACTGAATAAGCTTCGGAAGAAACTATTCAGTGACAATGGAACTTGCCAATACCCTTTCAGCAAGTCCAACTTAGAGACAAAAGATGCACTTCCCACATGATCCACACAATCCTCCATCCGTGGAAGAGGATAGCAATCCGGCTTAGTTACACCATTCACCTTCCGAAAGTCTGTGCAAAACCTGTCCTCCCCATTAGCCTTCGTAGCCAGTAGACACGGAGAACTCCACGGACTACAGTTCAGCAATTGCATGCTGCAGCATATAGTCAACCTGACCTCTTAGACGTTGACGCTTGTCAGGGTTGACCCGATACGGATGCTGTTTAAGTGGCGCAGCACCGGCCACGTCAATGTCATGCTGCAGCACAGAGGTTTGAGAAGGCACATCCGAGAACAGTGAACCATTTGACCCCACCAAAGCAAGCAGATCATCCCGCTGACTTCCAGACAAATGAGACAACCGCAAGGGAAGCGACTCCAAAGCTTCAGAGTTGCACAGCTTTCCCTGCGTCACTGCCACCGACAACCGTGCCTCACCCGCATCACCACCCGTGTCAGGGGGCAGCACTACTACAGCCAAAACCGGCTTAGACAAAACCGAAGGACACAGCTCCTCCCCATCAACCTGTACATGCTCCTGCTCATGGTACTGCTTCAGCATGTTGGTCTTACGCCTCCGATCAGGGGTACCAATAACGTAATCCCTTGCACCAACCTTCTTAACCACCTGATAGGGACCATTATACTGAGCCTGCAGACTGGAACCAGGAATAGGCAACAACACCAGGACTTTGTCACCTGGAGAAAAATTCCTACTAGAAGCCTTCCTGTCGAACCAGCCCTTCATCCTAGACTGAGCAGAAGCCAGATTACCCATTGCCAGTTTGCATGCCCTCCGCAGTCTAGACCCAAAAGTACAGACGTGGTCTAAAATACTACGTTTTGAATTCTCCTGCAACCATTTCTCCTTCAGGACCCTCAACGGACCACGAACAGTATGCGCGAACACCAGGTCAGCAGGACTGAACCCTAAAGACTCCTGTGCCATCTCACGCACCGCAAACATAACGAGATGAACCCCCCCTCATCCCAGTCTTTTTCAAACTCCAGGCAGTAAGTCCTCAACATGGATTTCAAAGTCTGGTGAAACCGCTCGAGAGCTCCCTGGCTCTCTGGATGGTACGCACTGGAGTAACAATGCTCAATATCCAACAACTTCATTACCTGACCCAAAACCTTTGATATGAAGTTGGATCTGCACAACCTTGGGCAAACCGAACAACGAAAAAAACTTAGTGAGAGACTTCACAATGGCAGGGGCAGTAATGTTACGCAAAGGGACCACCTCCGGAAAGCGGGTAGACGCACACATAATTGTCAATAAAAACTTGTTGCCCACCCTTGTCCGAGGTAGAGGACCCACATAATCAACTAGAATCTGTTCAAACGGCTCCCCGACCACAGGGATTGGATATAAAGGCGCAGGAACAATCGATTGGTTCGGCTTTCCTGCCACCTGGCAAATGTGGCAACACCTGCAGTGCTGCTTCACGTCCTTTTTCAACCCTGGCCAAAAGAAATTCCGTAAAATACGGTCATACGTCTTATTGACCCCAAATGTCCACCCAGAGGTCCATCATGAGCCAAACAGAGTATCTCGTCCCTATACCGACGAGGTATCACAATCTGATCAACCACGCTCCAATCATCCTGCCCCGACATATCCAAGGGAGACCACTTTCGCATCAGCAAGCCATTGCTCAGAAAATACCCCTTTGCTGTGGAATCCATATCCCCCTCAGGTACCGCGCAGTCGAACAGATCCGATAAACCTGGATCACTCTTTTGCTCCTCAACCAGCCGGTCACGTGACAGCGACACGGGCACATTTTCGGACAAGACCCCATCTTGAGATGTAGAAACACCCTCCACAACACAGGATCCATCCTCCTGATCCCCAAAAATGCTCTCACTCAGGTCCACTACATCTTCAAACTTTGCCTGGCTCTTAGCCATAGCCCTTGTGACAGCACAAGCTGTGAAGACCGTCGGATGCTGCATAGCCAATCCATCAGGACTCTGCACCATCGGAACAGCCGTCCCTCAGGAGTAATGAGAACTCTACCTCCTGCCAAGTAATTCCCCAAAATCACAGAAACTCCCGCAATGGGAAAACACGGCCGTAACCCATCAATTACCCGGCCTGAAACCAACTCGGACTCGAGACTCACGGTATGCAAAGGCACTACCATGTCCTCCAACCCGAATCCTACCACAGGGACACTGGACCCAACCGATGACTCCCCAGAAAACGGCAGTACACTATCCAATATAAAGGACTGAGTAGCACCAGTATCACGCAAGATGGATACTGGAACTCTATGACCCCCATTCTCTAGAGAAACAAAACCTTTCGTGATGAACGCAGAATAATTCCTACACTCATCAGACGCAGGCATCCCAGGAACCACAGGTGCTCTTTGTGTACCCACCAAAGCCACAGGCTTTGCATTTTTCCTTTGCAGGACGGGACACGACTTTAAGATGTGCCCGCTCCCTTTACAATAGTAGCACACAGGCCCTTCCTTAGTCCTGAAATCTCCGTCAACCTTATCAGCTCGGACCTCCCCCTGTATTAATGAGCTGACCCTTGCAGGCACAGAAGCAGCTTTGGCACTGCCACCGGCGACACCACCACGATTAAACGGCCGTGCACCAAAACTATAGGATCGCCCAGCAAACTCAGTTTTATGAGTCAATACATACTCATCTACTAACACCGTGGCCTTAGACACCTCCCGTTCCCTAGAAGAAACTCGGGAAGCATTCAATTCCATCTCCTGCAGCTCAAGGCGTTTCATTTCAAGCTCTGATTGGAGCTCTTTCTCTCTTAAGGCCCTCTCCTCCTTTTTCATTTCAAGCTCTGATTGGAGCATGAGCTCTTTCTCTCTCATTGCCCTCTCCTCCTTTTTCATTTCAAGCTCTGATTGGAGCTCTTTCTCTCTCATTGCCCTCTCCTCCTTTTTCATTTCAAGCTCTGATTGGAGCATGAACTCTTTCTCTCTCATTTCAAGCTCTTTCTCTTATTTCAAGCTCTTTCGCTCTTAAGGCCCTCTCCTCCTTTTTCATTTCAAGCTCTAACTCCTTCAATCGAATGGGGTCCACCATTTCCTGACTGGGCTGTGTAGAAGATAGAGGACTGTCGGCACCAGCAGGCAATACCCCATTCCTCACCAACGCAAACCATAACTCCGACTTTATAGCCCCTTTCTTCAAATGCTTTTCAATAGGCACCTTATAGGTCTCTGCCAGCATACACAAATGCTCCTGGGTACATTTATCAAACAACTTCCGACTAGGAGCCTCAGTAAATTCCTGTACTTTAAACTCCATATCAAATGTAGGACCAAACCACCAGCCAAACCCTGGGCACCAATGTCACCACAAACGGACGAGAAAAAAAAAATCTCCTCACAACACAGAATTCCTCAGTCCTCACAACACAGACTTCCTCAGTCACCAGAAGCCTACCAAAAAAAAGCCCCCAAACTGTCTAGGGTCCTCAAAGCTTATGACGAGCCCCCATTTTGTTACGACTCCCGAATGCAGGTACTTCAGAGCCACGTAACATAGTCAAAAACCAGGCTCAAGTTCAGGAAAATTGTATTTTATTTTGTTAAAACACAAACCTGATTCAAACAACCCAGTCAAGGACAAGAATAAACTAATAAACAAAGATAACAGTGCTCCAGCCAGCCTCGCAATGGGCCGTCGAACTAGAGTCTCTAACCTGCCTAAATGGAAATTACCCTTAAACAAAATACATGAAAACCCTCAGGTCAGCCCTTATCCGTCCCAATTCAATATTAATTTACAAATGTAGGTAATAATACACAAAGTTCTATGCCATGTGGCCAGGCCTCCTGCAGTTCAAACCACCGTCTGTTCATGAGTCAGGGTCGACGAAGACAGAGAGAATTCTGGGAGCTTCTGGTATTTAAGCTTCCGATGAGTCACCCGTCACCTGACACAGCTTGGCCAATCGGGTACAGGAGCCCTTAACCCCTTGATTCCTGACTCCCAGCCACTGGGCCTGCACTCAGGAGAGAAACCAAAGAGTTAAGTACATAGCATTCACCAGAGGGGGGGGGGGGAGTACCTAACAGGCTGTGATTCAGTTGGGACATTCACTGGCTCGGTTCAAGACTTGTCAAAGTCATGGGAGTAGGCATGAGAAAATGAGAGGCATTTTAATCGTTGACACACTGACGGATGACATTGTCTCTCAATGGGTGCCGTGAAATTGAATAATAGCAGGCGTCGTGCTGGTGAGGCACCAGTAAGCTCGCAGTAATGTTTGCTGGAAATACACAGATGAGACAGATTGTGACACAGGTCAGTGTGGAACGTTGAATTGAAGCCAAGGCTTTCTTATTGGATCCAGCCAGATTCCCGCTCTCGGATTAAATCTGCTTGGCAACAGCAAAGGCAGCCCACCCCCACCACACACTGGGCAACAACATCCAATCATCACAGGTTATGGGACCTCGTCATCTCGTCTTCACTCATGTTTGGTGCATTCTGCTCCGGTTTCCACTTCTATTACATCTCAAACACTGTCAAATACTTTCCACATGACGAATGTCTTTGAACTGCAGCTGCTGCTGTTAACACGAAGCAAGCCAATGACTGCACATAGTAATGTTCCCACTGACAGAAAATATTGAACGTTGGTGGTGATTCTGGCTGAAATATTGATTGAGACACCAGGAAACTCCCTCCGTAGAACTTATAATAATCCTCCCATTGGCAGCCAAACGGTGGATTATTGTTCATTGTAGAGCTAGATGAATGTTTTAATATAAATATTGAAGGGCAGAGATCGAGCAGGAAAGGGACTGAGAAGATGCTTTGATGCACAACCTCTGACTGTGCTGTTGCTCCCTTGATTCTGTGAAGATTGAACACACGAAAATAGGAGCAGGAATCGGCCATTCAACCCATCAAGCCTGCCATACTATTTAGTACCCGAGGCTTCAACTCCTTTTCTAGGCCAGTTCCCCAAGTTCTCAATTCATTAATCTTTAACCAATATACCTGCCTCCTCTATAGGTAACCCCCATGATCCTCCTCCGCAACGCTAGGCCACCACACGAGAAGCTTGATCGAGTATTCATCAATTTATCGAATGTCCTCAATATCAAGGAAGTGGAGGCAGAGATAAGCTTTCTATGTGCTTGCATCGATGTGCTAGGTCTTCAGAGATATGCACGGCCTGCAACATCAAGCTACTGACTTTCTCCATCGCCATCTCGTCGATGAAGATAGGTTCACGGATCCTCAACTTTCCCCTCTGAAAGTCAATAATCAGATCCTTGGTCTTGCTAACATTGTGAGGAAGATTGTTATTCTAAGAGCATATGTTTAACCCAGGGTTCATTTTTTAATTGTGTTTTTTTTTCTTACACAACTGATACATTTTAAACATCACCCAAGCATCACCTTGCATTGCCACAGAAGGCCAAGTCAATGGATATTTTTATGGCAGAGATAGAAAAATTCTCGATTAGGTGTCAGGGGTTACGGGGAGAAGGCAGGAGAATGGGGTTAGGGAGAGATAGATCAGCCATGATTGAATGGCAGAGTCGACTTGATGGGCTGAATGGCCTAATTCTGCTCCCTTATCACTTATGAATCATATGTTTTCCCCGTGTGTGCAGGCGACTGTGTGAGCATCAGTATGGAAACTCTCCTCGGGTGCGGATAAATGGTCACGTGGCAGCGAGGTTTCCCTACCTCCCCATGCCGTTGGACTACATCCTTCCTGAACTGCTGAAGAATGCAATGAGGTGAGTGCTGTCTCTTCACGTGGCAAACAGCGCTGAGGTGACCTTGCACACCTGAGTGCGGGATGGCGGAATCTGCAGGACACATCCGCGTGGCGCCAGAAGGCGTTATCCAGTCTGAGTGCGGAGCAGCAGTCTGTAATGGGTGTGCTTTCTTTCCCTGGCCTGCAACCAGGCCACTGATCTGTGGTGAGACTGAGATCACACGCATGCGTGATGAGACTGCACAGCGGCAGATACAGAGTTTGTCACGGCGTGTTGTTTAAAGAAACCTTAATGATCAGGTTCACAATCCAGATCATAACCAGTAGATCAATTTCAACCCAAATGCAAAGTTATTTTTTTAAAAAAGCTACGGTAGACAAAAATGCTGGAGAAACTCGGTTGGTGAGGCAGCATCTATGAAGCGAAGGAATAAACGACGTTTTGGGTCGAGACCCTTCTTCAGACTGATGTCGGGCGGGGGGGGGGGGAAGGAAGGAAGAGGTGGAGACAATAGGCTGTGGGAAAGCCGAGAAGAGGAGGGGAAGGAGGGAGAAAGCAAGGACTACCTGAAATTAGAGGTCAATGTTCATACCACTGGGCTGTAAATTACCCAAGCGAAATATGAGGTGCTGCTCCTCCAATTTGAGGTGGGACTCACTTTGGCCATGGAGGAGGCCCAGGACAGTAAGGTCGTATTTGGAATGGGAGGGGGAGTTGAAGTGCTGAGCCACCGGGAGATCAGGTTGGTTATTGCGAACTGAGCGGAGGTGTTGGGCGAAGTGATCGCCAAGCCTGCGCTTGGTCTCACCGATGTCGAGCAGTTGACATCTGGAACAGCAGATGCAATAGATGAGGTTGGAGGAGGTGCAGGTGAACCTCTGCCTCACCTGGAAAGACTGCTTGGGTACACTGATGTTTTAATGCTGAAGACCTGGCAATGGCTTACACCAGTAAAATGCATGTTGATATTTAAAATGGATCAGTTGTGTACAAAAAAGTGTTTGATTTTATGACAGGAAATAGAACATGAAGAAAAGAAATCCTACTGCAACTAAAGTCCAATGTAGATAACATTGGCTGTATTATGTACAGATCTGGGCACCATACGTTGTTAGAAAGGTTCGATTAACTGCGGACACTATTGGTGATGATGGGGAATATGGCTGTAGACCACATGTGGCTGAAGATGGTTGCATGTCCTATCACAAAACATTACTCCAAATGCTGGAAATCTGAATTAAAACCAGAAAATAGTTTCATTTTATTTCCCTCTCCTTATCTGTTTCTGCCCGTCGGCCTTTGTCTCCCAACTCCACCCCTCACATCTCCACCACACTTCATCTGCCCATCCTCCCACTCCTCACCTGCCTCTCTCCTCTGTATACTGGCTCTCTCCCCTCTGCACTCAGTCCTGAGGCTGGGTCCCGACTCGAAATGTTGATGTCCCCTCTGCCTCTACAGGTGCTGCCTGACCCACTGGGTTCCTCCTACTGATTTTGCTCCATATTCTAACACCTGTTCTAGATTCTCCCACAAGACTAAGCATCTTCTCCAAATCGCTTCTGACCAAGACCCCTAAGAATACTGTACGTTACGATCAAGGCCCCTTTGACGGTCGCATTGACTGTGAATTTGTGTCAAAGTGAAGAGGCACAGGAGAGAGCCAACAAAGCGCTGAGAGCTGGAACGCCTCAATTTTGTTATACCCTTTGTATAAACTTTAGTTACATTTTTCCCCTCTCCCCGTAAATCTATGTCCTCTGGTTCCTGATTTCCCCTACTCTGAATAAAATACTCCATGCATTCACGCTAACTATTCCCCTCATGGCCTTATACACCTCTATAAGATCACCTCTCATCCTCCTGCACTCCAAGGAATAAAGTCCTAGCCTGCCCAACCGCTCCCAATAGCTCAGGCCCCCAGGTCCTGGCAACGTCCTTGCAAATCCTCGCTGCATTCTTTCCAGCTTAATGGCAGCGTTCTTATAGCAGGTTGCCAAAACAGAACACAAGAGAGGCCTCACCAATGTCTATATGTGTAACATAACATCCCAGCTTCTGCACTCCATTCCGAGGCTGATGGAGTCCAACATGCTAAAACCCTTATACAACGTCCTTGTAAATCTTCTGTTATCTTTCCTAACTATGTCTCTCTCTCTCTCTCTCTCCTCTCACAGAGCCACTATGGAGAGTCACCTGGAGACTCCTTACAACGTCCCTGATGTTGTGATCACTATTGCCAACAACGATATTGATTTTGTTATCAGGTAAATAATTTATAATCGCATACTAACGTAGATGGATAGGTTATTCAGCTTGTGCCTTTGTTTTTGCGTCGACGGCCTCTCCCCTTACACACAGACACTGCCTGTTTGAACATTACCCTTGTGTCAACAGTGATTTTGGCAATACCTTCATTGACTTAGGGGAGTTGGAACAGAGTGGTGAAATAGTGAGCAGCAAGGTGTGCTGCCAACCTTCTCTCTGCTCTTAGCATGCTCTTCACTTGACAGCCCATTTTTAATTGTTGATTTCAACAAATAACATCCTTGCTGCCTCATTAGTGACGCTCCTCCTCTCGTGTATAAAACGCAGCCGTTCTGCCAGTGGGATTTAGGAATCCAAGCGAGGTGCCAACTGGTTCAGGCGATAAGTCTCTGGAGGCCATGAAGACCTGTGGGCTGATTTGAGCATCTCCTGAGGTTAACAGCAGCCTGTGCAGCAAGTCGGTGGCTTTCAGTGGCGAGAACTAAACCAGTAACTGAGTGACTTGGTGCTTTATTGTCGCATGTGCGAAGTGCAAACGCACAGTGAAATTCATTTCTTACAAACAGTCCATTAGAGTATCACCATACCACCCTCGATCAGCAATTGTGCAGAAATAGTCTACTGAGGCCGCATGCAAGAGGCGCCATGTTTTGACGCCATTTTCCAAGTCCTGCCCATGCTCCAGTTGTTATGTGTGGAGATGTTCCTCCATATGCGTTGCCTACTTACCAAACTTTCAGCTTTCAAATTTCAGCTGATGTAATTCACTTCTTGTTTAGTATAATATGGTTTGGCATTTATTCTGTTAATTGTTTGGAAACAATTCTGCCTTAAGTCTGGGTTTAGGATTAAAAGGTACTGGCTGAAATGGAAATAGTCCTGTGGCATGGAAGCATGCCATTTGGCCCACCATGCCCATGCTGACCAGGTGGAGGAATGGGCCATTCGAGCCATTCAATGTGATCATAGTTGATCATCCACAATCAGTACCCCGTTCCTGCCATCTCCCCATATCCCTTGATTCCACTAGCCCTAACAGCTCTATCAAACTCTTGAATTCATCTAGTGAGTCAGCCTCCAATGCCTTCTGAGGCAGAGAATTCCACAAATTCACAATTTAGATGAATTTGATAGCTTATCTAAACAATTTAGATGAAAATGATCACCAATGCGTCCACGATTTCTAGAGCCACCTCCTGGAGAACCCTGGGATGAGCCCATCAGGCCCTGGGGATTTATCAGCCTTCAGTCCCACCAGTCTATTCAACACCATTTCCTGACTAATGTGAATTTCCTTCAGTTCCTCCATCACCCTAGATCCTCTATCCCCTAGTACATCTGGGAGATTGGTTTTGTCTTCACTAAGGAAGACCCAAACAAAGTACGTGTTCAACTCATCTACCCATCCATATTAAGCAGATCTTCCAGCACTTGGCATGTAGCCTTCAATACCAAGGAGATTTCATTGCTTATCTGGACATTTTGTAAATGCTGGCAGCAGCTCTGCTTCCACTACTCTCACCATCAGTGCATTCCAGATACAGGTCCACCACAACTGCTGGTCCGGCACCATCTTTAATCCGGCCTCATTGAATTGCAGGGGCTCTGGAACTCCCATCTGGCCAGAACCAGCCGATCCATTCCCGTAGCTGACTTCTGTGGCCATCTCTGGAGAACATGGATAGGTGACATTTCGGTTTGGGACCCTTCTTCAGGCAACCAGCCATTTGGGACAATCAGTCTGAAGAAGGACCTGAAACATCACCGATCCCTGGTCTCCAGAGACCTGCTGAGTTTCTCCAGTACTTTGTGTCTTGTTTTTGTAAATCAGCGTCTGCAGTTCCTTGTGCCTCCATGCTAGAGATTAGACTGCTTCTACTTCAATATGTGTCACAGTGGTCAGTATTGAAAGCATGTTGGTCACAGTTACCATCCTTTCATTATTATATTGTCAGCCCTCTACAATGCAAAGGTTGTTGAGTTGTGGATAAAAGATTGATATTATAAGGTTAATTTCACGACTTTCAGCTGACTAAAGATTAATGTGTGACCAGGCATATCATTGGAAAGCTGTAGATTAACCAGTGGTTGCTGGCTTTGAATATTGATTCTTGCAGAGAGGAGGGTGTGTGTTCTGGCAAGGAATATCCTAGCTGGCACTGTGCTGAGCTTCTCATGGGGGGCAGCTCATTAACCAGCTATTGCGCTGCAAAATAACAGATCGAAACAAAATAAATGAACAACATTATCAAGATGGTAAACATGCTTAGAGCTGTGCTTTTTGTTTCACTCATTTTCATTCCCATTTCTGCAGTGACTTTTTGCTAACCGAATAAACCCAGCCAAACACTTTGGCTCCACCAATGATAAAATAAATGTATGTAAAGTGGTCTGCTGGATGTATGACCATGGATCCAGACTAAATCATGGGAAACGCATCTAGAGAATTTTCTTAAGGGAGCAGCCACTTTGTTGGAAGCAGCTGAATCCTGAGGGTGTTCACAAAGCAACCCACTTCCTCTGTTCTGCCGCAAACATGCATAATTTGTGACCAAAGGTTGTCATGTAAACTGTCGGAACGCCGGGAATTGAAGCTGCTAATGTGAGCATTGATCCTCACAACTCAGTCATCCCACGAATCTGTGGATTTAAGCAGACAGGCCAGGCACTACTAGCTCCCTTTTGAATGGTGTTGTTAGATCTTTTTCCATTCATCTGATAATGGATGTAACGACCCAATGTTAACTCCCTAAGGACTGTACTGGAGTGTTAGACTGGATAAAGTGCTCAATCCAACAAAATAAGATGATGTTCTTTTTTTAAAAAAAGTTATATAAAACATTCTGCGCTGCTGAACAAAATCTGAAATTCAAACTTGAAGTAATCTTGAACTTTAACCCTGAAGGAGGGAGCCAGGACTCTGCAGGAAATCTCAAATTAAACCAGAAAATGTTGGAAATATTCAGCAGGGCGGGCAGCGAATGTGGAGAGAAAAACAGTTAACATTCCAGTTCCATTCCACTTCACATTAAGTTCCATGTCGAAGACTCTCCACTTCTCTCTCCATAGTTGGTGTCCTGTTGAGCATTGTCAGCATTTTCTGCGTTTATTCCGTATTATATTTCTGTTTGAAGTGTTTCCATTGGGAAACCTCAGCTGTGAACAACCTCAGGTGTGTTCGATGTGGCGGCACCTTGTGGCAGCCGCTCGACTACAGTCAGTCTGTCTTTTCTGTTAGGTGTATGTTTTTGGTTTTAGTTTTACTTTATTTTTAGCTGTGTATATGTGGGGGGGAGGGGGGGACTTTTTAATCTCTTCCCCGAACGGGGACGCAACCTTTTCCCTGTCGAGTCTCTGTTGTCGTTGGGGCCTAACATCGTGGAGCCGGCTGCCTCCAACCGGAATCGACCTGGGGCTCCAGTCGCAGAGCCTGCGGACTCCCCATCGCGGAGCTGGCTGACTTCGGAGCGCGGAGTGCTGTGGTGGCGCGCGGCTGCAGGCCCTGTGGATAGTAACATCGGGAGCTCGCGGGTCCCTCGTGGGAGACCGTTTTTCAGAGCTCCCGCAACGGCAACTTCGCCCACCTGAATCGAGGGGTTTAAATCGACCCGGAGCAGGGTCTTACATCGCCCAGCGTGGCTTAAACGGCCGCGGAATGTACCATCGCTCACCGGGGGCTCTAACATCAAGAGCCTCGATCAGCTTTATGCAGCAGTTTGACTGCGGGAGAAGAATAAAGAACAGAGAACAGGGAAGAGATAAGACCTTTGCCTTCCATCACAGTGAGGTGTTTGGAGATTCACTTTGACGGGTGTTTGTGTGGAATTGTGTTAATTGTGTGTTTTGGTTTTTTGCTGTTATGACTGCAGGAACAAAATTTTGTTTGAACCTTGGTTGTTTGAATGACAATAAATGGCATTCTATCACTCAGCTGGACTGCCAAGAGATTAAGTGGTCTGCACCATGGTTTTCCCGGTTGGATTGCTGTCTCATCGTTTCTGCATCCTGCATTTAGGAAACAGTAGGGTAGTGTGAGCAGCAAGTGGCAAACTCAGTGGGTAATGAAGTGAGCAGTTGTCTTACAGATTCGTCAAGTACCAGTACATAACTACGCCCCTGTTAATAAAGGAAAACATCACAAGGCCAAAGCTCGAGCAGAAAAAGCTGTACAAAGTGCAGTGTGGGAGAGTGGAAAAGCAAACATTGCTTTCTGCTCTTTGGCTGCACTCATTATAAGAGTTAAGTGGATTGTGCTTGTAATTTGGAGCATCGACTCTGTCAAAAACAGATAGAGAATTGCAGCAACTGCTGCCTGGTACACACCCCATACAGCGTGGTACCATATGCATCCTATATGGCACAGTGCAATCCATAGCATGCTGTTAGCATCCTAAAGTACGTAATGCAGTGGGGGAGGGGGGGAGAGTGTGTATATACAATCCTGAAATTAAAACAGATAATGCAGGAAACATTCCGCAGGGGTTGAGCATCATTTGAAAAATGAAATGGTCAATTTTTCTGATTCAGTAGGATCTGTGACCTGAAACTTTTAACTCTGTTCCTATACCAAAACTTATGTCTTTCTACAGATGCCGACTCTCCTGTTAATATCCGTGCATTGTCTGTTTATATTTTACATTTCCAGTGGATTTTTATTTTCGGTGAACGGAGAGGAAATTTGCCTTTAGTCACCGACATCCAGCAGGGACATGTTGGACTAGGCCTGTTTCTCTGCTCACTGAATCTGAGCAGCATTAATGGTCAGAGGTGTCGGATCATGCTGAGGCCATGGTGTGTGTTCCCTTGCTGCAGGATTTCAGACCGCGGAGGTGGGATTCCACACAACATCATTGGCAATGTGATGAACTATCACTTCACCACAGCCGAGGAGACCAGCCAGGATGGTAAAACCAACCCGTTTTACGGTCACCTTCTCAGCAGCGGCCCACAATCGGGGCCCATGCACGGGTAGGTAAAGAGTGGGAAAGTGGTGAATAACATGCAAGTAATGCTTCCCAGTATGGAAAATCACTGGCAGGTTTATGACAATTTTAAAAGATTTCAGGGTCAGCCATGACATCAATACATAGGCAATAGGTGCAGGAGTAGGCCCTTTGGCCATTTGAGCCAGCACCATCATTCAATGTGATCATGGCTGATCATCCACAATCAGTACCCCGTTCCTGCCTTCTCCCCATACCCCTTGATTCCACTAGCTGTAAGAGCTCTATCTAACACTCTCTTGAATGCATCCAGTGTGTCGGACTCCACTGCCTTCTGAGGCAGAGAATTCCACTAATTCACAACTGTGTGAAAAAGTTTTTCCCTCATCTCAGTTCTAAATGGCCTACCCCTTATTCTTAAACTGTGGCCCCTGGTCTGGACTCACCCCAACATCAGGAACATGTTTCCTGGAGCATCTAGCCTGTCCAATCCCTTAATAATTTTATGTGTTTCTGTAAGATCCCCTCTCATCCTTCTAAATTCCAGTGAATACAAGCCCATTCTTTCATCATATGACAGTCCCGCCATCTCCGGAATTAACCTTGTCATAGAAACATAGAAACATATGCTGCAATAGCCAACGTTGTCAACCTATGCTGCAATAGCAAGAATATCCTTCCTCAAATTAGGAGACCAAAATGGCACACAATACTCCAGGTGTGGTCTCACCAGGGCCCTGTACATCAGCAGGACCTCTTTGCTCCTACATTCAACTCCTCTCGTTATGAAGGACAACATGCCATTAGCTTTCTTCATTACCTGTTGTACCTGCAAGCTTATTTTCCGTGACTGATAGCTGGAGTGTGCTAGATGTGGCAAGCTGCCTTTGTTGTAGGTGATTCTCAGGCAGTGTGGTCTGGTGTTCCCCATCACTGTATGATCTTCCACCCAATCCTTGGTCAGACAGCAAGTGGACAGCCAGAGCAGTGACCATTCACAAATTTTACTGGTGCTGGTAAAACATTAGTATCACAGCTAAATGCCCTGGCACTTACACCCGTGTAATGCTGAGTGTTATGCCAGTGGAGATGCTCGTTTCAGCTGAGATCTGTGGGCTTAAAATTCCCCAGCATTGTTTGAAGAGCAGGTGGATTCCACAATTTATCTTGGCTATAATTTATCTTGCACATGTGATTATCTGGTTTTACTGTGCCAATAGTCACCAAACTTAGATTGTGTCACTCCTCCTAAGGTGTTTGACGATCATGAAAGTGTTGACGATCATGCACTTCAAGGGTTAACCAAAGCTGGAACCATATACATAAGACGGTCTCCAATTTCAGTGTGATCTTGAGTAGCAACATCTTTACTGTGATTGCCTGTAGAACTTGCTGTCATAGGAGTACTTGAAGCAAATAGTGTGGTGATTTTTAGAAAAGATGATAAGGGAATGACGATGAGCGAGGCTGATGTGAAGCATAAACGCTGGCTTATGTCATTTATGTTTATGTATTATCTAGAATTCTGGATGATGGTTGTAACAGCTTTCTTAAATTAGAGATCATCACATATTTAAGCAAAGAAAGTAGATTGCCGCTATACAAAGTCTCATTATTTGTAAGGTCTTAAGACATGGACACTGCAGGCACGGTACCACATAGATTGTTGGCAAGAGAAGCAAACTCCATACTGACCCAGCCTCGTCAGCCTCGGGCATAGTCATACAGCACGAAAACTGGCCCTTCAGCTCAACACATCCATGCTGACGAAGGTGCCCCATCAAAGTTGATCCCACTTGCCTGTGTTTGGCCAATATACCTCTAAACTATTCTTATCCACTCAACCTTCCAAATGTTATTTTAAACAGCGTATGAAGGAACTGCAGATTCTGGTTTAAACCAAAGATAGGCACAAAAGTCTGAAGAAGGATCGACTCAAAACGTCACCCATTCATCCTCTCCACAGATACTGTGTATCTCGCTGAGTTACCCCAGCATTTTGTGTCTTTTATTTTAAACAGTATTGTGCCTGCCTGAACTACTTGCTCTGGTAGCCCTCTGTCTGCAAAAAGTTGCCCCTCGGGTTACTTTTAAATTTATGCCCTTTCATTCTTGATTTCCCAACCCTGAGAAAAAGACTATACATTCACCTTACTATTCCCCTCGTAACTGTATACATCCCGTAATGATCAACCCTCAGCCTCCGACACTCCAGGAAATAAAGTCCTAACCTGTCCTAATTCTCCCTTTAGTTCAGGCAATATCTTTGTAATTCTTCTCTGCACTCTTTCTAGCTTAATGGTATCTTTCTTATGGCAGGGTGGCCAAAACTGAACACAATACTCCCAAGAGTGGCCTCACCAATGCCTTGTACATCTGTAACAATAACATCCCAGCCGCTACACTCAATTCCCTGACTGCTGAAGGCTAACATGCCATAACCCTTCTTCACCACCCTAACTACCTTTAATGCCACTTTCAGGTAAATAGTGTTTAAGGAAAGTATATGAAGAGGAAAGAACAGTGTAATGGTGGGAGAGGCGGATGTAAAGTATAAACTCTGACTTTCCAGCTTAAAACATCAAGGTACATAGAATGTAGTGGACACCACAAAAGAGGGTTCTGCACAAACCTGTGGCATTTACTAACACTCCCAGTAACATGACTGACCTTGCGCATGCATGGATCAGCGACTAGCAGGTTTCTGGTTGATGTGTAATTCACGATTAGCAACAATCGACTGACGTGGATTAAAATGTGCATTTGTCAGCATGAGCTAATGTTCATGACAGTATGAAGGGGTTCCACTGATGTTTATTCTATGGAGTGTAGAATGAACTTAGCGTGGGGTTATTGAATGGTACATCTTTCCTTTGAGACCTATGGATTCTATGAACATGCTGTAGTAATTAAGATTCCCTTTTTGTCTAGGTTTGGATTTGGTCTGCCCACCTCTCGTGCTTATGCAGAGTACCTGGGAGGATCGCTCTCCATTCAGTCCTTGCAAGGCATCGGAACAGATGTTTATTTGCGTCTAAAGCACATTGACGGGAGGGAAGAAAGCTTTCGCATTTAAACTGGCAGCTGGGCAGCCAGACATGGTGGACATTGTTACTAAGGGGCTGTCCAGTAATTCTAGGTTCCAACTGAATTATGCTTGCTGTATTTGGGGTATAAATGGAAGTCTTTCTGGAAATCTGTTTTGAATAACAAGAAAGTAAAAAGAATTGTATCGATAACCCCTGTAGTTAGCATCACCTGAGCATTGCAGAGTCTGACTGAGCTGCAAGGACCGGTGAACATTATTTACAGGATTAACATCTACACAATCGAGAATAGATTTTCATTGACCAGACTGACAAAGATGCCAGCAATCACTGGTCAGGCAACAGTACCCTCTGCTGCTCCCTGCCTGCAATGACAGACAAAATGGTTCAAAGTCTTGAAACTGAAGACAAACGGCTTAACCTGTACACAAGATAGAACATGTTTGATATAAAATACTTGGAATATTCAAAAAGATTTTGTTGCCACTTTTTGAAGAGGTTATGTTGGTAATTGTTTCTGGGTTTGATCATCAGAGACTGCCAGCTATTTTTTACTGAGACCTCATTTGTGCAGTATTCCACAGACTCAAAGTTAATACACCTCTCGGGTGGATAACGAGAGGAGCCGCAATTTTCATTCCAGATCATGCCAATTAAAACATCACTTACCAATGCAGAAAATACTCAGGAGGTCAGTCAGCAGTCATGGAGAGAAACAGATTTAACATTTTAGGTCAAAGACCTTTCATTATAACCATTTACTTTGTTAGCTTTAAGTTGGATTTGCAATATGACTCATGCAATATGCAGCATATATTCACGAGAACCTTGAGATTTTTAGTCAACCAAGAAGCAACTCTATACCAGTTGTTTGTTCAAAAGAAATAACCAATTCAGAATTGGGTTTAAAGCAGAAGTAATTGCAGCCCAGCAGTGACCCAGAATCTTTTACAGATTCAGTTTTTAATTCTCAAGTACCTACCAAGGATGGGTCTTTAATTTAAAGCTGACTTATCAACCAATGTTTTCTCATTTTGCAATCCCTTTCCACAAGCTTAGTCAAACTGAGCTCATTGTTTCTGGTAAGTGCAATTCAGGAAAGCGACACTGCACAGGAACAAACCCCCTTTACAAAACAAGGCCATGTCTGCTATATATGGAGCTTGAACATGACCGAGAACCATTAAGCATTCAGAATTCAGATGTAACCATAAGACCAATAACATCACATGCATTCTCATCCATTTCTCGTTATTACAACGGGCAATGGTTCTGATCAGTTTTACTGTTGCTAAGGAAACTAGGTGAGCAATCCTTAATAGAGAGAATGCAAGATTTGAAAGGATAGTTTCTCGTGAAACAAAATATATTTTAATTGGAACAGAACTTTTATTTTGTGTGAATAACCTTATTCCTTTCTGTACCTCATTTAAGTAAAACATCTAGTACAGAAGAAGTTTATTTTATTCTCAAGGGTAAACAGCTAATTCTTATTATTTTAAATTACATTTAATACTCCAAGCAATAGCTTGGACACTAGAGTGCTTTACACAAAATCATGTTTAACATTCAACACAAATGTTAGCTACTTATCAGTTTAGCTCATGAATTTAATTGAAGACTGCTATTCATGCATTAAAGGAATAATTATCAGTAAGTCGTCAGAAATTGGAAATAAGTCTATGGTGCTATAAAAATGCAACATTGTGGCCTTGATCAATGAACCGAGTCAGAAAAAGAAAAAAACCCTTTTTAATAATAGAAGTCTATAGGCCAGCTTGTTAAAAACAGAACATTTTAAATAAATTTTAAATATAAAACCTGGAGTTTAAACTAGCATTTTTGCAGCTCTGGCGTTATTGTGTTTTTTTTTAAAGATTCACCAATTGTATCCTTCCCCATCAAGGCTTGTTTATTTCTAAATATGACATTTCCTAAATCCTGCCTCTTCTGACATTCATTGTATCAGTTGGAACTGAATGTGCGCTTGGATCAAGAGAGCTACGTGTAATTGTGAAATGTTGGTTTTAATAAAATTTAGTTTTTAATCTTGCTTCTCTGGCTTTGTGCAGTTAGACAGTGACCTTTTCAGTCTTTCTATAGCAAGGGCCTATTTTAATATCGGAATTTCACTAGTACAGTCTAAGGTGTAAAATATAGAGTGAGATAGGTGTTGATGATTACACTATGGTTATACTATATTTTCACTGGAAAGTTATGTTATTCACTAGCCAAGAAATAATTTGCACGTTTTCTGGCTGAGTTTTTTTGTAAATGATCAGGTGCAAGTTTGTAAATATAAAGCCCCAAGAAATGTCAATGCAGTAACAACTAAAACAACCTGCCTTTAGCATAACCCTGGAGACCAGTGTGATGCTGATCTGATGATTTATTTAGCCTCTGCTCAGACTGCATCTCCCACCCCGTCCTTATCTGTTGTATCAGGTGAGCAATTGAGTTCACCTAGCACCCATGCACTGAACAACAAAGAAGATGGGAGAGGAACAGTTTCCTGGGAAATGGATCTTGCTCTGTGTTTGTTCCACATGATGCAAAATCAGCCAGAGTGACTCACATTTCCAAACCTTTCCCATTCAGGAAATTGGTCAGGGAATTTGGTTGCCTGTGCCCTTGAAGTCTTCCCGGTGGCATATGTGCTGCCAGTGACCTCACTTGTGCCAGACATTGTATCAGTGTAAATGGGAGTACAGAGCTGTGGGAACACCACCCTGGAATACCTGGGAAAACCAGAGGTGCAGCAAAACTACATTATTCTAATGATTAAAATTCACAGCAAGACACCAGGTCTCTGTGAAAACTCTCCCAAATTAGAAAAGTTGGAATAACTTTAAATTTAAAGTAAAACTTTATTCAAGTATAATTGAGATTTCTGAAGTACAGCATGTTTTGTGCAGCTACAAATTCAAAATAAGAGTTGGCTGTACAAGGATTAAGAACCAACCAGCAAAACGTTATTTACAAGTGGTATAATCCTATAAAACATCAACTGAGAAAATACTCAAATCTTTACAAAATTCTGCATTTATTTTCTATTAACAAGGAGAACATCAGGAACAAAACTCATAACCTGAATTAGGCATCCCACACAAATGTATGTGGCCATTGCTAAATATTTTGGTCACTAAATGTATATGACACATGTACCTAACAATAAACTCAAGCCTTGGGAGGTGGAGTGTCCCTTTAGCAGCCCTCTATTTTTGTTCCCACTTGAAGATCAGAATGTACTTGGTCAATATCAATGCTGGACTCTAACATTGGCCCAGCTAACCATTAAACCAATCCAAACAGTGCTGCCAAAACATGAACGAACATGGGTAAAACAGGCATGAACAAAAAAAATCTCAATATTCCCCCCACAATATCAGTGATATAACATACTGGGCAATTGAGTGGGAATGCTCACTCATGTTCTAGTCTATCATGTTTCATACGAGGATACAAGGTAAGCAGGTTAATAAGAGATAAATTAATCAATTAACAAATCTAGATGATAGTGCCCCATTTGGTTCAAATGCTGCAAACAGGGAGATTCTCTAAAGTTGGACTAAATTTAAACAGAATTCCACCATGACAATAGCTCCCCTTGAGTACATTAACCAGAAAATTGAGATAACCGTTTAAATATTCCACAGTACATGGTTTCAGAAGCAGGAATACTAACAAGCAAGCAAGAAACTCAGTTTAAAGGCATGGGTTAAAAACCAGAAAGTCCTTGTGTCTTTCCATTAAATTGGGGGACATATCTTGGGGACAATCCATTCCATTAAATTGGAGGACATATGGCACCTAAAAAAAACTGAGACACCAATAGTTAATTTAAAATTATAACTATTTTAGAGACAATCCAAAGGACTAGACCATAGGATTTAGACCATGGAGGTTCAGATAAGCAACAAAATAACATTAAGTAGTTATTCTGCAAGATACATTATATGATATTTCGACACGTGCTCCTAATAAATATTCCACCAGTTACAACTTTAGAAATATCCTACACCCGTATAACAGGAGTGGCTCACAGCAATGAGGCCACTCCTTAGCAATTTTCTCTTGACACACTATTTTATTTTGATTGTTCTTTTGTGAAGTACTGTACATATAGAAAAGCACAGGCAGTTGGGAAGGGAAGGCAAGATGGAAGGGAAATACAAATAGGTTAATGACTTTCGTAGTTACAGTTGGGATGGTTCTTGTTCACTCGACTCAAAGATTATTCTAGGACACTTACAACTATTCCATGCATTATTTCTGACAAGTCAAGGCAAGTGATAAAGATTCAATACATTTTATGCTGCTACCATCTTGAAATCTTCCAAAGTCACCATTTCTTTTGCTTTATAAACATCTTAAACAACCAACATAACAATGTCAGTAACAACTTGTTTTAAACAAAAAAAAAGAAAGTGACAAGGAATTAAATGGCACAACACGTTTTAAGCAAATGCAGTGGAGCTGCTGTGAAAAATAAATACCGTCACCGCCAAAAGCTTCTGTGTCACACCTGCCCATTAACACCATTGTTAAATATAAAGTAAGCAGAAGACTGTCAGAGGAATGCAGTAAACACAATTAGTTTTGACGTCCACTGGTTGAGGATGGAGGTCAGAGGTAAATACCACAGGACTGGAAGCATGCAAATTCATATGTAACATGATTTGTGGTTTCAATACAGAAAGCTTTTGCTTATGCATTGAGCCCAGTATGCATGATGATGATTTAAAGTCCACTGACAATCGCACCGTAACCATTAGGGCAGAATTCAATGGAAGAGGTGAACATATGTAGACCAGTATACGAACAGTATAACTATTTCACAAATTCAAGCTGCCAATGCAATTTTAAAACATATGTCCTGAGAATGTCAATGCTATTGGATATATTGCAATTGTTTATCTTTAGCAGTATTGACATTCAAATTGCTTTAATAGCACAAGTTTAGCAGATCCACAAGATTGTGTTTACTGCATTACTACACCATTCCTCTGCTTACTTTACATTTAACAATGGTATTAACCTGTCTATATTAAAAGATTAACATGCCTGTGAAAATAAGTAAAGAACCATACCAATTCAAAGTATTTGTCCATTAATATTAACAGTCATATTGTTGGAATAATATCATATTTACAAGCTATCGGGCAAACTATCGGGCAACTGTTTCAATACTGTGAAGAGCCAGCAGTAGCAAGTGCAGATTTATAAAGGACATACTTCATAAATCTGGGGGGGAGATGCTTCAAGATATTGAAAACATTATTCTCAAAACTTGATAGAATCATTCTTAGCTTAGCAAATACAATATTGAAAATAATTAATTAATTGATCAGGACACTAACTTGCATTTATACACAACTTTTTAACTGATGGAAACTGCTTCAAATTTCCAAGTCAAATTCAAAAGTTACGTGTACATGGAGTGTGTAGTTTTTCTGACAATACCAGTATCTTTTGTTTAACATTTGTCAATAGCTGTAGGATGTTATTGTGGGATTGCTGCAATATGTTATAGCCATGGACAAATATCCCAGTGCTCAAAAGATGAACAAATCTAATGTAAAAGTTTTGAATGGTTAGATGATTAAATTAGAAAGACTGGCGTCAGTCAAAGGTAGATGCTCCTTAATGACAAGAAACAGTGCATTATAAACTCAGAAAGCCACAGGGCAGAATATTCATAGGTCTGGGTTTAAGAGGCTATCTTCCTAAGGCTAGAATTCAGGCTTTATGAAACAAGAAACCACATTCCCCACACATAGAAGTTCTTCAAACTCCTTACAGCACATTATATGAACAGGCCAATCTAATCAACCTTTTAATACACACAAGTCAATCTGATTCAAGAAAGACAAATGAAACCTAAATGAGGGTGGCTGTACAGCCCTTCATTCTCTGTTACACCAAAACATTGAATCAGTGAGATTGTGGAGAAGGAGAAGAAAGCAAATCTCGTGAATATATATTTAAAGTAAAAAATGTGACTATGCTAATTACACTGCAAAAAAATTAAATGAAACTTGTGACAAGTTTACGAATACATTGATAGTTTCTTAGAAACAGTTTTATGCATATAAAAAAAAGTAGAGGAAATTGTCAATAAAATTATATTGACAGCCAAGTGAATAACTTGCAAATCAGGCAAAGTGATAAACGCACCTCCAAGTCACCCGTCTAGAGATTGTCATAATTTAACAAGGTAGCAGTGAATGGATAATAGCATTGTGGGGTTGGGGAGAGAAGATGTTGGAAGTGTGCATTACTCATTAACACTGTTGTTGCCTCCTTATTCTTTACCAGGGTAATCCTATTGGCGTTACTCACTTTTCCCGCCATGAACATTGAATAACTGCAAGAATATAAGTCCCGACAGAGACCTATTTTGCTTCCCTGACACGGAAGAACGTTGGGTCAAAGGAGGAAAAAGTGTCCTCAAATAGGTACCAAAGTGGGAAGCAGACCTAGTGATAAACTGTGGTTAATTATATTTCCATAAAATTTGTAAGAATGTCCTGGAGTTAACCAAGGTGGTCTCTCTTTGCAGTAGAGCTCAGTATGAAAAGGGATGAATCCCATATTTCATCAAAATGAGGCTAATGCAAAGACACTGGAGCAGATTATTTATGGAGGAGTGTTGGTATGAAATTAGAGAGGCTATAAATGCAAGTAGTTCACTACTTCAACCTTCACTTCAAGGAAAGCATGCAGAAAATGTTCCGCCTAATGCTGTATTAATTAACGGCAAGATTGTTTTTACATTTAGTGCTTGGTTTACAGGAGCCAGGCATCGCTACATTTGTGTAGTTTTGCATTCTAATGCTGGGATGAAGGAGGTCAATGCAAGTGGTGGCGTTAGGCACTGAGACAACTAAAAAGTTAGCTGAAGAACAAAGGATAATGTCAAAATGTAAGAAGTGATTGTTTGGTTGAACACCAATTGTTTTTGATCTGATGGCACATTAGAACTGCCATGGCATGGAAAGCTGTCAGCAATAAAAGGATGAATTAGTATTCTAGAGTCTTGATTGTTACACAAGAGGAAAGAAAGACTAGACAACAGCAATCTTGCAGGATGTACGAGCAATGTTTGGCAGGAGAGGGTTTAACACAACCACTTACAAGTTTACACCTGCTGGTGTCTATGGTGAGCTCAATGGCAGGAAAATGACATTGATACAACCAAATAGCAGTAGAGAGAGTGGCAGAGGTACTGAAGGAAAACAATGTCCAACTTTCTTGTAGACAACTTCACTAATAGCCAGACACACTGCTGTAAATTATACACTACTCGAGTGACATCCAGTGGTTGGAGACTAGAATGACGGCAGTTTAAAACAAAGAAAATGGATATTAGTCAAAATGAGCCAGAGATTTTAAAACCAACCAAATTGTTCTGCCTAGAAACATCAAAATACTGCTAGCTACAGCTTACTTGTCCAACAGTAGCTGAATATTTGCAAATAGATGATGAGAAAACTGACATTTATGTGCAGAAACCTTTCAAATTATTTATGCACACATCCAGTCTGCGAGGACTGACTGCAGATAGACGTTAGAAAAGTGCAGTGGCTTCATATCCTTCCAGCCCATTTGAATTAACCTTTAGTTTTATTAAGAAGCCCACCTCTGACAAAGTCACAATGGCAGAGTGGCATTGTACACATTTTAGGGACCTTAACGGCAAATCATAAGGCACCAAAATACACAAAAATAAGGTTGTATTGAACTGCACAAATTAGGCTTCCATTGCGAAAATTACAAGAAAATGTAAACCAGCAATTGCAAGAATCATATGTCTATAGTTTACTGGTTAAATTTCATAATCTACAAACTGTATTCATTTAAATATTTGATAGAAAAATATTCACAAAGCAAGTCTGACAAATTTCATTACGAGGTTTAAGAGCTAACTTTTTTGGGTGCAAATATTTTTGCACTGTTTTATTCATGGCAAATTGCAACTTGCATTCTTTTGAAATTATATATATTTGGGGCTGGTAAGTAAGTGAACTGGTCATATTAGTAGATTCATGTGGAAGATATTGTACTGTTGACGTCTGAAAATGCATTGGGTTAAAAATGCAAAAAACAACAGGCTTTGTCTTACAAATTATTTGAATATTTGCAGTAAATCTGGGAATTTCGACATCTAGATTCATGTTTTGGAGCTCTGCAATGTGCTCGAAAACCAGTCCATTTCCTTAAGGTCAAATGACCCAGTGATGCGTGTCCACTATGTTAAGCAAAGCTCTTGCCTGATTATACATCAATAGATTGAACAGTTGCTCTTATGAGCAAACACTTGCTTCAGCTGAGAGACAAGCAGTCGAATTCTCTCAATACCGATATCAAATCCAGTATAGTCTATATCTTACTTATTGCCATCAGCTTTTTTTTTTACTGTCTTTATCACATTCAGTTCTCGAAGGATTCATTTTATCCTTTTGAGAAAAGAAACATCAAGTTTGCAGAAAATAAACATTGTTATAATGCTCAGAAATAGGCAAAATCAAAAATAATGTGAATCTTACAAGAGATAAATTTAAGAGATGAAAACCGCCCAATTAAAATCTATTTTGAAATATGTTCCAGATCCTGATTTGGATTTTTTTTTTTAAAGAAAGAAAATCAACCTTTATAAGGTTTTCAATTTAGCACAAAGTTCTTGCTAACTGCAATTTTCTGGAGTAATTTACTCATATCAACAATGCACTGGGAAGAAAACTAATAGAAAATGTATGTCAATTCTACATTGGGAATTAAAGTTGCAGACCACAGGAATTTTGCAAAGTAGTATATAACATGTTGAATGTCAAACATTCGGCAATTTGTGTAAACATGTTATTGTAATAGGGTCAATAACATACATATTAAGATGACTTCCTTGCACCCTTAGACAAGTGTTTGAGCAAATGTACTGAAGCTTATTATGCATATAAAATGTATTTATACACATAGCTCGATTTCATAGTGCACACATGTAAATAGAACAAACTATTAAACCAAGTTGCCACCATGAACCCTTGTACAGTACAGTACTATCTACATCAAGACACAAGTTGGTGGGCAGAAATGCAGGAAAAGCCTATTACAAAGAAGAAAAAAAAACTATGAAAATTTTGGGACTATTTATATCAGGTGTTTTTACAGCAAAAAGGGTGGATGGCTCAACTGAGACACTCAGATGTCCACGTGTGGAACATTGCCTCTCGATCAACAAGGTTATGAGCCTATACTACAAAGAACGGGGAACACAATTTCTTAAGAATATCACACTTTTTCAGATTGTATCCTGGCCATTTTACCTTTTGATTTAACAAACCAAAGCTTTGCCGTTAGCTATACATTTATTACATATCTTTTTTACATTATAATCTATTTCAAATCCCATTGGAATGAAGCAACATACTGCAAGGATCTTTATATCTGCCACCGTCTTGAATTGGTCCATGTGCAAGTACCATCTGCAGTTTCAAGGGCAAATGTTAAGGAAATATAGTGCCTTCTCAGATAATTAATCTATTTTCTTTTGTTAGATGACATTCATATCAGGTATTACCCATAGGTAGCATTCTGTGGCCAGTGCTTGGAAGCATACACTGCTAACGCTTCTAGTTGAAAAACAAGGCAGACAAGCATATTTCTGCATTGCTTTCGATGTCTGACATCAATTGATGGAGTCTAGGTTCTCCATCAATTAACTTCCCCCTCCACAGGGAACAGATTAATGACTGAAACTTTTACTTGGTGGAAAATCGAGCCAATAATACACAGAACTCAAGAATTTGTTCTTAGGAAGGACACACTTTTAAATTAGTAAAATAAAGTGAGTATAGCAAATCACCAGGCCAAACTAGAACCAAGCCCCTGAAAGTTCCACCAGAGCTTCAGAAATTACAAATGATGGGTATTTCAGAGCGGGCCCAGTCTACATAGTGGCTTCTCATCTTCAGGGCAAGAACAAATTAACTCACTCAGACCTTTAGAAGTTAAAATCTTTTTTAAAAAAAATGCAATTTCTCCAGTGTTCTTTCTATGGTAACAACTGAAAATAACTATAAAATGTCCATTTAGTTGTGTTTGGCAGCATTCTTAAGTTAAAAAATATTTTCTGCTGTTATTTACAGGCTGATTGTTACCGATCCAATTAAAAACCTATTGTCAGAGAACCAGTAATGTACAATGGAACAAATGGCCCACCATTTTGGCAAGGGGTATGTTTGGGTAGGAATGGTTTATAATTAAACTCAGTTATTATAAAATCCAGTACCTAATCCAACGCATGTTCTTTTTAAAAAAGACATTGCCAGTGCAAAAACAAAACAAGACAAAACCTGGTTAAAATTTCCCAAATTTCTGTTCCTTGGCTAGAACTGCAGAGATGGAATATAACAAGCTGTTATAGGACTCTCAAAAATCTTACATATCTGTTTACTTAGTGGTCTAAATCTTATCATGCTTTTATTTTCTTTGTCACATTTAGTGGACAAAAGCTATTCCATCAGAGTATTCATATTAACGAAAGTCAATCACTGCACATTTCAGACTTTTGTTTCCCATTAAAGCACTATGTACTCACTTAATTAGACAATTTGGGTTGCTATGAAGAATTTTCACTATTGAAACACATCCCAAAATGTTGTAATAAAACATATTACAGGAAAACAATATAGCCCATGAGGACTTTCATTTTCAAAGCAGGTTCTTTCTCCACAATTTTGAACAGAACTCAAATCTCATAGCAACCAATGTAACCTAAATAAATGAGCTTGTTTGTTTAGACCAAGGAATAGGAAGCCACCGAGAAAAATCCATTGAAGGAATGACACAAAGATATTAATTACAGGAATTATTTCACCAATGTAGTTTTGCAATCTGACTGACCTCATTTCAGTATTAAGGTGCAGATTCATGCACCACCTACTCATCAAAATTTGGAAATGCAGTGTGATAAAACTGAATGTCTACTGAAACATTTCAGTGGAATAAAAAAAATAATTAAAATGTACTGTTTTAAAAGTAATGAGTATTATTTTGGACTGCAATCAAATTTAGACAGAACAGTTATTGTCTTTTCCAAAATGAAATTACAGCCCATCTTTAAGCCCATGTGTTTTTATTTCCAAATAAGCATTATATCAGAAATTTTACGTATACCTCCAAGTTCTGTGTATTTTTAAATATTTTCTAAATCTACACTTTTGAGGGAAGAGAAAAGGAGGAAGGAATTATTACCAGAGCGTAATGCTTAAAACCCTGTATTTGCAATATAAAAACATTTTTGTCCAAAAATCATGCTTCATTTTTGAGGCCTAGATAATTACACCAGTAATTTTCCTCCAAAACTATACAGCTGTCATTGGATCACTGACTTCAGCAGCAGTGAAGGACATGATTGCCATGATGACTCCAGACCGTCACAGCATGGTCCATACAGACACACAGAAAGCAATCGGCTAGAAGAGTGGAGGCATTCCCCCAGAGCTTGCAATTGCGCTGTTTCAGTCAGGACTTGGAGGAACATTCTGGCAAGGCTTATCGGCATCCATGAGGCTACTTTGTCAATTGTAAACTGCTTCTCTTTAACAGTTTGTCTTCCACGAGTTCAAATGAGGTGACACCTGCCAGCCCTTCCGCAAGCTGCTGGCAAGCCTGGGGAGAAATCAGTTTGCAATTCCGAAGGTCGATTCGATTAAGGTTTGGGCAGTGTTGAAGCAGCAACAGGCACTGGTCTGTTATTCGATGGCAACCTGAAAGAAGCCGATTAAAGGTGAATTATTAACATATGTTGACAAACACCATTACTACTGCAATTTTTTGTATTTTGTATATTGTTTTTGGAGAGCAATGTCTGTTCTCCTGCATTAATATATTATATGATTTCTTAAAGGATCACTGGTGGACTATTAACAAGAGAGACGATTGGTCCAATTTCCCCATTTTCCAAAGTGGCTTCTTTAAATAGTGACCTGTTTAAGTTGGCTAATAGTTGTCACCACTGACTATGTTTGGCCTTATATACAGGATCATATTCCTGCTTTCAGAGACCATAGGAAATAATAGATCTTGGTGAGATGCTGCAAGTCCTTTACCTGAAAGATTAATTTCAGTCATTGTTTCCCGTGTGGAAGATCCAGCAGCTGTCAAGAGGGCAATGGATTGATCAGTCACGTGGTTACACTGACTCAGGTCCAGCTTGTTTAGCATTGGCATGTAGCGTATCATCAGCGCCAACGAGCAGTCAGTAATATCCAAACCCGCTAAGTGAAATTCTGTCAGGTTGCACAGTTTGCTCTGGTTATGACCTATAGAAAACAATGGAAGAGCATCTTCTTTTAAAATGTTGTGCTAAAATTAGTTAGAAAGTATAGCAAGGCATTTGCAAAAAATAAACCAGAGCACGGGGGGAAATGAGAGGGAAAAGGGTGACCCTTACCGGGGAGAGGGGAGAACATATGGAAGTGGTAACAAAGCGTTAAACTGTACCCTGTCCAACATTAACAACTGCCCTTAGAATGCTCTTACGGAATGTTGACTTTCTCATGAAACTATCCTCGTGCTCTTGTCAACTGGCATTAAAATCATGACACTTCCCTGAACTCTACATGCTCTCCATTGCTCAATGCCATATTCCTTTTTTGCTCTGATACTTAATGAGATTAATTCTTAGCGATATCCAAAACAGCTCCATGAAAATTTCACAAAAAACATTAGATAGGGGTTAGCAATGTTGTCAGACAAGAGGGAACTTTGCCCCCAGTTCTTTTTAATCTCTATATTGATGATCTGTCCAAGCAATTGAAAGCCTGTAATACTGGGTGCATGATTGGTAATACTCTAGTGAACCATATTATGTATGTAGATGATCTTGTGGTCTTTAGTCCATCTAGTGCTGGTCTCCAGCAGCTCCTTACTATATGTTCTGTCCTTACTATATGTTCTGTGTATGGTGTGGAACATGATATTAAATATAACGCTGGTAAGAGTGCTGTTATGATCTGCGGAACCAAAGAGGATAAATGTCTAACATTTCCTGATTTTAAATTGCCAGATAATAATCTTAGTGTCTGTAATAAGGAAACTATCTTGGACATTTTATTACAGAACAAATGACAGATGATGTGGATATTTATAGGCGATGCCGTATGATGTATGCATCAGCAAACATTCTCTTATGCAAGTTTTGTGCGTGTACAGATGGAGTGAAGTTGCCTCTGTTCAGAGGATATTGTACACCACTCTATACTGCACACCTATGGTCAAACTACAGAAAAGCAAGCTTACAGAGACTTAAAGTAGCTTAATGATGCCATGAGAATATTCTTAAGAACCCTAATGCAAGTGAAATGTTTGTGGCTGCAGGAGTCAATACTTCACAAAATGTCTTAAGAAATCTTATGTATATATTTATTTGCCGGATTAATGACACTGATAATTAAATTATCTTGGCCTTATTAAACATAAGGTTTAGCACTACACGCTACCAATCTGAGCTGTGGAGACATTGGTATAGTTGTCTCCTTGTAGGACATTTTATAAATTCTTGATCTTAAACCATGTATTGTGCTTTTGTAAGTAATTTATTGTGCTTTTGTATGCAAGTTATTCTATGTAATATCTTGTCTTTTATCTGGACCTTGGGTGTAATAAAAGTAGTAAGTATGTTTAATTAAAATAACTATATCAAGGTTGAAACTTGTAAATACCATTGAGCTGTCATGAACAAATACCTTACCAAAGTGGATTCTACTAGACTACAGTCCACAATTTTTTCCATCAGCTTGTTCATCCATATTCCACATTTGTTGATGAAATAAAATATTTCCCATCATGGGCAAAATGGTATTACACACAAACCATTCAATGCAGTTTCATATCTTTCCTTTAAAAACTGCACAACCAAATGCAGAGGCAGAGAGTCATTTTATTCAAAAATCAGTGGTAGACTCAGAGTTTAATTAGAAAAAAATATGATACTCTGGTTTAATTGTATCCAAACAGTTTTAGCAGCATTAATTGAATGCCCCAATTACAGATCAACGCAATCCAACCCAGCAACCTTACATGACAGTAATCTTTTGCCTTCCTGAAATATCAATAGTTAATGGAGACTTGGACACAGGCAGGGTGGAATGTCAAGAATATCATTCCCAATTTGAATCATATTTACTTACTTTCTGAATCAAGCCTCTCATTTTTTAAATTTATTTCATTAACTGGGGATATGTCTATATATTTTTTGGAAGAATGGTAGGAAGCATGGAAGGAAACAAAAGATGGGGGAGATTGTGTTCCTTTTGTTAGAAAACATTTACCAACAATCAATTTAATGCTAAACAAATTGATGACAGAACACCAAGCAGACTGTTCTATTCAAAATACACAGACAATCTTTCTACGTAACCAGGCAGCCTCAACCTATCAGAAGTGATGAAAATTATTTGCATAGGAAGGAACTGCAGATGATGGTTTAAACCGAAGGTAGACACAAAAAGCCGGAGTAACTCAACGGGACAGGCAGCATCTCTGTAGAGAAGGAATGGGTGATGTTGTGGGTCGGGGCCCTTCTTCAGATTATTTGATCTTTATTGTCAGTAAGGTGAGTGTTAATGGGAAAATCAGGAACGTATTTACAAAATCATTGAAAAATGGAACTATGCAGCTTGCGCCTTGCACTACACCTTCAACTGACCTACTCTGCAATCTGTAGGTGGTGAGAGCAACTCCCTCATTTGCGAGTCTTTGAGATCCTCCACCCAACGAAGATCGAGCATGCGTAGAAGAGGACAACTCGATGTACAAAGTGCAGAGATCGCACTCCAGATGCATCCTGCTAGTGCCAGAATTTTTAAATCTGTTAAAAAAAGTTAATATTACTTAATTTAAAGAAACAAGAAACATATACACAAGTTGCTCATACGTTAACCAATGCCATTCTCAGAGCTACCAGAAGCTTTTAAAAGATTATATATTTTGTGACTATTCTTGAACATATGCAGTACCTCTCACACACCAGAACACAATACTTATTAGATATAAAAAGGCACTTGGGTGCATGGGTGGTGGCAAGTGGTGGGACATTGACCTACAACATAATTATTTCTCTTTCTGCCTTAGAGGAAAAGCTATGTTATTTATTGTTAATCCCTCGAGTATAGAAAGACTATTGGGACTTTCAAATGTGAAGAAAAATATTTGTTCTAATATTTACCCTATAGTCAATTGATTTCTATAATATTATGTAATACAAAATGTATCTGTTCTTTTGTTGCGTACTCTCCGCCTCCACAAATGCATCACAAGTACGACAAAATAACATTTCATGATAAACTGAAACTTGGCATAATTTCTATGACCGAGTTGACAGCTTTAGTTGGTATTTTGTGTTGACGGCAAGAAATGAAATATTACTGAGAAGCCGTGACAAATGGTACTGCAGCTCTACTTCTCAATTTACATTAATAATTTGGATGAGGGGATCATGTATAATACAGCCAATTTGGTGATGATACAAAGCCAGGTGGCAGTGTGGGCTGCAAGAAAGAGGCAGAGGAGTGCTAGGCCAGAGAGAAAGACAAACAGTTACAGAAAGATTAAGCGAGGACAAGGATGTGGCAGATGGAACCTGGAAAAATTATGAAAAAACCTAACCTGGAAAAATTATGTAATCTACTTTGGCAAATAAAATTCTACGTTTGTTTTTCAAATGGCATCAGATCAAAATATATTTGTGGTTGACCTGGCTTCTTTGTACATGGATTACTGAAAGTTAAAATGCTGGTTAAGCAAGCAATCTGGAAAGTATGGGAACATTACACATAGGTCTGAACTAAAAACCCAGGATATGCTTTCAGTAAAGGGTGAAGGTTCAGAAAAAAAGGTTCTTCATATTTACAATATTAACGGCAAAATAGGTTGTATTTTCATATCCTATGTTTGTATCAAAATAAAATAGACCCGATAATCAGAGAATAAACTATAACGTTACTAACTCATCTGGGTGCACATATAAGTGTTATTGTAATAGAGAATGTAGTGTGCTTTGTTTAACATTTTCTCCATTTTTAGAACATAAGAAACAGGATTAGTTACAGTTTGATCTACCAGATACCATTTTGTTGCAATTGAGAAGCCACAGCTAACAGAAGACCACTTACAGCATTATATCCCATACATTAGAGAGCATAGGTTCAGAACCTGATACTAACTAAACTGTGTGTAAAGACGCAGAGTTTTCAACCAACACAAGATCATCAAAGGAGAATGATCCCTTTGAACAACTGGACTCTACTTTAAGGTACGTAGGAGAGAACTGCAGATGCTAGTTTAAATCAAAATGCTGGAGTAACTAACGGGACAGGCAACATCTCTGGAGAGAAGGAAAGTGTGACCTTGCGTGTCAAGAGTCTGAAGAAGGGACTCGATCCGAAACGTCACCCATTCCTTCTCTACAGAGATGCTGCCTGTCCCGCTGCGTTACTCCAGCATTTTGTGTCTACCTTCTACTTTAAGGTATGCACCCATACACTAATTATCTTTCACACTGCAAAGTACAGCTAAGTGACAATAGGATCACTTAAAAGCTCATTTTTTTCATACCCATGTGACAAAAACCACAATGAAATACAACATGAGCTTCTGAACAGCAACAAATGCACTGTGAACAGAATCAGTTTAAAATGGAATATTTGGGGCATTAAAATTGGTCTTAAATTAAATTACAATTGCCAGATGCAAATGCATTATCTTTATTTTTGAATACGTCCATCTGTAGACGTTGTGTCCACGACACTCTGGTAGACACAAACAATTAGCTGCCTTTTTTTAAAAATCACACGAAGCTGCTGAGTCATTGTGTGGTGCAGTACATTTCAAATTTTAATCACAGCAAGCTGTTCCACTTTTAGCTCCACACTTCAATTTTTCCACATAAATCATCCTCTGCTCTTCAAGCTTTTCACAACATTATGATTTTCAGGGAGAAGCAATCACTGACTATTTCTAATAAATTTCTTCTTATTTCTATAAGAATTAATTTATCCTCCAAACCACTTTGCCGTCTTCCCAAAGGACAGCCGGTCACCTTACTTTCAATGTATAAACGTACAGATTAAAATTTCAGCTGCATATAATAGAAGGCACACTTAATATAGTCAAATGCTCACATTACATGTTTAATGTGCTTCTGTAATATAAGTGTATGCTGAAATGATCTGAAGACAGACATAAACCCTTCTAGTTCTGAGGGAAAATGCTACCTCTGTTCCTCTTCATCCCTGCCCCCTCTCTCATTTACTGTTTTGCAGAATCAAAGACAATCTGCACAGATCTATTTTTGGCAGTAGTACAAGAATGAAAACCAGAGGGACGAGCTGTTCCTTCAGAATTAAATCTTTCCAGGACAAAATAGTGCTCAAGGCTTGGATTTTCAAATTGATTTTAAGTTGCATTATTCAGATTAACCAGTGATTGCTGTATTCAAATACAAGTCAAAATCTGTAGTAAAAATAAACACATCTAAGATGTGTGCTTATTAGTTTCATGGCCATTAGATATAAACCAATACTTGTGGTTACGTTTAATTGGTTCTGCTGCAACAACATTTCGTGCAACATTGGGAATTGGAGTTATTTATAAGCATATACTCAAAAAAAGAGAACTCTGCCAAACTATCATTTCCTACAGATACAAAGCAGCACTAAGCTTCCATTTTTTACTGTGTTACAGCTGGTGTGTAGCACCACAGAAATGCACTGTGTATGATTAATTGGTGGATTGCAGACTTCAGAAAAACAATCATCCTCGTGAATGGAGGCACAAATCCACTTCATACAAGGAGGAAGGCTCAAGCTAAAACACTTAACACCAGTCAGATTTTGGTCAGTTTCTGAACTTCTTTCAAACTTATGTCATAGACTAATTTGGAGTGCACTAGTTTTTGTTGTATGTTAACAACGATTAAGATAGAAATGTAACTAATTTAGACAAAGGCTAACAATTATATGCTGAACAAAATACTTATATGCAGTGTATACATCATAATTGCATAAACTGCATTGAATCTTCTGATTTCAAGGAACAACAATTATCAGTTGTTAATTTGATTATATCAAAATCTCCCTCAGTCATAGGAGAGAAAGTTGTATAATAGAGAAACATGCCATTCGGCCCATTGTGTTCATGCAGGCTATATGCCTATCTATACTAATCTCACGCCTGCATTGATTCCACATTCTATGTCTTCAAAAATGATCATGGCCTCAGATATAATCTATTTCCTTCCACAGAAGCTGCCTGACCCACTGAGTCCCTCCAGTAGTTTGTTTTGTGCTGAGGGCTCCAGCCTCTGCACTCTTTTATCTCACTCTATGCCTTTCTAACTCAAATACGTCCATATGCCTCTTAAATGTTATGGCTGTTAAATGTTGTCCTGCTTCCACGGTCACATCTGGAAGCTTGTTCTAGATATCAGCTACCACTTTGGGAAAATGGAAACCTCCCTCTCATCTTAAATCTATGCCCTCTTGCTTTAGACACCCCTACCATGGGAGAGACACTTTGGCTCGATATTCTATCATTGCATCTCAACTTTACACACCACTATCGGGTCACCCCTCAGCCTCGTTTTTTCCTGGGTAACAGATCCAGCCATCAAATCTCTTCCTAACCTAGGCCCTTAATGGTTGAAGTGGCAATATTCAACTGTAACAAACACAAATAAGACCTTGCCTCGAGCAAACTGGTTGCCACAACAGTGATTATTTAATAAAGCTTTAGTGAACGTGAAATGCCTTGGGAAATCTTTACCTTTTGGAAAGCATTAAACTAATTTGAATTTCCTGAATTGGTGAGTGTCCATAGAATGGCCAGTACACTAGCCAAATGGCCCTGCAAACTGTACAAATGGCAAAAGAAACCAAGCATGTTGCAAAATAATCTGTCCATGTATGCAGGCTTGTTGGAAATAATCTTCATTACAGTATTCCCATATTATAACTTTAAAATGTTCTGAACAAAAGGAATGATCGTAAAATACCCAAATTTAAATTAGTAACATCAAATTGTTGAACACTTCTAATATTTCAAATATTGTATTTTAAATTTGATAGCACGTGTCGCCTTTTTCGAAATAGAGATTTATAAAAACACAAGATCCAATACACCTCTTCTTATTTGCACAGATAAACAAACCAAATCCACCCTTACTTTGCAACTTGTTTATGAGCCAACTGAGTTGTTTCTTTGAGACATTTGTCCAGCTAAGGTCTAGAATGATGGGCTGTCTCCTGATGATCCCACTCAGCATTGTTGGAGTGATCGATTTGCAGCGACTCAAGTTAATGGTGGTCCATAGCCGCTTGTCACAACACCTGCAAACAATAAGAAATTAAGCCAGCCGGTGAAACCATTCAGTAGACTGGTTAAAAGTTATCAAATAAGCATTTTGACAAAATACCACCATTATATGTAGTCCCAGCAAATAAAAACAGCACATAAATTCTGTACTTAAAGGGATGCCAATTCTTATTACATCAGCACAGCTTTCAAAGGCAATTTGTAACACTGGCCAGAGGTTACATTAAAGTACAAAAGCTAAAATGTAGCACAATGCAAGTATTCACATTGGAGATTGCAAGACTCTCTCTCCAATGTGAATACTTGCATTGTAACTCCAAACGGTGTAGTTCACAATTATTTAACTGCATGCAAGTTCACAGAAATTTGGAACGTATATTGGAAACTCGGATATCTTGGGATTGGAAAAATGTCTATGAAGCTTTGATAAATATTATTACAATTATCACATAATATTAAAATAACTTTTCCAATACTTGACGATCATTATAAACCATATTACTGTGCAAGTTAGCATCAAGCAACTATGAAAGTGTGATAAAGAGCCCAATACTAAGATTGTGCTGTGCAAAATGTGCATTCAATTACCATCTCAAAATAATAATGCAGATTTAACTACCAAAATTCATATATTCCACAATAATGGCATTAGAAAGCCAAGCCAAGGTTATGTTGTCCACAAGTTGTTGGTATTATTCAATTTAGAGGTACAACAGTCTTAATTTTAAAGACAGATTTCTAAAAGTATGCATAGCGATGTATACTTTTAAAATTTTAGATTAGGTTTAGGTGTGTTAATACTAAAAGCAATAAAAACTCAGGTCAGTTGCACTTTAAAACTGCTTAATCACAAATATTGCTGAGGAATCAACTTGTACAGCGGATCGTCAAATTTCTGTTCCACTTCTGTTGGTGTTTTTGCCTCTGCTGACCCGAACCATTGTAGTGCAGCAGCAGTAACTAAAAGGGAACTGAAGCAATTTTGGTGCATTTTCAGTTTTGTGATGCTGCAATGAATACGCAAATACATTTCTGGCCAATGTGGTGATACCCACATTTTTAGGATATCATGTACAAATGCGTTTGACACTTATTTATTATTGACAACACTCATTTCCAATTCCTTGAGCATGCAATGGTAAAACTGAACTGTAATCCAAAGTTCACCAGCATGTGGCAGCATTTATAAAGCGGCAGGAAATTGTGCAGCAAGTTAGCTGACCAATTATGTCCCAGATCCAATGTCAACAACATGCTGTCTTTACAGTCACTTCATGCCATTCTGCTCCTCCAAATGGCTGTCACTAATAACTTTTACAAGTAAACATTGTATAAATGAGTCATTTTAAAAACACATTAATTTCTTTGAATTCAATTTTAAAATGTATGTAAGTGGTTCATTCTTTGATATTTCTTTAAAAATCTATTTGGCATATCTTGGTCTCTTTTATATTTTTATGAGCTATATTAACATTAAATTAACTGGGTCATGGGAATCCTTTCTCCAAACAAAGTTTCCTTTTTTTCTCCTGGATGAAACCCACACTGACGCACCCTCTCCAGCTGTCAAATTATGAAAATTAAGATGTGTACCATTAAATAACAAAGATTTCAACATACAATTTTTAAATAACGTAGCCAGCGTGGAAGAAATAATGAGACAACCCGAATAGTTGATGAGCAAAGAGTGCAATAATGCCTTCAAACTGTTACATTTTGGCTCAACTGCTCCAAACTTTTCTTAACCACTATATCACCTTTTACCCTCTCGAGACCTCTCCACAGCGACCCTGACATTATAATCAAACCCGCCAACAGGGGAGGTACCATGGTTGTCTGGCGCGCTGACCTCTACCGGGCTGAGGCCAGGCGGCAACTCTCAGACACCTCCTCCTACTTATCCTTGGACCATGATCGCACAGATGAGCACCAGGCCTTAATCTCAAACACCATTACTGATTTCATCACTTCTGGCTGTCTGCCTTCCATAGCCTCCAACTTTTTCGTTTCCCAGCCCAGCACAGCCAGTTCATCTTCTCCCCAAAATCCACAAACACAACTGCCCTGGCAGACCCATTGTTTTTACCTGCTCCTGTGCCACGGAAATGATTTCCACGTACCTCGACTCCATCCTATCCCCCCGGTACAATCTTCCCACTTCCTCCAAGTCCAAGGCATAGCTATGGGCACCCACATGGGGCCCAGCTGTGCCTGCCTCTTTATAGGGTACATTGAACAATCCATGTTCCATGCGTACACTGGTCCTATCCTCGAACTCTATCTCCGTTACATTGATGATGACTGTATCGGTGCTACCTCCTGCACCCATGCAGAACTCATGGACTTAATCAACTTCACCACCAATTTTCATCCTGCACTCAAATTTACTTGGACCATCTCCGACACCCTCCCCTTGCATGATCTCAGTCTCCTTCAGAAATAGACTATTGACTGACGTCCATTACAAACCCATTGACTCCCACAACTATCTCGACAACACTTCTTCCCACTCAGCTTCCTGCAAAGACTCTATCCCTTACCCCCAATTCCTCCATCTGCGCCCAAGATGAGGTGTTCCATACTAAAACATCCAAGATTACCCAATTCTTTACCGAAAGGGGACTCCCCTCTCCCATCATAGATGAGGCCCTCACTCGTGTCTCCTCGGTACCCCGCAGCTCTTCCCTTTCTCCCCCTCGTCGCAACAGAGACGGAGTCCCCCTGGTCCTTACTTTCCACCTTATCAGCCGTCGCATACCACACATAATTCTCCAAAATTTCCATCACCACCACTAGCCATATTTTTCCATCTCCACCTCTTTCCGCCTTCCGCAGAGACCATTCCCTCCGCAATTCCCTGGTTAACTCGTTCCTTCCCACCCAAACTACCTCCTGCCGAGGTGCCTACCACTGTAGCCGCAGAAGATGCAACACCTGTCGCTATACCTCCTCCCTCGACTCTGTCCACGGACCCCGACAGTCCTTTCAGGTTAGGCAGAGGTTCACTTCCACCTCCTGTAACTTCCTACTGTATCCGTTGCTCAAGATGTGGACTCTTATACATTGGCGAGATCAAATGCAGACTGGGCGATCATTTCGCGGAACACCTTCGCTCAGCCTGCGTGAACCAACCTCATCTCCCGGTTGCTGGACATTTGAATTCTCCTTCCCATTCCTACACAGACCTTTCTGTCCTCGGTCTCCTCCATTGTCAGCGTGAGGATTATGGGCCTGTCGCACTTAGGCGATTTTTCAGCAGACTGCCGGCGACTGTCAAGTTGCCAGCAGTCGCCTGAAAAACCGGCGACTGAAATGGCAACAAAGTGGAACACACACACACACCCCCCCGCTTGCCCAGTCTGAAAAAAGACACATCGCGATGAATAGGAAGGTTGGCGCTGTAATTAAGACGGCTAAAGCATAGTGTATGGTAAGTCCTTTAAATGAAGGGGAGAAGGAGTGGAGACAACTTTTAAGAACCCAGTGATACATGTCTGTGAAGCTCTGCGGACATTTAGCGTCACCGGTCCATTATCCTTGGTTATGAAAAGGACTGCTTACCTATTTTTTACCCCCCAATGAGCCAATGAATTTCACCGGTCAGCACCGGCTACTACCTATGAGAACCTTCGACCTCCTGGCGACCCACCTACAGTACGAGAACTCTCGCTACTCTCAATTCGCGGCGACCATAATGAGGCCACGACTAGTTCCCAGAATGCAGGAATTCCTCGCAACCATGAAGGTGACTCACCGGCAACTACCCGAGAATATGTGGTGACTGCATAGTCTCCTGCAGTCGCCTAAAAAGTCACCCAAGGGGGACAGCCCATTATCCCTAACCACTCTGAAGAAGGCTCGACCCGAAACGTCATCCATTCCTTCTCTCCAGAGATGCTGCCTGTCCTGCTGAGTTACTCCAGCTTTTTGTCTATCTTTGGTTTAAACCAGCATCTGCAGTTCCTTCCTGCACATATCACCTTTTATCTTTCATACATTGGAACTCTTCCAAAATCGTTCCCCATACCTCATTCTTCATTGTGCCATTTACCTATCACAAGGACCCTTGCACTGAGCACATGGCCAAAATACTTTTATTTTTGTCTTTACTTTAACCTCACCATGATCCTTTGAGTTATTTGCATTTGATTGCAGTTGATCGCCAGCACAGTGAGCCCAGCACCTACAGTGTGCTTCGTCTAGACAAGAACCCTCACCAGCACATCTACTCTCAGATCACCAGCGTGGATAAAGCAGTGTGTGCTTGGATGAATCAGTTGGTCATTGACATAAATGTTAAAGACTAGGCTTTCCAATACACTTCCTTGGAGTAGTCCAACACTTCGAAAGATTTTTCTGAATCTGACATAGGAACAGTTTTTCACAAATATGTGGACTAACTGGACCAGCTGACTGTCCTTTGCCATCTTATAGATCTTCCAAAGCAACATTCGATTATTGACAGAATCGTCTGCTACTGAGGGCCTGATAGGTGATCACATTGTCAGGAGTCTAGAGTGTGGTTCCACTTGTGGTTTGTGGAAATGATAAATCAAGGGAACTATCCAAAAGCTCACCTGATCCGAGGGATCATCACTCGGATTCAGCAGTGCAGTTATGCATATTCATCTCCAGACATTAAGGTGTTTACTTTAACCTCACCATGATCTCAGTTAGTCTCAGCAGCTAATCCCTTACCACTGATCCCAATGTATTTGTCTGTTCAGTGTGAGCTTTTACTGTTATGGACTGTGGAACTGCAGGTCTTTACACAAACTGAAATGGAAAAGGTCATCGATGACATGAAGTGGGTTTTGAAATAGCTTACTTTACATCCCTCTCATTCCAGTTTCTTTTTCTACTGTCTGTTTGAGGTTTGTCATTTTCAAGTAGTAGGTGTGTTACTGTTTATCTGGTGTAATAGAGGTTTGCTACATTTTGTGGGGCTTGTTGCTCAGCTATTTAACTGTCAACCAAGCTTTCTTGCTGTTGTGAAATGTGTGATTTCTTTCGGTTCCTTCAATCATTATGTTCTGTCAGACCAACTGAAAGTTTTTTTTCCTTTATGTGATAGAGTCTTCTGCAAAAGGATTTGTACACTGTCAAATCAGTGGCCAGGCCCAGTGCGAGTCACAGTATCAAATTTGCTCAACAACTGTGAAACTGGCAGTGTATTGCACCTAATTTATAAACCACTGTTTCCTGTGTGAGCGCATATCTATTCACGATCAGGTCCTCCACACTTACTCGTGTAACTCCAGTACTGTGTGCACTTGCCCAGTGTGGGAACACTGTGCCTATGCAAAATAAAACTAAAACATTGGCTGTGCAAGGGCAGCTGCAGAAACACCACATGCTGTTTCTGCCAATGGACAACTTCATATTGTGCATCCTCACTGGAAAAGCATCACCAAAAACATGTTTGACTATCAGCATCGTTGCACCCAAAAAGGTGGGGCAGTGGAAGAAATCATTGATAACAAATTCTGGGTTTCTGTAGTTAGAAAGCATAAATGCACATGTCAAATCTACTGTCAGTTCACAATGGCAACTCAACAATTGTTGGCATCATTAAAATCACATATTGCAACTGAATAAAAGTCCAGTACTTCTTGATCAAATCTCCCGCCTTCCTGATTAGCGGCAGATGAACTTTGTGGAATCTTTTGCAATAACAAAGGGGCAGCCCGTAGGCCACCCTTATTTTTGTTGTTGTTAGTATTACTTAAATAGTAGTAGTAACAAAGTAGTAACAAGCTTCTGGGAGGAGAAATCCCTCCTCATTTTATAGCCAGTGACAAACCTTTATTGGAATTGATATTGGTACTGGTTTATTATTTTTGACTTGTGTTCGACATAGTGAAACACTTTGTTTTGCATCCTATCTAATCAAATCATGTAGACATAAAATGCTGGAGTAACTCAGCGGGACAGGCAGCATCTCTGGAGAGAAGGAATGGGTGACATTTCGGGTCAAGACCCTTCTTCACACTAATCAAATACAATTACAATCATGCCCCACATAAGTACAGCAGGTAGTGTAGAGAAAAATAACTAGAGTGTGGAACAGTGTTACAGCATTCCAATGTTACTGCCGCAGAAAAAGTGGAGATTTAAAAAAGTGCAAGGGACACAGGGGATCAAGGGAGGTTAGCCTGTGTAATGGACTGCACTGCATCCACATCTATCTCCACTACTCCAGTTTAACTTACCATGTTCTCCTCTGATGCTTCCCAATCTGCTGAGTTACTTTGCGTCTCTGTCTCCAAGGCAAGTAATTTTTTCCGTAAATAAAGAGACTAACCCTTGACATTGTACCCAGATGTAGTCTTACCAATCTACTACACAACAATAACAGCTTTAACAGCATGCGCTAGGTAATTAGCTTGATTTCAGGTGATTTACAAGAATAGAAGCATCAATTGCGATAGAAATGGCAATGACACCAGCACTTACCCTACCTAAATTCAGACTCCAGCCACTTATTACCATCAGTGGCAGAACCCCATTTATGTAAACACCATATCTGAAAAAGATGCATTTTGGAATTCCACTCCAAAAACCACAAATGCAATAGCAAAGGATTTGAAAATCAAATCTCTCATGAGGCATGATTTTCCCCTCACCAACCAAAACATCTACCATGCTGCCAACTGGCCTGTCTCTTATATTCCCTTAAGTATAAATAAAGTCATTCACTGAGGTATCCAAAGTATAACTAGTTGTACAGTTAAGTTAATCCATTATTTGTTGGAGTCACAGTGAAGTATATATCACTTAGAAAGGCAAGCAACAAGCACAAAGTGGTAGCATGACTATGAATCTCTTCAAAAATAGATTTATATACAATTATTACACAGGACTGAGTTTTCAGAGCAGCCCGATGTTGAGATGATGCAATTGCATCTCAAGGACATTCAAGTTCTTTTATACAAATGAGTACAAAGATAGGGTTGGTTTATTTTATCAATCATATGACAAATTATATGTACAGTTCAGCATTCAGAACTGTTTTGGTTCAAGTTAAAAATCAAGCAAACAAATGAACAATGTTCTAAGTGCATTGCAGGATATTCCACTGGGCTTTGGTTAGCAATGTGAGAATTACAATGGCTGGGCATTTTTTTGATTAATTAAAATGAAAAATACATTTTCAAATGAATTAAACCTCAAGAATGTTAATATTTTAAAATATTACTTCTTTTTGCAAAAATATTAACATGCAAGCATCTAACGGCAGCTCAAAAGTGTAGATTAGCATTGTGTTAGAAAACAGTTATTTATTCACATAACGTACTGGAACTAAAAGAGCTTGCAAACCTCAAAACTATTATCCAATTATGTTATTTGCTTCAAAATTCTCTCCCCCCAAATAACCATACTATTAATGTCCTTTGGTGTCTGTTGAGCGGGAAAGGATGAAGTTCCTGTTCTAAAACTGGAAAGTATCAAAAATACTTTAGATCTCAAATCCAGGTGCTATGCAACATCCATCTTATTCCACTCTACCCTCAAAGCCGGGTTTCTTAACAGTTTCTAAATATAACATGAACAGACACTGCAGCTCAAAATAACCTTCACATAATGGTTCAGGAGCAGCTTTCAGACCAGCTATTGAGGCATTACAGCACATTTCTCCAGTGTATATCTGAGTATATCACTGAAGCTGGAAATAAGATTTCCTGCTCCCTCCATGCCTTGCAATGAAACAGAAACCCTATATTAATGGTGGACAAGGGATTTAATGGTCATTAAAGCACGTTCCGTAATATAAAACACCAACACATATAGCTTAGATTTTCTTTAAATAGTGCACATTAATTTTATGTCATCCTGAAAAACAACTGTTCAGGACACTCATCAGCAACTGGAGTCAAGCTGGCCACAAACTCTTATCTGATATTTGAAACCAAGACTTACAAGGCAAAGATAGAATTGTGACTAGTAAACAATGAAAGACTCTATGCAGCAATTCTATTTATCTTAAAAGACAATGCTAAAACCCAACAGCAAAATATTACATCACATGACCAACTACATCTGACAAGATGAAGCAAAATATCATAACGCAATGCACAACGTCACAAGAGATCTAGCCAAAGAACTTTAAAAAGTAGAACCGTGTCTGTGGCAGTCAAAAATTAGCCATCAACTTTAATCCCATCTTTCCTTACTGGGGCTTTTAAATGAGAAGTTTTGTGCTGACACCAACCAAAACTCCCTGCCCACCATCCATTCCCACCCGATCCTTGACTCCTCCAATAGGAAAACAGGTCCTTCCTATTTACACTATCTAGGCTCTCTCTCCTCTCTCCCCCCCCCCCCCCCCCCCCCCCCCCCCCAAGACATATCCAGTCATCCATAATTTTAAATGCCTAACAGCATGCTTGTTAATCTACTTCACATATTTACCAACAATATGTTATATCAATAACTAGTTTTGCATAATATTTCAACATCACCTCTTTGCCATTAAATTCTATGATTCAGCTACGAAAAGGAGCAGCCAGTATACATTATGGCCTAAACGGCTACATTTAAGGGTCAAAGGGCATTAATGTCAAAGTCCATTCACATATAAAAAATGAATCATCAGAATTACCAGGGTGCATTTAAGTCTTGATGATTTGTGAAAATGAATCTCGAGTACTTCAAGATCTGTTTTATTATTAAGATTGCAGAGATCAACATTGGGAATTTTGGTGCAATCTTTTTAATTTTTATTGATTGTCAAATCTATCAGCAAGTCTTTAACTTTTAAGTTATGCATAGGTCAACACTGCAAATGCAGTATGAATCAATGAAAGGCAGGGGTTCCATTTGGAACAGCCACAAGTAGCTTTTAATTTCTGTCATTCTTATGGCATTGGAATGCCTCATAATAGCAATGCCTCAGCCGCACAGATCTACAGCACATCCAGAGTTTCATGGCATTAACCCTGTAGTCAGCAACAATTAAGGTACAAATGGCTCAGGTTGAATAATTCAGTTATGATTGGCATAAAATGAACTGAGAAAAATGTATTTTTCAAGTTAATCCTCTAAATGGACTACTGGTTCTCCACCCTCTGATCAGGTACATTGTTTGGGAAACAGTAACCAGTCACCTCCATATGTAGAATGGTCATATTGAGCAATTGATTGAAATGATTGAAAGGTAAAGCATGGAAACAGGCCCTTTGGTCCACCGAGTCCACACTGACCATCGATCAACCGTTCACACTGGTTCTATGTTATCCCACTTTCTCATCCATTCCGTACACATTTTACAGAGGCTAATTAACCTACAAACCCGCATGACTTTGGAATGTGGGAGGAAACCCACGCAGCCACAGGAAGAACATGCAAACTCCATGCAGACAACACCAGAGGTCAGGATTGAACCTGCCTTTGGTGCGGAGGCAGCAGCTCTACCATCTGTGCCACTGTACAGCTGTAAATTAAAATTTAATCTTTCAAAAATCATTCTCTACCCCACACAAAGGAAAGATTTCTTCTAGCATCTTTAAAATAATGTTGACATACCCGAATGGAATACTCTGATTTATCAGTGTAAAGTTCATATTTTAACCCAAATTGTTCTTTTTAATTTCACATATTCTCAGATTAAATGTTACTCAAATTTCACACAGTTTCAGTACAAAATCATCAAAAGGCAGTAACATTCAATGCAAGACTACATTAGAATGTGATTCAATATAGCTAGAGCAAGAAGCTAACTGGGAAGAGAATGGGTCCCCTTATGGATCAGTGAGCTCTTCCATGTGTGGTGCCACGGGAGAGAAATGTCGTAAATGAATACTTTTTATTTGTGACATATGTAATGTGGACACAGACATGGTACGTAGGGAAAATCATGGAAGAGAACAGTCCCAAAACATGTCAAAAACATGAAAGAGAATTTGTCAGCATCCGATGCATCCTAGTCTTGAATAGCTGATCCCTTACTTCGTGACCCCTGGTTCTAAACGCCCCTTCAGTAATTGTCAACTCTGCATCCATCCTGTTAAGACCCATAATTTTGTGTGTTTCAGGGAGATCATCTTTCCAAATTCTACAGGAATACAGTTTAGGATGTTTAATCTTGCCTTACAGGACAATCTTCACATCCCAGTAATCAATCTAGTCTGGTAAACCTAAAGTGCACTCTCTCCATTGCAAGTATATCCTTCCATGGGCATGGAAACCAAATCTGTACACAATGATGCAGTCACACCAGTCCTATAATTATAGTAATAAATTATCATTCTGGTAGTTAAAACCCCTTGCAAAATTCAGAGTTTGCTTTTCCAATTACTTGCAGCAACTGCAGATTAACTTTCAGTGATCTCACAGCAATCTTTCTGGATATTTGAAAATGTTTAATATTATTAAGCCATCAATGCTAAACTTTCTGAAAGGAACATTCAACCTTTTGCAACTGCGTTACTAACAGTCTCCAAAGTACACCATGATTTGCATTCATTACATATCAAGTAGAACACAATGAGTAATCCTCGGAGATACTTGGTTAAAAATACATATATGCAGCAGATATGAACGAAGCAGATTACTAAAGATCCTAGCTACACTTTGATTTTTGATCCAATTGTTCATGCATGCGACACAACATATTGTGCGCACATGAAAATAAGATCTCCAAGAAATTGGATCTTTGTCTATTTTTGGTTGAGTATGTTGTTCTCTGCAAATTGAATTTCCCATAAACATGAGAAATTGGCCAAATTGTCAATTTGCATTAAGGCAAGTTACACATTAGGGATCAGTCAATATCTTTGCTGTGGCACTAGCATTCTACACTCCAGAAATAGCCACACTTCGAGTCAAGCTACTCCAGTTAAAACTGGAATCTAGCCAATGTGGACAATTGCCCAGGTATGCTCTGTTCACAAAATCCAAACTGGCTAATCAAGTTTACTTGACGCCGTCATCAATGGTACTATTAAGTGGCACTTAGTCATCAATAAACTCCACATCAACACACACATTGGGTCTTACAGGACTTCCTCAATCCAAACCTCATCGCAGTCTTGGCCAAAACACAAGACAAAAGACCCAAATTCAAAAATACAAGTCAGCAGTATCTGCCTTTAGCATCAAATCTACATTTGACCTAGTTTGGCATCAACCTGTGCTTGTTAAACTGAAATCAATGGGCATCAAAAGGAAAGCACTTGGTTCATAGCTCACAGAAATCAAGCTGGTTGTGGTGATCAGAGGACGATCACCTCAGCTGCAGGACATCATTGTAGGAGTTCCTTGGGGTAATGCCCCAGACTTATCTTTCTTCAGCTGCTTCCTCAACAACTTTACTTCCATTATATTGGCGGTGGAATTGTTTGCTGATGATTGCACCATTCTTGGCAACTACTAGGCAAATGAGATAGCCCTTATTTGAAGTCATCAAGTGCTGGACAACACTTGGGCATGAGCTAAAGATAATTGTCCAGTAACATTTGTGCAGCAGAAGTAGCAGGCAATGAATGACCAGTTGCAATAGGTCAAAATCTAACCAGCTTTCATTAACTCTCAGTAGCTCTACCATTGCCAAGTCTCCCAACATCAACATCATGGGGATCACCAGTGACCACAAACTCAAAAAACCATGGCAACAAGAAAAGGTCTTAGGAGGAGTATCCTACGTTAAGTGACTTCCTGACACCACAAACCCTTTCCACCATCAATGAGGCCCATTCCAAGAGCTTATTGCTCGGTCTAAATTCCTTCTCCAACAACACTGTGGGATTATGTTCACCAGAACAACTTTGGTATTTTGAGGTGGCAGTGCAGTCTCTTTTTCAATGGCAATTATGGATGGGCAATAAATGATGGCATTGCAAATAAAGTCCAAATCTCAGAAAGTGTACAATTAAGAAAACTGGGAATGGCAAAAGCCTCTAAAGACACTCTCCCCATGACAACCAAATAGTAACCACACGTAGTATAGCTGCACTGAAAAGGGCCGAGGGAGAGAATGAAGCTTAAAATTCACTCCGTCCCAGTCATAAGTGCATGCTATAGGGAAGATCCTGTGCATCAAGAAGGGCCAGGAGGTCACACAGAAGAGCACAATAGAAGTTGTTTCTGTGACATTCTTGTGATCTATCAGACTGAATCACACCCCTTCAGCAATCAAAGTCAAAGAGTCAAAGAGTCAAAAGAGTTTAATGTCATATGTCCCTGACAGGACAATGAAATTCTTTCTTTGCATAGCACAACAGAACATAGTAGGCATTGACTACAAAACAGATCAGTGTGTCCATATACCATTATATACGTAAATACACACATGAATGAATAAATTGATAAAGTGCAAATAACAGATGGAGGGGTATTAATGTTCATAGTTTTGTCCGAGCCACGTTTAATAGCCTGATCGCTGTGGGGAAGTAGCTATTCCTGAACCTGGTCGTTGCAGTCCTCAGGCTCCTGTACCTTCTACCTAAAGGTAGCAGGGAGATGAGTGTGTGGCCAGGATGGTGTGAGTCCTTGATGATGCTGCCAGCCTTTTTGAGGCAGCGACTGTGAAAGAACCCCTCGATGGAAGGAAGGTCAGAGCCGATGATGGACTGGGCAGTGTTTACTATTTTTTGTAGTCTTTTCCTCTCCAGGGCGCTCAAGTTGCCGAACCAAGCCACGATGCAACCGGTCAGCAAGCTCTCTACTGTGCACCTGTAGAAGTTAGAATCCTCCTTGACAGACAGACTCTCCGTAATCTTCTCAGGAAGTAGAGGCGCTGATGAGCTTTCTTAATAATTGCATCTGTGTCCCCGGACCAGGAAAGATCTTCAGAGATGTGCATGCCCAGGAATTTGAAGCTCTTGACCCTTTCAGCCATCGACCCGTTGATATAAACAGGACTGTGGGTCCCCATCCCACTTCTTCCAAAGTCCACAATCAGTTCCTTGGTTTTGCTGGTGTTGAGGGCCAGGTTATTGTGCTGGGGGCTGAGCACACAGCCTTGAGGTACTCCCGTGCTGATTGCTATCAAGTCTAACACATTTCCACTGAAGTAACATGGGTTCCCCACCTGAATATTGGCACATTATGTTGCCGGCAATGATTAGCATATACCAAGGGGAATTAATTAGCTTGCATTGGGAACTAGAATTATGAAGGTTCCTTTGGAGTTCCTTGTACCTGTGCCAACAATATTTCTTCCTGTCTGGCTGATAGGTGAGGCTGTCAGTCTCTTCTAACTTGTACTGTTCTTCATCTTCTACCTTATCATTTAAGGATGTGCAACTTAAGATGACAATGACAACTATAGGGTTCCTCCGAACGGGTGGAGAAAATAATATTCCATCTTCAGGATTCATATCGCATTTTCCACCTATATTTGTTTAGTCCTCCTTGCACATTCAGTTAGGCTACAGTATTTGGAGTGTATACAGATGCAATCCTTAAGCTATCTGGCATTACTAGCTACTGGAAATTCAGTAGCAAGGCCGTTCACAGGATGAAAGAATCCTGTTCTTCATTGCAAAAATGGTACTTGCTATGCTGAAGTTCTTCCGATCCACAACAAGCTGCATGTTGCAAGTTTTATAACTTCATTGCTGAAATCAAAACAGTCAAAATCATTCCTTAATGTCCCTTCCGATGTAATATTGAGCAAAGGAATTTGTGAAACCTGGGAACTGTCTTCAGTGGCCACTTGGAAGGATCCTGCTGTGAGAAAGTTGTGTCAACTTGACCTTGGCTTCCATGGCGAGAGCAGTCTAGGCACGTAAGTGTGACCAAAGGTCATTTCACAGAAAATCAGACACAGCCGTGGAAAAATCAAACCTGCAAACACATGGTCCATCAGTGTGGGAATCATCCTGGCCAGCCTAAAATAATGCTGAACAATCCATAGATGCTCGAAAACAGTCTGGAAGTAGGCATTTTAACTGCCCGCAAGTTATACATTATTAAAATATACTCTTGAGATAATTAGGTTGTTCATTATAAATTGATCTAGAATATTTCACACATACAAAGAAAGTACAAGTATTCAGCAAAGTGATTCATGAATATTAGGTATAATCCCATTTTGAAAATTTCCAAGATGACCGACAAGCCCAATCAGAATTCCCGACGGCTTATATTTCAGTGTACACATTTATCAGCATATCTATTTCTGAAAGGAATAGCACCTATACAGCATGGACGCAATGCACAGTATTCAGCTTCTAAGCTACCGAGCTGAAATATTAGTAATTTCACAAGCCTTATGATACACCTTCAATCAGACATTGTGCAACTCAGATTGCTAAAAGAAAATCATTTAATAAAGGTGGGTCATTATCTGATGATAACTTTTAAGACTCTTAATAGGATATGTTTTGCTCTTTACAGAATAAATTGGCAATGACCGTAAATTAAAAAAATGATATAGCTTACTTCACAGGGATATAAATGGAACTACTTCATAAATAAACAACTATAAAAGTTAGAAAATAATCAGATAGTTTACGAGTACAATGGATCAAGGATGCTTTGCGGATGAGTATTGTTCATTTATAATACATTGAACACTGCTAAAGATGCTTTTGTCTGCCTAAAAATACTTTTTTTTTTAAATCAAATGGGAATCTGTGTTGAAAGTTACTGAAAGAAGGAAGTATGACTGTCAAACCTATCCACAATAGCCCTTTCTTGTGATTCTCACTGAGCAAGCGTACAAATCCAAGCTGATTTCCTCTGGCCAGAGGATCAGGGTGGCAGCAGGAAAACAGTAAAATTGTATTGTCCCAGATATTTCCTTGGTTGAGATCAGCAAATAAAGCAAGCCTCAGACACTCCGATACAACTTCAATCAGGGAATGAGATTGCTTTATAAGCCATGCACAAGATCAAGCAATAATAGATATAACACTAGATGCACTGATAACTAAGCTAATAACTTCCAGCCTTGGATAGTTTTCTGCATGTACTACTTATAAATAAAAACTTGCAGTTAATTCAGTTAGCCATTTAAAACACTTTTCCAAGATTTTTCCAATAGCTATGGTATGAAAATTATGATGACATACACTTCTCATGGTGGATTGAAACAGCAAGAATAGATTCATATTAATACAAAATATAAAACGGTGGAAATGTTCAAGAGTTAAGAGACATATGATCTACAGTTCCCCACCATAACGTTTGGGACAGACCCATCATTTATTTATTTGCCTCTGTACATAATTTGAGATTTGTAATAGACAAAAAAATATCACATGTGGTTAAAGTACACATTGGCAGATTTTATTAAAGGCCATATTTATAGTATTTGGTTTCACCATTTAGAAATTATTGGTGTGTTTATACATAGTCCCCCCACCCATTTCATGGCATCATAATGTTTGGGACACATGGCTTCTGAGGCTTTTGTAATTGTTTAATTGCCTCCTTGATGCAGGTATAAGAGAGCTATCAGCACCTAGTCTTTCCTACAGTCTTACCATCACCTTTCAAAACTTTTATTGCTGTTTATCAACATGAGGACCAAAAGTTGTGCAAATGAAAGTCAAAGAAGTCATTATGAGACTGGGAAACAAGAATAAAACTGTTAGAGACATCAGCCAAACCTTAGGCTTACCAAAATCAACAGTTTGGAAGATCATTAGGAAGAAAGAGAGCACCGGCGAGCTTACTAATCGCAAAGGGACTGGCAGGCCAAGGAAGACCTCCACAGCTGATGACAGAAGAATTCTCTCTATAATAAAGAAAAATCCCTAAAGACCTGTCCGACAGATCAGAAACACTCTTTAGGAGTCAGGTGTGGATTTGTCAATGACCACTGTCCGCAGAAGACTTCATGAACAGAAATACAGAGGCTACACTGCAAGATGCAAACCACTGGTTAGCTTCAAAAATAGGATGGCCAGGTTACAGTTTGCAAAGAAGTACTTAAAAGAGCAGCCACAGTTATGGAAAAAGGTCTTGTGGACAGATGAGATGAAGATTAACTTATATCAGAGTGATGGCAAGAGCAAAGTATGGAGGAGAGAAGGAACTGCCCAAGATCCAAAGCATACCACCTCATCTGTGAAACACAATGGTGGGGGTGTTATGGCCTGGGCATGTATGGCTCCTGAAGGTACTGGCTCACTTATCTTCATTGATGAATTCTGAAGTGTATAGACACATCCTATCTGCTCAAGTTCAAACAAATGCCTCAAAACGCATTGGCTGACGGTTCATTCTACAGCAAGACAATGATCTGAAACAAAGCAACAAAGGAGTTTTTCGAAGCTAAAAAATAGTAAATTCTTGAGTGGCCAAGTCAATCACCCGATCTGACATTGCTTTGTCCCAAACATCATGGTGCCCTGAAATGGGGAGACTATGTATAAACACTGCTGTAATTTCTACATGGTGAAACCAAAATGTATCAAAATAAAATCTGACAATGTGCACTTTAACCACGTGATTTTTTTCTATTACAAATCTCAAATTGTGCAGTACAGAGGCAAATAAATAAATAAATGGGTCTGTCCCAAACATTATGGAGGGAAATGTAGCCGTTTAACATTTCAATCAACAATTATTTTTCAACTCCTTGTTCTATACAGCAAACCTTTCTTTACAGCCAATTACATTTGCTGCCTCTTCAATAAACAATCAACAGTTCTCACCACAAAATTCACCACATATATACAGAGATAAATTCCTAAATATAACTTGCTAAGTGTATAAATAGTACTTAAAATTGCAAGTTTGCACCATATTTGTTGAGCAAATTATTTATCCAGTGATTTATTCAAAACAGGCCAAGAATTTTCCGAAAACCCAGTAATCTACATTTTGACTGTTTCCGCAAAAATTGAACTGGAATTTGTGATGTCATAATTGTCAAAAATAATACATTAAACAAAGCCACATGACAAGCCTTTCTACTTAATCAGCTGCCAGATATCATGTCAAAGTATGAGTGTAGACCAGCACATTAAAACAACAAGTTCAGGTATAATACGCAGAAGATAACAGCACAATTAGTAACTAAATACCTTCAGTCAGCGGAAAAGGGGGTCTCTATTATTAGACATATTGGAAAGACGGGGATTTGTGAAATGAGAATCTGATGGGCATTGGTTGCAAAGAGAAAATATGTAAGTGATAAATTAATTGGATTTGTGGCAGTCAGAAATTAGCAAGTATCCACCAAATTGGAATTTAAAAAAAGATTCCAGAATTGCTTTGATCTATGGTAAACGGAAGATTTGAAGGTAGTGAACAATTAATAAGAGTCCAATGCAAGTTATTCCTAATGCAGCTGCCCCATGAATAGAGTGCACACTTACATTTCGATGTTGCATGGTTTTGCAAATATGCAAACACTAGCCAGTCAAAGCTGAGCTATGAACTTTGATCAAATTGGAGGGGTAAAATTGAAGCCAAGGAATTTCAAACATAAAATTGACTACGTTTTTTTACTGCACTCAAGCACAAGATACTGAAGGCAGTATGATGCATTATTTAATACAGTATTGAAGTCAGTGAAATCAAACTTTATACATGGAATTCAACACCCACACCTTAAAATAATTCATGGACAACATCTACTCTGATGATGCTGAAAAAGTTGAGGTTTTATACCCTTAGTTTCTTGTGAGATTACACATTGAGCAAGTCTTCAAGTGAAATGGATAGAGGTGGATGAACATTAAATATTAGATGATGGTGTTGAGTTATACTGTCAATGCAGCCTATTGGCTGTTGCAATAGGTGGGTCATGCTAGATGCTGTAACAATCCATCTTCGCTGCATCCTATGCTTGGAAGTTTTGTAGACTCTTTCAGTTAGACTCAGATTGTTAGTGAGTATGCTGATGTTCTGTTGTTATTGGGAAACCAATCTGGTTTAAAGTCTGAGCTTAAATTTTTCCAGAGTCATGGTCTTGTTCACAATGAGATTCCGACATCAGACATTCAAATGAGAGTTGATAAAATACCACTTAATACATTTGTCATCGTGACTGAATAAATGGTGCATTAGCATAATTAATCGAAGTTTGGCCAGAAAACAAGAAACAATGCAGTCTTCAGTGGTCAGAATGGAGCCAACTAGTTGTCCACTACTCAGAATTGAAATTTGATCCACTAATTTATCTGCCTTTTATCATTTACATAGAAACAGAAAATAGGTGCAGGAGGCGGCCATTCGGCCCTTCAAGCCAGCACCGCCATTCATTGTGATCATGGCTGATCATCCACAATCAATAACCCGTGCCTGCCTTCTCCCCATATCCCTCGATTCCACCAGCCCCTAGAGCTCTATCTAACTATCTCTTTAATCCATCCTTTGATTTGGCCTCCGCAGGGAATTCCACAAATTCACAACTCTGGGTGAAAAAGGTTTGTCTCACCTCAGTCTTAAATGACCTCCCCTTTATTCTAAGACTGTGGCCCCTGGTTCTGGACTCGCCCAACATTGGGAACATTTTTCCTGCATCTAGCTTGTCCAGTCCTTTTATAATTTTACATGTTTCTATAAGAACCCCCCTCATTCTAAACTCCAGTGAATACAAGCCTAGTATTTTCAATCTTTCCTCATATGACAGTCCCGCCATCCCACGGATCAATCTTGTGAACCTATGCTACACTGCCTCGATCACAAGGATGTCCTTCCTCAAATTAGGAGACCAAATCTGTACACAATACTCCAGATGTGCTCTCACCAGAGCTCTATACAACTGCAGAAGAACCTCTTTACTCCTATACTGAAATCCTCTTGTTATGAAGGCCAACATTCCATTAGCTTTCTTCACTGCCTGCTGTACCTACAAGCCAACTTTCAGTGACCGGTGCACAAGGACGCCCAGGTCTCGTTGCACCTCCCCCTTACCCCACCTAACCCCGTTGAGATAATAATCTGCCGCCAAAGTGGATAACCTCACAAATCCTCCAAACAAACTCACTAGCTCCCAATGCCTCCTCCAATCCCTCAAAGACAGACAGGCTAGGTCACCAGAGACCCACTAATCCATTTGCAGAGTTGTACAAATTCTTCCACTACTGATACACATCTGTATTTCCAACATCTGAAGCCACCACCCTTCCTGATTTTGTGAAATTGTTTTTCACTCCTCCATTCTCAGAACAGTTACTAGCCATTCATCTGTCAGCAATCACTCACCGACATTTGCCCATCACCATCAGAGGTTCTGATTTAACTCAGAGCTGTTGATTCAACCAACCATCCTTTGTGTGAAAGATACATCTTCTAGATGCGCTGGGACACATCCTCAGTGATGTGACCTGGGGCCATCGGGTGTTTCGGGTCTCAAAACATCAGACACCCTCGCCCAGGCGACCCAGCCAGGGTTGATCAAGCCCCGACTTGCGTCCCAGCAGCAACCGCCCACGGATCAGCCCTCTTAATCCAAAGCCACCTAGAGGCTTTCTCTGCGGCTTCGCTTGCGGATTGAATAGACTCTTCTTTGCCAGCCCCGTAATGCCCAACTGGTTGAGGACTTTGCAGAGTGAGCGTCCTGCAAAGCCTCTACAGCCCACCTCGACGGGCTCATAGTATGTCTTCCAGCCTCTGTCCTGGCACATCACCACCAGTTCCTGGTACTTTGCGTGCTTCCTCTCATTAGCCTCTTCAATACGCTCTTCCCAGGGCACTGTCAGTTCCAGAACGATCAGCTGTTTTGTCACTTCGGAGGTGATGATCAAGTCTGGCCGGAGTGATGTTGCTGTGATGTGCTGTGGAAATTTCAGCTGTTTGCCCAGATCGACGTGCAGCTGCCAGTCAGTGGCTGTGCAGAGGAGGCCCGTCCTTGTTTTTGGTTGTGGTTGGGGCTTCTCTCCAGCTTTGACAAAAGTGATTGATTTCTTTGGGGTATGGTGGTGTTTGCTGTTACCGATGGCAGTGGCTATGCTCAGCAACCGCCTTGAGCACCTGGTCATGCCGCCACCGATAGCGACCCTCCCCAAGAGACTTTGGGCAGCTGCTGAGATGTTCTAATGATCCTCTTCCAGAGCAAAGTGGGCAGGAAGGTGTCTCGCTCTTGCCCCAGACGTGGAGGCTTGCTGGACTTGGTAGGGCATCGTAGACAGCTTGGACAAGGAACCGGACGCGCTGGAAGTCTGCCTGCATGATGTTTGACCAGGTAAACCTGCGCTGCGGTATGCTCTCCCTCCTTGTCCACGCTCCCTGAGACCCACCGTCCTGCTCACACGCTCTTCCTCCACACCTGCTCGGACCTCTTCCTGGATTAGTCTCTCTTTGCCCTGGGCCTTGCTAACCGTCTTAGGGAAGTATCCCAAACCCACTCTGCCAGTTGCCATGACTCCCATCAATGCCTTTTGCCTTAGGCGTGACTCTGCCACCTCCACTGCTTTCGCCTCCCTACATTTCTTCCCTGTTCTCACCTCAATGCCAGCCGATGACACCTTCTGGTCCCTGGAGTCCCTGTACTGCAGTGCCTCTCTTGTTCGCGCCACCATAAACTCTTCCGTGAGGCCACTGAATGGGAGCTGCAAGATGTTACTGGTCCCATACAGTGCAGCACTGTTGAGGCTGCGGGGAAGGCCAAGCCACCTGCGGAGAAAGCCGCTGATCTTCCTTTCGAGGGACTCAACTGTGGTCAATGGAACAGCGTAAACCAGCAGAGGCCACAGGAGTCAGGGCAAGATGGAATGCTGATAGATCCAGGCCTTAAATCTGCCTGGCAGACCTGACTTGTCGACTTTGGTGAGCCAGGCTTCAATGTCTTTGATGGACTTTTGAATGGCGGCAGAGTCTTTCAGAATTGCGACAAAAACCTTCCCCAAGCTTGTAACAAGTTGCTCAGTGATGGAGGGAATGGCAGTTCCGGATAGTAAGAAGTGGAATCTGTCAGTCACCTTCCCCAGCACCATGGACCTTGACTTTGTTAGCTTGAAACTCATCCTTGCCCAGGTGATAAGTTTCTCAAGACCTTGTAGGATCCACCTACTTCCTGGGACCGATGTTGTGGTGATGGTAAGGTCGTCCATAAAAGCTCTAATTGGGGGCTGTCGCACACCAGACTTGGTTAGGGGGCCTCTGCATTCCACCTCGGCAGACTTGGCCACCATGTTCATGGCAAGAGCAAAAAGAATAACAAAAATGGTGCATTCCGTAATTATTCCTTTTCCAAGCCGATGCCAGTCTGATGTTTCTGACCCAGAAGTCACCCTCAGCCTGAAATTATGGTAATAATCCAGGATCAGGTCCTTGATCTTGCTGGGAACATGGCGTCGGTGCCTAGGGCACAAATGAAATTCACACCAGTGGCCTCAAGGACAAAAATCATCGTTGGCACCCCGTGTACTGTTCATCCACTGCACCCATCTGAATATACCAGAGCTGCAACAATTCAAGAGCATTTATTTGACGCATGCACAGAAAATGAACCAAAATGATGAAACAATGACTTGCTGCATCAATTTCTTTGCAGTAATTACTAACATCAGGAAAATAAAATCTGCTCCCGAGTGAGATTATTGTATAATTCCTATTTTAATGTTACACAGCCTTTTTAGATGATTAACTGTGAGCCATACCCATAGTGATTTTTAATTTTTTAAAGCATCATAGGTCTAGCTCAGTTAATCATCTAAAAAAGGTTGTGTAATATTGAAACAGAAATTGTAAAATAATCTCAGTCAGCAGATGATTTTATTTTCCTGATGTTAGCAATTAAGTGTTTGCACTCTGTCATTCTAGATTGGTAGATCTATACCACTTAACAAGGCCCAGTTTCACACAATGTGGATTTAAGAAATATTTTCATAGGACAGATATTGTTTCAAAGGCTGGGATCAGCAAATCAACTATTTACAAAATTAAACATAGTGTGACACTTACTCAATTATTTAAAGTGCATTTTGCTCATTAAGATAAAATTTATGAAGGGATTTTTTCGCATGCAGAATTTTTAATCCAACTAATTGATCTCCTGAGATGCTGATCATGGAGAAAAGTGATCATTTTAGCAGGCATTTAGCAAACATCTTCAGTTTAGTTATTAATGTGTCTTATTTCCCTTCACTTTTATTTTCTCTGTTTGAAGTAATTTTGCTTGTAGCATTGCTTTTTTCTTTAGGTTTATTGGTTTCTGCTTTGCATTTAATTAATTTGCACCAGATTTCTCTTCAATTCTGTGCAAATTGTTATTTTTGCTAATGTAGATTAGAATGCCTTTTATTGTCATTCAAACAAACAAAAGTTTGAACTAAATTTTGTTCCCTGCAATCATAACAGCAAAAAACAAACAAAAAAAACACACAATTAACATTAGGTTCACACAAACCTCCATCACAGTGAATCTCCAAACATCTCTCTGTGATGGAAGGCAAAAGTCATATCTCTTCCCTGTTCTTCTCCCGCCGTCAGGCAGTCAAACTGCTGTGTCGAGGTGATCGAGGCTCTTGATGTTAAAGCCCCCGGCGGGCGATGGTAAATCTCGCGGCCGATTAAACTGCGCCGGGCAATGAAAAGCCCAGCGACGGGCCGATTCAAACCCCCGATACGGGGCGGGTGAAGTTGCCGTTGCCAGAGACCTGCGAGCTCCCGATGTTAACGTCCACAGGGCCTGCGGCCGAAGCCTCCGAAGTCAGCCAGCTCCGTGATGGTAAGTCCACAGGCTCTGCGATCGGAGCCATCAGATCGATTCCAGTTGGAGGCCGCCAGCTCCACGATGTTAGGCCCCAGCGAAACGGAGACACGACAAGGAAAAGGTCGCGTCTCCATTCAAGGAAGAAATTTAAAAAGTCTCCCCCACCCCCCACATATACACAACTAAAGATAAACCAAAAACGTACCCCTAACAAGACAAAAAAAGACAAAAAGAAAAAAAGACAAACGGACTGCAGGTGAGCCGCAGCTGATTAGGCAGCGCCACCACTTCCGTATACTGCTTAATACATGAATTCTAAGCGTAGATTAAATGTCCTCAAGGTGTTATGCTGAAAACTACACAATGTGCTGCTGTTGTAAATAAGTAACACCGATTTAAAATAGCAAGGTATCTGTCAGGAACCATTTAATACAAACTGTATTTGTGTGCAATACAAGTGGTTGTGCTATAATGTAATAGTTGCGCACCTAAGAATCCCGTTATTAAAAAAATCACTTTATAAAACCATGTTATAGAAAATCACTTTAGAAAAATGATTGTTTCATTGGGAAAAGGAGAGTGAGCAGCGAGGAGTTTCACTCCAAATAACAGATTCACTTGTAGGCCTTTCTAATAACTTTAAATTTACCTTTATTATTGCAAGCTAAAAAATCTAAAGGCTGCATAATACATTGTTAAAGAATACAATTGCATGTGTCAAATTTGGGGCTTATTACGGTAATGCTAATAAAATGCTTTCCAATATAATCAAAACTTTTTCGAGCCACAAAATGACTTCATACATTATGTAATAAGTGTAGAATTTAAGAACAAAACTGACTTGAATTTAATTAGTTAACACCCCGATTTTGTGGCAAACCTGCATGGCCAAATTTCATATTTAGAAATACATCTCAGCCAGCTTTGAAACCAGAGCGAGTTGGACTGGAAAATAAAGAAAGCTGTTTATCCAACAGAAATGATCCTTGATACTTTGTGCATTTCCATAATAGTTTGTTTCATTTTCCAAATCATTCTTCCGATCATTTTATAAATTAATTAAGTTAACCCAAAATCTCAAAGCATCTCCAAAAAACATAGGCAGCATCCCATTAACGGTTCCCTTTTCAGATTAACACTGATAACGGCAAATTGCTTCTTATTCAAAAACGTTTTTGTACAAATGTTACAAAAATAAATTTTCTTCATCAACTATGAAATCAACATCACATACTAACTTAAGGAACTATATTTACCTATGTTGCACTGATTTGACAACATTTCAATGGCTGATCCAGCCAAAAGAAATGTACATAACAGTTTGGAATTTGCGGTCAACAAGAGAATGGCACATCCTTTCACTGTGTTATATACTGAGTTTCTGGGGATATACAAGTGGTGACATTAGCACAGGAATGGGCTGGATCATGTAGCTCATTACCCCAATCTAGAATTGTTAGGAGTTCACTACCTACATCCATACAGGTACAGAGGGCCTGTCTTGAGTTCTGAGGCAATGCTTCCAGTCAGATTTCCACGTCAGGTCATTTGTAACCTGGGTAGACCCTGTATACCAGGAGTTCTATTCAAAATCCTTGGCAATAATCAGCATAATACAGAATAAAGAACTATTGGAGTAACTCAGCAGGACAGGAAAGATCGATGGAGAAAAGGAATGGGTGACGTTTCGAAACGAGACCCTTCTTCGGAAACATCACCCATTCCTTCTCTCCAGAGGTGCTGCCTCCCCGCTGAATTGCTCCCGCATTTTGTTTCTAGCTTCGTTGTAAACCAGCACCTGCAGCTCCTTCCTACACAGAATAAAGAACTATCTGCATTAATCCATTAATGGTGACAGTATTCCCTTTCAAACTACAAGAATGAAGTACCTTCACAGAGTTGCACAGTTAAAGCAGGAAATCTAAATGAGACTTGATTCACAAACAGAAAACGAAGAAGATTTGGAAAGTAAAAAAGTAAATACATTTAAACTTTGAAGGAAAGAGTTCCACAATTGGCAAATTACATTTTGAGAAACATAGCAATTGGCTATATTTATACAGTAATTATAGGTCCAACAATAAAGTACAACAATGAATGCAAAACACAGAATCGTACAAAGATTGTAGTGCAATCTAAAGTAGAGCAAAAGCAAAAATATATATTTTTTACAGTAACAGTACTTTTTTTTTACAGTACAGTAACAGAATAACTAGATGAGATAGAATTATTGGTAAGAATGCACGATACAGGAATGCACGAATGTTTGATACAGATCCCAATGTTTCCAGTGCTCCGTTCCATCATTGTTGATCTGGCTGATGAATGGTATCTCAGCTTGTTCTGCAATCCATCAGGTAATGGATCCGCCCATTACAAGTGATGGTACAGGAAGGCTCAAGATATGGCATTGGACCATAGATCTGAACATACTCCAAGTCTAGCCTTTCAATTTCTATGACATTATCAGACTTCTGCTCCTGCCAAAACCCAAAGTGTCTTTGTTAGTTTAAGACTCCTGGCTCAACTTGAAGTCATCCAAAATGTTGCTGTTGTGTTAATTTCTACCCAGATCTGATCATTCATCACATTTGGTTATGCAGAGGCTATTGTAAATTTCACATCCTGTTTTTTAAATCCATCTCTTTTCTTTCGACACTCTACCTTTGCCAGACATTGTTAAGCAACCAAAACCAAAGCTATGAAACATTGTTTAACCCCTCTACCTTTAAGTCTAACTTCTCCACCTTTGGATGTATCCATCTTTGGTCATCATTACCATATCTTCTGATGTTGGTTTCTTAATTTGTTTGACAATAATGCTGTGAAATACCATGTGCTCATATATACAAATTATTGGTGTTGCTGTTTTGGCTTCACGACTATTATCACAAAAGTATAAATTCAAAAGGATACAAACTGGAGCCTCAAGTATACGTTTATTCTATATTGCATAAAAATAAACTTAGAATGCTAACCTGTATTTGTACTTTTGAATTCCACACACAGAGTATGAGGAAAGAGGAGGAAGTTTGTTCAAGATGTGGAGTGTTTTTAGTTTGCCACAACTGAAAACTATTTGCAGTCTCTACAACAGAAAGACCAGTTCTCTCAGGTTACCTCTGGAGGTTACAACTCAGGCAATGAAATTGAAAGTTATCCCCAGTCTATTAATCATGGAATTACAGATCTAATTTACAGATACATTAAACTTGCCTCAAAGTATTTCCAACTGATTTATAAAGTCTTCTTACACTTAAGATAGATAAATTTAACTGAAAAGAAAGTCCCTGCAGATTACAAATCCATTGATCAAAGTAACAAAATTTAAATTTTATGATTGCTAGATTGTTAAATTATATCCTATATTTACTGCAAAATCAACTTTGTAGCAGATGCAGAGAACAACCAGAATATTAGTTTCTCAACTAAATACACAACACAACCATGTTAAAAATATTTTATTGTTCTGTCACTTGTATTAGTCACACTGAAGTTAATTCTGAATGAGGAAGAAATTTCCTCCTTTCTTATCCATTACCATCTATCAGCAACCATAATGAAGTTGAGCCTTTGATTACCAAGAGCAGGCTTCGATATCTAGAATTATTGCAGGAAATGTAATCAGATCACATTTCATTTGAACTTACAATAATTGGACATGGTACATAGCTAGAATGAAAAATGATACTTTGAACAAAATTGCAGCACATCTTGTCCATAGTAAATTCCATTACGTCATGGCTGTATCCATGGAATCTGCTGTCTCAGTTGTAACAAAGATTTAAACTCTCAAGGACAGCAGTATTATTTTACACTAAGACAGAAGACAATAATATGGGAAGAAGAAAAAAGCCAAGGCTTTATTTTCCCTATTTCAGTTGGACTAGCAGATAAATGACTTTGTTCAGTATTATCTGCATGTTTCAAAATAATTTAATCTGCAGAATACATTGATATGGAAAGTTTGTACAAACCCTGTAAAAAAGTATTTGCAAGATTGTATTAATGAAGGCATGTTGTGTCATTTTCTAAATAAACTTCACAGTGCCATGGTTATAAAATCAACTGCAGAGCCTCTCCAGAGTTTTTTGTTCTCGCAGTCAATAAATGTTTAAGAGCATTTTGGGATCATTCTCATATTAGGGCAGGATGTGGCCTTTGGATGACTCTGACAATCCTGCCGCAGAGGTTTGTGAACACAATCAAGTTTGAGTCAAATATAACATATTTTCTTGTTACAAAAGGAGGCCCTTCAGTCCATCAATTTGTGCTTGCTCAGGAGAATATACCTAACAACCATTCCTTCAACCAATTCTCCATAACTTGGTATCTCAAATGACGAGGTGCATTTTTTCTAATTAAAAAAAGTAGTCACTTGACCAACCAAAAAGTCTCAGGGATGGTAATGCCACTGTTTTCAGCAAATATAAATAGGCAGTGTCCAATAATTTATGACGCATGCATATAGGGTTATTTTTAGCACTGCAACAAGCAAGTAGTATGAATGTAAAAAGATCTTTATTGAAACATGTACCATTCAAATGATTTCAATAAATAAATGTTACAACAGAAGCATGCAGCTCTGTGGAATATGCGCAATATCCTTTGATTCAGTTCTACTTAGACTTTCTCTACCTGGTTTACTAGTCCACCAATAACTTCAATACATTCCATTTCTTCCTCATATCCAAATCAGAAAACGTTATCAAAAAGGCTGCCAATTTTCATTTATTTCGCTTCCTTAACTTTTCTATCCAGCACACCAGTGCCCAGTTCATAGCCCCTGACTATATTCCCCTCCATAATGTTTGGGACACAGACCCATCATTTATTTATTTGCATCTATACTCCATAATTTGAGATTTGTAATAGAAAAAAAAAATCACATGTGGTTCAAGTGCACATTGTCAGATTTAATTAAAGGGTATTTTTATACACTTTGGTTTCACCACGTAGAAATTACAGCAAAATAAATATATATATATATATATATATATATATATATATATATAAATATATATATAAATATATAAACACACATATATATATATATACACATACATACATATACACATACATACACATATATACATATATACAAATATATATATATATATAGACACAAACATACACACACATACGCATGTAAAAAAATAGTCCCCCCGTTTCAGGGCACCATAGTGTTTGGGACACAGTAATGTCATGTTCATCACCAAGTTGCTGAGTGTCTTTTCTGGTGATGCTCTGCCTGGTCTGTATAGAAACATAGAAAATAGGTGCAGGAGTAGGCCATTCGGCCCTTCAAGCCTGGTCATTCAACTCAGTATCCTGTACCTGCCTGCTCTCCATACCACCTGATCCCTTTAGCCACAAGGCCCACATCTAACTCCCTCTTAAATATAGCCAATGAACTAGCCTCAACTACCTTCTGTGGCAGAGAATTCCAGAGACTCACCACTCTCTGTGCGAAAAATGTTTTCCTCATCTCGGTCCTAAAGGAATTCCCCCTTATCCTTAAACTGTGACCCCTTCTTCTGGACCGCCCCAACATCGGGAACAATCTTCCTGCATCTAGCCTGTCCAACCCCTTAAGTAAGTTTCTATAAGATCCTCCCTCAATCTTCTACATTCTAGCGAGTACAAGCCGAGTCTATCCAGTCTTTCCTCATATAAAAGTCCTGACATCTCAGGAATCAGTCTGGTGAACCTTCTCTGTACTCCCTCTATGGCAAGAATGTCTTTCCTCAGATTTGGAGACCAAAACTATATGGAATAAATATGGCTGTATTGCAGCCATCTTTAGCTTATGCTTGTTTTGGGGGCTAGTCCCCTTCAGTTCTCTCTTCAGCATATAAAAGGCATGCTCAGATCGGATGATTGACTAGGCGAATCAAGAATTGACAATTTTCTAGCTTCGAAAAACACCTTTGTTGCTTTATCAGTATGTTTCAGATCATTGTTTTGCTGTAGAATGAACCTCCAGCCAATGGGTTTTGAGGCATTTGTTTGAACTTGAGCAGATAGGATGTGTCTATACACTTCAGAATTCATCAATGAAGATGTGAGCCAGTACCTTCAGCAGCCCTACATGCCCAGGCCATAACACCCCCGCCATTGTGTTTCACAGATGAGGTGGTATGCTTTGGATCTTGGGCAGTTCCTTCTCTCCTCCATACTTTGCACTTTCCATTGCTCTGATATATGTTAATCTTTGTCTCATCTGTCCACAAGAACTTTTTCCAGATCTATGGTTGCTCTTTTAAGCACTTCTTGGCAAAATGTAACCAGGCCATCCTATTTTTGTGGCTAACCAGTGGTTTGCATGTGGCAGTGTAGCCTTTGTATTTCTGTTCATGAAGTCTTCTGCGGACAGTGGTCATTGACAAATCCACACCTGACTCCTGAAAAGTGTTTCTGATCTGTCAGACAGGGCTTTGGGGAATTTTCTTTATTATAGAGATTCTTCTGTCATCAGCTGTGGAGGTTTTCCTTGGCCTGCCAGTCCCTTTGCGATTAGTAAGCTCACCGGTGCTCTCTTTCTTCCTAATGATGTTCTAAACAGTTGATTTTGGTAAGCCTAAGGTTTGGCTGATGTCTCTAACAATTTTATCCTTGTTTCTCAGTCTCATAATGGCTTCTTTGACTTTCATTGGCACAACTTTGGTCCTCATGTTGATAAACAGCAATAAAAGTTTCCAAACGTGATGGAAAGACTGGAGGAACGACTAGGTGCTGAGAGCTCTCTTATACCCGAATTAAACCTGAGCAATTACAAATTCATGTGATTATGAATAAACACAGCTGTAATTTCTACATGGTGAAACCAAAATGTATAAAATTGGCCTTTAATAAAATCTGACAATGTGCACTTTAACCACATGTGATTTTTTTTTCCCCATTACAAATCTCAAATTGTGGAGTACAGAGGCAAATAAATAAACGATGGGTCTTTGCCCCAAACATTATGGAGGGCACTGCATATACAATACAGCTACTAGTACAATACCTTATAAAACCCTAATTTCTGCGAGGATTACATTCCATTCTGGTTGCCAAATTTGTCACATTTGTTCACCCAGAGAGTTGTGAATCTGTGGAATCTCTGCCACAGAAGGCAGTGAAGACCAATTCACTGGATGTTTTCCAGAGAGTGTTAGAGTTAGCTCTTTGGGCTAAGTGAACCAAGGGATATGAGGAAAAAGCCAGAATGGGGTACTGAATTTGGATGATCAACCATGATCATATTGAATGGCGGTACTGGCTCGACAGGCCTACTCCTGCACCTATTTTCTATGTTTTCTATGTTTCTATGGTCGTTCCACTTGGAAGGTAGTATAACCAGTCAGGTTTAGAGCTTAATGCTCAACCACTTGTTAGTGTGATAAAGCAGCATGCAGATGATAAAGATGAAAGCTTTCGACAACAGGCAATAGGTGCAGGAGTAGGCCAATTGGCCCTTCGAGTCAGCACCGCCATTCAATGTGATCATGGCTGATCATCCCCAATCAGTACTCCGTTCCTGCCTTCTCTCCATATCCCGACTCCGCTATTTCTAAGAGCCCTATCTAGCTCTCTCTTGAAAGCATCCAGAGAACCTGCCTCCACCGCCCTCTGAGGCAGAGAATTCCACAGACTCACCACTTTCTGTGAGAATAAGTGTTTTCTCGTCTCCGTTCTAAATGGCTTACTCTTTATTCTTAAAATTGGCCCCTGGTTCTGGACTCCCCCCAACATCGGGTACATGTTTCCTGCCTCTAGCGTGTCCAAGCCCTTAACAATCTTGTATGTTTCAATGAGATCCCCTCTCATCCTAAACTCCAGTGTATAAGCCCAGCTGCTCCATTCTCTCAGCATATGACGGTCCCGCCATCCCGGGAATTAACCTTGTAAACCTACGCAGCACTCCCTCAATAGCAGGAATGTCCTTCCTCAAATTAGGGGACCAAAGCTGCACACAATACTCCAGATGTGGTCTCACTCGGGCTCTGTACAACTGCAGAAGGACCTCTTTGCTCCTATATTCGATTCATCTTGTTATAAAGGCTAACAAGCCATTCGCTTTCTTCATTGCCTACTGTACCTGCATGCTTACTTTCATAGACTGATGTACATGGACCCCCAGATCCCGTTGTACTTCCCCCTTTCCCAACTTGACGCCATTTAGATAGTAATCTGCCTTCCTGTTTTTGCTACCAAGTGGATAACCTCACATTTATACACATTAAACGTCATCTGCCATGCATCTGCCCACTCCCCAAACCTATCCAAGTCACCCTGCATTCTCATAGCATCCTCCTCATAGTTCACGCTGCCACCCAGCTTTGTATCATCTGCAAATTTGCTAATGTTACTTTGAATCCCTTCATCCAAATCATTGATGTATATTGTAAATAGCTGTGGTACCAGCACTGAGCCTTGAGGTATCCCACTAGTAACTGCCTGCCATTCTGAAAGGGACCCATTAATCCCTACTCTTTGTTTTCTGTCTGCCAACCACTTCTCTATCCATGTCAGCACTCTACCCCCAATACCATGTGCCCTAATTTTACCCACTAATCTCCTATGTGAGACCTTATCAAATGCTTTCTGAAGTCCAGGTACACTACATCCACTGGCTCTCCCTTGTCCATTTTCCTGGTTACATCTTCAAAATTTCCAGAAGATTAGTCAAGCATGATTTGCCCTTTGTAAATCCATGCTGACTCGGACCGATCCTGTTACTGCTATCCAAATGTGCGGCTATCTCATCTTTTATAATTGACTCCAGCATCTTCCCCACCACCGATGTCAGGCTAACTGGTCTATAATTCCCTGTTTTATCTCTCCCGCTTTTCTTAAAAAGTGGGATAACATTAGCTACCCTCCACTCCACAGGAAGTTAGACTGCAAGAATATCTCGATATATGGCTAGTTGGTCAAATATAAGGCAAATTGAATTTAATCCAGTGCAGAGCGAAGTATTGCATTTGGGGAGGGGCACCAACGCAAGGGTCTTTACGATAAATGACATGATAATGAGTCATCCAGTGCAAGAGGATGTTTGTTACATGTACACAGATACTTAAAGAAAACAGATGAATTAGATAGTTAAAAATAGAATCCTTCCCTTAATCAGCTAAAGTACATAATAGAAGAGCAAGGAGGTAATGCTAGATATGTCTACAACACTGGTTAGGCCATTACTGTGCATGGCCCTCAACACCACATGACAGGAAAGATATAACGCACTGGAAATGTTGCCAGAATTGGAAGATTGTAGGAAAGATTGGATGAGTTAATGTTGTTTTCTTTGAACCAGTGAAGACAGAAGTACAACTTAACTCTGGTATATAGAATTTTGATAAGTCTGAAGTGAGTAAACACGAAAGACCCATTTTCTTGAACAATTGGGTCAAAAAACAGTGGGATGAAATTAATTGGTATAATTATAGATAAGAAAAGCTTTTCATCTTAAACTGGTGGGGGTCCGGAAGTCCCAGTGCAAAAGGGTGCTCCTGCCTCATAGCTCGAGGCACTTATGTTCAGTACTGAAGTTGGATACTGTTTGTACTGAATTTGTATTTTGTCCCATAACTGTTGACTTCCATTGGGTACCTCAGTCTCTGCACCTCGAAAACATATATTGGCAGATCTATTGGCTGTTATGTTAACCCTTAGTAAGTGACAAAAAGAATCAAAGGGAAGTTGATGGCCAACTGAGATAGAATTAGTTGCAGGGCTACAGAGAAATATTAAGCAGAAGGAAATGGGACTGTTTGGATTGCTTTGCTGGGAACTGACGTAGGGTTGATGATATTTGGGGATAGGAAATACTGAATGTAACTTCAGCCTTTTCTGATCCTTTTCTATTATGCTTGTAATTATTAATCTAATACCCAGTAGCATTTTTTAGATCTGTGGCATTGAGTGACAAGATTGTTCTTTGTATAAAATCAATTTCTAATATTCAAAACTAAACATTTAAAAAAGTTAAACAATCCTGTTTCATCAGCTGGATATTTTTATGATTCCCAAAAAAAAGGTCGATGCATGTCGATAATCTGAATCGTCATTTCAAGCCCTTTGGAGACAGGAATAGGATGGAAACGTACGGTACCTGATCAGCAATTTTGAGTTGTCAAAAAAAAGTGCCACCAATTACAGAGGTGTGCGCGTCTTGTAGCAACTTTAAAATGTTCATTGTAAATATTACATTCTAGTCAATGTGCCCCAAGAAGATGCACGTGGTATAATCAATCTAAATGAAAGAAACTCAGATGGCGATATTTACAGTGCAAGAGGATCCACTGTTGGAGTCACGTCTGCTCAGTTGGTGGGGGCGCTGCGAGTCAGCTGCCCTGTCAGCAGCGTGTCCGTTATTTTGACCTTTACCCGTTTTTTTTGGTTTGTCTAAGTTTGTTTTGAGTGTTTCTCGGTGTGCCTTGTGTGGGGGTGGGTGTTGAAAAGGGGGAAACCGTTCTTCAGTCACCCACGACGGAGAGGCGACTTTTTCCATGTTGTTTCTCTGCCTCCCCTCTCGCGGCCTAACAGCTTGGATTGGAGCGGCCTTTCCTGGAGTCGGGCCCGGAGCACCAGCAGCGGGCGCAGCGTGGACTTTTTCCATCGCGGAGCAGGCGAACCCTTGCCGGGAGTCGCCATAGGGGAAAACAAATGGTCGGCACGGACTGGAAGGGCCGAGAGGGCCTGTTTCCGTGCTGTGATTGTTATATGGTTATATGGTTATAGTGCTCGATCGCTGGCCCATGGACTACGACATCCTGAAGTCACGGTATGTGGCGCTTCTAACCGCGGGCACGCTGTGGACTTTCCATTGCGGAGTCTGGGATCACTAGCCGGGGATCGCCGGAGAAGAGCTCCGATCACCAGCCTGCGGCCTATAACATCCTGAAGTCGCAGTCTCCATAAGAAAGTGCCGATTCGGGCACTCCAAGCCGCGGAGTGTGTTCAACCATTCATGGCCCCGACCACGGGTGAACGAGGGAGGAGGACTGGCTGAACTTTGTGCCTTCCACCACAGTGAAGAATGCTGTGGTGGATGTTTGTGTTAAATCTTCTTGTGTATTGTGTTTGTTTTAAGTGTATCGCTGCTAGTAAATTCATTTCACTGCACCTTTGGGTGTATGTGACTAATAAAATTGACTTTGACTTTGCTCCCTGCTAATTCCTTAGCCAGTGTGACCTTGCAGATAACTCCAGCTAAAGTCATTAGCAAAGTCATTGGATGCTTGACACAAAAAGCTGGAGTAACTCAGTGGGACAGGTAGTGCATCCGTGGATAACAAGGGAAATCAGGGATAGTATCAAAGCAAAGGATGATGCGTACAAAGTAGCCAGAAAAAGCAGCATACCAGAGGACTGGGAGAAATTCAGAGACCAGCAGAGGAGGGCAAAGGGCTTAATTAGGAAAGGAAAAATAGATTATGAAAGAAAACTGGCAGGAACATAAAAACTGACTGCAAAAGTTTTTATAGATATGTGAAGAGAAAGAGATTAGTTAAAACAAATGTAGGTCCCTTGCAGTCAGAAACAGGCGAGTTGATCATGGGGAACAAGGATATGGCAGACCAATTGAATAACTACTTTGGTTCCGTCTTCATAAAGGAGGACATAAATAATCTGCCGGAAATAGCAGGGGACCACGGGTCAAAGGACGAATTGAGTGAAATACAGGTTAGCCAGGAAGTAGTGTTGGGTAAATTGAATGGATTAAAGGCCGATAAATCCCCAGGGCCAGATAGGCTGCAACCCAGAGTACTTAAGGAAGTAGTTCCGGAAATAGTGGATGCATTAGTGATAATCTTTCAAAACTCTTCAGATTCTGGAGTAGTTCCTGAGGATTGGCGGGTAGCAAACGTAACCCCTCTTTTTAAGAAGGGAGGGAGGGAGAAAACGGAGAATTACAGACCAGTTAGTCTAACATCCGTAGTGGGGAAACTGCTAGAGTCAGTTATTAAAGATGGGCTAGCAGCACATTTGGAAAGTGGTGAAATCATTGGACAAAGTCAGCATGGATTTTCAAAAGGTAAATCATGTCTGACGAATCTTGTGGAATTTTTTGAGGATGTAACTAGTAGCGTGGATAGGGGAGAACCAGTAGATGTGGTGTACCTGGACTTCCAGAAGACTTACGACAAGGTCCCACATAAGAGATTAGTATTCAAACTTAAAGCATACGGCATTGGGGGTTCAGTATTGATGTGGATAGAGAACTGGCTGGCAAACAGGAAGCAAAGAGTAGGAGTAAACGGGTCCTTTTCACAATGGCAGGCATTGACTAGTGGGGTACCGCAAGGGTCCGTGCTGGGACCCCAGTTATTTACAATATACATTAATGATCTGGATGAAGGAATTGAAGGCAATATCTCCAAGTTTGCGGATGACACTAAGCTGGGGGGCAATGTTAGCTGTGAGGAGGATGCTAGGAGGCTGCAAGGTGACTTGGATAGGTTGGGTGAGTGGACAAATGTTTGGCAGATGCATTATAATGTGGATAATTGTGAGGTTATCCACTTTGGTGGCAAAAACAGGAAAGCAGACTATTATCTAAATGGTGGCTGATTAGGAAAAGGGGGGATGCAGCGCGACCTGGGTGTCATGGTACACCAGTCATTGAAAGTAGGCATGCAGGTGCAGCAGGCAGTGAAGAAAGTGAATGGTATGTTAGCTTTCATAGCAAAAGGATTTGAGTATAGGAGCAGGGAGGTTCGACTTCAGTTGTACAGGGTCTTGGTGAGACCGCACCTGGAGTATTGCGTACAGTTTTGGTCTCCAAATCTGAGGAAAGACATTCTTGCCATAGAGGGAGTGCAGAGAAGGTTCACCAGACTGATTCCTGGAATGTCAGGACTGTCTTATGAAGAAAGACTGGATAGACTTGGTTTATTCTCTCTAGAATTTTGGAGATTGAGAGAGGATCTTATAGAAACTTACAAAATTCTTAAGGGGTTGGACAGGCTAGATGCAGGAAGATGTTGGGGAGGTCCAGGACAAGAGGTCACAGTTTAAGGATAAGGGGGAAATTCTTTAGGACCGAGATGAGAAGGACTTTTTTCACACAGAGTGTGGTGGGTCTCTAGAACTCTCTGCCGCAGAGGGTAGTGGAGGCCAGTTCATTGGCAATATTTAAGAGGGAGTTAGATGTGGCCCTTGTGGCTAGGGGAGCAGAGGGTATGGAGAGAAGGCAGGTACGGGATACTGAGTTGGATGATCAGCCATGATCATATTGAATGGCGGTCAAGGCTCGAAGGGCCGAATGGCCTACTCCTGCACCTAATTTCTATGTTTCTATGTCTATGTTTCTATTTGTGGAGAGAGGGAATGGGGGACGTTTCCGGTCAAGATAGGATCACCCATTCCTTCTCTCCAGAGAAGCTCTCTGTCCCGCTGAGTTATTCCAGATTTGTGTGTGTGTCTTCGGTTTAAACCAGCATCTGCAGTTCCTTCTTACACATTGGATGCTTGAGTTATTTTTCATTACTCCTTGCTATGCAGTCTACCTTTTAATGCAAGGTGTCAAGGTGGAACTAGGACTATCTTTGCAACATCTTTCCTTCATGAGCATGATTTCACAAATTAAGAACTGGCAAGCAGCTAGTTTTTCTTGCCAAATTTGAAAGCTTTGAAGCTTGTAACTCCAGAAAGTCATTTTGGTATGATACGATAGACCTTTATTAATCCCAATAGGGAAATTGATGTACCAACAGTCATAAAACACAAAATACATGAAGCATGAAATTAAAGTAACGAGTGGAAGGGATTGGGGATGCGCAAATATTGGGGGGGGGGGGGGGGGGGGTCAGAAAGAGGAAGGGTTGTACAGTTTGATAGCCACAGGGAAGAAGGATCTCCTGTGGCATTCTGTACTGCATCTTGGTGGAACCAATCTGTTGCTGAAGGTACTCCTCAGGTTGATCAATGTGTCATGGAGGGGGTAAGCTGTATTATCCAAGAACCTCTGCAGTTTGAGGAGCATCCTCCCTTCCAAGACCACCTCCCATGAATCCAACTCCACCCCAGGACAGAGCCAGCCTTCCTGAGGAATTTATTAATCCTATTGGTGTCCACAGCTTTCGCCCTGCTTCCCCAGGAAAGAAGATGGCATTGGCTACCACAGATTGGTAGAACATCTGCAGCATCTTACATTGAAGGATCGGCGCATTCTCAAAAAGTACAGCCGGCTCTGTGCCTGCTTGTGCAGGGCCTCAGCCAGTACAAGTTTACTGTCCAGGTACACTCCTAGGTATTTGTACTCCCTGATAAACTGCACATCCACACCATTGATGGAGACAGGGGACAGGGGTGTTCCTCTACTCTTAAAGTCCACCACTACTTAGTCTTGTCGGTGTTGAGCTGCAGGTGATTCAGCCCACATCACTCAACAAAGTTGTTGACTAAACCTCTATATTCAGCTTCCCTCCCCTCACTGATGCGGTTTACAATTGCAGAATAATCTGAAAACTGCTGCAGGTGGCAGGAGTCAGAGTTATATCTGGTCTGAGGTGTAGATGGTGAATAGGGAGAGAGAACTATCCTGTGGGGCACCTGTGTTGCTCACTACCATGTCCGAAACAGTTCTGTAGCCTGACATATTGTGGCACCTTCAGAAGGGCAAGTGATTAAAAGTTCAATATTCATGTATGCTACTAACTGATTCACAGAATCAATGGGACATTGATTTCAATTCCATTACTCTACAACTGAGTTTAAGCAATACTACAGGGAAGTATGTGGTTCTTTGACATATCAGCCAGAGCACAGGGAATGTTCAGATGTAATATGGCCATCTTGCTTAAATGTAATTATTTCTTCAACACTTCCTCTCATCCTGCTGCTTGTAAGGACTCCATTCTAATTTCAATCTCCCACGCTATCTGTTCCCCTTTTAACATCTTTCACACTATTTCTCCCGAGATATCTTTCTTTTTTACTATAGTTTTCCTTCCACTGCAGTTGAAAGAGATCTCACCTACAAATGTTTCATTTTTCACAATCCTGCTCTTTTATCTAGAGCAAGGTTAGAAGTTCCCTTTGTCCTCGTTTTACACAAATGTTTCTTTTCAAATTATCCTCTATTAAGTATCATGATCTTCAATGTTCTGCCACCAGCAGACAGCACCTTTTATCCTATCAGCATTCCAAAGGAAAGATTAATTCTATGACCTATATTACTGTTGCATCCGTTTCTCAAGGGCCTTTCAAATGTAACCACAGGAAACACATTAGGTGGAAGGTATGTGCTCTGGATATTGGCAAGTAGCAGCTTGGTGTGCTGAATGGCTTTGGTTTTGATTACTGTAGTGATCCATGGGTTAACTAGTCTTCATAACCATGCAGGTCCTACTTTCATGTGATACCTCCTGGCCATGACTGACTTCGGCCAGCAGGTAGACCTTTCCATGAAGGATTGGTTTCATGGCATGAACCAATCAAAAGTGCAAGGGATGAGCATCTCGCTGGATATGTGCCTGTTTGCAGATAAACAGTTCGCCCATACAATCCCTACATGAGTCTCACACAAATAAAATGCATCAACTATGCAGAGGCCCTTTTTATGCCCAACTGGACTGGTCTTAACCTCAGGCACCCAAGCTACTATTTCCCCCTTTAAAGGACATTATGAATAATGGTGGGAAAGGGGATGTTTAGGTTGAGGTTAAGGCCAATATCATTGACTTTAGTAAAGCAAGGATTTTAAAAATAAATCCTGATTTTGACATTTCTTTTTTTTTGGTGAGACAGTTCAAAGATATTTTTATTTTTGAGATGAGATTTGTAAAGTTTGAGGTAGTTTTCGTAAGCATGGGGTATTAGTTGTCCCAACCACAGCAGCATTGATAGTAAGAATAACAGTGGTATGATAGTGGAAGTTCGTGTAAGGTAAGGTTAGTATAATAAGGTTAGTATTTGTTTTGTGAAGATTTTAATGAAGAAGTTTGTGTACAACCATTGCCATAAGCATTAAAAAGGTGTCATTCCAATGTGTATACACACACACATATATATATATATATACACATGCGCACACACACACAGGCAAAGACATCCAGTGGTATGGAATGCCAGGAAGGCAAGAATCCTAGTAACATGATGTTGTGAGTGGCACTAATAGGAAAAGGTGGAGGCTGCTGTCAACTTGATCCAAATATATCATTGTTAAATTATTTGAACTGAAAAGAAAATGTAGACAGTGAACTATCAAATGTTAACAACCAGTGAGGTTGTTAACATTTCACCCAAGTCTGACAACGGCTATCTGATTAAAAAAAAAGGCAATGTCAATGAAAGGCATGTGGTCAGGCTTAGTAAGTCTGCAATGTTAGAAAAGGATAATGAAGTGGATGAATGTAGTGAGGATAATATAGATGAAGGAATAATGAGTTGGATGTTATAGGTAATGAAATTGCTGGTCCAGTTATGATGGCAACAACCTCCCTTATATAAGTTGAGGATAATGACATAGGTTCTCACAGTAGATTGATTTGTAGTTCACAATTAATAAGCGAGGCCAGTTACCTGTGGCCTTATTATATGGGGCTGTAAGAGCAATCCTATTTAAAAATTAAACAGTGAATTAAGCAGAACGATCCTCTTTCACCTATTTTATCATGATCATTAGAGCAAAATAGGAATGGTCATGTTAAGCACTTTCTTAATGAGATCGCATTTATGAGCAATTCTCATAAGGGCATGGAAACCTTAAAATAGTGGATATATTTTTGTGGTAGGGTGCATTTCGAAACACTAAGAGAACAGCTGGCTGTCATGATGGTCAAAAATAAGATTTTTATCTATAAACCAAGAAATGGAAGATTAACAATATAGAATTGATTTTATTACTCCAGGGTCATATGAGAAAAACATGGGAACCAAGATTAACCAGTGCATTGGGAGTTTTAGTGAAGATTTTGATCTAAATTAGTTCAATGATTGTGGACAAGACCTGGACGTATTGTCAGCTGGCACACAAAACATTGGGGCAGTAGAAACAAGGACGGCCATGTTTTTAGATCCTGGCAGTAAAAATGCCCCAGATGAAGAGGCATGACAGAATTGTAGAACTGTTGTGAAACTGGAATAGTTCGATTTTGAAGAACTTCAGTTTGTAGATGTAGATGGAAAAGGATGACGCAATTTTCAAGGTGGTAAACACATCTGCAGTCATTGATATTGCAGTTCGGTTTGAAAGTAACAACGACTCTTTGGGCGAGGTCTATGTTCAGTAGACACGCAAATGTAAACATTCAGAAGATACCATTATGGATCATTGCTCGGCACAGTTTGTAAGCTTTTACAATTTTGCAAGGGTGTGTGGAATGGCCCCTTGAGAATGATTTTACTGAACTTTAAGATCACAACATTTAGAGTTTTTCTTCACGTGTTTCAATAATGGGACTTACTGGGCCCATTAAAAAAAATGCTGAACAATTAAGTTTTATACTTTAGCTGTTTGATTCTGTGGTTGTGTTGGGTATTTGCTCCAGAGTTTTTCTACTTTTATAATGTTTTAAACCTTATTCTAAAGTTTCTTCTTATCTTAATTTAACATTAACACATACAAACTAACTAGGCTGGTCTTTCTCTGCTCAGTACCTCTACTTTGGTATCTGGTTTGGGGTTCTGTTATTTTAATTTTGTTTAATGTTTCTGTTCCTGTCTTAACATCTTGTTAGTGGTGACCCAATTCATAGATGACCCTCATAAAAGTCGACAGAGATATCAGTTTGTGCACTTTATTCTAATAGTCCACCTGTTCTTTCACCTTTTCCCTTTAGCCAGTAACCCACTAGTTCTTTCATATGGCGGCGGCAATTCACATTGTACTTTTCCCAATTTCACATGCTGCAATCAGTACTCAGTGTGGTTTTCTCCACACTGGGAACAAACAAAAAACAAATACAGATTGAGTGACCACTTTATAGTATACCTCCATTTCGTAAATAATGGTGACTGAGAGCTTCCAGTTACTTGCCACTTTCTCTATCCCATTCCGATTCTGACATCTGTCTTTGGCCGCTTACACACTGTTTTGCCAAACCCCAGTGTAAGCTTCAAGTACAGCATATCATCTTGCAGTTGGGAATGCTACAGCTCTGAACTCAACATCAAATTGAACAATTTCCAGAAACTGTTTCTTCAGTGTATTAAAATTAGCCAGTTCTGATGAAAGTTCACATTAACAGTGAATTAATTGATTTAATAAACCATTACAATAGAGCTTAATCACCAACCACTTACTAACCATCATGAAAATTTAAAGCTGACCATAACAGGGGTGGTAATTGGTTCTCATATGAATCACAGCAAGAAAGCCTTACACTTGATGTTGATAATTATATTATAACAGCATTTATATTTAAACCTGTTCTCATTGAGAAATTAACAGTAGATGTGGGATCAATAGCGAGACATTAAGATAATGGTGAATATTGGGCTAATTGTAATCATCCAATTGTCAGGTACAGGTGTGGTTTTAGTGTTGCAAACCATTACTTCAACCCATTAATCCCTCTGCCATTTGGTTCCTCTTATTTTTCGTCTCTCCCTCAATGTCGCTATCCATCACACACCTCGTCATTCCCTCTCACCACTTTACACTAGCCATTTCCTCTGCACACTTGCAATCATGATGTAAGATCTTGACCTGAAACTTCAACCATTCATTTGCTCCACAGATGCCCCCTGACCTGCTAAAATCCTCCTTCAGTTTGATTTTAGCTCAAGATAACAGCATCTGCACCCTCTTATTCTCCAACCCAATTTCAATTGTCAGTTTATCAAAATGGCAGCATTAAAATTTTAATGCAAGCTATAAATATATAAATTATTACAACAAATATTTAAAAAAATCATAGTGACAGCATTTTCTATTTTATGTCATAGATTCTTAGCCTATATAAGCTTGAGCAAAAAAAAACCTGACAATTTGTGGATAATCCAAATGGTTCAATCTAGGTAAATTCACATTTGCCTCTTGTTAAAGCTTCAACATTTGCAATAACAAATGTTCACATAATATTCTTGCAAATTCCCCACATTAAACTTCAGAACACCACATAATTCAAAGGTAAATCAGCAACTATAGCGTCTAAGTAAACAGAGTTATCCACTCATATTTCAACAGTATTGTCACCAGTATTTTACACAAAATGATTTCATATTTTCTCAAAACACAGAAGTCATCCATTTGGCCCAGTGAATCTGTTGAGATTGAATATTATATAATCTACAATTTTAACTTCCCCTGATCCTCCCACCATAAAGGCAATTTACAGTAGCTAATTAATTTAACATCCAGCACAGCATTGGGATGCAACAGGAAACTGGAGCACCCAGGTGAAACCCACATAGCCAGAGAGAACATGTAAACTCCACACAGACAGTACAAGAGATCAGACCATAACCCAGGTAGCCACACTTCATCACCTGGAGTGCCATCTTGCTACCCAGTGTAACTGCCCAAATTATAATTGGTCAAAAGGTAGATCACAAAATTACAGTACATTTCTCAGTGTTGACACTTACCACTTATTCCACGTCTTGCATACTCTCATACAGATGCATAGGTCCCTATGGCTCAGGTAACTGAATATTGCCAGCCACACCTCTCTTTGCACCACATGTTCTGATCCACTGGTAAGTGGTAAAGAATCAGGTTCAGGGCTATGAGGTGGAGGACGAACCACATGTCTCTCCATTTGAAATGGCTTGGGAGGAGACTGCACTGGAAGTTTGCTTAGTATCCGAGGACGAGATATATTTCCAAGACCCTTGTGACAAAGCTGACTGGATGGTCCATTTTTCTTCTTCAATGAAACCTCCACTGTCCTGAAGGAGTTTTTTTGAATATTTTCTCCTCTTAAGGAATAATAGTTATTTTCACCAACTTTTGAAGCCAAGGAAAGCAAATTAGATTTTGTATTCCTTGCATTCTCTTCATCTTCATCTTCTTCTTCCTCGTCATCCTCTTCACTAAAAATGTCATTGGAAAATCTTCTGAGCTTTGACCTTTGGCTATCTGTCTTTGCAATGGACCTCGGACTAGATTCCCCACTGCTTCCTTCGGATCTCTGTAGACTGGATTCCGAACCAGAGCTAGAATCGGAGTCAGAATCTGAACTGGAGCTGGAGCTGGTAGCTTCATTTCTGTTGACACGTTTCATCATTTGACGTATCCGTTCTATCCTATCTGCATGCTCTGACCTTTCAAGGTGGTTTACTTTATTAGATTCTTCAGAGTCTGGAGTTACTTTCCTTTTCTATGGAACAAAAATCAAATTTAAATAGTTAAGTAAAATAAAATATACATTCAAATTCTGAACTTCATAATCACATAAAATTTGACAGTATTCAAAAAGAGAAGACACAAACTTCCAAATAATTGTTCTTTACAGCACTCAATAAATTAAGAATGTAACCGCCCCTTTCTGACTAATGATTACAATTTTAAGGTTTGCATCAACAGAATTTGCAATGATTTAAAAACATATTTTTCTATGTATATATGAAATTCCTGCCAAAGTTTGACATACGTCAATCAACTTGGGAACCAAACCCAGTGCATCCATTTTTATCTTATGTCTGTTGTAATTAAGATGCCTAAGATTATAATTTACCTCAAAATTGCTCACTTAAATTTTATACAGTGGCCACATTACAATCAGCAACGTTGGTTGCACCTGCTGAGGAAGAGATACTGACCAGCAAACCATGCAATTATTATCATCTAACCTGAAGTACAGGCTTAATCACAATGCAGTGATCATTAATACTGCACATATAGGACTGGAAATTTTGTTTTGATATTAATCTCGGTATTAGGGGTTCAGTATTGATGTGGATAGAGAACTGGCTGGCAAACAGGAAGCAAAGAGTAGGAGTAAACGGGTCCTTTTCACAATGGCAGGCAGTAACTAGTGGGGTACCGCAGGGCTCAGTGCTGGGACCCCAGCTATTTACAATATATATTAATGATCTGGATGAGGGAATTGAAGGCAATATCTCCAAGTTTGCGGATGACACTAAGCTGGGGGGCAGTGTTCGCTGTGAGGAGGATGCTAGGAGACTGCAAGGTGACTTGGATAGGCTGGGTGAGTGGGCAAATGTTTGGCAGATGCAGTATAATGTGGATAAATGTGAGGTTATCCACTTTGGTGGCAAAAACAGGAAAGCAGACTATTATTTAAATGGTGGCCGATTAGGAAAAGGGGAGATGCAGCGAGACCTGGGTGTCATGGTACACCAGTCATTGAAAGTAGGCATGCAGGTGCAGCAGGCAGTGAAAAAAGCGAATGGTATGTTAGCTTTCATAGCAAAAGGATTTGAGTACAGGAGCAGGGAGGTTCTACTTCAGTTGTACAGGGTCTTGGTGAGACCACACCTGGAGTATTGCGTGCAGTTTTGGTCTCCAAATCTGAGGAAGGACATTATTGCCATAGAGGGAGTGCAGAGAAGGTTCACCAGACTGATTCCTGGGATGTCAGGACTGTCTTATGAAGAAAGACTGGATAGACTCGGTTTATACTCTCTGGAATTTAGGAGATTAAGAGGGGATCTTATAGAAACTTACAAAATTCTTAAGGGGTTGGACAGGCTAGATGCAGGAAGATTGTTCCCGATGTTGGGGAAGTCCAGGACAAGGGGTCACAGCTTAAGGATAAGGGGGAAATCCTTTAAGACCGAGATGAGAAAGACTTTCTTCACACAGAGAGTGGTGAGTCTCTGGAACTCTCTGCCACAGAGGGTAGTTGAGGCCAGTTCATTGGCTATATTTAAGAGTGAGTTGGATGTGGCCCTTGTGGCTAAGGGGATCAGAGGGTATGGAGAGAAGGCAGGTACGGGATACTGAGTTGGATGATCAGCCATGATCATATTGAATGGCGGTGCAGGCTCGAAGGGCTGAATGGCCTACTCCTGCACCTAATTTCTATGTTTCTATGTTTCTAATCTCGAATATTACTGGAGCCACCTGAAGCTGCTTCAAAAGGATCTTCAAAAGAGCCCTCTTGACAATGAAAACATAAATGAATAGAAAGTGGTTTATGCACTCTTTCAATGTCTCATTATATTTTTAATGTAAGCATGTCTAATTATGATGAAAATAAGAATAAGGGGTAAGTTTTAAGAATAAGGGGTAAGCCATTTAGAATGGAGACGAGGAAACACTCTTTCACAGATAGTTGTGAGTCTGTGGAATTCTCTGCCTCAGAGGGCGGTGGAGGCCCGATCTCTGGATATTTTCAAGCGAGAGCTAGATAGGACTTAAAGATAGCGGAGTCAGGGGATATGGAGAGAAGGCAGGAACGGGGTACTGATTGGGGATGATCAGCCATGATCACAATGAATGATGGTACTGGCTCGAAGGGCCTACTCCTGCACCTATATATATTGACCATTAAGATATTAACCATTATTTGTTGCTCTCTGTTACTTCGTACAAAATTATATGGTTTTTACTAATTTAAATTAATGTGTTAAAAACAGATAATGTTTAGAATTCATGCTTGGAATTGGATGGAAGCAGCTGGAAATGTGACAGATTTGCAAAATAATTTAATGCATTTTATATCAGGTTGATGGGATAATCATGTAGAATCTACTTGAGACTTTGTTGTATTAGTGTCGAGATAGTGATTGAGATTGCATTCAACACCACCAGCCAATATTTCTGATACCATGGACCAGTGTGAGTATATTAAAAGCTTAAGCGCTAACATGCTTTGCTTCACATTTAAAAGTGCGATTGCAGTAATAAAATTGAGCTCAATGGAAGAAAGTGAAACATTAACCAAATCAAACTTTGTTAAGAAAACAAGCAGCTGATTAAGGGAATCTGCAATAAAACTATAATATGCACCAAAATTTGCTCAGCATGGAAAGGTGGTTGAATTACTGTTTCAGATGAGCAAACTTAAGATAATGGTGGCTCAGTAGTGACATTTTAGGCTGCGTGTCAATTTTACAATTTCCTTTCAAGGGGCTTAAGAGATGTCTTTGTTAATATTTATCTCAACTTCTAATAAAATAATTATTTAGTCATCAGCACATTGATGTTGTGGCAATCAGTGAAACATGGTTGCAGGAGGGCTGTGATTGGAAACTAAATATTCCAGGATTTTGTTGCTTCAGGTGTGATAGAATTGGAGGGACCAGAGGTGGAGGTGTTGCATTGCTTGTCAGAGAAGATATTACAGCAGTGCTTTGGCAGGATAGATTAGAGGGCTCGTCTAGGGAGGCTATTTGGGTGGAACTGAGAAGTGGGAACGGTGTAGCAACACTTTTAGGGGTGTTTTATAGACCGCCAAATGGGGAGCGAGAATTGGAAGAGCAAATATGTAAGGAGATAGCAGATATTAGTAGTAAGCACAAGGTAGTGATTGTGGGAGATTTCAATTTTCCAAAAATAGACTGGGAAACACATTCTGTAAATGGGCTGGATGGTTTGGAGTTTGTAAAATGTGTGCAGGATAGTTTTTTTGCAGCAATACATAGAGGTATTGACCAGAGAAGGGGCAGTGTTGGACCTCCTGTTAGGAAATGAGGCAGGTCAGGTGACGGAGGTATGCGTTGGTGAGCACTTCGGGACCAGTGATCACAATACCATTAGTTTCAATATAATTATGGAGAGAGTCAGAACTGGACCTAGGGTTGAGATTTTTGATTGGAGAAAGGCTAACTTTGAGGGAATGCGTAAGAATTTAAAAGGAGTGAATTGGGACATTTTGTTTTATGGGAAGGATGTAGAAGAGAAATGGAGGACATTTAAAGGGGAAATTGTAAGAGTACAGAATCTTTATGTCCCTGTTCGGTTGAAAGGAAATAGTAAAAATTGGAAAGAGCCATGGTTTAAGGGAAATTGGACACTTGGTTCGAAAAAAGAGAGATATCTACAATAATTATAGGAGGCATGGAGTAAATGAGGTGCTAGATAAGTATAAAGAGTGTAAAAAGAATCTTAAGAAAGAAATTAGAAAAGCTAAAAGATATGAGGTTGCTTTGGCAAGAAAGGTGAAAGTAAATCCAGAGGGTTTCTACAGCTATATTAATAGCAAAAGGATAACGAGGGATAAAATTGGACCATTAGAGAGCCAGAATGGACAGCTATTTGCAGAGCCAAAAGAGATGGGGGAGATACTGAACAATTTCTTTTCTTCGGTATTCACCAAGGAGAAGGATATTGAGGTAAGGGAAAAAAGTAGAGTAGCTATGGAAACTATGAGATTCAAAGAGGAGGAAGTACTGACACTTTTGAAAAATATAAAAGTGGATAAGTCTCCAGGTCCTGACAGGATATTCCCTAGGACATTGCGGGAAGTTAGTTCAGAAATAGCAGGGGCTATGACAGAAATATTTCAAATGACATTAGAAAGGGGAATAGTGCCGGAGGATTGGCATACTGCGCTTGTTGTTCCATTGTTTAAAAAGGGTTCAAAGAATAAACCTAGCAATTATAGACCTGTTAGTTTGATGTCAGTGGTGGGCAAATTAATGGAAAGGATACTTAGAGATAATATATAAGCATCTGGATAAACAGGGTCTGATCAGGAACAGTCAACATGGATTTGTGCCTGGAAGGTCATGTTTGACAAACCTTCTTGAATTTTTTGAAGAGATTACTAGGGAAATTGATGAGGGTAAAGCAGTGGATGTTGTCTAGATGGATTTCAGTAAGGCCTTTGACAAGGTTCCCCATGGAAGGTTGGTTAAGGTTCAATCTTTGGGTGTTAATGGCGGAGTAGCAAGATGGATTCAACAGTGGCTGAATGGGAGATGCCAGAGAGCAATGGTGGATGGCTGTTTGTCAGGTTTGAAGCCGGTGACCAGTGGGGTGCCTCAGGGATCTGTGTTGGATCCACTGTTGTTTGTCATGTACATCAATGATCTGGATGATGGGGTGGAAAATTGGATAAGTAAGTATGCAGATGATACTAATATAGGTGGTGTTGTGGATAATGAAGTAGATTTTCAAAGTCTACAGAGAGATTTGGGCCATTTGGAAGAGTGGGCTGAAAGATGGCAGATGGAGTTTAATGCTGATAAGTGTGAGGTGCTACATCTTGGCAGGACAAATCAAAATAGGGCGTACATGGTAAATGGTAGGGAATCGAGGAATTCTGTGGAACAGAGGGATCTAGGAATAACTGTGCATAGTTCCCTGAAGGTGGAATTGCATGTAGATAGGGTGGTAAAGAAAGCTTTTGGTGTGCTGGCCTTTATAAATCAGAGCATTGAATATAGGAGTAGGGAAGTAATGTTAAAATTGTACAAGGCATTGGTGAGACCAATTCTGGAGTATGGTGTACAATTTTGGTCACCTAATTATAGGAAGGATGTCAACAAAATAGAGAGAGTACAGAGGAGATTTACTAGAATGTTGCCTGGGTTCCAGCAACTAAATTACAGAGAAAAGTTGAACAAGTTGGGTCTTTATTCTTTGGAGCGCAGAAGGTTGAGGGGGGACTTGATTGAGGTCTTTAAAATGATGAAAGGGATAGACAGAGTTGACGTGGATAAGCTTTTCCCATTGAGGGTAGGGAAAGTTCAAACAAGAGGGCATGACATGAGAATTAAGGGACAGAAGTAACATGGGGTAACATGAGGGGGAACTTCTTTACTCAGAGTGGTGGCTGTGAGGAATGAGCTTCCAGCAGAAGTGGTGGAGGCAGGATCGATTTTAACATTTAAAAGTAAAGTGGATAGGTATATGGACGGGAAGGGAATGGAGGGGTATGGTCTGAGTGCAGGTAGATGGGACTAGGGGAAAATAAATGTTCGGCACCGACTGGAAGGGCCGAGACGGCCTGTTTCCGTGCTGTAATTGTTACATGGTTATATGTTATATGGTTATTAGATCAGGTCACATTCAAATTAGTAATCACATGTTTAACAATGAGCACAAAAAGCATTGCATATACCATACCTGTAAAGTTTAATGATTGAGATTGTTAGTGCATGAATGCAGGGATTCATGTTAAATTTAAATTCCAACCAATTGTTCAACATGTGAGCTATGTGAGGGGGGGGGCATTGCCTATAGTTAGAAGTAGTCTGCTTCACTGTGTGCAACAAAAATGTAATAGAAAATACAAAACGCAAACAAAGCAATGGACAGCATTTGCGGTGCAGCAGTCACATTTCTAATTTATCACAGAATAGAAGGGCATGGAACAAGGGCAAGGCAGTAATACATGACCTATAGATAATTTCAAATACTAACATTTTCAAGAAATTAGTCAGACATCGAATGCAGAAAATGCAAGATTTCATTTTATGATTACATTGGTTGCTCTTAGATTATGCAAAAATATAAAAAGATACACTTGTTTTTGTTATATATTAGGTGCAATTTAGAGTATTTTATAAGGGACATAATGTACAACATTAAAATAATGTATATACAGTAATATAGGGAAGAATAATTATTATATACAAAGTGAATAGTTGTCATAGATAAATAAGCAAATTATTTTTCAAATTATTTTAGCATAGAAATAGGACCCCTTGTCCTACCATGTTCTTGCTGACCAAGTATGCATCTATACTAATTTCATTTACCAGCACTTACCAGACCATCGCCTTCCAAATACTTGTCCAGATACTACATACATTTTGTGAAAGTACTCGTCTCTGCCACCCACATAGACATTGTAATCCAATTTCCAACTACCCTCTGGTTGAAAAAAAAATTATTCCTCAAATTGCTTTTAAACCTCTTACCCAAAAAACAATGTCTTCTAGTTTCAAACATCTCTGCTATGGGCAAGATTTTCCAACTCTCTGCCCTATCTATGCCCCTCAATTTTGTATACATCTATCAAGTGCCTCTGCCTCCTCTGCTTCAACTAACCCAATCTATCCAATCCTGCCTCATAACTGAAACATTACATCCCAGACAATACCTTGGTAAATCCCATCTGCACCTTCTTCAGAGCTATTGTCCTGCCTCCAGTGTGGCAACCAGAACTGCACGCAATATTCCATTTGTGGTCAAAGAAATGTTTTGTCATGATGTACATGGCCTCTATGCTTTTATATTCTCATACCAAATAATGGAGGCAAGCATACTAATCTCATCTACCTGTGCTGACCTCGTTAAAATCCACTGACATTTTCCACCAAAGGCACCGATATTCCTCAATCCTTGGCCCGATCATTTTTGTATATCCTAACCATGGTTGACCTCGCAAATAAGCATTAATTTGTACTTTTTGGGATTAAATTCCATCTGCTAGAGCTCCGCCAAATTTACCAACTGATCAATATCGTTCTGCGGCCTGAGACTACTTCCCTACTACCAACAACCATTTTTTGTGTCACTTGCAAAAATATTATCCAATATAACATTTATTTTTGCACAGAATTTATGACCCAATGTCCACTGAATTAAAATCAGATTAATAGATTAATTAGATGCCACCCTAATGATCTGGCTGCCCAATTAATAGTACGAGTAAACATTAATGCAACAAAATAAATATTTTGTTAAACCGATTACAACTGCCTCGCCCAATGACATAACAGCCTCTACGATATTCACGATTTTGTCAGTCCAGTCCTACTTAAAAAAAATAAAACTTGGATTCAATAACCATAAACATCTTCCTTGGATTTTATCAAATTGATAACAATTAGTTACCACTCCCACTTGTGAATGCTTTATAGAAAAATCTAAATTATCTAAAATTAATTTAGGAGGAAAGGTAGCAATATCTGCAGACAGCAGACAGCCATTATAGAAAGCTGCATGTGAACAAGAGCTAGAGCAACACTGAGGAAATTCACGGCAACAGGTTCAGAGATATAGTATATTTTAGTGCAAAATCAGAATCAGATTTTATTTGCCAAGTATGTTTTGCAACATACGAGGAATTTCACTGGCCAAGTCAGTCATACAATTAAAGCAACAGACTCAAAAACACATTTTAGACATGAACATCCACCAGTGACTCCTACACATTCCCCACTGTGATGGAAGGCGAAATAAAGTTCAAGTCCTTCCTTTGGTTCTTCCTCGGTCGGGGGCCTCGAGCCCTCAGTTGATGGGACGGTGTCAACTCCCGTAGCCGGCGGAGTTCAGGCCCTCCGCGTCGAGGCGTTCAGCTCCTGCATCGGGGTGTTGTCAGCTCCCACGCGCCGGGCGATCGAACCTCGCGTCGGGGCTGGTCGAACCTTCTGCGGCGTTGGAGCTCCCGACTAGCCTCCCTCGAGACTGCAAGCCCTTGATGGGCAGTCCGCAGTGGGAGCGATCCCAGGCAAGGGATACGCTCCGATGTTAAGTCCGCACCCCATCGCTGGAGGCCTCCAGCTCCAGCAATGGTAGGTCACAGAGCCCGGAGAATGTGATCCGAAAATTGATCACATCTCCTGGAAAGTAAGAACCTGAAAAAAAAGTTTCCCCGATCCCCTCATAAAACAAACCGAGTACATTAAAACAAATTTTTAACAAACGCTAAAAATAACAAGAAGATGAAAAAACGAACAGACTGCCGGCAGGGCTGCCATCTCCCCGGCGCCCCTGGTGATCTCAAAACTGACAGCTGCCTGTCCCGCTGAGCTACTCCAGCATTTTGCGTCTATCGTTGGTGTAAACCAGCATCTGCAGTCCCTTCCTACACATTTCTGTGCAATATGCAAATATGCAATGCAAGTATAACAATATAATCACATCATAGAATGTGGTGTCACATGTTGGGAGTGCCTTGCTGATAAACAAGAATAAAGTAGAAAGTCCTGTTTAGCTCCTAATATCCTGTCGAAATTGTGGCATTTAGACTAACACTACCCAGCTTATTCTCGGGTCCATCTGCAAATACATTACAATAGGCATCCAAAAAACGGTTTTGGAACCTAAAAAGGATGGAATTGTATTTCCTGGAAATACTATATTAAAAAAATGGCATCATAAAATAAATAAGTTGCAAGGTTAAGATCCATACAGTATACCGAGACCTGCAAATCTACTATTATAGAGGTGGTTAAGGGTCTCGACCCGAAACGTTGCCTATCTCCTTCGCTCCTTAGATGCTGCTGCACCCGCTGAGCTTCTTCAGCCTTTTGTGTACCCCCAATCTAATATTATAAACAGGTTCAATGCCCCTGGGTTATATTAATCCAAACGTATTTGTAGTTTTCCTGTGAACATTTTGACCCACTTTTGGTACAATTAACAAGATCAGAAACTATTTTCTGTAATCTTCTACAACAATGACAACTAGTACGTGGATTACGAAATTTTACCTTTTGCAATTTTGCACGATATAAATTGTTAAAATATCCCAGCATGGCACTGATCTAAAAGGATTTTCTAAAGAATCTACAAAGATTAGATTAACCTTTTTATCTACACTAAAAACATAAGAGTTTAAGTTCAAACACTAAACTTCTGAAATTTCCACAGTGGTTTGTAAATATCCCATGATTTAAAAAATATATATATATTTTTTTAACATCTCAGAAGCTATAAATCACTCCAGCAACCTAGGTAAACAATCTTAAACAAAAAGGTTGCACAACCCATAATTACTGTACTTAATTCGAATTAACTTCATACCTATGCAATGGTAAATTAACCCAAACATGATAGCACAAGGGCTATTATTTATGGAAACATAGAAAATAGGTGCAGGAGTAGGCCATTCGGCCTACCGAGCCTGCACCACCATTCAACATGATCATGGCTGATCATCCAACTCAGTATCCCGTACCTGCCTTCTCTCCATACCCCCTGATCCCTCTGGCCACAAGGGCCACAGCTATCTCCCTCTTAAATATAGCCAATGAACTGCCTACTACTTTCTGTGGCAGAGAATTCCAGAGACTCACTACTCTGTGTCAAAAATGTTTTTCTCATCTCGGTCCTAAAGGATATCCTTAAACTGAGACCCCTTGTTCTGGACTTCCCTAACATCTGGAACAATCTTCCTGCATCTAGCCTGTTCAACCCCTTAAGAATTTTGTAAGTTTCTATAAGATCCCCCCTAAATTTTCTAAATTCTAGCGAGTACAAGCCGAGTCTATCCAGTCTTTCTTCATATGAAAGTCCTGACATCCCAGGAATCAGTCTGGTGAACCTGCTCTTCACTCCCTCTATGGTAAGAATGTCTTTCCTCAGATTTGGAGAACAAAACTGTACGCAATACTCCAGGTGTGGTCTCACCAACACCCTGTACAACTGCAGTAGAACCTCCCTGCTCCTATACTCAAATCCTTTTGCTATGAATGTTAACATACCATTCGCTTTCTTCACTGCCTGCTGCACCTGCATGCCTACTTTCAATGACTGGTGTACCATGACACCCAGGTCTCGTTGCATTTCCCCTTTTCCTAATCGGCCACCATTCAGATAATAGTCTACTTTCCTGTTTTTGCCACCAAAGTGGATAACCTCACATTTATCCACATTATACTGCATCTGCCATGCATTTGTCCACTCACCCAGCCTATCCAAGTCACCTTGCAGCCTCCTAGCATCCTCCTCACAGCTAACACTGCCCCCCAGCTTCGTGTCATACGCAAACTTGGAGATGTCGCATTCAATTCCCTCGTCCAAATCATTAATATATATTGAAAATAGCTGGGGTCCCAGCACTGAGCCTTGCGGTACCCCACTAGTCACTGCCTGCCATTCTGAAGGACCCGTTTATTGTTGTGTTGTATCGTATTCAATTTATTGTCATTATCTCATTTTAGAGACAACAAAATGGATTTTCCCTACAGTCAGTAACATAAAAGTAAATAATAAATAAACTTTTTTTTTTTTTTTAAAAGCACAAACACAGAAGTCCACACACAACATAACCCCACAGCGGCACCAGAGTTAAGGAAGGTACCATAGTCCAGCCAGCCTCCCTGCCGATGTTCCCAGATGTTCACCCGTGGTCGGGACCTCCCGAGCACCCGCAGGCCCTCTCGCCGGGAACGATGCTCAGGCCCTCTTGCTGGGAGCGATGGAATCCCAACGGAGAACATCCTCAGGGGCCCGGACCTCCAGATCAGCCACCTCCCACCGGAGTGCGCGGCTCCCAAAGTCCACAGGCCGAACCGGGCAGAGTCGCAGGACTCCGCGATGTTTGTCAGCGCCGCCCGCGTTGGGAGCTCCGCGAACCACAGCTCCGCGATGTCGGTGCAGCAGGCCCAGCACTCCAGAGCTCCAAACGGCGATCCCCGGTGAGGCATCGCCTGCCTGCCCCTCGATGTTTCCAACGCTGCGCCGCTGCTGCTGGAGCTCTGGTCGGTCCTGGCAGGAAAGGCCATGCCAATCCAGTAGGTAGGCCGCGGGAGGGGAGGGGGGCGAGGACGCGACTTGAATAATAGTCGCATCTTCTCCAGGAATGGACTGGAGGACGGAATCCCCCTTACCCTCTTCCCCTCACATAATGACATTAAAAAAAACACAAAAAACGTCTTCAAACATAACAAAAAAACAAAAAGGCGGAGGCAGCTAGCAACAGCGCCACCGGAGTTTACTCCTACTCTTTGCTTCCTGTCTGCCAGCCAGTTCTCTATCTGCATCAATACTGAACCCCCATTACAGTGTGCTTTAAGTTTGTATACTAATCTCTTAAGTGGGACCTTGTCGAAAGCCTTCTGAAAGTCCAGATATAACACATCCACTGGTGCGCACAATTAAACAATACACCCAAAAGTCGTGACATTAGTGTTAAGGTTCATGAAACAAAAAACAGACCTGTTCCTGTACCACCAACAAAATGAACACCTTTCTGCTCATTAGCACCTGATCAAATGCACATTTCTATTGGCTATTTCTTAGCTGTTCAAAAAAATTGCACCCTGGTAACACAGTTCCAATAAATAGTTACAGGAGTGGAAGAGGAAATATTTTCAGATAATTCTCTCTAACACAAGGATGAAGATGCAATTTTGCATTCAAAGTTATCAGATGAATGCATATAATGGAGTTGCTCACAACCAATCACTGCACTCAAGGCCTGAAGCTCCATGACTTTGGATTTTAAGAACATTCTAAACAAAACAGGATGTATCATTATGTTGATAGACATTATTAAATTATTTGACACCCAAACATTTCAACTGCATTAAAAGAGTGACTAATGCACAGAACTCTGAAGAGTGGCGGCCACAAAAGGTAGTTCAACCCGGAATTAGTTCAGCAACCTGCCACTGTGGTTTCCACAAAACTGAAATAGTAATCCAAAATTCTTAAAAAATTGAACAGATATTCTCAAATTGAAAAACATGGTTTAAAAGCAGTTTAATGCCCATTACCTACTGGTTTATATAACCGTTTCACAAATATGTTAATATTAGTTTACTGGAGACAATAAAATCTAGCAACATATTATTTTCTTCTAAAGCCAACATTGCCTACCTTTCTCTTTTGAAGTTTGTCATCTTTTCCTCCTCTCAGCTAAAAAAAAGTACATCATGGTTAGAATTTTTCACACAACTTTTTCACTTTGCTACATTATACATCACTGCTTATACAAAATAAAATTACGCACCACACTATTAGTCAAAGATCAGTAATCAAAAATTTAGATAATGGATTGTAATTTCAGAGAGTGAATCAGATGCATTATGAATTGCATTGTTGTCCTTGAGTAAAGGGATCTGGGAACATTAGAGAAAGCATTTCACCCTTTTAACTTTTTTGCCATTAGGCAAAATCTGGGACCTTGCTCCATAAAATAACTTTGCTTAACTGAATGCATTCATAAAAACCTTTCTAGCTTAACTTTAAAAATGACAACTAACCCTGCATTCACTGGCATTGGTTCCAAAGTTCGACCAATCTCATCTTGAAACTTCGATCTTGAAAGCTTTGATTTGATTCGATTTGAAAGCTCAGTTCTTGGGAATGTACTCTAGTTGTGCAGCATTCTCTCATGATTCAACCATTCAACTCCGATTATCATTCTAATAAATTCCTGCTAAATATCCTCCAAAAACATTATTTCCTTCATATAGCATGGTCAGCAGCATTCAGTATCTGTGGCTTAAATGGTATGTTATACAACTGCAACAAAATTCTCACCTCTTGCATTCTGATTCTCCAGGCTAAAGACACATCATTAAATTAGCTTTTCTGATTATTTCATGTCTCTGTAGATACATTTTAATGATCTAGATTAATGAATGTCAAACTTATCTACCCTCAATGGATGAGATAGCAGGCTCTGGCAAAGCTTTACAACTCTCACTACTTTCCCAACAAAAGTAGCAAATATTTTAATAAGTAAGGTTTTAAAGGAGGCGATGAGAGGAGCTAAGTTATGACTGTACTTAAAAACAGACAAAGAGGGGAAAAAAAGGAAAAGTGCTAGAATTATCATGACAGTTTGAAGAGGGGGTTATACTACATACACTACTCTGTAGGAAAAACATTGAGACATAAATATGCAATCTGAAAAGTCTTCAAAAATGTATTTACTTTTGTTAATTTTCCATACATAGTTGATGCGACCAGTTAATGAATGACCACAATAAAAGTATATGGAATGTATTTACCAGTCTTTAATTCAGGACAATATCAGAGTTTTCATTCATCTATTCGACCGAGTGACTGGATTAAAGCCACCCCTTGAATTGAACAAAAGGCAGATCAAGACATTGTTAAAAAAGATTAAGATGACCCGATGGAAAGTCATTGCTCCAGAAGCATTGGTAAATGTTTCCCTTGTCACAAATGCTGCCTGGTCTGCTGAATATTTACATCCTCCGTTTTGAAATATAGGAGACATACGCTTTTGGTCTTCAGAAGAATGCATATCTCCTGGTTCATGCAAGGCTTCTGGTTAGGAAACACTCGGGTAGTTTTTGTAGGAACATAGTCCTCCCCACATTTCCTTATGAAGTCGGTAACGACCGAGGCAAATTCATTCAGGTCCGTTGCCGAGACATAGAAACATAGAAAATAGGTGCAGGAGTAGGCCATTCGGCCCTTCGAGCCTGCACCGCCATTCAATATGATCATGGCTGATCATCCAACTCAGTATCCTGTACCTGCCTTCTCTCCATACCCCCTGATCCCTTTAGCCACAAGGGCCACATTTAACTCCCTCTTAAATGAACTGGCCTCAACTACCTTCTGTGGCAGAGAATTCCAGAGACTCACCACTCTCTGTGTGAAAAATGTTTTCATCATCTTGGTCCTAAAGGAATTCCCCCTTATCCTTAGACTGTGACCCCTTGTTCTGGACCTCCCCAACATTGGGAACAATCTTCCTGCATCTAGCCTATCCAACCCCTTAAGAATTTTGTAAGTTTCTATAAGATCCCCCCTCAGTCTTCTAAATTATAGCGTACAAGACAAGTCTATCCAGTCTTTCCTCATATGAAAGTCCTGACATCCCAGGAATCAGTCTGGTGAACCTTCTCTGTACCCCCTCTATGGCAAGAATGTCTTTCCTCAGATTTGGAGATCAAAACTGTACGCAATACTCCAGGTGTAGTCTCACCAAAACCCTGTACAACTGCAGTAGAATCTCCTTGCTCCTATACTCAAATCCTTTTGCTATGAATGCTAACATACCATTTGCTTTCTTCACTGCCTGCTGCACCTGCATGCCTACTTTCAATGATGGGTGTACCATGACACCCAGGTCTCGTTGCATCTCCCCTTTTCCTAATTTGCCACCATTCAGATAACAGTCTACCCTCCTGTTTTTGCCACCAAAGTGGACAACCTCACATTTATCCACATTAAACTGCATCTGCCATGCATTTGCCCACTCACCCAGCCTATCCAAGTCACCTTGCAGCCTCCTAGCATCCTACTCACACCTAACACTACCACGCAGCTTAGTGTCATCTGCAAACTTGGAGATGTTGCATTCAATTCCCTCGTCCAAACCATTAATATATATTGTAAATAGCTGGGGTCCCAGCACTGAGCCTTGCGGTACCCCACTAGTCACTGCCTGCCATTCTGAAAAGGACCCATTTACTCCTACCCTTTGCTTCCTGTCTGCCAGCCAGTTCTCTATCCACATCAATACTGAACCCCCAATAGCGTGTGCTTTAAGTTTGTATACTAATCACTTATGTGGGAACTTGTCGAAAGCCTTCTAAAAATCTAGATATAACACATCCACTGGTTCTCCCTTATCCACTCAACTAGTTACATCCTCGAAAAATTATATAAGATTCGTCAGACATGATTTACCTTTCGTAAATCCATGCTGACTTTGTCCAATGATTTCACCACTTTCCAAATGTGCTGCTATCCCATCTTTAATAACTGACTCTAGCAGTTTCCCCACTACCAACTGGATGTTAGACCAACTGGTCTGTAATTCCCCGTTTTCTCTCTCCCTCCTTTTTTAAAAAGTGGGGTTACATTAGCTACCCACCAATCCTCAGGAACATAGAAACATAGAAATTAGGTGCAGGAGCAGGCCATTCGGCCCTTCGAGCCTGCACCGCCATTCAATATGATCATGGCTGATCACCCAACTCAGTATCCAGTACCTGCCTTCTCTCCATACCCCCTGATCCCTTCAGCCACAAGGGCCACATCCAACCCCCTCTTAAATATGGCCAACAAACTGGCCTCAACTACCTTCTGTGGCAGAGAATTCCGCAGATTCACCACACTCTGTGTGAAAAACAATTTTCTCATCTCGGTCCTAAAAGACTTCCCCCTTATCCTTAAACTGTGACCCCATGTCCTGGACTTCCCCAACATCGGGAACAATCTTCCTGCATCTAGCCTGTCCAACCCCTTAAGAATTTTGTAAGTCTCTATGAGATCACCCCTCAATCTTCTAAATTCCAGCGAGTACAAGCCGAGTCTATCCAGTCTTTCTTCATATGGAAGTCGTGCCATCCCAGGAATCAGTCTGCTGAACCTTCTCTGTACTCCCTCAATGGCACGCAGCTTAGTGTCATCCGCAAACTTCGAGATGTTGCATTTAATTCCCTCGTCCAAATCATGAATGTATATTGTAAATAGCTGGGGACCCAGCACTGAGCCTTGCGGCACCCCACTAGTCGCTGCCTGCCATCCTGAAAAGGACCCGTTCACTCCTACTCTTTGCTTCCTGTCTGCCAGCCAGTTCTCTATCCACATCAATATCGAACCACCATTGCTGAACATTGCCCAGTCAACTGACTCCAAAACAGCAATGGTAAAAATCCCGGCAAGCACTTCCTCCTATGCTGCATTGTTCAATGATTCTAAAAACAGTTTTAACAGCATAAAAAAGGGCACAGCTCCAAGATGATTTGAGATTTACACCACCTTGCTTTCAATTCATCCCTTCAGTGGCAGCTCAACATTATTTTCTTAATCACATTTTGCCCTCTTAAGTTTCATGTCATCATTCAAATTGCAAACTGTTTAATACTGTTCAACTGACCAATCAGATAAAATTAATGTGATTCAAGGTTTAATGAAAAACATACTCAAACCTAAAATAGGCTGCCACCACAGCATCTAAAAATACATTACTTTCTGCCAGCAGAATAAAGTATACTGGATTGAACAGGCAGAATAAAAAAAGGCAGCAAAGTGTATATAAATACAATTTGGGGACAGGCCTTATTTAAAACAGTACATCTCCCTATACTTTATTCAATGAATGAAGATTCAAATTCACAACAGAATGTGAGGAAATGCATAAATATTTAACAAACCTATTTAAGTTGTATCACTCTAGCTACTCTTCCTCCTCAAAGTCAAGCAATCCAATGGTGTTAATCTATGCATTTTAATGACTATCCAGCAGAAAGGAAGAATTGTGAATCTATCACTATGTATCTCTGATTTGCATATGTTTTTGATTTTCAAGATTCTGAGGGGGCAAGGGTCTGCATGGGATTTGGAGTTGGGCTGGGGAGCTGCAACTAGTGAATCAGTAGAGAGGGCCATTGAAGGTGGTAATTGATCCAGAAGAAATTTCTGGTTGGGCTAAGTAGGTGGACACACGATTGGGTAAAGATTGAGAGCTTCAGGATTCAGTTATGGGAGTGGGCGAGAGAGGTTGCTGATTGGTCAGGCAATGAGTAGTGTCCCTTGAGGGGAGCTGGGAAAGCAGACAAAGGGGATACACCAGGATCTAGGTTACAGCGACAGCCAGGAACATACTTCCTCTTAACTTGTTAGCATCACAAAAGACTGGACTGCTTCTATGAGTTGCCTGATGACAGAATAGGGCATGCTTATAATGAATGGGGAAGGGGGGCTCTCAGATGTTTTATAACAACATTTAAAAGACATTTGGACAGGTGGATAGGAAAGGTTTAGAGAGATATGGACCAAACACGGTCAGATTGAACCAGTGTAGGTGGGGCACCTTGATCAGTCTGGGAAAGCTGGACCGAAGGGCCTGTTTCCATGCTGTATGGCACACTGGGGATTAAACATGGTTGAATGCTTTTGAACATGACCGCAGTCCTGCATACATTTTTGCATGAGACATGTGACGACCCAGAACTAACAGAGGAGTTCTTATTTTAAATTCCGAATGTGAAGCAATGTTTATCTTTCATGGAAATTGGAAAATGTAGTGCAAAAACCGAGATGCTAAATGACCCAGTTTCTTAGGATATATATAGAGTTGCTGATGACAAAGCTAAGTCACATAAGTAGCAGTGTAGATGGCAAAATTAAATTACAAAGAATTATAAATAGATTAAGGAATAACCAACACACTGGATAATGAATATTGATTCATTAATAAGTAAATGTGAGGTCATCCACTTTGAATTTAAGAAAAGAATGATTATTAAAAGGTACATCAATGGAGCAAAAAAACCTAACTGCTGGAGGAACGGAATAGGTTAAGCAGCATCTTGGAGGCAAAGCGATTATTAATGTTTCAGGTCGTGACTTTGCAGCAAGATTTAAAGTGGGACATTTAGAGTAAGTAAAGAGATGTGAGCGAGTGGTAAGGTAGGGGCTGGCAGATGAAACCAGGTGGAGAGGGGACAGGGAGATAGAGGATGGAACCTAATATGTGAAACCACAAGGTAGAACCGATGGGCAAATGGAACAGGAAACCCAGTAGATTAAGTGTTTTAGTGATAAGCAGATGGAACCAGGTGGGAGAGGGGAACAAAACAGGTTGTTTAAGAAGGAACTGCAGATGCTAGAAAAATCGAAAGTAGACAAAAGATGCTGGATTCAAAAACTCAGTGGGTGAGGCAGCATCTATGGAAAGAAGGAATAGGCGACATTTCGGGTAGAGACACTTCTTCAGACTGATCTCTCGAGATGGCGGGACAGTCATATGGTGAAAGAAAGGAGCGATTGGGCTTGTATACACTGGAATTTAGAAGATGAGGGGATCTTATTGAAACATAAGATTTTTAAGGGATTGGACACGCTAGAGGCAGGAAACATGTTCCCGATGTTGGGGGAGTCCAGAACCAAGGGCCACAGTTTAAGAATAAGGGGTAGGCCATTTAGAACGGAGATGAGGAAAAACATTTTCACCCAGAGTGTTGTGAATGTGTGGAATTCTCTGCCCCAGAAGGTAGTGGAGGCCAATTCTCTAGATGCTTTCAAGAAAGAGTTAGATAGACCTCTTAAAGATAGCTGAGCCAAGGGATATGGGGAGAAGGCAGGAACGGGGTACCAATTGTGGATGATCAGCCATGATCACAGTGAATGGTGGTGCTGGCTCGAAGGGCTGAATGGCCTACTCCTGCACCTATTGTCAATTAACATTAGGAAATTTGCAGGTGACACAAAGCTGGGTGGCAGTGTGAAATGTGAAGAGGATGCAGAGTGACTTGGACAGTTTGGGTGAGTGGGCAGATGCAGTATAATGTGGATAAATATAACCATATAACCATATAACAATTACAGCACGGAAACAGGCCCTCTCGGCCCTTCCAGTCCATGCCGACCATTTGTTTTCCCCTAGTCCCAAATATGAGGTTATCCCCTTTAGAGGCAAGAGCGGGTAGGCAGATTATTATCTGAATGGTGTCAGGTTAGGAAAAGGGGAAGTACAACAAGACCTTGGTGTCCTAGTACATCAGTCACTGAAAGTAAGCATACAGGTACAACAAGCAATGAAGAAAGCTAATGGCATGTTGGCCTTCATAAAGAGAGGAGTTGAGTATAGGAGCAAAGAGGTCCTTCTGCAGTTGTACAGGGCTTGGTGAGAACCACACCTGGAGTATTCTGTGCAATTTTGGTCTCCTAATTTGAGGAAGGACATTCTTGCTATTGAGGGAGCGCAGCGTAGGTTCACCAGGTTAATTCCCGGGATGGCAGGACTGTCATATGATGAAAGAATGGAGCGACTGGACTTGTATTCACTGAAATTTAGAAAGATGAGAGGGGATCTTACAGAAACACTCAAAATTATTAAGGGACACGCTAGATGCAGGAAGCATGTTCCCAATGTTGGGAGAGTCCAAAACCAGGGGCCACAGTTTAAGAATAAGGGGTAGGCCATTTAGAACCGAGATGAGGAAAAACCTTTCCACACAGAGAGTTGTGAATTTGTGGAATTCTCTTCCTCAGAAGGACTCCTCCCAGAAAGACTGTCGCGATTCAAAAAGGTAGCTCATCACTGATTTCTCAGGATAATTGGGGATTGGCAATAAATGCTGGCCTTATCAATATCACCCATACTTGCAAATGAATGTATAAAAAAAAAGCTATTCAGTGAATCCTTGAAGGACCATTTCCCCAGCTGAGGTATTAAGATCCAGGAATACAGTCTTTAAAAAAAAGTTTAAACCTTTCAGTGAAGGATTAGAATGGTAGAACTTTGGAACACTCACCTATCTACAAATAGCAACTGATAATGTTTAAATTCTGAGTTGACTATATTTTTCATAACCAAAAGCATTAAAAGATATGCTTGGGGTGCAGGTCTTGGTGATAAAAAAAGCAGGTAAATAGAGTTAGGTTATGTTTCAGTCATGATCTATTTAATGGTAGCACGAGCTAGAAATGCAAACTGGCTTTGTCCTGCTTCAATGTTCCTTCATCATTATCACTGGGGCTTACATTTCCTACTGGGTCTTGCGCATTCCAATAATCACAACTCTTTATATTCATAAAATTGGTAGTCAACAACTGCAGTTCACAAAATTAAGCTATTCTTTGATCTGGACTTTAATGAAGATAAATCAGATATTGCTGCAGCTCATTTCCTGTTTCAACTAATACATTTCACATAATCCAATACATCAATAGATGCAAGGTCAGTACAATCCACAATTCGCTGCCCCCCTCCCCCCCCCAAATACCCAAAACTCCATGTATTCTTTCAAAGAGTTTGCAGATGTGCAAGTAGTTTTGTAAAACAGTATCCTTGTAACGTGAATTTATGCTTGTATCTGGGTGGACTTTTTAAAAAGGTTAAAATAATATTTTTTTAACATAAACATTTTAAAAATGCAATACCTTTTTCCTTGGGCCCAAATCTGTAGGTAGATCCTTGTCTTTTCTTCGTTTGAGTCCTAGCCCATCATCAGATTTCCGCCTATTGGAATGATACTCCTCCATTCTTGGACGTCCAAGATCTTCAGATTTTCGTCTCCCTCCATCTTCACCTTCTTTAAACTCCTTTAAGAGAGACCCAGGAAGATTGGAGGCGAATTTAAACCCAGGGCCTCTCTTCTGCATGAAGATCGGAAATGGGAATAAACGCACATTACCACCCGCTGTTGCAGAGAAGCTTGCGCAGCGCTGCCTGGTGTGGTATGTGGTCTACATATACTTTACTTAAATCCATTTCCCCCCCCGTACTTTATTTATTTCTAACTATAAAGCTATACATGTTGGAATATTTAAAACAAAGTGATACATTCTAGAAAATAAAATTTCATATTAACACATTAAATACCTGGATTTAACTTTACCCCAGAAAATTAACATTGTATTGAAAAATAATCCTATTCAAAATGGTATGAAAAAATATATACTGCAACTGTTGTGTAGACCTTTACATTGTGTTTCACTTTTCAAATTATTTCTGTACTACAAAAACAGATCTATAAATATCGTGACAAGAGTAAAGATTAATTATGTGCATGCATTCCTGGTGCTGCTGAAATTTACAAAGATGGTTTTATGTATTCATTGTATCACATGTATGTAGCATTTAACATGGGTCTCAAACACCTGCTTGCTGTCTTTTATGCTTCACAGTACAAATGATTGTTCATTTTAAGTAGCTTGGGTTGTGCAATAGAAAGTGGGGAATTATTGTCAGTCAGGTGATCGACAGGTATGGATACCTATCATGAGTTTGATCACCCAATTCAACCAAATGCTGTGCGGGCAGATAAGAGGTGGTCTTGGCATTATGTTCAGCACAGACATTGTGACCCAAAGGACCTCATTCTTGTGCTGTACTGTTCCATATTCTATTTGCCGGCTGGATTAGTTATGGCTTCACACTTTATTCCTCTCCCAATAAATGCAAAACTGCTCACAAACAATAAAGCTAATTAGAGGAGAACTACTGTGAACCGCTCAAACTCATTGTGCTTTAGTCAGATTACCTACTTTGGAGTTACCCACAGACCAGTGAGAAAAATAATCTCACCTTCTTCAATGGGGATATCCCTTTATATTCCAATCTGGTTTATCAATTATCTGCATCATGATATTTTGAAAAATTGCCAATCTTAAACATTGGCTTGCTATATCTGGTAGTGGGGGGAATCAACTTCAAATATTTTTGATGGAAATGTTTATAATGAGACAGGTCACCAAATATTGTTTTTTGAAGTGTTTAATCTCAGTCACAAAGATTAAAGATAAAACAAAAAAAATAAACAAATGTTGAAACCACTTCCTCGTATGTCCTCCAAACATTTCTCTGTTCCATCTCTCTGGCCAATATTGTAATAACCTTTTTGATTGGGTTTTGCACTAATTGCTAGTGATGTGTACACAAACATTCCTTTAAAGTATACTAAATAAGGAAACATTCTGCTTTGAATTTTTAATATTTATAATGTGGTGGGGAAAGAAATAAGGAGAGTGGGTGGAAAATTGAAAATATTGATTGAGGGCAACATTGGGAATTATGCAAGACAATTAACTTATAATAAATACATCAATGTGAGATTACACAGTATTTATTTTATTTTAAATGTTAGCTTCAAATTATATCTAATCCAAACAGTTCTTGACATAGCAGTGCCTATTGGGTTTAAAATTCTATCAGATCACAAATTTTCCTTGTAAGTAAATCACATTTTGTCAGTACTTACTTTTCCAGTCTTTCCCTCCTGGTTACACTTTGGACATTCCCAGCAATTTGGTAACTCATCATTTATAACCCCTTCCGACTCTTCCACCTGTTTCAAAAGATAATAGATATGTATTAATTACTGCATTTGATATACCTCCAACCATAACAGACCCAATGCAAATTAGACCGTTTCTGCATTTGAATGATGTACTAAGTTAAACAACCATATTAATGATTTAAATTAAATAAAATTGTAATTTGAAAGGAAGTGCCGAACAGCAACAAATATCCAAGCAAATTTGCAGTAGCATACAAATTCAAAAGGGGTTATAAATAGCTCACGTGCTACAAAGTTTGATATTATATGCAACATGTTCTTCAACGCAGGCTTGATGATTTTACCTCAAGTCGGAAGAACACTTGTCAACAAAGTCATAGAATTATATAGCACGGAAACAGGCACATCAGCCCAACCCGTTCATGCCGACGAAGATGCGTCCCATTTGCCCGCATTTGGCTCATATCCTTCTAAACCTTTCCTATCCATAAAGAACTCTGAACCTTCCAGACCAAGACAAAACATTCCGAAATCTAAGCTCTTGGTAATAAGGTTCACATTGCAAAAATCAACACATGTCCAGATATTAGCATAACATAAAAGAAGTTCACATCAGCAGATTGCAAAGCTTATTTTGTTTGAAAGGGGAAGCTTCATACATTCAGGGCAGAGTAACATCTTCTACCTGGAAATGGGAGATGGCAAAGCTTCAAGAGAGCTCATTAGCACACTCCAATTCTTCTCTCACACCCATCCCCCAACTCCTGTGCAGTTCTAGCAACATCTGTGGATTGTCTCCTTGGATAATAGCAGATGATACAAATCACAGAAGTAGACGGTCCTATCTACGTGCAATCCATGAAATTCTTCATCCACTGGTTTTAAGTCGACAATGGGCAGTTCAATAAATAAGGTAATTCAAAAACTCAAGGTGTTCAAATAGCTTTTAATTATGTGTTAGAAAATGAAAGGATTTATGGGAAAATCAAAACATATGAATACTAAAATATATGTATGCATTATTCATTTTCATTAATTCATTGATTTCTTTAAATTCTCATATTCATATTTTCTTATGATATAGAAGGCCAGTCAGCCCATTAAGACACAATGGCACAGAAGTTGAGTTACAGTGCCAGAGACCCAGGTTCGATCATGACTAGATGCTGAATGCATGGATTTTGTCAGTTCTCTCTGGAACTGCATGGATTTTCTCCGGGTGCTTCGGTTTCCTCCCACATTCTGAAGGTGCAGGTTTGTGGATTAATTGGCTTCTGTAAATTGTCTCTAGTGAATGGGACAGAACTAATGTACAGGTGATCACTGGTCAGCGTGGGCTCGGTGGGCCGTAGGACCTGGTTCCACGTTGTATCTCTAGACCAAACTAAACTAAGGCAGTGATAGAGATATTCTTGATTAGTGTGAATGTCAGAGGTTATGGGGAGATGGCAGGAGAATGGAGTTAGGAAGCAGAGATAGATCAGTCGTGATTGAATGGCAGAGTAGACTTGATGGGCTAAATAGCCTAATTCTGCTCCTATCACTTATGATCCTATGAAAGTATGTCTGCTCACTTGGGGATCAATAGAATTACAATTCCCAGTAAACTCACACAGATGCCCATCAAATCCATCCTGATTCTCCTACCATTGGGTAATTTATAGTTGTTAATTAATCTACAAATTGGTTAGTATTTTGGATATGGCAAGAAACTGGAATACCTAGGGGAAAGCCTTGTTGTCACAGGGTGAAACACCAAAATTTCATGTAGATACCACTAAGTCACAATGGAATGTGCATCACTGGACCTATGTGGCAGTCCAGTCTGAACAATCGCAACATTGGATTGACTTTCGCTTATATTATAATCCATCAAACCACAAGTTGATATCGCAAAACATGCCCCAGATTTTCAACACCATACTCACTAGAAAAGGAAATTAATAATATATTTGCACATATACAATTTTTGTCACTTTCCTGTTAATAGTTATGCCTTTGCATGCCAAAAGCCCTCATCTATATAATTCATTTTCAATTTTCCTACCTCCCTACTTTAATTTGCTCATTTAAGAAGTTCCATTCAAATGCCTTGGGACAGAACCTACATTAAGGTGCTATGTGTACGCTACTGTCATGCATAAAATGGCCAAATTTAACCCTATAATATTTGGCAGCTTCAAATTACATAATATAGCTCGCAGGTACTCCAACAACTGTGGTTTAGCAACATTCTACTGGAAATGCGTACAAAATCCTTGCCAATGTGACCAATACACCCAAAATGCATCCACGGAGCTCATTTTAATGACTGGAACAAACAAGTAACATCAACAGTATCATTAAGTGCAATTTCATGGGTGCAATTCCAGGAGTTGTTGGCACCAACTGATCCAATTTAAGAAGTGACTATACCTCAAAGGAGAGATACTTACTGCCTCCTTTCACAACTGGAATATATGCTGCCAAATACAAGAGTTGCAGTAAAAGGGGAGACTCGGGATTGCCCTGGTGTAAGACAATAGGATTTATGACCAGGAAGATAATAATTTCACATTATTGGGAATTCAGAGGAATATCGAAGTCAAGACCTTGATGAAGCGTGTCAGAAGATAAATTATCTCAAATGGAAAAAGTGGCCATCTCCTTTAAAAACTCATGGCCCGACTATGGCAACATATGAAGTAATCTGCCTCTACTTCTATTGTTACTTAGGAAGGAGAACGATGCTCATGTACTCGTGTGGAAGTTCAACACCTGCCATGGAATGTCATACGTAGCATCACAACTACGGGTAGAAACCTCGAGCTATTAGAAGTCGTCAACTCGAGCAATCCAGCCAACAGATTACACAAGATATAGAAGCAGGAGTAGGCCCTTTAAATCTCTACTTTTGTCAAGATCGTGATTTATTTTCTACCTCTGTGCCACCTTTCCTTTGCAATCCTCACATTCCTCATTATCTTAGAAACCTATTCTCCATTTTGAATTAACTCAATGTGCTTTCAGTTCTTGGAGATAAAGAATTTTTCTCAAATCAGTCTTAAATGGTCTACCCTTAATTCCAAACTGACCGTTTCTAGGCACCTTATCCTGTGGAAACATCCTTCCTATATCCAGCACATAAAGCCCCATCAGACTTTTATAAATTCAGATGAGAGCTCCTATCATGCTTCTAAACTCTAGGGAATGCGGACCTCTTCTACTCAATCTCTCATTCTTTGGCAAACATTAGTCTAGAACAAGTCCAATAAATCTTTGTTGTATTCTTTACAGCAAATACATTCTTTGCAAATTGTACATGATACTTCTGCTGACCAAGGATTTCATAAATGCAGCAAGATGTCTTTACTCCAATACTCAGATTCTTCCGTAACAAAAGGACAGAATGTATAGATTGTCACCTGGGGTTTGTGACAACTCTGATGTAATGGAGACTTTGCTTCTTTATTTTTTTATGCACTAGTAGAATGTGGAAGTTGATTAGAGGCAGCACATGATGACTAGCTGTATGCGGGTGGTTGAGACAGATACAATATCGCCATTTAAGAGACCTTTGGATAGGCATATGAATATGCAGGGAATGGAGGGATATGGATTATGCACAAGTAGATAAGAAGTGGGTTTGACATCATATTTGGCGCATGCACTATGGACCGAAGGGACTGTTCTTGTGCTGTACTGTTCTTTGTTCTATGTTCTAAAATCCATCTGCCGTTCTTCAGCTCAGTTAAAGAAGTTATTGTAGATTCTTCACTTCAATTATACTTCCAATTTTAGCGTAATCTACAAACTTACTAAGCATGCCACTTACGTTCACGTCTAAATACTGGACAACGGAAACCCAGCACCAATACCTGTGGCATACCACGCATTACAAGCCTTGAATCTGAAAAAAAGACCCAGAGGATTCACGATGAATCAGACTCTTAGTCGATACTGTACTCTTTCCCCCAATCTTTCATCAGCCTTCACTGGTTCTAGGCTGGATGCCCAGTGTATCAACAATGACGCTCCCAATGCGGAGATAGGCAAGAATCGTCCCTGCCTTCATATAAAAATCCTACAGTAGGATTCGGGTATTCTTCCTGCAAAACCCTGCTTTCAATTCACAACTTACCTAGTGCATTAACTAGATGGATTGCTACAATAATTGACATTCTCACATCTATACTACACGCTCTTTCACCAAACCAAAATTTCAGTAGTAGCACAAGAAGTGAGACAGCAGCTTGAATGAAATTCTGACCAAATTGCCATCAAAGACACGGGGAAAAAAAAAGAATGAAGGTCTAAAGGCAGTGAAGAAAACTAATGGCATGTTGGCCTTCATAACAAGAGGAGTTGAGTATCGGAGCAAAGACGTCCTTATGAAGTTGGTGAGACCACACCCGGAGTATTGTGTGCAATATTGTGTACAATGTTGGGGTAGCCCAGACCAGGGGCCACAGTTTAAGAATAAGGGGTAGGTCATTTAAAACAGAGATGAAGAAAAACGTTTTCACCCAGATAGTTGTGAATCTGTGGAATTCTCTGCCTCAGAAGGCAGTGGAGGCCAATTCTCTGGATGCTATCAAGAGAGAGTTAGATAGAGCTCTCAAAGATAGCGGAGTCAAGGGATATGGGGAGAAGGCAGGAACGGGGTACTGATTGTGGATGATCAGCCATGATCAGTGATCATGATCATGCTGGCTCGAAGGGCTGAACGGCCGACTCCTACACCTATTGTCTACTGTCTGAAGGTTCCACTTATGGAGTTATTCAGACCAGGTGCAAACTTTAGGAATAGAACTTTCTTTGCAGAGCTTTATTCAATAAAGCCAAAATGATCAGTACTCTACTGCAAACCAAAACAAATAACTTCCTGGTGTTACTAGCTGTTGTACATGTTGTGAATATGCATGATCTCACTGACATTCAATTACTCACACAAGACATACTGTTGATCTTTCATTATTTGAATTAATTCTAATAAAATTATTTCAAAAATGAAAGAGACAAGATCAATTTTTCTCTAAGTTCTAAGCCATCAGGTCAATTAAATCCAGCATACCTTTAAACAACCTGGGTGTATTATTTCATTGCAGATGGAGCATTCCATTAAGCTTGCATTAAATTTCTCCGCTTCATCCACCACATTGTCCTCCTTTCCTGCCTCACCGCAGATCTTGCATACTGCAGTGTGTGGTAGCACAGGCTGCAATAAAGTAATAGAGGTCAATAGATTCTGCTCCACAATAATACTCAGCATAAAATATTCATAAAATCACCATTCAGGTTTTTTTGCCTACTATTTCAGAAACAGCGTAAATTTGGTGATGGCAAAGTTTGATACAACATCACTATTGTTCAAGTTTGATTTCCACCATATTCCAATCTCAGAAAACAAGCTTATTTATCCATTGTTCAGAGGCTAGAAATCTCCATAGAGAGAAGGGAAAATTGGATTGAGTCACCACGTCAGGCTGCACTGGGGTACTCTACAGGTACTGATTTATGAAATTTGATTTAATTCTTACACTATTCCTCATGAATCACTAAATCTAAAGAGAAAGAGCAACTGTTGAAGGGATCTTGGAAGTTGCAGCCTGCAAAAGGTTCTAAAAGTAGAGATGGTCAAATGATTCAAGGAAATAAACTTGCAGTACTGTTGGAATAGGATAGAGCAATGACAGAACTAGATTGGTCAACAGCAAGCTAGCACAGAATCAATAGGCTGAATGTTCCCATTCTGTGCTGGGATGACTCCAAGACCAACTCCAGGATGAACTATAATCATTTGGCATACAGCAAGCTCTGTATTGCAGAACATCCTAGAGTACAGAAAGCTTTGACAGAATGCATCACTTTCAAAAGATGACAAAGCTAGCCATTTAACTATCTTAATATTTGTTAACTAATATCTACCCATCTTCAAAAACCTATTTACTGTCCAGCTATGAGACAAGATTTCATGACAATAATTAATTTCATGAGTATACTACAGCTCTTCACAATGAATGAATTACTATAGAAATATGACCACTGTCATATTGAAAGCAAGGACCACCAACATTAAATGAAAAAGGCAGCATGTTATTTTGTTTTTGATCATGTAATTTAAATGTGAATTGCTAGGCAGAACAGGAGAATAAGTGTGTTTTTTGTTGAATAGCGATGCATTTCTTTAGACTCTATTACCTTCACCTAAATGGTGGGCAGGACCTGACTTTCAGTATCTTACAACACGACAGACTGCACTTCTGAGCGCGAAGCAGTACCTCAATATTTCGGTGAACTGGCCTATATGATGTGTTTGGTGCTGCATTGAAGGCTGAACTCTTAATCTCAAACTCAGAAAAGATTGAGACATTGTCAATTCCCCTAGTGCCCTTGAGTCAAGCAGAATAAAATCCGGAAGTACTTCATTACTAAATTGTTTTTGCACACCCATTGGGAGCAGCTTGCAGAACATTTGGTTAACAAGCAGATTCCATTCTGATTAGTTGTTTAAATTAGATTTTGCGTAATTATTTTTAGAATTGCTGGCAGACTCAAAATTTGCTTATGCAAATATGGTGTCAAACAAAAAATACTTGTCCACAAAAACCTTATAAAAGGAGAGGTTAAATTAACTGGCAATCTAATATTTAAAATTATACGAATGAATTCCTGAAGCATCTCATAAAATAAATGTAGAATCAACCTTGAAAATGTTCATCATTATATTACGAGTGAAATGTAGATAAACTTAATAAAGTCAAATGTGCTCATAATATAACAAGTTTCAGCAGCCTAGGTGCCTTGGAAAGTTCCTGCTGGTAAAAATAATATGGAATTGCTGCCATCACAGCGCTCAATAATTATATTTAAATGATAACTAATCTATGTGGACTATATAAGTTTTCAATATGGTATCTAATTAAAGAAAACATATTTGAGACCCTGCATTGCATTATATTTGAACTTGCACATACAGCTCAATGTTTAAATTATATAAATTAGGTAATTTAATGTGTTTATTATAAACTTATTAGAAAGCTGCCTTTCATTAATGTCATGTCTTTAGTTAGCACCTGCACCAATGCAAAGAAAAACATTGGCTTTATGTTTCGCTGTCCATTCAGAAGTACTCATAGGATCTGATTCACATATCCAACACAACCTCAAAAATAACAGGAATCAAACTACATTTAAAAATGTCTGGCTGTGAAGTGCTTTGGGACATCCATGGTTTACATTTTCAGCAATTGCAATATTCTGTGTTTGGATTACTGTTCCATTATACAAAACGTAAATATGTGAGGAGGCCATGTTGAGGAGACTATGCCAAAAGTTGGAGAGGATGAGACGCAGTGAATAAATGACAGGCACGCTGATTCAGTGTGATACTTGCAGGATGTGGGAGGTCAGGGACACTGCTGGTGCCTCTGGCTGCTACAACTGTGAAAAGTGTGTCCAGGTTCAGCTCCTGAAAGACCGTGTTAGGGAACTGGAGAGGCAACTGGATGACCTCAGGATCATCTGGGAAAACAAGTGTTTCCTAGTTACCGGAAGAGAGAAGGTGGGTGACGATGAGGAAGGGAAGGAAGCTTGGAGTACAGGAGACCCCGGGGGGTTGTACCTCTTGAAAACAGGTACACCCTCTTTGAAGCTGTCGGGGCAGAAGACATTGCCAGTCTGTGCGGCGGACAGGTCTGCGAGTCAAAACGTAGCGCTGAGGCAAAGCCGAAGAGACAGACGTCAGGCAGAGCCGTGATAGAAGGGGACTCCATAGTGAGAGGTACAGACAGGGGTTTCTGCGGCAACAGGCGGGATTCAAGGATGGTGTGTTGCCTCCCTGGTGCTACGGTCCAGAACGTCACGGAACGATTGCAGGGCATCCTCAAGGGGGAAGGGGAGCAACCGGAAGTGGTAGTGCATGGCACAAATGACATTGGGAAAAAGAGGAAAGAGATTCTGCAGCGAGACTTTGGAGAGCTCGGAAGGCAGCTGAAAAGTAGGACCTCCAGGATGGTTATCTCCGGTTTGCTTCCAGTTCCTCATGCAGGAACAGGGAGGTAAGGGATCCGAATGTGTGGCTGAGGAGCTGGTGCAGGGGGCAGAGATTCTGATTCTTAGACCACTGGGATCTGTTTTGGGGTAAGGGCGAAATTGTACAAAAGGGATGGGTTGCACCTTAACAGGCGGGGACCAGCATTCTGGCAGGCAGGTTTGTCACAGCTAAACGGGTGGGTTTAAACTAAATAGTTGTGGGGGGGAACGACAAATTGGAAATACAAGGATGAAGTCAAAGGGTAAGAGAGTATAGGAAAAGTTAAGGACACCAGAATTAACGGGACAGAAAGCTCACGAAGGGATAGGATAGTATGGCCAAGTGAAATAGGACTCGATGTGAAATGGCAATGTTAAAATTGGCATGTAACAAAGATAATGTCACTGCGGTTATGGGAGATTTCAATATGCAGGGAGACCGAGAAAACCAGGTTGGTCTGGACCCCAAGAAAGGGAGTTTGCAGAGTGCCTCCGAGATGGATTCTTAGAAAAGTTTGGAGCCTACCAGAGAGAAGGCAATTCTGGATTTAGTGTTTTCTAATGAACCAGATTTAATAAAGGGAACTCAAGGTAAAGGAACCGCTAGGAGGTAATGACCATAATATGATAAGTTTTAATCTGCAATTTGAGAGGGACTAGGTTAAATCAGAAGTGTCAGTGTTGCAGTTGAACAAAGGGGAATATGAAGGCATGAGAGAGGAGCTGGCCAAGGTTGACTGGAAAAGGATCCTGGCAGGAATGACGTGGAACAGCAATGGCAGGAATTTCTGGGTACAAATCCAGAAGATGCAGGATCATTTCATTCCAAACAAGAAGATTCTAAGGGGAGTAAGAGGCAACCTTGGCTGACACGGGAAGTTAGGGACGGTATAAAACTTAAAGAAAAGGTGTATAACATAGCAAAGAGTAGCGGGAAGTCAGAGGATTGTGAAACTTTCAAAGGACATCAGAAGGTAACAAAAAGAGCAATACGGGGTGAAAAGATGAATTACGAAGGTAAGCTCGCCAAGAATATAAAGGACATAAAAGCATCTTTAGATATGTTAAGAGAAAACAATTAGTAAAGACAAATGTGGATCCCTTGAAGACAGAAACAGGTGAAATTATTATGGGGAACAAGGAAATGGCAGAGGAGTTCAACAGGTATTTTGGTTTTGTCTTCACCAAGGAAGACACAAATAATCTCCCATATGTACTAGAGGACAGAGGATCTAGGGAGACAGAGTAACTGAAAGAAATTTGCATTAGGTGAGAAATAGTATTGGGTAGACTGATGGGACTGAAGGCTGATAAATCCCCAGGGCCTGATGGTCTGCATCCCAGGTTACTCAAGGAAGTGGCTCTAGAAATCGTGGACGCATTGGTGATCATTTTCCAATGTTCTATAGATTCAGGATCAGTTCCTGTGGATTGGAGGGTAGCTAATGTTATCCCACTTTCAAGAAAGGAGCGAGAGAGAAAACTGGGAATTATAGACCAGTTAGCCTGACATAAGTGGTGGGGAAGTTGCTGGAGTCAATTATTAAAGAAGTAATAACGGCGCATTTGGATAGCAGTAAAAGGATTGGTTCAAATCAGCATGGATTTATGAAGGGGAAAATCCTGCTTGACTAATCTTCTGGAATTTTTTGAGGATGCGACGTAAAACGGATGGAGGAGAGTCAGTGGATGCAGTGATCTGGACTGTCAGAAAGCCTTAGATAAGGTCCCACACAGGTGATTAGTGGGCAAATTTAGAGCACATGGTATTGGGGATAGGGTATTGATATGGATAGAGAGTTGGTTGGCAGACAGGAAACAAAGAGTAGGAATAAACGGGTCTCTGACATAATGGCGGGCAGTGGCGAGTGGAGTGCCATAAGACTCGGTGCTGGGACCGCAACTATTTACAATATATTAATGATTTAGATGATGGAATTAAAAGTAACACTAGCAAATTTGCAGATGACACAAAGCTGGGTGGCAGTGTAAACTGCAAAGAGGATGCTTGGAGGTTGTAGGTTGACTTGGACAGGTTGAGTGAGTGGGCAGATGTAGAATGATATAAATGTGAGGTTATCCACTTTGGCGACAAGAACAAGGAGGCAGATTATTGTCTCAATGGTGTCAGATTAGGAAAAAGGGAAGTGCAACAAGATCTGGATGCCCTTGTACACCAGTCACTGAAAGCAAACATGCAGGTACAGCATGCAGTGAAGAAAGCTAATGGCATGTTGGTCTTCATAACGAGAGGATTTGAGCATAGAAGTAAAGAGGTACTTCTGTAGTTGTACAGGGCCCTGTTGAGATCACATCTGTAGTATAGTGTGCAGTTTTGGTCTCCTAATTTGAGGATGGACATCCTTGCTATTGAGGGAGTGCTGCGTAGATACATGGGCTTAATCCCCAGGGTGGCGGGACTGTTATATGAATTTAGAAGGACAAGGGGATCTTATAGAAACATATAAAATCATAAAAGGACAAGCTAGATGCAGGAAAAATGTTCCCAATGTTGGGGGAGTACAGAACCAGGGGCCACAGTCTAAGAATAAAGGGGAGGCAATTTAAAACTGAGATGAGAAAAACATTTCACCAAGAGAATTGTGAATTTGTGGAATTCTGTCTCAGAAGGCAGTGGAAGCCAATTTACTGGATGTATTTAAAAGAGCTCGATAGAGCTCTTGGGACTAGTGGAATCAAGGGGTATGGGAAGAAGGCAGGTACGGGTTACTGATTGTGGATGATCAGCCATGATCACAATGAATGGCGGTGCTGGTCGAAGGGCCGATTGGCCTCCTCCTGCGCCTACTTTCTATGTTTCCTTTTGACACTTTTCAACGCCTTTCTACATCTCTCACTTCCTGTTGCAAAATCCTTTATAAAGCTTTTTTTTTCGATTGTGCGTGAAACAAGTATTTTAATTTCTTTGGAGTGTAGGAAGCCAAGGGGTGATCTTAGAGGTGTATAAAATCATGAGGGGAATTGATAGGGCAAATGCAGTCTTTTACTTAGGGTAGGGGAAATCAAGAAACAGAGAACAGGTTTGAGATGAGGGATAAGAGATTTACTAGGATCCCAAGGGGTAATCTTTTCACTCAGAGGGTGGTGGGTATATGGAATCAATGAAAAGATATTTGGACTGATGCTTTAATAGGAAAGGCTAGAGGGATATGGGCCAAATGGGACTGGCTCACGTGAGGCATCTTGATCTACATAGACAAATTGGGCCAAAGGGCCCTTTTCCGTACCATAGGATTCTATGATCCTAACCTTGATGAACTGAACCGGATTGGTTACGGCATTTTCAAAATTAAGCAAAGAATGACATCATCCTCACCGAAATAGGTTTCCATGCTGCCCACCACCAAAGTAATCAAAGCATTATACCCTTGCACTTACAGCAATACATTGCCTCTTGATACAGGACTGCTTCATTCTGCCAGGGCCTCCAAACTTCTTCATGTCTTTGCAGAAGTTGCATTCTCCACATTCCGTTCGCAAGCATGCTTCGCATTTGCGGCATCGTGTTCTGCGTCTGCGTGCACCACTGGTTGATTTGTGAGGAAGGAGTTTGGGTCCTGATGAAGGGGCTGGCCGAGGTTTTAGTCTTGCTGAAGCCCTGGACTGTAATAAAGTAATAATATCTTTACAAAAACATCCAACATTCAGAAAAAAAAATACTTTAGACTACATTGTAATTGTCACATTTTTCCATTCAGAGCAAATTAGCAGTGAACCTAGTCATTAGATCATATAAAAGGAGAGTACTGTTCCTAAATCGACTTGGCCATTCACCACTTAGCCTCTCTGCATCAAGTGCAGAAAGCAATTTCCTGATATGCTTCAGTTAATTAAGAATTTGATGACATGAATGAGGAATTTATAATTCTTTTAACAAATAATCCAACAAGACAAAATGTCAGAGCCAAACCACCTTTAAGTGTTACAGTTTTGTTTGTTCCATTCAGAACATGATGACTTAATATGCAATGTTCCCAAGTCTTATCTGACTGGTTACTCTAGTGAAACACAATTCAGTTTAGTTTATTGTCACATGTACTGGGGACAGTGAAAAGCTTTTTGTTGCGCACTATCCAATCAAAGACTGTACATGATTACAATCAAGCTGTCCAAAGTGCACACACTAAAAGGTACACATTTAGTCCAATTAAAGATAGTTCAAAGGTCTCCAATGAGGCAGATGGGAGGTCAGGACCATACTCTAGCTGGTGAGAGGACGGTTCAGTTGCTTGATAACAGCCAGGAAGAAACTAGCCCTGAATCTGGAGGCATACATTTTCAAACTTCTGTACCTCCTGCCTGATGGCAGAGGGGAGAATAGGGAGTAACCGGAATAGGACTTGTCTTTGATAATGCTGGTGGCCTTGCTGAGGCAACATGAAGTCTTGATGGAGTCAATGCAAGGGAAGTTTGTTTGCATGATAGTTTGGGCTACATCCACAATTCTCTGCAATGTCTTCCAGTCTTGGATGAAACTGTTCCTAAACCATGCTGTGATGTATCCCGATAAAATGCTGAATGGTGATGGATGAGCTTTAGCAATTCAGCAGGTTTTAAAGGATGGGACTCGGAGTGAATCCAATAGAGTTATTCAATGGATTACCTGTCAGATAAGACAAATTCGATGACACCTTCCAACACTAGATAATCAACCTCTTTTGGAGAAAGACTTAAATCAATTGAGTGACTGACCAAACCAGTGCTTCAATATTATTTGACATCCAGGGCTAATTTGTAAACTTGGAATCACAATACTCCAAAAGACAAATTACAGATGGAAAAAGTGACACATTCCATGTTGCTGAGTGAACAAAGAAAAATAATGGTAAAAACCACAAAAAAGATCCAGAATTAAAGCCTTAAAATAGCATCAAGTTTAACAGTACTGCTGGTTATGAAAGTTGCCAAAGGATTATAATAAAACTCTTTGATAATCCTACATCAGATTGCTTTGAAATCCTGGTGAGACCAAACGGAGGCTTGGCGATCGTTTCGCCGAACACCTCCGCTCGGTCCGCAAAAACCAACCCGACCTCCTGGTCGCTCAGCACTTCAACTCCCCCTCCCATTCCGTATCCGACCTCTCGGTCCTGGGCCTCCTCCATGGCCAGAGTGAGCAACACCGCAAGTTGGAGGAACAGCACCTCATATTCCGCTTGGGGAGTCTGCATCCTTTGGGCTTGAACATTGAATTTTCTCAATTCTGTTAACCCCTGCTGTCTCCTCCCCCTCCCACCTCTCCCTCAGCCCTCGGGCCCTGGCATTCCCTCTATCTCTATCCCTCCCCCACCCTAGTCGCACTAGCTTCTAATTTTCACACCACAAACAGCTTACAATGGCTTGTTCCCTTTATCATCTATACTTTTTTGCATATCTTTCATTCATTGTTTTTTATCTCTCCACATCACCGTCTATATCTCTCGTTTCCCTGATCCCTGACCAGTCTGAAGAAGGGTCTCGACCCGAAACGTCGCCTATCTCCTTCGCTCCTTAGATGCTGCTGCACCCGCTGAGTTTCTCCAGCTTTTTGTGTAACCCTGCTTTGAAATCCTGATGGTTTGGCATTGTGCTCATTTATAGTTCTCTAATGCAATGTGGGCTGCGCAGCCAGGGCCAGAAGTTAACAAAGGTGGATTGGGTAAATATTTGAAAGCTGTTACCGTAAACACACTAAGGCCAACTTTCATAGTATTAAGACGAGACAAACAAAATACCTAGACTTCAATGTAAGTGACATAAAAAGCTGGAGTAGCTCAGCGAGGACGGGCAGTATCTCTGGAGAGAAGGAATGTGTGACGTTTTGGGTTGATACTCTTCTGGGTAATATATACCAAGGATATATATTACCCATTTTGCAATCTACCTCGTTGCAGCACTCGCACTTTTATTTACCTGCACTTTCTCTGTAACAGTAACATTAAATTATGTACTCTATTTAATTTTCTTTTGCACTACCTGATGAACTCCTGTATGATATGATCTGCCTGGACTCGACCCGAAACGTCACCCATTTCTTTTCTCCAGAGATGCTGCCTGTCCCGCTGAGTTACTCCCGCTTTCTGTGCCTATTTTCGGTTCAAACTAGTATCTGCAGTTCCTTCCTACACACTAGACTTAAATGTAGATGGATTGGTGAGTATGCTGACAATACCAAAATTGGAAGAGTTTCAGACAGTGAAGAATGCTGTCAGCAGATACAGTCGCACAGGGAGCAACTGCAGAACTGGGCGGAAAAATGCAGATGGAGTTTTCGCGAGCAGGTGTGAGATGGTACAGTTGAATGCAAGGAGTATACATTTTTAATGGCAAAATCCTTAACAGCATCGAAGTGCAAATGTCCAACTTAAGAGGGCATAGCTATACGGTGAGAGGGGGAAGAGTTTAATAGAAGTGTCTGGGGCAAGTTTATTTTATACAAAGAGAGTGGTGGGGACCTGGAGTGCACTGCCAGAGGTGGCGGTGGACGTAGATACGATGGTGGCTTTTAAGAGACACATGGAAGTGCAAGGACTAGAGAGATATGGATCATGTACAGGCAGATGCGATTAGTTTAACTTGGGTTTGTTCCTGTGATGTACTGTTCTATCTCTATAATTATAAAACTCTGATCTTGGATGTGGATGTATTTATTTGTGTATTTGTTCGTTCGTCTGCGATTCACATCTCCTCGAAAACACGACGTGCTAACGGTGAAATGGGGGAGGCTTCTGCTCTACGACCTAGGTAGGTGTTGCCTCTACCCTCTCCCTCTGTGTCCCCTCTCTTTCTGCCCCGCCCCCCTCCCTCTCTCGGACCTATGGTGAGTGGTGGAGTATTGCGTTCGGGAACCAGCCCTCCCCTGTGATGCTGCGTGCTCCCCCCCAACCCCTCAATCTCTACCCCCCTCCCTCTCCCTGTCTACCCCCTCCCTCTCCACCCCCCTCCCTCTAGATGCACCTGCGCAGTTGGGGGTTATGCATGAGTGGATAGGGCGGGGGATGGGGTAAAAGGAGCAAATGAATAATATTAATTGCGTGTGTGCTGCATGGGTTTTCTCCGTGCTCTTCAGTTTCCTCCCACACTCCAAAGACGTACAGGATTGTGGGTTATTTGGCTTGGGATAAATGTAAAAATAATCGGCCCAAGTGTGTGTAGGATAATGTTAATGTGCGGGGATCGCTGGTTCGAACAGACAGTGGGCCGAAGGGTTTGTTTCCACGATGTATCTCCAAACTAAAAACTAATGGTGCGCCAATTTACAGGCACCTAGATTGCACTAACAAAAGCAACAACTGCAAATGCTGTCAATGTGAAATAAAAACATTATACTTATTGCTTGATGCAAAATTTGAAGAGATAGAAAGTTAATGTAATAGATTTATAAAGATTGCAAACTACACCGATATTACTGGAGTCACAGACAGTGAGGAAGGTTTCAAAATATATAGCTGGATATAGATCAGCTACAGAAATGGGCAGAGAGATGGCAGGTGGAGTATAATCCAAGCAAGTGTAAGGTGTTAGGAGGTTGAATGTAACAGGAAGGTATATGGTTGATTTTAGGTTTAGGTTTACGTTTATTATTTTCCCTTATGCTGAGTATAGTGAAATAAATTGACAGCATTGATGTACAGAGAGATTTTGCAGGCCCATAATTCCCTGAAGGTGGCAACAGAAATGGGTGGAGTGGTAAAGGAGGCATATGCTATGCTTGTCTTCGTTGGTCAGGGCATAAAGTATTAGAATCAGGATGTCATGGTGCAGCTCCGTAACACTTTGTTTTGGCAAGATGTGGAGGCTTTTGGGAGGGTGCCGAACAGGTTTACCAGAATGTTGCCTGGGTGAGGGGTTATTAACTACATGAAAGCTGGACAACTTGAATTGTTTTCTCAAGAACACCAGAGATGACGGAGACCTGAAAGTAAGCATGCAGGTACAGCAGGCAGTGAAGAAAGCAAATGGCCTGTTGGCCTACATAGCGAGAGGATTTGAGTATAGGATCAAGGAGGTCATACTGCAGTTGTACATGGCCCTGGTGAGACCACACCTGGAATATTGTGTGCAGTTTTGGTCTCCTAATTTGAGGAATGACATTCGTGCTATTGAGGTAGTGCAGTGTAGGTTCAATAGGTTAATTCCCGGGATGGCGGGACTGACATATGATGAAAGAATGGATCGACTGGGATTATTCACTGGAATTTAGACGGATGAGAGGGGATCTTATAGAAACATATAAAATTCTTAAGGGGTTGGAGGAAAAATGTTCCGCATGTTGGGAGAGTCCAGAACCAGGGGTCACAGTTTAAGGAAAAGGGGTAGGTCATTTAGGACTGAGATGAAGAAAATCTTTTTCAGCCAGAGAGTTGTGAATCTGTGGAATTCTCTGCCTTAGAAGACAATGGAGGCCAATTCACTGGATGTATTCAAGAGAGAGTTAGATATAGCTCTTGGGGCTAACTGAATCAAGAGAAATGGGGAGAAAGCAGGAACAGGATACCGATTCTGGATGATCCATGATCATATTGAAATGTGGTGCTGGCTTGAAGGGCCAAATGGCCACCTCCTGCACCTATTTTCTATGTTTCTATGTTTCTTATTCTATTGGATGGATGCTGCCAAGGGATAGAAATGTGATTGGATACGAGTAGCGGACCAAAGGATTGACACTAAAGTTCTAGAATCCGTGGTGTGGGCACAGTCATAGCCATACAGCTTGGAGGCAGGCACTTTGGCCCTACTCATCCATGCCAACCCAAGATGCCTACCTATGATAGTTCCATTTGCCTATGTTTGACCCATATCCCTCTAAATCTTTCTTGTCTATATACCTGTCTAAATGTCCCTTAAATATTGATATTGTTCAACTACTTCCTCTAGCAGCTTATTCCATAAACGTGCCACCCTCAAAATGCTTCCTCAAAATGTTTCTATTAAACCTTTCCCCTATCACCTTAAATGTATGCCTTCAACTTCTTGATTCCCCAACCCTGGGGAGAAAGATTGTGTGCATTCACCCCATTAATGCCCCTCATGATACCTCTAAGGCCACCCCTCAGTCTCCCATGTTCCAAGGAATAAATTCTGAGCCTGCCCAACCTCTCTCTAGAACTCCCTCGAGTCTTAGCAGTATCCTAGTAAATCTTTCCTGCTTTCTTTCCATTTGCAGCTTAATAGCTGATTCGCAGAGTAAAATCATTACTGCTGATTCTATGTATAGATGTGCCAAAGCATTCTAGGAAATCTCTTTGGCATTCCAATTATGTCTACTCTTAGTTCAGTTATTTCCTCATGTCCACTAGCTGTGGTGTCATCAGGCTGAGCAAGCCAAGCGCATTAAATAGCACATTAATGCAAATAGAGAGACAAAACAAAATTGCTGCAACAATGATATTCACATTGATAATTTTCTTTAGTTTGCAATAAATAAAGATCAGAATGTAAATGTATAAATGAAGTAGAAACTGAAACTGAAACATCGCAACTAGACTTTTCAAAATGTCATAAGACGTTATTTAATATCACACAAACAAGATATACCACTGGTGCATAATTTGAAATAAGTCAAAATGTGAAAATGTGGAGAGAGCAACTACATGGATTTTGGTAAAGCATTTGATAAAGTCCCCCTGGTAGGCTGATCCAGAAAATTAAAATGCATGAGATTCACAGTGGCTTGGTCATATGGACTCAAACCTGGCTTAATGATAGAGAACAGAGGGTTATGGTGGAAGAACAATATTTGAGGTCTATAACCAATGGCGTACAGGAATCTGTGCTGGGACATCTGCTGTATGATATATACAAATGGCACGGACATAAATGTAGACGGGTTGGTTAGTAAGTTTGCAGATGACATCAAGATTGTTGAGGGAGCAGACTGTGAGGAAGGCTATCAAAGTATATGGCGGGATATATAGATCAACCATAGAAATCGGTGAACAAATGTCAGATGGCAGAACATATTTTATCTGGATGCATCACAGCTTGGTTTGGGAACAGCTTCATCCAATACTTCAAGGAATTGCAGATAATTGTGGATGCAGCCCAAACCATCACACAAACCAACCTCCCTCCCATTGACTCCATTTATACCTCGGCAAGGCCAGCAGCATAATCAAAGATGAGTTGCACTCTGGCCACTCCCGCTTCTCCCCACTCCCATAGAAAATAGGTGTAGGAGGGAGCCATTCGGCCCTTCGAGCCAGCACCGCCATTCATTGTGATCATGGCTGATCGTCCACAATCAATAACACGCACCTGCCTTTTCCCCATATCCCTTGATTCCACCAGCCCCTAGAGCTCTATCTAACTCTCTCTTAAATCCATCCAGTGATTTGGCCTCCGCTGCCCTCTGTGGCAGGGAATTCCACAAATTCACAATTGGACTCGCCCAACATTGGGAACATTTTTCCTGCATCTAGCTTGTCCAGTCCTTTTATAATTGTATATGTTTCTATAAGATATGCCCCTCATCCTTCTAAACTCCAGTGATACAAGCCTAGTCTGTTCAATCTTTCCTCATATGACAGTCCCGCCATCCCAGGGATCAATCTCGTGAACCTACACTGCACTGCCTCAATCACAAGGATGTCCTTCCTCAAATTAGGAGACCAAAACTGTACACAATACTCCAGATGTGGTCTTACCAGAGCCCTGTACAACTGCAGAAGAACCCCTCTACTCCTATACTGAAATCCTCTTGTTATGAAGGCCAACATTCCATTAGCTTTCTTCACTGCCTGCTGTACCTGAACGCCAACTTTCAGTGACCGGTGTACAAGGACACCCAGGTCTCGCTGTACCTCCCCCTTACCTAACCTAACCCCATTGAGATAATAATCTGCCCCCTTGTTTTTTCCACCAAAGAGGATAACCTCACATTTATCTATATTATATTGCATCTGCCATGCATCTGTCTGCCAACCAATTTCCTATCCACGTCAACACCCTAACCCCAATACCATGTGCTCTAATTTTAGTCACCAGTCTCCCATGCAGGGCCTTATCAAAGGCTTTCTGAAAGTCTAGATACACTACATCTACTGGCTCCCCGTCATCCATTTTGCTTGTCACATCCTCAAAATTACCAGAAGATTAGTCAAGCATGATTTTCCTTTCATAAATCCATGCTGACTTGGACTAATCCTTTTACTGCTATCCAAATGGCCCATTATTACCTCTTTAATGATTGACTACAGCATCTTTCCCACCACTGAAGTCAGGCTAACTGGTCTGCAATTCCCCGTTTTCTCTCTCGCTTCTTTCTTGAAAAGTGGGATAACATTAGCTATCCTCCAATCCACAGGAACTGATCCTGAATCTATTGAACATTGGAAAATGATCACCAGTGCGTCCACTATTTCTAGAGCCACCTCCCTGTGGACCCTGGGATGCAGACCATCAGGCCCAGGGGATTTATCATCCTTCAGTGCCATTAGCCTACCTAATACTATTTCTCACCTAATGAAAATTTATTTTAGTTTCTCTACCCCCCTTTGATCCTCTGTCCTCCAGTACTTCTGGGAGTTTGGATCTGTCTCCACTAAGGAAGACACAAACAAAGTACCTGTTGAACTCCTCTGCCATTTCCTTGTTCCCCATAATAATTTCACCCGTGTCTGCCTTCAAGGGACCCACATCTGACTTTGTTACTCTTTTTCCGTTAACATTTTGCAAACGGTATAGAAGTGTGAAAACGCACACCTCGAGATTCAAGAACAGTTTCTTCCCAGCTGCTATCAAGCAATTGAACAATCCTACCACAACAAGAGAGCAGTCTACCTCATTGGAGACCCTTGGACTATCTTTGATTGGATTTTACTGGCTTTATCTGGCACTAAATGTCATTCCCTTATTATGTATCTGTACACTTTGATTGTAACCATGTATTGTCTTTCCGCCGACTGGGTAGCACGCAACAAAATTAGCTTACTATACCTCAGTACACGTGACAATAAACAAAACTGAAGATGGAGTTTAGTCAGAGCAAGTGTGAGGTTAAATGTAAAGGGAAAATGTACAATAAATGGCATGACCCTTAACAACATTAACATACAGAGGATCTTGGAGTCCATAAGTCCCAGAAAGCGGTGAGTCAAGTAGACAGAGTGAGAAGCCATCATTCCTTCATTTACTGCATCAAGCCTTGCAAGGATTCTGTCTTCAAGTGACTCGGTCTGCTTAATATCTCCCACAACAAACCAGGAATCAATGAGTAAACTGGCAAGAAACATTAAAAATGAATTGTAAGAACTTGTATGTCGGTAAAGTGCAAACTAGTAAGGAAAAATGTGGTTGCCTTACAGACATGGGAGCTTTATACTGGAGAATAAGGAAGTGGCAGCAAAATTAAACTATTGTGTGTCCGAATTAACAAAATACAGCAAAGAGCTGCCAGAAATATACAGAACAAAGTATTTTGAGAATGAGGGATTGGAAGTAATAATAGTACAAGAGAAGTTGATGAAACTCAAAGCTAATACATTGCAAAGATATAGTGATCTATACGCCTGAGTTTTGAAAGAGGCAATTGATCTGGAAAACATGTTCCACAACTCTATTGATTCTGGGATTGTCTATGGATTGGTGTGTAGTAAATGTGACTAAATTATTGAAGGAAGAAAGGAAACTGGAAACTATCACTTGGCCTAAGATTGGTGCTTGGGAGCCCATCTATTCATAAAGGCAAAGAAAATTTTGGCTGAGAGGACCAAATAACATAAAATATCTAAAGTTTGTCAATGATATAAAGTGCAATACAGACAAGCTACAACTCGCAATGTCCAGCGTTATTATTATAATCTTGTAATTGCTTTACCAATCTCATAGTACATTCCAGCAATTTCTCAATTGCTTCAGTTTTCATTTTCTCTCCCCTTCTTCAATACGGAAATTATATTTCCTACCCACTGAACTTGAAAAGTAATCAGGACAGGTCATAAATATAATAGGGTACACAAAATGCTGGAGAAACAACAGCATCTATGGAGCGAACCCTTGACTTTCCAGCATCTGCAGTTCCTTCTTTAACAAATAAAAATAATAGTTGGAATGTTTTACTTTATTAGTTGAGGCGTAGAAAGTAAAAGGAAGTTGTGTTAGATCTGTATACAAAAACCAGTTAGTCCATGATTTGACTGCTGCATACAATTTCAACCTCTATTATTGGAACACATGAAAATTGTAGTAGGCAGTCACCTGGCTCCCCAATCCAACTTTTCCATTCAATATGATTATGGTTAAACTCACCCAGGCCTCAGCTCCTCTGCTGTGCCAGTTTTATAGCACTCAATTTATCTACCTCTTAATAGTCTCCAGACATCTAGCCTCCATAACCCACAGGGACAGAGAATTCCACATTCTCTAGCCTTTGCGATGAAGACAGACCTACACAACTCAATTTTAAATGCTTGAAACTCTGCCCTCATTGTTTCTCTTGAAACTCAGTCTCTCATTGGATACTCTCCCACCAGTAGAAACAATTCAATTTCTCCATGCCCACTTAAAATATTATAGGTTTCAATAAAATTACCCCTTATACTGCAGAAGAATGCAGATGTAATTTTTTTCAGCCATTAGTCATAACCTTTTCATCCTAAAAAAACGCCCAGTGAATCTCTTCTAGAATGGGTCCAATATTTTCAGACTGTTCTGAAGGTGCAGAACAAATGTACAACAATGAATACCAGGGCTGGAAAATCATTAAATTCAGTAAGGGTCTAGTTAGAATAAATAAAATTGCCCTTAGCAGAGATGAGAAATTTAAGGGGTTGCAAATTTTAAAGCAAGTAATAGGATTAGAGAGGTGAAAGAAGGGTTAGAGATCTGGAATTTACTCCATGAAGGTGCGGTAAAACCTTCATAACATATACCTGTAAATGCACTTGGTGACTGATGTGCATAGATAGTCATTTGCCTGATTAGCCTTTAACCCTGGGGAAATTATGCAAAGGTTTGCAAATCTATCAGTCTCTACCCAGTGGATGGTCATTTGATGAATTTAGGGATTTTTTGCTTTTTATTAGTAAACAAGAAAATTAGGTCATTTTGGCTAAATCTTTGAGATGCAGTTAATTTCCACAAAATGCAATTAAATTTAAAAATAACAACACAAAATTCTATTAACATTAATTTTTTAAAAAATCACCATTTATACCCCAGAGCATTCCATCCTCAAAAACAAATTAAATATAAAATCATAGATGATAGAAACATACAGCACAAAAATAAACTCTTTTGGCCCAACTCATCCATATCAATAGTGATGCCTATCTATGTTAACTCTATTTGGCCATATTAGGCCCACATCACTTTACGCCTTTCCTTACCAACCACCTGTCCAAACATATTTTAAACATAGTAATTGTATCTGTATCCATCACCACCTCTGCCAGCTCATACCAGATATATATCACAATGTGAGGAAAAACATACCCCTCTCACCTCCTTTAAATTTTCTCCTCATCTTAAACCTGCATCCTCGCATCCTAGACATCCCTGCCCTAGGATAAAAATATATTTTGACCATCGTATCTATGACCCTTGACTATTAAAACTTCTGCAGCTCACTCCTCAGCCTCCTATGTTCCAGTGAAAATAAACCCAGCCTATACAATCTCTCCTTATAATTACACGACTCCATTGCAGGCAACATTCTGGTGAATCTCTTCCACACACTTTCTATTACTTCTTCATCCTTCCTATAGTGTAGTGACCAGAAATGGTACACAATATTCTAAGTATGGTCTAATCAATGTTTTGCATAATTGCAACATGGTGCCACAATGCATATACACAATACCTCAACCTGCAAAGGCAAGCATGCCAAATGCTTTTTTCAGTATCAGTGTTAACACTTTCGGGGATTATTGGTACATTAATCTCAAGGATTCCCTGTATATTAACACTCTTAAGGTCCTACCAGAATCCTTACCAAATCAGTTAAAATATACAAAATATGCCAAAAATATATACACAATATCTGTATAAAGGTATAGCTGTACATAAAAGAATAGTAAGATTGAAGCACTTCCACGATGATTCCCAAAATCTATTATAGTAAATAGTGGAACAATTTTTTAATGTTTCTGTAGACATCAATACACATTCTGTTATGTTATTAATGACATTTTTAACATTAAAAAAAGTTGGTTAAGTTTTGACTGCTGCACATAGTCCTTTCCAGCACATAATGCACCAACATCCAGATTTTTAGATACTGGATTGATTACACACTACATGGAGTGACTCTGCAGCATCCCTTAAAGACTTAAATGTAATTATCAATAATTCAGAAAAATTGCTTACAAAAGAGTGAATAGTTTGTATGATAGCCCAAAGCAAATCTATACCTTCAATTGCAGTATCTCATCAAATAGTCTCACTCATTTGATAAAGTCCCACATAGGAGATTAGTGGGCAAAATGAGGGCACATGGTATTGGGGGTAGAGTGCTGACATGGATAGAAAGTTGGTTGGCAGAGTAGGGATTAACGGGTCCCTTTCAGAATGGCAGGCAATGGCTAGAGAGGTACAGCAAGGTTCGGTGCTGGGACCACAGCTATTTACGATAAACATCAATGATTTAGATGAAGGGATTCAAAGTAACATTAGAAAATTTGCAGATGACACAAAGCTGGGTGGCAGTGTGAACTGTGAGGATGCTATGAAAATGCAGGGTGACCTGGACAAGTTGGGTGAGTGGGCAGATGCATGGCAGATGCATTTTAATGTAGGTAAATGTGAGATAATCCACTTTGGTAGCAAAAACAGGAAGGCAGATTACTATCTAAATGGTGTCAAGTTGGGAAAGGGGAAAGTACAATGGGATCTGGGGGTCCTTGTTCATCAGTCAATAAAAGTAAGCATGCAGGTACAGCAGGCAGTGAAGAAAGCAAATGGCATGTTGGCCTTCATAACAAGAGGAGTGGAGTATAGGAGCAAATAGGTCCTTCTGCAATTGTATAGGGCCCTAGAGAGACCACACCTGGAGTATTGTGTGCAGTATTAGTCCCCTAAATTGAAGAAAGACATTATTGCTAATGAGGGAGTGCAATCTAGGTTCACACGGTTAATTCCCAGGATGGCAGGACTGTCATATGCTGAGGGAATGGTGCAGCTGGGCTTGTATATCCTGGAGTTTAGAAGGATGAGAGGAGATCTTATTGAAACATATTATTAAGTGTTTGGACACGCTAGAGGCAGGAAACATGTTCCCGATGTTGGGGGAGTCCAGAACCAGGGGCCACTGTTTAAGAATAAGGGGTAAGCCATTTAGAATGAAGACGTGGAAACACTTTTTTTCACACAGATAGTTGCGAGTCTGTGGAATTCTCTGCCTCAGAGGGTGGTGGAGGCCGGTTCTCTGGATACTTTCAAGAGAGCTGGATAGGGCTTAAAAATAGCGGAGCCAGGGGATATGGGGAGAAGGCAGTTTACTGATTGGGGATGATCAGCCATGATCACATTGAATGGATGTGCTGGCTCGAAGGGTTGAATGGCCTACTCCTGCACCTGTTGTCTATTTTCTGTGGCCTGGCATTTTGCAAAAGTTTTGGGAGAAAACGTTCATAAAGGATGCTTCAAATCTTTTTACCTTTTGTAAGGCTTTAATAATTCTGGGATAATGTTCTCTGTGATACACCTAAACTGGCAAGGTAAACAAACACTATTTTTCCCTCAGATACTGCAAAATAAAATAATCTCCAAGCAAGTGCAACTGTTCGAATCACTTTCAATGCTAAACCCATTTCCTTACAGATTGCAGGGTAGGATTGCTTCAACTACCTTGCACCTTTAAATAAAGCAATGAATGGCAAAATCCGCTCTTTCCTTAAAATCCTTTAAATTTAGTCAAGCATTTGGCAGCGTTTCCTCTAAGATCAGGGTACTTAAGTTTCATGCCATGATCAGTTTTACACAGCTTGCAGAATCAGTGCACACGCATACTTTATAAGCCCATAACTGAATGTCCAGAACTTTTTTCCAAGAAAGGTTACATGAGAAAATGAAATAACTATTTTCACAATTTCATTTCGGTCATATCATGTTCTTTCCATTAGTAAGATAGTCATCCTTCACAACTGCAAATCCGGCAGGCCAGTTATCCAGAAACCATAGAAATGACAATTCTTCAGTAATTATTACAGGCATGTTCAGAATTTGTCTTAATTATTTCTTTGACAAGAACATTTTGTTTCGTGCCTTTGTACGTTTTTGAAGAAGGTTCTCATCCATTTACATCTTTATTTTTACTTTTTTATTTTTGCCACCACAGTTGCACTTCTGCCCACACCACTCCATAGACAAATGAGATTGGCTGGTGGTGTATCTGCCAATTTTGACTGATGTGCATTTTTAAAGTACGAGGGTGCAAATGCAAATTCTGCATGGTCAAACTGTTACTGCTGGCAATGAGAACAAAAGAACACTTGTTTTTTTTAAGCAGGTCTTCAGATGCATTTGTGTATTGGTTGAAAATGAAAAGTTGAAAAACCTTACTTATATTCAAAGTTGAGCATATTAGAGTTTTAAATCACTACTATGGAATCAGATGACATGGAGATTGGTGGGAAGTGGAACAAAATCTTATTAATTGGTGGAGTAATCTCAAGGGGCAATAGGTATTTCTTTGTGCATATAACCAGAGCTAAAGTTCAGATCAATGCCATCACAGATAACTTACTCCAGTCTCTCTAAACTGCTCAACTACAGCCTTGGCTCCGATCATCTGCAGCCGAAACTCACATGTACATTTCTGTAAATCTTTTGATCAGACTATTCTGAAGAACTGCTGACTGGCTCCAGGCTGGACATCCAAAACTTTTGCTACAAGCATCTTTGCACTTTCTTCACCATTCATCCCAAAACACCCATTGACTCCTGATTATGTAACAACTCACTCATTTTAAATCCCTCTATGGACAACCCCATTTCCATCATCAACTCCTCCACAACTTCCAAAAGAAAGCATTCCTCCAATCTTGCTGTGAAGCATTTCCAGATTTAATTATTCCACCATTCCTGCCATGTTTTCAACTGCCAAAATTGAATATGTTGGAGGCATGGTTAATAGATACGAAGAGGTTATGAAAATTTGGTATTGTTGATTAATAGATACGTAGAGGATATGAAAATGTATTGTTGGTAGTGAGGATGATAGTGTTAGGCTACAGGATGACATTGATCAGTGGCTAAAATAGGTCTAAGCAAGGCAGATGCAATTTAATCTTGATAAGCGAGTGGTTGTGCTCTTTGGCAGGTCTAAAGGTAAAACGCAACACCATGCTATCCAAGATGGAGCATTTCAGCTTGAGAAGAGATTGGAGAGAGTGTTGCTTCAGGGCAAAATATTTGAAAGGTATTGGAGGAAGATTATTTCATCCAGCAGGCATGAGCATGTGAGTTTCAGCTGAAGCCAAGCTGCAACAAACTCCGAGCGAGTGCGGGGCAGATATTTTCACAATATCTAGATGAGTATCTGAATCGCCAAGGCTACATGCTAGTTACAGATAAAATCGGATTTTATAGGTGCATACATGATCTGTTCAGACAAAGTGGGCCAAAGGGCCAATTTCAATGTTGTATGTTGCTAATACTTTATCACAGAAAATACATGAATGCAGTTCAAGAGTATGCATCGGTGATTTACAGTGACGTTGCCAGGACTGGAATACTGCAGCTGAGGGGGCAAATTGAATAAGCTAGCATTGTTTATTTTGGAAAGGATGAGCCCGAGGGAAGACTTAATTGAAGTGAATAAAATAATGAGCTTGGAGCAATAAAATCTATTTCCTTCGCAGAGGTCAAAAACCCAGGGGCATAGATTTAAAGTAATTGGTAGAAGGATTAGAAGTGAGATGAGGAATAAGAAAATAGAGGTCTGGAACTCACTTACAGAAAGGGTGGTACAGAGAGAAATTCTCATTACATCACATGAAGCTCCAAGGTGAGGTAATAGGACAGCAAGACACAGAGGCTGGCTGAAAGGGGAGACGAGTGACAGATGAAATTTAATACACCTTGGTAAAAAAGAAAAAAGCGGAAACAATACTGATGAATGGCACAGTATAAAAGGTTGTGCCGTAATAGAGAAACTTAAGTGTACATGCATATAGATACTTGAAAGTGGCAGATGTTAAGAGAGAGCAGTTGGTAAATAAAGCAGTTTGGGGATACTGCCATTGGGAACTTCATCAAAATCTAACTTCAAATAACTTTTGCTTTCCCTCTCTCCCCATCCCCTCCCCTTCCCAGTTCTCCCACCAGTCTTACTGTCTTCGACCACATTCTATCTCTGTCCTGCCCACTCCCCTGACAACAGTCTGAAGAAGGGTTTCGACCCGAAACGTCACCCATTCCTTCTCTCCAGAGATGCTGCCTGCCCCGCTGAGTTACTCCAGCAGGCTGTGTCTACCTTCGATTTAAACCAGCATCTGCAGTTCTTTCCTACTCAGTGGTAAATAAAGCATCTTGGATGCTGGAAATCATGAATATAGACAGAGTTCAAAACTAGGGAAGTTATGATGAATACACATAAATACCAGTTAGGCCACAAATGAAGTATTGTATCGATTTCTATTCTGCTAATTTTAGGAAGGAAGTGAAAGTCCTAGACAGGGTTCAGAAAAGTTACGCAAATGTTTATGAGGATGAGGCATATCAGCGACATTGTTAGAATGAAGATGCTGGAACTGTTCTCCTTCGACTCAGGAGGCGGAGAGAAGATCTAAACAAGAGTTATGTGATAATAGGGTAGATGAAGGGAAGACTGAGGGAAGATAGACCCATTAGCAGATGGTTAAAGGACCAGTGCCTGAAGATACATAGAAGAATAAAAACTGTTTTATAATCTGCAATTCATTAGAGATTAAAATAAATTGAAAAGGCACACGAGATAATAATGTGCAAGCCATGGAAAAAGTGTGTTAGAATAGGACTGTTCTTCCAGAAGCCACCATAAAACAGCCTCCTTCTGTGCTGCAACAAATCTCTGATAGTTTCTTGGTCAGAAGGAATCCTAGCATTGCTTCAATGCTGGGACAGCTGTGCCCATTAAAAGAATCAGGACGTTACAATTTCGAATGGACCTTGAAATACCACCTTCACAATCAAAACAGTTCATAAGGAGAAAATTATATTTGAGGAGAACGCGAGATAGTTTCCATTCTGCCCAAAGTTTCCTTTTCAACACAGTATATTTATTTAATTACAAATAGTAATAATCCACTGTCATTTGGATGATTTTTTTTTATTTTAGAAATGGGCTGGGCCAGTTTTAAAACAGGAAGTTCCATAATTAGTGGCAATTTTTCATTTCCATTTTAAAAATAAAGAAAAGACTGCAGGATTAGTAAATGAGAGGATGTAATCAAAAACAGATATTTAATTGAAAGCATGTACCCCTAAGTTTCCCTGTTTCTCCACACTATCTAAACCTAAAGTGAATGAAATACGACAATTTTACAATATGTTCTGGAAACAATAACCACATATTTGAAGGACAATGAATGCTACATAGCTGATCAAAAGAAGATGAGAACAGACAAGCTAGGCAACAATATCTGAATGTTAATGAACAAAAAAACCATTGAGTAATGTTATATTTTTCAACTATAAGGGCTAATTAGGAGCCAGAAGACATTATTTACACTTGACTAATGACTACACATTAAGAAAATCATTTATGATTTCTACTTTATTGTCTGATATGCCTGCCAATTGACATGATAAAGGTGCTCTCTCTTCTGCTACTTCAGGAAATAGCCAATTCATTAAAATATGCCAATTCAGGGCTTTTTTTTTTTTAAGTGAGACACTGCTAGCCTTCCCTGCTAATGCCACTCAGGCAGAGAGATATAATATTTCTTTAATGCGTACATATCTGAAGACTGGTCAAAATTGGCAAAAGACTTTCTTGATTGGTTGCTTGAATGACATCTTATATTGCAATGAACATGAAAGACTTTAAGAGTCATACATTGTGGAAATAGGCCCTTCAGTCCAACTTGCCACACATGTACCAGCTACACTAGTCCCACCTGCCTGCATTTGGTCCATATCCCTCCAAACATGTCCTATCCATGTACCCGTCTGTTTCTTAAATGTTGGGTTATCCCTGCCTCAGCTACCTCAAACCTATGTTGAAGAAAAGGACATTACCTTTCTTCTCAAACTTAGTTCAGTTTCATTTCTAATTGACAGTTGTTCCTTCTGGTGGATAGAAATATCCTTTAATATTATCATGTAAACATCGCATTAAATAATCCTTGAAGAAATGTTTTCTCCGAAATTCATGCAGATTAGCAAAAGAAAATGATTTTGGACTCACTGGGGGCAAATTTCCTCATGCTGTCTAAACCTTATGAATTGCACATTGTGACTGTCTGTTTGTGATTAATCTTAGGTAAATGAATGTGGCACGCAGTATCAAAAGATTACAGATTCAAGTGCTGCTTCATATCTTGACATATAATGATATTCTTATGCAGTACAGTAGGAATACGTTGTTATCCATATTATATCATTTGAAGCAACATGGTCAACAGAGATTCTGTTGCCTTGGTTATTCAACTACCATTCTTAAGAAGAACTTCAACCTTGCTACTTTTAGTTCCCCTACTTATAGTTTATGCAAATGGACTACAATATTTCACTGTTGAACATCATATTTCACAATAACCCACTGATTTGGAATTGCTTTTGGATATCTGAACATCCAATATTCAGATTGATAGTTGAATAAAGATTAAAAAGAAAAGTGAAATTTCTCTGGAAAACAAATAACCAAGTCAATCCCAATATACAGCTGCTAATGCGATTATTGAATTGCATTGCCTTAGTGCTTACAGCGCTGGAGACCCGGGACCCGGGTTCGATCCCGACCACGGGTGTTTGTCTGTACGGAGTTTGTACGTCCTCCCTGTGAGATTTCTCCAAGATCTTCGGTTTCCTCCCACACTCCAAAGACATACAGGTATGCAGGTTAATTGGATTGGTATAATTGTAAATTGTCCCTAGTGTGTGTAGGATAGTGTTAATGTGTGAGATCGTTGGTCGGCGCCGACTCAGTGGGCCGAAGGGCCTGTTTCAGCGCTGTATCTCTAAACTAAAAACTAAACTGACAACCATGACTCAAGCATTTATGACGAAACCAGGTCTATACTTGGGCAGGCCAACCAAACAGATCTTGAAAGATCCTCTGAAGGAAATTATCCTCGCTACAAATTTTTCAGCCAGTCATTCAAATAAATGTACATATCTGGAGATTCACTTGGTCATGGCATTTTAAAACTCAATATATGCTATTAATATATCCAGAAGCCCAAATATCTAAAATATTCTTGCTAGGTAATGTTCCAAAATTACAAAAGTTCTTCCCAAAACTAAAAATGCATCCATAGTGCCTGGTTACTTGTTACAACATAGGAGGCCATTCTGCTCATCAGGTCCATCCTCTCGCTCCTTATTTTCCCTGTAGACCAACATACGTCTCATCCCCACCAAATCCCCTTTGATGCTTGACACATATCCACTGAGGGATAACTTACAGCAGCCAATTAACCTACTTGTGGATCTTTAGAATGTGGGAGGAAAGCAGGGAACCTAACATAAACATCTGTTCATGTGGAGAACAAGCAAACTCTCTAACTGTCTGTAAAAGGTGGTAGCAAGCTACTTTGTTTTAAACTATGAGGTCTATAGGAGCACCATAATGGAAGAACCCCCACCTAAGTATACCTCCAGCATTTGAGATAATGCTTGCTATGTGCTTTCATGGACTAAGTAGGAAGTGCTAATAAATGGACAAAACGTTGTTCCATCATAACTCAATTTTGACTATAGTCAGAATAGGCAACAATGTTCAGGTGAAAAGATAATTGAGCCAAGTACAAAACTGGACCAGACGTTGCAAATTCCTTTTCTCAGTATCATGTACACACCAAAATATTTACACAATACCAATTTCCATCGATAACAGCTTACATTGGTGCAGAAGTCTTCATGTTATGGCCATCATGGAATAATATAAGAACTAGGAGTTCATTGTTTTGGTTTGCCACTTTACTCAACAAATAAAAAGGATCATTTGGTTGACATCAAGTGATATGATTTGGAGAAATCATATTAGAAGTATTTTTTTAAGCTGTTGAGATATTTATTCAATTAATACTTTAGCAATGACACCATTGTCAACACTTAAATGCCAGGGTGTGTCGCTGTGTACATGGATGGACAGGAACATAATGGCAGGAGGCAAAAGGCAGGGAGTTTTCCAAATCACAACATCCCACATAGGCCTCGCTGACAAATGATATTCACAGAACCAGATTTTCTAAGATCATCACCACTAAGACATATAATTTTGCAGGAAGACCTTCAATCACGCTCCTACACCTAGTTAACTTTGTCCATGATGATCAACTCTGAAACTCAAATTCATCACAATAAGCGATAACACTCATCACACTATTGCATACACCAACCAAGACAATGCATGAACATAGAATAAGAGCCACAGAAGAGCTAGGATATAGTTCAAAATACAATTAAGGACAATACCATTGGTCATCTGGATATGAGATTTTATTGCCTATAATCTGACAATTCAGATTCAGATTCAGGAGAGGGAACTGAGAGATATGACATTGATTTACAACATGATATTCCCTCAATCCCGTGTTAAAGAAGGAACTGCAAATGCTGGAGAATCGAGGGTACACAAAAGGCTGGAGAAACTCAGCGGGTGCAGCAGCATCTAAGGAGCGAAGGAGATAGGCGACGTTTCGGGTCGCAATCCCATTATGCAGACCCAACTGCACTAAATGTGACATGAATGAATGAAATAAAATGAATGAATAAAATCCCGACTCAATTTGTTACATCCTTTTGCAAATTACTTGAATCAACTACATTCTTGGATATAACAAGTCAATATAAATGCCACAAATCTCCCTTTTATTCATTATTATCGCACCATAAAGTTGTATTTACATTATATGCCCACCATGGATCTTTATCCAGTATTTGACATGGAATCAACCAGAGTCTGACAGTTCAAGAAAATTTACATCTTGATGCCACAGCAGTATTGTGGCCCCGATGATACTAATGGTACAAACCTTTCCTTTCATCTCTCCTTGATAATTGACCACAAATTCTCAATCGGATTCAGGTCAGGCAAGTTACCAGGCCAGTCCACAACACGCATCCCCTTCTGCCGGAAATATTGAGTCACCATCTTTGAGGTCTTGCTAGAATATCCCAGGTCCATTTGGAAAAGTCTTAGCCATCTGACAGCATTCTTTTCTGCAATACGTAGATATATTGCAACAATCTCATCATTCTATTAACTGGGTGCAGCAGACGAACATGGTGGCAGCTGAAACAACGCTGAACATCATTTCATCAGGACGTTGGTCAAACTGGTCGATGTGGCATTTTCTCACTGTTGACATATCGACTATATTGCCCCCAAACTAGGAAGTGGCTGTCGACACTGGATAACTCCTTTAGTCCTCACATGTGCAATCTTTATATTTTAAGGCCCACTGTTATCGTTTCTTCATCACACTAGTTAGGTGTTTCTTTTTTTTCCCCACAGGTCTTCTGTCAGTACACGGTGCTGGAGCTTTTTGAGACTCCTGCTGCCTCAAAGTATTTTGTTCTGGGCATCACTTGTCTTTCACTGATCATTCTTAGTTTCCCAAATCAGCAAGGCCTCATCTCTCAGTCGTCTACCTTTTGCAAATTATAATAAAATAAATCTTCTCAAATGATAATTAAACAGTGGGCAACTGCAATTTTGCTTGTAATTTATTTTGGATGTTATTGGATTTAAATACAAATACAAATGATGGACATAGAAACTAATCATTTGAAGCAATAGCAAAATCAGTTCATGATTCAATTACTTTGCACAAGAATGTTCAGTTCCTAATGAGTGGCACCTCATTTAATGGCTTAAATCTCTGCACAAGATAAATTTTCGGTGAGGATATCTGACATGTAGGTATGAACAGTGGTCATCTCAACATAGCTTGTTATAACATTCTTCTATCAGCATTTAACCAGTATGTAGAGATGCTCACTCATGGAGGAGACTACCATAGCTACATCTTGCCAGGAGCTGTTTAGTGGGCCTCATTAATTTCTGGTCTCCCAATACGAAGGACTTCCTCCCATCATAGTTCTCATTGATCCAGATTTCAATGACTAATGATTGTAGGAGCTGCCAAGTTTACCTCTGATTTCTGTATGAAGGTGACCCTAAAGCCATGTCATCTATAAATGCGTCAAATTGAAAAATCAATCTGTATTTACTTTTCATTCAAAACTATGACAGTGAATTTCTGGTTCACAATTTTTTAGGTAACGAATTATGAATTCTGAGGGGTACATTTCCGTAACCTGAAAGTCTGGAATGTGACAGTCGGCTATACTCTGTGGCAACCAAAGTATAAATTATTGCTGTGCAGCTGGCAAGAAAAGTGGGCCTTCAAGGGGAATGCTCTTCTGAATGTTACACAACAAAGTGGAGTATGCTAAATTAGGCAAGGTCCTGTGGGGAAACATGCAGGTTCTGTGTCAATGCTTGCTTCCAGAAGTAAACCAACTTAAATGTAATTTCAATTTGATTTTGGTCAATTACATGATTTTTTGCTGGGATACAAAATAGGCATTTGCACTAAGCACAGCCATATATTGGACACAGTCCATATATTGGACATATATACTGGACACAGCAATGTCCAGGCAAGTATTAATACTGCCAATTTCCCACAAGGATACATGTCAAATGAAACAATGATGGAAACAGCAAGACCTTTTGTACTTTCACCATCTCCTTTTCCTTCCTATTTTACTTCGGAGTCACGTGAGTGACTACGTGAAGAAGCCCCGCCTGGCGCTGGAACGGCATTACGTCGACGCTGACGGCAGAGCAAGAACTGCAGAGGCAGCTCCTCGACAGTGGTAGGTACGAGCCCGCAGGTAAGTGCAGGGGAAAAACACTTTCAGGGTCTAAAAAACTCCGTGGCTGGTACTGAATACCAGAATTTAAAACTAATTTAAAAGTAAAAAATAAGTTGCAAAACAACGGAGTTTAAAAAAAAAAAAGAACGTCCTAAGGGGAGCGATCGGAATGGGAGATTACAGAGCCGGTTCCGATACCGGTGGCCGTCAAAATTACGTTAGAGGGCGGGGGGGGGGGGGGGGGAAATTTTATAAAGTCAGAAAAGCCATAATTTAAAAAAATCAATAAAAGGCTTTCAGACTAAAAAAGGTTGTGGCTTGAAAATATAATGGGGAAAAAAAAAAATTCCAAAAATAAAGTAAATAAAGAATTCAAGCCAAAAAGGGTTAAAAGGCCCAAAAACATTCCCTAACCTACCCTAAAGGGGGTTCATATATTAATATATATGATGAATTATGGTGGGAATATCTACCTCAGAAATTTGAAGGTAGTCTCCTTGAGGAAAAACTCAGGAGTAATAAGGGCAGTAAAAATAAAATGGAAAACTGACCCTAAAAAATGCACTGATAGTGGTGGCTGGTCATGAAGTACCCACCACAGCACCAGAAAAAAAAAAAAAAATATATATATATATATATATATATATATATATATATATATATATATATATATATATATATATATATATATATATATATATATATATATATATATATATATATATATATATATATATGTAAGTACAACACCTGAATAAGTAGTGAGGCCATGGAAAATAACCATGGAAAACAAAAATTAATTGGTCTCTCACTAAAGCTGTTATGATTTAAACAGCAGAACAATAATAAAACTTTTTATGTTTTATTTTAAGTACACTTCAGCACAAAATAAAAAAATATATATAAGTGTACTAGGTTTGATACCTGAATGTATGAGTGAGACCATAAAAAATAAATATGAAAGAGAAAAAAAAAAGCTGTTATAGTGAAACAGCAGAATATGATAAAACTTTTAAGTTATAAAGATATCAACGGTGAATCCGGTTATGATATCCATGTCTCAATTAGATGAGATATAAGGAAATACGATTTTAAAAGTATTTCAAACTGGTGCATGGCATTTCCATTCAATGGAAAACAAATAAAATATTGTGCAAAATAACCAATACATTTAAAGGAAAATTAATTGCCATCAGTTTGTGGAGCTCATTGGGAAGAAATATATAATATTTAGGGACCAAATCTGCACTCTAGAGTTGCAGATCAAATCAGGTTATGTTAAAATCCTGATTATTATGGAATAAAACCTGCCTTATGATTATTCAAAGTATTGATTACAAAAGAACAGACTATTGGTCTTTAAACTTTGGGGGGAAAAAATTATGATCCAATATAAAGATTTGATAATGGATCAAAACTAAGGCAGAAGTATGATAAATAAACATAATCAAACATAGCCTTATCCGAACCCATATAATTGGGAAAAGAAGGCCTGAAGTACGTGGAAGAGGTGCAAACAACTGTTACAAAATAAATTCATGAAATCTCCGATTGTGGGGGATTACAGGTGCATTATGATCATTAATTTAATATAACTAAGGACTACAAAAAATTAGAAAGGATTGGTTCACCTGTATAAGAAAATGTAAAAATGTGATTTTAGGTTTGCACCCAAAAGTAACTCCAATAAACAAGGGGTACGTACATATATATATATTATAAATTACCTCAGTGTACAGATGTGATGGTATAAACCATACAAAACATCGTTTTATATACACTTTCACAGTGTAAGAATATTTTATTAAAATGGAACATCTTCAACATTGAAATACAGTTGTTATTAACAAAGTGTTAATCAAATATTACAGGTGCTTGAAATTAATTAAAATGGGTCAAGCAGTGCAAGTTAAAACATTGTCTAAAGGATTAAATCCAGTTTAAGGCTGTTAAACAGAATACTGGAAGAACAATTGCACTGATAAGATCAGCACTTGCACTAATGAGGACATGGTCATGGTTATCTTGATCACATTTAAATTAGAGTCAGCTGCAAATTAGTGCTGCAATTACAAGTCTGTTGAAAGGCAAAGACTTGACCCATCACATAAAAAGCCTGTTTTAGGCATTCATAAATATTCATAAATTACTATTTAGGAGTAATTCAGCACCATAAGAGGGGGAAAATTGTTCCATGATACAAATATGTCTTATGGTTTTGTTGACATACTTTGTCCCTCCATTAGAAAAGGAGCCTAGGTAAGAGTAATAAAGCTCCAAAAGAAGAAATACAGAAGATTATAAGAATATGTATGCCTTTGTGAGAGGCTTATACAAATACCAAATGATACATTATCATTATTAAAGTAACGGATTAAAAAAAAAAGGGGGTTCACAAGCTGCTTCAACTATAAGCTTAGCAGCTGTTGCAAGCTGAAGCAAGTATTAACAGATGATGGACAGTTTCTGTGAATATTGGGGTAAGATAAAAATATTATCTATTCTTATAAAGATAATTGATACGTCTCTTTGTTGGGACTACGGACAATAATACCAGGTAAATGCAAATGAATTGTCCTAAGAAATTCTCCAAACATTTGTATTAATTATTGAATTATTATAGAATTATGGATTAAATATCGATTGTTCTATTATGGAAGTGTCCAGGTCATAACAAGGTGTACAATACCAAGGATGTGGTGTATATTAAATCACATAAGATAAGTAAAATAATAATCATGTGATTATCTGAGTAAACAGATGTGGCATATTCTAAAATGTTTAGTCCAGCTGTTTATCTCTAAGAAAGAGACAATGTTATCACAGACTACACATTAAGGGGGGAAAATACATTGTCATTAATATGGATTACTTACAATTAATCTGGTTGTATACAGATTAAATAACCAATTTTTCAAATATTCTCGTGGGTAAACCAAGAACAGGAAAGGTGGATGCATTTCTCTCAATTACATGAGGAAAAATGTGTTTTATGTTCCTCATTTTTGTCTGATAGGGCAGTGTCTGATGAAAATATAGCAAAACACGGCCAGACGCATTTTGGTGGTCTAAAACGGATCCTTCATGGTTTTCATAAATATTGAGTGATGTTGAACCACTTGTGATGATCCATAGTTGCAGTAATTATTGTTGGCATCCATAATATGAAAATATGAATTGACTATCTGCAGGTTGATCAGACCATTACAATAGTTTAATGGTCAAAGAAGTCTATGAATGTTTAACTAATATAACAACATAACAATAAAATAATTATGTATAAAGAAGTGTTATATCTGCAATTTGCAGAAAAAAAAACAACAATATTTTATAAGATATTGGAAGTCTGTGTATACAGTAAAATTATTTGTCATATTAGATATATGTGAGTTCTTGTGGATTGCATTTTTTCTGAGTATCTAATTCATAGAGCCAATAATAGGGCTCAGAGTGTTTCGCCCTATTTACGGACAATATATTAACCAAGAAGTTATCAGGTTCATTCGTAAAATCCCGATATGAAAAGGGATATATGTAGATATAAATATAAGTATATATATGTATATGTGTATATATAATCTGTCCAAAATTGCAATACATAAGTCTGGAGATCAATATAGTCCTGAATTGCCTTAGGCAATGGACTCCAGTTCTATCAATGATTCAAAAAAGTTAACATTGAAAGTAATAATGCTGATGACTTTAGTATCAAGATAAGAGTGCAAATATTGTAAATATTACGTTATAATTATATGTGGATACAGATTACATTATCATATATGTTTATGAATTTACCAAACAAAGCGACCAAGAAGAGCTGGAACCAAGGTAAACCTATAAGCATATCCTGTCGGCCTTAAATTGTGTGTGCGTGTGAACATTGATGAAATATGTTAAAGTAACTAAGAGTCTCTGTGGTAATGAGACAGCACTATTTATTACACACAAAAAACCACATTACGTTCAGTAAAACTGATGGTTCTAGAGAAATGTATTCTAGATGGTTAAACATTGAATAATACTCAGTGGAACTAGACACTGAAATGTGGAAAATTACTCTGTTAAGGAGGTAGATACATTCACAGGAATGGCACAGGACGAGTCGCTCGAGCAAAGATGCAAGGCCACAGGAGGGTGTAAAATAAATATTAAATTAAATGAAATCAGTCATTGTGTCAGGATTGGACATGGAGTGTTGGGTTCTCTATAATTGTTGCTTTGTTCATACCATCAAATTATATATATCAATTGATATTTTATGATAAACTTGCCTTTCAATAGAAAGGGCATTACTTTTATTCTTTTATAATGTGAAATAATTTATCACATAACTTGAGGCAATGTTTGGGGGAAAAAATGTGTTATTTTGCTCATTACTGTGTTGTGTGAGCCAGAGTGTCGTATGGAAGGAGTCTACGACATGAAAAACACAGAAAGCTTCATAATCTTCACGTAGTCACTCACGTGACTCCGAAGTAAAATAGTAAGATTAAACGAGAACTTACCAGTTCGAAGTTTGATCGTTATTTTATGAGGAGTAACGATGAGGGATTACGTGCCCTCCACTCCCGACCCTCAAAAATAAATGATCATCTGGTAGTTCTAAATCTATGTTGAGCCTTACTATCTTACTCCGGCTATTATGTTCTGTGTTTTTCATGCTGCTGCTTTGAAGTATGCCGTTCCAGCGCCAGGCGGGGCTTCTTCACGTAATCCCTCATCGTTACTCCTCATAAAATAACGATCAAACTTTGAACTGGTAAGTTCTCGTTTAATCTTACTATTATTCAACACATTTGATTAAACCCTGACAAACCATTTCAAAACAGGGGTAGAATTGATATTGAAACAAGGAATTGCAGGTTTACGAAAAAAAAGTGCTAGAGTAACTCAGTGAGTCAGGCATCTCTGGAGAACATGGATAGAGTTGATATGCGGTCATGATTTTTGAAGGATAGCCATATAGTTTTTGCTGTGTCTGCTCATGATGTGTGTAACACTACGACATACAAATCAATGACTTTTATCCCTCTGGAAGCAGATATTTAAAAAAAAAAGGAGGCACAGCACTGATTGGGATAGCAGACATATTGTTCAATGCTTTACTGTATTGGGGGATGACCTAAATTAATGGTGTAAACTATTAATTTGTAAAAGATTTCAATTAAGCAACATGTTTTTTAAAAAATCAGTAGGATTGTCAAGCAATAAATGATAGAAATAACTAGACCAAGTAGGACACGTTGGGGGGGTGCAACTTCACAGGGCTGGTCCCCTTACGCAATATTCCACCCATAGGTCCCAATACTCGCCATTCCCTAGAGAGGGATCGGGAGGAGGGTAGAGAGGGAGGTGGAGGTGTAGAGAGGAAGGGGGAGGTGGAGGGGGTAGAGAGGGAGAGAGAGGGTGTAGAGAGGGAGGGTAGAAGGAGGGGGGTAGAGAGGAAAGGGGCAGATGGGGGGGGGGGGTAAAGACCCAATCCCATCTCCATTCTCCACATTTCCCTCATCCTCCTCCCCTCACTCCCATTCCCTGCCTCAGAACCTACCCAGGCCGTAGAGCAGCGTCAGGGCAGCTTGAGAGCCCATTGTGATTGGTGCACTGTGAGAGGCAGCCAGCTTGAGAGCCCATAGTTACCGTTGGCAACGTCCCATTATGATGTCATTGTGGCAGTCGCCAGGCAGCTTGAGAGCCGATTGTGATTGGTGCACTGTGAGAGGCATTATGACACGATGACTGGACGCTCTCTGAGAAAATGGTTTTGGCCTTTTTTAGAAACTTTCAACCATGAATAACTTCGGAAATATAGGTTGGAATGCAACGGGAAGATATTTATCGCTTTGACGGGAAAAATGTGAGTAGAATATGTGGAAATGGGAAGGCTGTGGCGTAGCATTTGGAAGAAGATAGGAAAACGCAGAGCAGAGTGACACATGGTTGGCACAAACAAAGAGTTTTAATAATATCGATGATAAATAAGTTTATTTTACATGCAGGATATCCTGTGATCTTTGAAGCAATCCGATTGTACAATTCATAAGGCCTAGACAGATGTCACAAAAGCCTTGCTTTAAGAAAATCTACAACCCCAAATACAGTTAGAGATGTGAAGGCATAGGAAAATGGCAGAGTGCGTAAAATTCAAAAGATTTCATTTACTAACGTAGCAATTTAAAGGAAAATTTTCAACAAGTTGAATTAAAGGATTTGAAACTTTCCGTTTCACAATTTTCCTTTGCTGAAAAACAAGTTGCACATTAAGATATTTCCCTTCTGGGAAAATCAACTAATATTAAGGCAAAGGACACCTCTGGCATCACAAGACTTAAAAAAAAAATGTCAACCATTTTTTAGGTATTTTTCCAAAATGTTTTTGTTCTGCACTTATCCATTTCAGAAGCATATCATAGTTGCGATTTGATGAACATATATAAAGTTCTTAAATATCTCACCAAATACTGATTCTGTGGCTCCTTTGAAGATTAGAAGGAAAAAGTAAAAGTACACAATTATTGAGGCCACAATTATCGTAAACTCTCCAAGCACAATGTGTCCCAGTTCTTGTAGCTGCTCAAAATATTGTTATCACACAACACAATTCAGAGTGTATTGCTGGGTTGGAAGGTTACTAAGCTAAGGCTGTTGTTGAGGTTTCAAAAGCTACAGATCCAATTGTGACAGTTGATTTGTGCACAAATCCAAGAATGTGAGGGCGTTATAATTTGTTGGTAATTTAAAAGATTTTAATTTCTGCCTCTTGGCCAGCATCAATCAGTGCATAAAACTGAACAATATGACTATTAAATCCTAAAAATAGATTTAAACTAAAATAGTAATCCGATTGTCAAACTATTTCTCGCAGTCAATAAATGAGATCTTCGACTTTTAAAATTAAATTTCAAGCTTAGAAACAAACACATGCTCACTCAAATTATACCGATCCAATAAACATGCTCTGTATTGAATTTGATTCCAATTTTAGCCAAAATAACATTAACATTCTCAAAACAATGTGATGCTGCTCGACCAGGCAGCATTGCAATTAATCATGCTATAGGAGTATTAATTAAAATCTTGAGAATGCATACCCAAATATCTTGGCACTTTGCTAATTTGAAATGTGGATTAAGATAACAATTAAAAACAATAAAGCTATTGTCACTAAAAAAATCTACCCACTATTCCTGCAGTCTCCAAACAGGTTCTATTAATTACCATTAAGAGGCCCGACTATTGGGGATGAGCAAAAATGAAGTGAAGTTCTCCAGTGGCACATGTACATCAAGCATAGATTAAAATAATACCTGATGTACCTCTGCCATAGATGCAGGTTAAACTGTTTCCTTACAATCCAGGAACAAATGTACAGTAAATTTGTCCTACAATCTTCTAGTCATTCTCATCCAACTAGTCCAAGTTACCCTTTTTAGAGAAGGCATGAGACTATTCGCAAATGTCTGTAACCTAAAGGATTGATGGTGGTATGAGTGTGAAGGAGATGCAAGCGCCTGTCACACTTGGCCGTTATTTACGCGTCACGCAGATGGCGCGCAAAGAGTTTGTACATCACAAAATCCTGTGATGTCGTGCCTATGTCATCGCGCACCATGCGCTCATCACGTGCGTGCCATGCCGCGCGCGTCATGACACGTAAATGATATAGCGTAATTTACGCTCAAATGACGGACAAGTGGATTAGGTTGGGACAGGCCCTTAACTTTACATTCTGCTCTTTAAGTGAGGGGCATAGTGGCGCAGTGGTAGAGTAGCTGCCATACAGTGGCAGCGGCCCAAGTTTAATCCGGACTATGGGTGCTGTCTGTATGGAATTTGTACGTTCTCCCCGTGATCTGCATGGGTTTTCTTCGTTTCCTCCCACACTCAAAAGACTTACAAGTGTATAGGTTAATTGGCTTGGTATAATTGTAAGTTATCCGTAGTGTGTGTCGGATAGTGTTAATGTACGAGGAATTGCTGGTCGGCGCAAATTCGGTGAAACTTGATTTCATCGTAAAAGCATCTTTTCCGAGCCAGTTGTGCTGCCACATGTGACCAAAAGGTTGAAAAAAAAAATCATACTTCAACTCAAGAGATAACTAGACCTTGGGAGCAGATATTCCTGCTGAAATTAAGACTCTAATCCACAGCCTCATTAGTCATATGTTGAAACAGGTTGGCCCTGAGGTCCTCCGAGATGATGCAGAGATTGCGACCATCTGGTGACAAGTGGAAATATGCCATACAGAGGGACCTCCCAAATTACCACCACAGACCAAATCATCATCAGGGTCCTCTGCTACTTCCTCCCAATGAATGAATGAAAAAGTTGAAAAAGATAATTGGCCACGTATTCACATACAAAGAATTTGCCTTGGTGTTCCTCCTGCAAGTGACAACATGACATAGTGACAGTTAGGAATGACACATAAAACATTAATAATTGGCTTTGTCAAAGAACTAGTCACAAATCACAATATGCACTGGTCACCAATCATTGCCTATTTTATTCGTACAAAGAGTTTGACTTCAACAGCCAGGAGGTGTTGTAAAACAGTCTGTGCAAGTTCAGCTGTTGACAGAAATTAGTCTCCACTTTATATGCTGGCTCCATGGAGTGGAAGCTGTAATATTAACCAATGTGATCTGGAATGCGACTATTCTCAGAGAAGACTCTCATCAAACACAGGCCATTTTGTTGTCCCCTTTTCTCAAATTTCCTTGCCACAAAAGTTGCTACTCACTTCTAACAAATTTCCCAAATGATTTTAACTGATCTTCAGAACTAATGACATTGTTCAAACAATATCAATTATATTCCAGAAGCAAGGTTACCCTAAAGCAAGTACTTGAGGTGCAGCAAACAAGGTTGAGCCTTGTACTCGACCCCAGCAAGTTAAAAGTCCTCTACCAACTCCCCCTGCTGCTCTACACTACCCTTCAACAAGGCGGCTCAGTGACACAGCTTGTCGAGTTCCTGCCTCATAACTCCAGAGATCTGCAGTCAATCCTGACCTCGGGTGCCTGCTGAGTGGCGTTTGCACATTCTCCCTGTAACAGGGTGGATTTTCTCTGGGTGCTTCGGTTTCTTCCTCCTTCCCAAAGAAGTGTGGGCTGTAGGTTCATTGGCCTCTGTAAATTCCCCTAGTGTGTATGGAGTGAATGCAAAAGTGGAACATAGAACTAGTGTACAGGTGATTGATGTCAGTGCTGACTCAGTGGACTGGCCTGTTTCCACGCTGCATCTCTGAATGAAACCAAAGCTGTTGAGAAATTTAAGGCCATGCAATAGTGCAGAGATTGAGCAAGGTGATGGAAGGAGCAGACAATATCACAATCTACCCATTGCATTAACCACCATCTCCCCCATCTGTAGAAAAGTCTACAATTCACACATTAGCCTCAATCACCACAAACCCCACAAAACCAGAGTGGAAGTATAAAAAAACCTTCGGAACTTTAATAGAAAAAAATATTAAAATTGTCCACAATTAGTGAAATGAAACTCCAAACATTTCTAAAGCCAATTCTCCTCCCACTCCCAACATTAGTGTACTATCCCTACTTAGAAAAGCAACCACTTAAAAATGGTTGAGGGGAATAAAAGAAACGCTGCTGAAATATAGGCCATCCAGTTTTACAGAATGGCAACAATGCATCAAAGCAAGAAGAAATACATTACATTACCTATTTCTGACATGTAATTCAGCTGGAAGAGCGATATGTAATGGACCTAACCATTTATCAGAGTTGCCCCAAAGACAAGGATAACAAAAACAAAACCCTAGTTGGACCATATGTTACAGAATAAAATGCATTACAGGAGACAAACTCTTGATATAGCAGCAAACGGACATTAAAGGTTTTGTGACATTGGAATTGCTTCATTTTCCTTCTCTGGAACCGATCACTCTACACTAACGAGTTTCCTTTGCGAATCAAGGTTCTTGTCTGATCAGAGAATTCAGCAAATCTTGGACTTCGGTGCACATGCTGATCAACATGAAGTTTGAGATTTAAGGTAATTGAGAGAAATAGCATGGAAACAGGCCCTTCAAGCCACAGAAGACAGACACAAAATACTGGAGTACCTCAGCAGGACAAGCAGCATCTCTGGATAGAAGGAATGGGTGACGTTTCGGGTCAAGACCCTCCTTCAGACTGATTCTGCACTGATCATTGACCACCCATTTACATTAAGCCTAAATTGATCCCATTTACATTAAGCCTAAATTGATCCCCCCCCCCCCCCCCCCCCCCCCCCCCCCCCCAGATTTCCATTAATTCTCCGCAGATTCTCTTTGATATCTGGTCAAACCCTACAGATTTCAATGGGGATTTTAAGAACTGCTGATGAAAACCAAAGTGTGGGAAAAAAATTTGAAACAGAAACAAATAAAATTTAAGTCTGATTACCTCCGATAATTTAATTTCAATTTTAATAATTTTTAGCAACAGTTTAAAACTTAAAGCCTTCAGCTTTAATAGAAACAATAACTTCAGTTGCCTTCTGGATACATAATTTAAGGCCTTGTCATTGCCAAAAACCATGCTATCCAACAAATCTACAAAGGGAAAATTAATTTAGGCCTGTACCTCCTGTCATGAGGATTTGGGGGTTGGGGTAAAAGTAGGGAGAGCACTGGGACTACAATCAGCAATTCCACACAACTAAAAAAAAAGTACTGAAGTAACCCAGCGGGTCAGGCAATATCTCTGGAGAACATGGGTAGGTGACGTTGACTCAGTTTGGCCTGACATTATGTATGGCGTGGGTACTGTGGGTTGAGAGGCCTGTTCCTGTACTGTACTATATTCTATGACTCAAAATGACTCGCCATCTGTGCTTCTATATGATGTGTCTGCAGACACCAACGAGCGATGACATTTTGGGATCCCAAAATGAGATCCTACACTAGATGCTGCTAACACGCTGTAACGGGAGCTAGATCTAACCTCTCATTTCTATCTGTATAAATAACTCTGCATTTACTCATTCTTTAGGCTCCATCCTTTTGAGGGTTTTTTTTTTCAAACTCCAGATTTTTTTTTCAATTTAAATTTAAAAAACTTTTTTTCTTTAAACTCCAGAGATGCTGCCCAACCTGCTGAGTCACTCTGGTACAGTTTTTTGTAAAGCAGTATCTGCAGTTCCTCTTTTCAAATTCCATACAGCTGGCAGAATTCAATCAGATGATATTTAAACAGTCACATATGACAGAACAAAACTCTTTAAAACAAAATATTTGTTCTTCAATTTTGTTTATTCATATCAGCTTGGCTGTGAAGTAATCCAGTAATTACAGCATGCCAGAAGTAACTGATCCAAATGGCAACATTGTGCTTGGAGGAATATCAATCCAGTTTTTGAACCCTATACGTAGGATATTAGTCCAGCTAGTAGCTGGTCAGTCCAATGTACCTGTAGTAAACAATCGAATTAGATCACTAAAGCATTAAAGTGTTAAAGAAGGAACTGCAGATGCTGGAGAATCGAGGGTACACAAAAGACTGGAGAAACTCAGCGGGTGCAGCAGCATCTAAGGAGCGAAGGAGATAGGCGATGTTTCGGGTCGAGACCCTTCTTCAGGCTGGTCAGGGATCAGGGAAACGAGAGATATAGACGGTGAAGTGGAGAGATAAAGAACAATGAATGAAAGATATGCAAAAAAGTATAGATGATAAAGGGAACAAGCCATTGTAAGCTGTTTGTAGTGTGAAAATGAGAAGCTAGTGCGACTAGGGTGGGGGAGGGGGTTAGAGAGAGAGGGAATGCCAGGGCCCGAGGGTTGAAGGAGAGGTGGGAAGGGGAGGAGGCAGCAAGGGTTAACAGAATTGAGAAAATTCAATGTTCAAGCCCAGAGGATGCAGACTCCCCAAGCGGAATATGAGGTGCTGTTACTCCAACTTGCGGTGTTGCTCACTCTGGCCATGGAGGAGGCCCAGCACCGAGAGGTCGGATACGGAATGGGAGGGGGAGTTGCTGAGCCACCGGGAGGTCGGGTTGGTTATTGCGGACCGAGCGGAAGTGTTTGGCGAAACGATTGCCAAGCCTCCGCTTGGTCTCACCGATATAGATCATCTGGTATCTGGAGCAGCGGATGCAGTAGATGAGGTTGGAGAAGGTGCAGGTGAACCTCTGTCGGACCTGGAAGGACTGCTTGGGTCCCTGAAAGGAGTGGAGGGGGGAGGTGAAGGGACCACTTGTTTTATTGTGCGTGTGCAATTTTTTTCCATAATAACAAATATTTAGTCATAAATTAATTGCAAACCTTTGCCTTTTCACATATTCTAATGCTCTACTTAGCTAATTTTCAATAAAGCTATAATGTAATTAATAAATCAAATTATAGTAAATTTCTTCAAATCTGCAGTGCAAGATTGTACTTTTATGAATTAGTGTATTCCTAACCATGAAAATATAGATTTTAATTATCTTGTATGCTAATTTGCCTTTTGAACAGCTTTCCTATTTTACAAACTCATCTTCCAGTTACAAAAATCTGAAGCCAGAAACTTGCCAGTTCATTCCCTCCACAGATGTTGCTTGACCTGCTGAGTTCGTCCAGTACGCTGTGTTTTACACATGAAAACTTGTAGGTCAATCTTGAATCTAACCTCAGAAAAAGTCAAAAAAGGTACAGACGTACAAGGGACAAGTAACACCATCAGTTCTTTGATTTAAAATAAATACCCAATATAATTTAAATTGGCATTACAATATTTTTCAAAATCAAATTTGAGTCTCATACTTTGAGGTTTAGCAATGCATAAGAATTAAAATTATTTACCTAGATTTCATATGCAAGCACATTCCCAAGAACACAACTGTTTTTAAGCAAAGTTACTCTCAGCTTCGACTGGAAATCAAATCATGCAGAGCTGTTCCATATTAGATTTGGAATGGCTGGGCAAAATCAAGCAGGATTAGGCGACACATCCTATGTGGTATTCAGCAAGAGAGAACAGAAAAACAGGATAATGTTGAGAAGGAATGTAATTAATTCCCGACAGTTTAGTTCAGTTTAAGTTTAGAGATGCAGTGTGGAAACAGGCCATTCAGCCCACAGAGTCCGTGCCGACCATCGATCACCAGTTCAATGGTTCTATCCTACACACTAGGGACAATTTACAGAAGCTAATTAACTTATAAACTTACACACCTTCGGAATGAGGGAGGAAACCCACACAATCACAGGGAGAAAGTACAAGCTTCGTACAGACATCAATATTCCGGATTGAACCTGATCTCTGGCAATGCAAGGCATCAACTCTACCGCTACGCCATTGTGTTACCCGAGAACTGAGACAAGAGGTTATAGAGTTTAAAGCGACCCAGCAGCTGATTACGGCTACATCATACAACTGGAGAAAGAAAAGCTTGCAGTACCAATGTTCAAGGTGCAAGAGATGCTCAAACACCTCTTCAGACCAAAGAGAGTTCTATAGTACAATGGATCAAGGAAATTGGGCAAAGTGGCAAAGCATAGGGTGAAGAGGGAAAAGAAAGAAAGGTGATGTTGCCAATGATGCCAAGACAGGAAACCAGAGCAGAAACAAAACATAGAACAGCAGCAATGATGTATTCTGTCTCCCGGATGCTGGGAGCAGAATTGCAAAGCTATTTATTCCAGGTAAGTAGAGCAATACAGTCAGTGTACAAAGCACCCCAGCACCAGGAAATTGGGGGTGGTAACCTTGCTTACGAGTTAGAAGTAGAACACTCACATAACGAAGTAGGAACTTCCAACCAAATGCTAGGCAATGACCAATAACAATGGAGAATGCTACAGGGAGGTGATGGGTGCAGTGTTCTCCATTGATGAGGAACTCAACTGGACCAGCCATAAATAACATGGCTTTATTCTTTGGAGCGCAGAAGGTTAAGGGGGGACCTGACTGAGGTCTTTAAAATGATGAAAGGGATAGACAGAGTTGACGTGGATAAGCTTTTCCCCATTAAGGGTAGGGAAGATTCAAACAAGAGAGCATGACATGCAAATTAAGGGACGGAAGTTTAGGGGTAACGTGAGGGGGAACTTCTTTACTCAGAGGGTGGTGGTGGCTGCGTGGAATGAGCTTCCAGCAGAAGTGGTGGAAGCAGGATCGATTTTAACATTTAAAAGTAAAGTGGATAGGTATATGGACGGGAAGGGAATGGAGGGGTATGGTCTGAGTGCAGATAGATGGGACTAGGGGAAAACAAATGGTCGGCACGGACTGGAAGGGCCGAGAGGGCCTGTTTCCGTGCTGTAATTGTTATATGGTTATTATTATACAAGAACAGGGGCTGGGTCTCCTGCAGTGAGCGACTCACCTCCTGACACCGCAAAGCTTTTCCACCCTCAAAAAGACAAGTGAGCAAATTGACGAAATATTCTCAACTTGACTGAACTTTCAGAAACTAGTTGTTCAACACCATCAGAGTAAAGCAGCTCACATGATTGAACACCCATTCAACTCATCAATTTGCAAACTTTAAGTATGCAGTTAGCAACAATGAAAATTAAAACAAATGAGCTGACCACTAATCCTCCACAAAGCCAAATATATGAACACATAGCACCCCGATGCAAACCGAATATAACCATAAAACGTATGCTGGGAAAAAAAAAACTGGTTCATTGACTATTTCAAAAACAGTAAAGTGCCATACCGTGTGATTCAAAGGCAACTTTGGCATATTTCAAGCTCTGTGGGAGGGTGTAAAAAAGATAGTGAAGGGGGTGGCTCAAACATTAAGTATGTAGTGGTCTGGACCTGTTAGGTCGAATGGGCGTTTGTGTTATGTTGATAGAGAATCTATAAATAAGCACTTCAAAATACAGTTTTCTAACTAGAATCCCATCTTGCTTCCAGCATTCCATTATTCAAAGCATAGCACATCTTTCCAAGAACAAAATAATCAATTGAATATCATGCAGTACAGAAAGTCTCCTCAGATAATTTTCTTGGCGTAAGCAATGAACACAGCAGTAATGAATACTACAAAATACATCCACAGAAATGCTGACTTTGATAACATGGGCATCAACAGGAAATCCAGCATTTAATGCCTGTCCTTGTCTCCCATTAGCAAGGCAATGATGGTGATGAAACATCTTCTTATCTACTGTAATCATTGTGATGGCACAGCCAAAATGCCGTTTGGAGTGTAATTCCAAGATTTTGAATCAACAAGGCAAATACATTTCCAGGCCAGCAAATAACAACATTTGAATTAAACTGCAGGTCACCAATCCTCCTACTTGTTCTTTCTGAGGTATTGTTTAATTTTGTAGAGTTGCTGCACTCTATATTACTTATTCTGCAAACTAGGACCACAGAAAGAAATGTGGTGGAAGGAATGAATTGTGGGTTGAGTGCCACTTAAGGAAACATTTTTTCCTAGATGGTATTAAGCTTCATGAGCTGTTGGACAGACACTCATCCAATTAACAAGGAAGAATTCTATCACATTTCTGACGTACTTTACAGACTGTGAAAACGCTTGGAAAGTCAAAAGGCCACTAACTATAGAACGCGCAACCTCTGATCTACTCTTCCGAATTGTATTGGTTCTACGAGTAGTACATTCAGATTTTTGGTGAATGGCAGCCACAGGTTATTTAAGAAATTCAGCAGATGCAATGTCAAGGAGTGTTTGTTCAATCTCCTACAAAAGATGGCCATTGCCTAAAACATGCGTTTAGTTCTTAGTTACTACAGGAACACATTCAAGCCAATATACACATACAACAGTCTTCAAATAATAATAAAATAAATGACCATGGGTATGTTGACTGAATGTTAACTGTTGGCCAGAACTCCAGCAGCTTTCACAGCTCTTCTTCAAACTGCTCGTTAAATTGCACTTTTGCAAACTTTATACCCAACCAAGAGACCATGTTTAACTATCTAATGCAATCCAGCACTCCCGATCTCGGTTAAGTAGAGAATGGCTGAAACATCTAATTTATCAAATTCAAAGTTCTTCTGCAAAAAAAACCCTTTAATTCTTTTCACTGCCCATCTAGATCCTAATAAAGAATACATTTTATTGTACAAGTAAAATCCAGCAACCAAAGTGCTTCTGACTCAAAGGAAAAATAAACATGCATTGAAGCAGCATCCTTCACATCCTTTATAGAATGTCAATAACGTGCCACTAAAGTCTGAGAACTGGATTCCCGTTACAGGGCTGCCAGGACTGGGCAATTATTCACATGTTCTCCAAAAAACTCAAACAAATATGTTGTTAAGAAACTAGGTCTAATCATATTTAAAATATTTTAATTGCTTCTTTGATTCTCATTAAAATAATCTTAGAAATATAAGACTTGGGAGCAGAATTGGGGCATTTAGCCCATTGTCTACTTTACACGAGATAGAGTGGAAACAGGCACCTAGGCCCAATGAGGGCATGCCAACCAGCAATCACTCCATACACTAGCAGTATCATACACAACAGGGACAATTTGCAATAGCCAATTTTCCTACAAGTCTGCACATCTTTCACGGGAGAGGAAACCGGAACACCCGGAGAAAACTGAAGTGGTCACATGGGGAACATACAAACTCCATACAGACAGCACCCATAGTCAGGATCGAACCTGGGTCTCTGGTGCTGTAAGGCAGCAACTCTGCCACCCTACTCCGCCATTCAATCATGGTTCACCTATTTATTCCTCTCAACTCCATTCTCTTTATGGGTCCCCGTAACCGTTGACGTCCTTACTAATCAAGAACCCATGTTCGCTTTAAAAGTATCCAATGTCTTTAGTTTAGTTTATTGTCACATGTACAGAGGTACAGTGAAAGGCTTTTGTTGCGTGCTGACCACTTGTCTTGGCCTCCACAGCCGTCCGTGGCAATGAATTCCACGGATTCATCATCTTCTCGCTAAAGAAATTATTTCTCATCTCCATTCTAAAAAAAGGTACATCCTTTTAATCTGAGGCTGTGCTATCTGGTTCTAGACTCTCCTATCACTAGTAACATCCTTTCTATGTCCAGTCTATCTAGGTGTTTCATAACTCAGTAGGTTTCAATGAGATTCTGCCCTCTCTCATCCTTCTAAATGCTAGTGAGTAGACCCAGAGCCAGCAAACGCTCCTCATACATTAAACCAATCATTCCCAGGATCATTCTCGTAAAGCTCCTCTGGACCATTCTCCAAAGCCAGGATATCCTTCCTCAGATATGCAGTCCAAAATATGTCCTCAGTGACACATTACAAGTCTTCAACATTACATCCTTGCTTTTATATTCTTATCCCCTCAAAATGAATGCTGGCATTCATGCATTAGCACCCCCTTAGTGCATCCAATTTTGGAGTCCTTTCTCCATTTTGAAAGTAGACCTTGCCTTTATTCTTTCTACCAAAGTGAAAGACTTCCTCTGCTGTTTTCCATTTGCCACTTCTCTGCTCACTCTCCTAATCGGTCCAGGTCCTCCAAGGAGAATGAAGTAAAATTATGCAAATGAGTACGAGTACTTGATGATGTGTGGACTTTGTAAAAAAACATGTCCCATGACCATGTAACAGAGGAGATAGAAAACAAACTGATTTCATCCCATGTTGTTGAGTTATGTTTTTCTTTTCCATTTTATTGCAAATCAAGTATGTTTTTTGAGGTTTTTATTTGAATGATAATTTTCAGGAGTTTTTAAAGCAGAAAACAACATTGCACAGCCTTATTTATCTTACAATTCCACCATCTTAACACAGCACCCACATCAACTTTATAAGAGGCATGTGAGCACATCCTGTGAAAAAACTACCAAAAGCCGACTTCCCTGTCAGTGACCCATCAGATCCCAACTATTACACCTACTCCGTTGGATCCCGTTGCTTGGCATGAACGTCCTCAAGGAAGCTGGTTTCAACTTAAATGGCAATAAATAACTGAGAGAAAAGTTTTAAAGCTGTTCAAATCCTAGGCTGTGCTGGCTATCAATGAACTCAAAGAACTGGAAGGTTTATTAATATCTCCCATGTTCAAAAATATCATTACAAAAATTGTAAGTTACATTAAAATATCAAACACTAAAAAGTTACAAAATGCAGACATTCAAACTCTCTTGGCTGTGCTGTTCCATTGAAACAAAATGGAGTTAAAGAACTAAAATTAGCAGATTTCCAACATAAATTAAGGAAACTGCATACAGTTCATGCACTGTTGCTGCACTCCACAAGGAGTCCAGACTAGGAACTTGTCAGCAGCAATCAGCTGTAAGGACGTTCATTTCGCCACAGAGATAAATCCAGCTGTTGCATGTGGAACTTGTTTTTAAACAGAAATTTCAGGCTACTGTGTTATCAAAACGCCTGACAAGTAATCAAGGCCACAGTTGAAGTATAACTATTACAAACGGCCAGGAAGAGGAAGCTGTTGGTTTCAAGGTTTTTTTTTCTCCCCCAAACAGGAAGAAGCAAATTCAGTTTGAAAGATTTATATCCAAAACAAAGGAGATCCACTTAAAGAATAATTGATAGAATGCCATAGGAACAATATTCCACTGTCCTCATATAAGTGCACAATCAGTATCAAATAAATTCACGCAAATCCACCATGTACAATCTAGCTTGCTGTCTCGCATTAATCATTGGGGTGTGGTGGGAAGGCCCGCAATAGGTCAAATATACTCTATACAATTCAAGCCAAATCTTGCCAACCTTTCTAGGTTAACCGAGGCAGGTACATAGAAACCCCTTATTAAAATAAACCTAACTTTCTTAGAATATTCAGATGTCAATATATTATAGCCATTGAGTAACTAATTAACTGAAAATGTCAATGTCCTGGAGATTCACACCAAGTCATTCTTGGTTCATCTTGGCAGAAAAGCCAGCAGATTATACACACGTCAATTATGGTGGATTTCAGGGCAGCCCAAAAGCTATGGACATTACATCCTACATTAGTTGAGAGTTGACAGGTTGCTTTTAATGACACCATTGAGAAGAGAAATCTTTGATTTTCTTGCATCAACATTTATAGGGTGATACAGTATGGAAACAGGCCATTCGGCCCAACTTGCCCACACCAATCAACTTGTCCCAGCTTGTATACCCTGGAGTTTAGAAGGATGAGATGGGATCTTGAAACATAAGATTATTAAGGGCTTGGATATGCTAGAGGCAGGGAACATGTTCCTAATGTTGGGGGAGTCCAGAACCAGGGGCCACAGTTTGAGAATCAGGGGCAAGCCATTTAGAACGGAGATGAGGAAACACTTTTTCATAGAGTTGCGAGTCTGTGGAATTCTCTGCTTCAGAGGGCGGTGGAGGCCGGTTCTCTGGATACTTTCAAGAGAGAACTAGATAGGGCTCTTAAAGATAGCGGAGTCAGGGGATATGGGGAGAAGGCAGGAACGGGGTGCTGATTGGGGATGATCAGCCATGATCACATTGAGTGGCAGTGCTGGCTCGAAGGGCCGAATGGCCTACTCCTGCCCCTATCGTCTATTGTCCCACCTGCCCACATTTGGTCCATATCCCACCAAACCCTTCCGATCCATATACCTATCCAACCGTTTCTTAAACGTTGGGATAGTTTGTGCCTCAATACCTCCTATTTTCCCCTTCAATTTAATCCTATGTCCTCTGGTCCTCGATTCACCTACTCTGGGCAAGAGACTTTGTGCATCTACTCGATCTATTCCTCTCATGATTTTACAGATACATAGACAATAGGTACAGGAATAGGCCATTCGGCCCTTCGAGCCAGCACCGCCATTCAATGTGATCATGGCTGATCATTAACAATCAGTTCCCAGTTCCTGCCCCCTCCCCATACCCCTTGATTCCGCTAGCTCCAAGAGCTCTATCCAACTCAAAAGAGAATGCATCCAGTGAATCGACTGCCACTGCCTACTGAGGCAGAGAATTCCACAAATTCACAACTCTGTGAAATAGTTTTTCCTCATCTCAGTTCTAAATGACCTACCCCTTATTCTTAAACTGTGGCCAGTTTCTGGATTCCACCAACATCGGGAACATGTTTCCTGCATCTAGCGTGTCTAATCCCTTAATAATGTTATATGTTTCTATAAGATCCCCTCTCATCCTTATAAATTCGAGTGAATACAAGCCCAGTTGCTCCATTCTTTCATCATATGACAGTCCTGTCATCCCGGGAATTAACAGTGAACCATAGATCTGTTCCCTGGGGCAGATGATAAGGTTGTGGATTTGTGACGTGAAGCTTTTCACAGCCACATTTTAGATGTTCTGTGGTTATACTGTCTATTCCCAAGGCCCTGTTTTATTTAAGACTTTGTGAACCTACGCTGCATTCACTCAATAGCAAGAATGTCCTTCCTCAAATTAGGAGACCAAAACTGCACACAATATTCCAGGTATGGGTTATGTTCCAGATAAATAAAACAGGACCTTGGGAATAGACAGTATAACCACAGAACATGTAAAATGTGGCTGTGAAAAGCTTCAGGCCACACATCCACAACCTTATCATCTGCCCCTGGGAACAGATCAGGGACTTCATACATTCCATCATTGTGTGCATTGTCAAAAAAAAAAAAAGATCTGTGATAATTCGAGGGTTCTTCCTGTTGTTGCCTATGGGAAAAGTTGTTGCCAGGGTCCTTCTCAAATGACTTATCACAGCTGTCAAAGACCTGCATCCGGAAATGCAGTGTAGTCTTCATTCATCTTGGAGACACCAAGGACAAGATTTGCACTGCGTGAGAAATTCACATTAAATTGAGGGAACAGTAGATGGATTTTTGGAGTGAGTTTTTCATGAAAATCTTTGACTTCAAACAGGTGCAACTGTAGTACCCTCCTTAAATTCAGTTCCCACAGAAATGTGACTCCAATTTATGTTTGTTTTCTGATGACGTGTGAGCCATGAAGACTGGTGTCAGACAAGGCTGTATCATTATCACCTTTTCAATCTTTCTTGTATACAAGAGTCGTGATTGATTCCAAGTTAGCACAGCTGATCCAATTTATAGTAGTACAGAATTATTAGTATGTTAGTATCAGTGCAAATACAAATATTTTAAAAACCATAATGTGGTGGCACACATTAGAACGGTCATGGGCCAAGATTCCCAAGGGGAGGCCCAACAACAAAACCCTTGGTTGGCATTCCAGTGCAGTATTGTGAAAAAGCTGCACTGGAAGAGATGACATCCTTCAAATCAATGTATTTTGTATCCTTAAGTACATATTAAGATCTCAAGTTATTATCTCCAAAAGGATCGGGGCTCCTGGGCTAACACGGGCATTTTAGGCAAACACGGGCATTTTGTTACATCTTGGCAGGACAAATCAAAATAGGACGTACATGATAAATGGTAGGGAATTGAGGAATGCTGTGGAACAGAGAGATCTAGGAATATCTGTGCATAGTTCCCTGAAGGTGGAATCGCATGTAGATAGGGTGGTAAAGAAAGCCTTTGGTGTGCTGGCCTTTATAAATCAGAGCATTGAATATAGGAGTAGGGAAGTAATGTTAAAATTGTACAAGGCATTGGTAAGACCAATTCTGGAGTATGGTGTACAATTTTGGTCGCCTAATTATAGGAAGGATGTCAACAAAATAGAGAGAGTACAGAGGAGATTTACTAGAATGTTGCCTGGGTTCCAGCAACTATGTTACAGAGAAAGGTTAAACAAGTTAGGTCTTTATTCTTTGGAGCGCAGAAGGTTAAGGGGGGACTTGATTGAGGTCTTTAAAATGATGAAAGGGATAGACAGAGTTGACATGGATAATTGAGGGTAGGGAAGATTCAAACAAGAGGGCATGACATGAGAATTAAGGGACAGAAGTTTTAGGGGCTAGCGCGAGGGGGAACTTCTTTACTCAGAGGGTGGTGGCTGTGTGGAATGAGCTTCCAGCAGAAGTGGTGGAGGCAGGATCGATTTTAACATTTAAAAGGAAAGTATATGGACGGGAAGGGAATGGAGGGGTATGGTCTGTGTGCAGGTAGTTGGGACTAGGGGAAAACAAATGGTCGGCACTGACTGGAAGGGCCGAGAGGGCCTGTTTCCGTGCTGTAATTGTTATATGTTATATATGTTATTTTGGGCAAAAGGGACTGGTTTCTCGGCTAACGGGGCCTTGTGGGTCGAAATTAGTCGTTTCAGGCAGGCCAAACAACTCATTTCATTTCACTTCCAGTTCAATTTCAAGCACAAGGCAGCCCAAACAACTCATTTCATTTTCATTTCATTTCATTTCCATTTCCATTTCAAGCACAGGGCAAGCCAAACACCATTTCATTTTCATTTCCATTTCCATTTCCGTTTCAAACACAGGGCAGGCCAAACAACTCATTTCATTTTCATTTCATTTCCATTTCAGTTTCAAACACAGGGCAGGATAAGCAACTCATTTCATTTTCATTAAGGACTAACAAATCATTTCTTGCAAATACATTGTAGACTCACAGTTCAGAATCAATTGTGGACTCTCCCTCGTGATATCCAGAGTGACCGACTCGTGTCCGCTTCATACTGCAGCCACACCCCCCCCCCCGGAAGGGGTGTTACCGTCATCATGGTGATTGACAGGCGAGGGGACCAATCAGCTGATCTCAAGATTTATTTAACATTCATAACTTTTATTTTTCAGCGATCGGAAAAATCCTTGGGGCTGCTACAGCGGAGGAGGACTGTGAGTAAGATGGCCAAAAAATCATAGCAATATTGGGTTGCGTTTTTTCTAAAATCAATTAACAACGTAGACAGGAAGTGGTCAAAATGAGACTTAGTATTATAATAGATTATTATTTTATATTACTCAAACTCTCATCTTGTTTGTTAGTATGTCCGTGTGTCTGTCTATGTGATCCTGAAATTACACCAAAACAGTACACAATAGCGCCTTTTTGGCCCACCTTACTCACCATTGTCCTGTGGTGTCACGTTTTGTTCAGATTGATGGTATATTTTACGTTATTGGCATTTTAAACTTCAAAAGATTAAAACAGCATCCCCACTTGTCGTTAGCAGCGTGTGATGTCACAATGGGATCTCATTTACATAACGTGCCTGTCAGCAGTATTCTACCCCACAATGGGATCTCATTTACATTTTTAAAAACTCCCTTTTCAAAAACACAGCAGCGTTCCACCATTACATCACAATGGGTTCTCATTTACATTTTTAAAAACTCGCTGTTCGCGATAAAAGCTGGACAGGCACGGACTGGGCCCCGAGCGCGACTCCGGGCTCTGGGCTGGGGTTCGAGCTAGTGCGGGGTCCGGGGGTGGGTCCGGGAGTAGGTCCCGCGGAAGGCCTCTCCCTCCCCCGGCTCCAGACAGCAGTCTCGGCCTCTCCCACGGCTCCAGACCACACCCTCCTCCCGTGCAGCCTCAGCCTCTCCTTCCCCCTCCCCGCAGCCTCCCTCCCCCGGCTCCAGACCGCAGCCTCCGTCTCTCCCTTCCACGACTCCAGACCACTCGGCCCGTCCTCTCCGACAGCTACAACTTTATCGCCGACTTGGTGGAGAAAACGGGGCCGGCGGTGGTTTACATTGAAATCCTGGGGAGTTGAGGAGGGAGACTAGGGGGGTTAAGGGAGAGGAGGGGGTAGGGAGGGAGAGGGAGCAGAAAGTGTGGTAGGTGAGGAGTGGGGGAGGATGGGGATAGTGGGAGAGGAGGGGGCTAGGGAGATAGGGGTATGGACGGAGGGAATGAGCGACTGAGGGGAGGGGAAAGGAGAGGGAGGGAGAGGTGAGGGAGTGAGGAGGGAAAGAGGAGAGGGGAACGAAGAGGGAGGGTGAAGAGGAGGGGAGGGTGTACTGGGGATGTGGAAGGGAGGACAGGGGTAGGAAGAAGGATGGCGAGGGGCACTTGGGGTGTGTTGCCGTGACTCACGTCACAACGGGGATCTCTAGCGTCACAACGGGAACCCATCGGCCGCGCCTTTGCAGTTGGGGGCTACGGGTGAGTGGTGGAATATTGCATTCAGGGATCAGCCCTCCCGTGTGACAGTGACCCAACGGGTCCCACTTGGTCTGGCAACATCTAAATTTTAAAATATCAACAAAATAATTTGGGGGTGAATCAAACCTTTAAAAGTGCATGGAAAATGCACTTCTAAATTTTAAAATATCAACAAAATAATTTGGGGGTGAATCAAACCTTTAAAAGTGCATGGAAAAATGACAGGTTATTTTTCTTGTGCCGCTCTATGGGTAGTTGAAGTATATCAGTTGCAAATATGGCAGGAGTTAATCTCAAGGTTGGGAAGTGTGGTATATAATTTGCTTGCTGGGAGGAAAATAAAAGCCACATTAAAGTGCATGCAAGGACCTGCTGTCAGGGCTGTTCTCCAGTAAAAGGTAGCACAAACAGAGAAATAATAGTAGAAGCAAAGTACTGCTTGTATAAGTGGCTCAAACTCCATATTTTAGCATTGTTGAAGTTCTTATCAGCCAACTATCAGTATTGACAAATGAGTCTGTGCTATTGTTATAGAGAATCTAAATTCTTTAACTAATAGACTAGAACACTGGCTAGTATAGTATAGCACGTCGCCAGAGTTAATTTCGAGGATTGGTAACCACATCACTAGGTTCAGACATCATGTGCAAATTCTTACCATGATGAGAAGTCACAAAATCTCAGTACAAATGACATTGATAGGTCACATTCTCATTGTAATTTAGCCGTTCACTCGTAGAACAGTACAGTACAGGAACAGGACCTACAGCCCACAATGTCCTTGCCGAATTTGCATGTGATCCATGTGCCTCTATTTTTGACATATCCATATGCCCATCTAAAAAAATGCCACTATTGTGTCAACCTCCATCACCACCCCGGCAATGCATTCCAGGCACCCACCATTCTTTGAGTAAAACATTTGCTCTGCACATCTCCTTTGAAGTTTGCTCCTCTCACCTTAAAGCTATAGACACTAGTCTTTGACATTTTCACCCTGGAAAAAATGTTCTGACTGTCTACCCAATCCACGCCCTTTATAGGACATATACTTCATATTTTATATACTTCTATCGTCTCCCTCAACTGCCGATGTTCCAGATAAAACAAAGCAAGTCTGTCCATCTCTCATATCATTAAAATGCTCCAATCCAAGCAATATTCTGGTAAACCTCTTCAGCATCCTCTTCAAAGTCTCTCAACATCCTCCCTGTGAGGGGGCAACCATTTCAAACAAAATTTGACATTATCACAGAAGTACTGATTTGATTTTCAGACCATGATGCAAACATAGCAGGTGCATTCATACAAGTGCACTGAATGCACTCAGAATATTTGATTCTAAATTGTAGATTTTCTAAATAAAAGTTTCTGGTTTACTTTTAAAGGCAGAGCAATGTGCTGGGTGGAAAGAAAAAGTAGGATTTTGCTTTCCAGATTCATTACAACTACTCAACAACAGGCAAAAAGAACAACATAGAGCTCTGGGGTACTCAGCAGCAAATATATTAATGGACTATCTGTGCTTTTGCCTGGCTCAGTGTCAGAAAAACTGCACGTACAAAAATACTTTAATTAGGGCCATCTAACATTTCATGGAATTTAAAATATTATGGTTTATCAAATAATAATCTTGTTAGATCTTAATGGCTGCCAAAATGCTAAATGTCATTACTAATGCAAGCCATTTAATTTGTGCACACCTTCTACAGTTTCCGCAAAATTTAAATTGCAACACATTTTTCCCCAAACAGTAATCAGGTTTAGCATGCAGCCAGGAAATGCTGAACAAGCAAAGCCAAAGCTGGGAAGTTCACTTTTAAATTCATGTAGAGCAGACAAACTAATCAGTGAAACTAGTTTTAAAACCGGTATATTTTCCATCTGGTGAAAACATTTTCCAATGTCAAATATTTTTCATTGATATCTAACATGAATGCATTAAAATAACTGTCTGTTGTAATATCGTTGAAAGATTTGTCATACAGGAAAATAGGAAATGGTAACAGTGCTTAAATTATTGAACTGGTACCCAGAGGCCAAGACTACAGTTTCAAGACTACAGATTGAATCCCAACTGGGGAATTTATATTCAAGTAATTAAATAAATCTGGAATTAAAAGTGGGCATTAGTAATGGTCATGAAACTACGGATTGTCATGTGTCAAACCATCTGGTTCATCAACATTCCTCAGGGAGGCAAAATGCCATCTTCACTCTGTCAGGCCTATTGGAAACAGGCTTTCATTGTGACTTTTTATTGCCTTTTCAGTTAGCAATGGACAACAATCGATGTTCTTGCCAGTGACAGCCACATTTACATTTGACATCTAACTTCAAAACAGCTGTCTATAGTAAGATAACTTTTTTTATTCTAACTATGACTATTTCATTCACAAGAGATGCAGCTGGTTTAATCCTTTAACGTCATAGTCCATAAACATTTCCTGTTTATTCAAATAGGTGGTAATGCTTAAAGTCACAGTAGCCTCAAAATGTCCATTAAAAAATCACATCGTTAAAATTAAAGCTTCAGTTCTTCACCTCATCATAAGTATTTTTCCCATAACTAATTTTGTATTGCTCAAGCTTCACAATTGGGAACTTTAACCGTGCAATACATTGGATTAAGTTCAAGAATGGACGTGCCTATATTTGTTGAAAAACTGACAGAGCATCTATCATTCAATCATTCATCTTGATTGAATGGGAAAAATATTCGACTCTGGATAATCACTTTTGGTTTTTATTTATGTTTTATTTTTATAAAAGCACATTAACTATTATTTTAACTTTTTGAAAATATACTGTAACATTTTAACGATCATTTCCAAGATGTCTCACATCACTCTAAACAGTTATGAATTTTAGCCACCTTTGACTGTCAGTTTCCATAATAGTCGCTATTATGTCAGGTATTATGCCATTCCCACATAAATCCTTTGAAGTTTTGAGGAACAGTCTAAATTTTCAGTCATAGAAATTTCATGGGTCAACAATATTTGAATTATTGTAACAGCAGTTTGAGTTCCCTGTAGTTCAAGTCCTTCACATATCTTTGATTCTTCTGAAATCATTCCACTCCCTAACTGCTCACACAGTCCTGCCACCATTCCTCCCATCCACTGCCTCAACTCACTGATGATTCAATCCAAGACCACTTGCACACAATCCAGCAATCCCCAAACTCATCCGATTTTTACTTCTCCCCCCACATCCCAATCCTACTCAAATTTCCACATACTCATATCTCTCTACTACATTCATTTTCTTCAGTTCCTTTGATACAATGAGTCTCTTGCCCAGAGTAGGTGAATTGAGGACCAGAAGACATAGGTTTAAGGTGAAGAGGAAAAGATTTAATAGGAATATGAGGGGTATCTTTTCCACACAAAGGGTGGTGGGTGTATGGAACAAGCTGCCAGAGGAGGTAGTTGTGACAGGGTCTATCCCAACATTTAAGAAACAGTTAAACAGGTAGATAGATAGGACATGTTTGGAGGGATATGGATCAAACACAGGCAGGTGGGACCAGTGTAGCTGGGACATGTTGGCTGGTGTGGGCAAGTTGGGCAGAAGGGCCTGTTTCCTGACTGTGTGATAGGTCAGAATCCATAGCTTCCAGCTATCATCCCATTCCTATCCCACAGAATTTCTAGCAGCATATTTGATACAACTGATATTTTCAGCAGGAGCCCAACAACCAAAATGTTCAAAAGCATCCTGGCTCAACAACAAGTTAAAGTGCAGTAGAATATACTGCCATAAAAGCATACTAAGTATTTCTAAAAAAGTGACAGATTTAAACATAATCATGCCTCACAAAATACTATACACTTTGCAAGAGCCTATCCATAATTTCAAATGTCCAACTTTTGCATTTGAAGCCAATGTTTTATTTGTTCAAATTTGAAATCGTGGGGAGTCTACTCAATGACTTTGAAGAAGAAATAGCAGAGAGTACATACAAAACTTGAGATGACACCAGGTAAGGAAGAATTAATAAATAAGGTATAATGGAGCACAGTGAATTCAAGGCTGTTAAACACAGTTTCAAATGCAGAAATGCACAAGGAAAAGAGTTAGGATTAAAATAGGGAAAAATGCGTCAAATACTCAGAACAGGTAGCATGTGTCGAAAGAAAAAGAGAAAATAATTAAGGTCAATCAAAATAGTAATTGACCCGAAACATAAACGGTTGACATCTCAACAAATACTGCTTGGCCTGAAGATTTTTCAAATTTTCTACCTTTTTGAAAATGGATTTTTCTGGTTTTATTACGTTTCCTGCATTTTTTTTGCTTTTATTGCAGATTTCTCAATTATGTAGCTTATTACTATTAATAATTTTAGGCATTTATTATCGAAGGTCATCTTCATTGTCACAAAGATAAAAAAGTTAATGAAATGTAGACTGTTATCTTAACTCACCTTCTATGATATGTGTATATTCAACTTTGCACAATAATGGGAATATTAAATGGATAAAGTTAATGTTTTATTGAGCAAGGAGATAAATTGGTTTGTAGTGCTAGTTCCACAAGTCAATTCTAAACTCTTTAGATGCAATCAAATATTTCATACAAATAATCCCCAGATCCTAAAATTCTGTCTCAATGTACTCTTGTTCAATCTATTAGACAGTACAGAAAATCGTTTTAATAATATGATTGTTTCTTAGAATGACAATATAAATGTCTTCCTTAAAACTTGTTGTATTTCAATATACATTGGTACTTGATATTTTGCAAATCTCTAATCAAAAATGAGTAAGTTCAATTATCTAATTGTAGTACATCCATCCAAAACATTTTTGCCTAGTCATTGTGATCACATGTTATTAAATAATCTGAAGCTACTTTCATAGGAATGCAGAGAGAAAAATGGCATGAAACTGTTGGACTAAATAGCCTTCATCTGCATTGTTAAGAACTATCCTATTTGTATAGAAAGCTTTTGGACGTGTAGGTCCAATGAAGAAGAGAAAAATCAGGGAAGAGAGTGGTGGTGAGGTTCGGAAAAGGAACAGCGAAAATGATGAAAAGCAAAATAGAGTCAGGAATAAAAATGAAAATAATTGAAGTAGCCCATAACCCAAGTCATGAATAGATTGTTAAACCAATGTTGCCAGACACATGAAATTTAAGCACTCAAGTTATATCACAAGCATCCAGAATGCATCTCCTATTGTTCCTAAGCACCTGCAGGTAGCGCAACACATGCCCTTTTACAGCTTCGCATCCATCATTCAGAGTTCTAGGTCTGTCCCGGTGAAGCATCAAATCATTTGCACTTTTTCCAATTCAGTGAAACCGAATCTATTGCTCACAACGTGGCCTCCTCTATATTGGAGAAAAATTACAAATGCAGAATAGATATGCCATTCACAAAACACCTTTGCTCAGAAAGCAAGAGTGACTCAGAGATTTCAACTGCCTGGTAATGTAATTATCCTTCCTTCGCTGATCTCACTGAAGAAGGCCAAAGACATTTCCCAAGAAGCCCACTGGAAGCTCAAAGAACATAACCTCATCTTCCATCTCGGCACATGCAGCCCTTGACATTAAAATAAAAACATCAAATGTTTTTCTCCTCATAAACGGTACTTGCTGAGCATCTCCAACATGTTTTGTTTTCTGCTACAATGCTGCTCCAAACTATTACATAACATAATCTATTTAGACAGTTACTAGACAAATTGGGACCCGTTGGGTCCCATGTTCACACGGGAGGGCTGATCCCTCAACGCAATATTCCACCTCTCCACCAATTCCAATATTGGTGGCCAGTGTGCGGGGGGGGGGGGGGGGGGGGGGGCTTTCTGGAGCGCTAGTATGGGTGTTGTGGGCCGAAGGGAATGGCTTCCAGAGGGCTGGTATGGATATTGTGGGCTGAATGGATTCTTGGGCTGGCAGCTCAGTCACTCAGGTCTAGGGGGCTAGCAGCTCAGTCACTCAGGCTTGGGGGGCTGGCAGCTCAGTCACTCATGGCTGGTAGTTCACTCACAGCTATTCCTTGAAATTCCATTTCAAGCAGAGTGCAGGCCACAAAATTAAATTTCATAGCATTTCAACCAGAGTGCAGGCTACCACATTCAATTTCATAGCATTACAAGCAGGACGCAGGCCACCAAATTCAATTTCATAGCATTTCAAGCAGAGCGCAGACCACCAAATTCAAATTCATAGTATTTCAAGCAGAGTGCAGGCCACCAAATTGCCAAACAACTCATTGCATTGTCATTAAGGGCTAACAAATCTTTTATTGCAAGTACATTGCAGACTCACAGTTCAGTTGATTCACCACAGCTTAGAATCACAGTTGTGGACTCTCCCTCTCGATCTTCCTAAGTGAGCGACTCACGTCCAGCCATCCGGGATGTTATAGTCCTGCCCCCCCCCCCAGGAAGGCGCGTTACCTTCATTGTGGTGATTGACAGGCAAGATGACCAATCAGCTGATCAAGATTTTTTTTAAACACTCACAACTTTTTCATTTTTCATTGATCGGAAAAATCCTCGGGGCTACCTCAGCGGAGGAGGACTGAGTACGATGGCCAAAAATCATAGCAATATATGGTCCATCAAGTCTGGTGGGATAGTCTAGGACCAGAGGTCATAACCTCAGAATTAAAGGACGTTCCTTTAGGAAGATGAGATGGAATTTATTTAGTCAGAGGGTGGTAAATCTGTGGAATTATTTGCCACAGAAGGCTGGGGAGGCCAAGTCAATGGATATTTTTAAGGCAGATACAGATAGACTCCTGATGTGATAAGTTTGGGTGTCAAGGGTTATGGGGAAAAGACAGGAGAATGGGGTTAGGAAGAAAAGATAGATCAGCCATGATTGAATGGCGGAGTAGAGTTGATGGGCTGAATGGGTTAATTCTGCTCCTGTCACTTATGACCTCATAATAATGTATTTTTAATATCCAACTTAGTACCCCTATCCATTCTCCAGTTGAAAATTCAATTCTTGTGCTCTTGAAAAATGCTGGTTAATGCAGCATCCATGCCTCAATTTTTTTTTTTAAATAATATTTTTATTAGAAGCAAGCACATATCATAATAAAACATTTCATATATATCAGTCGTACATTACAAATATTATCAATTATGAACTGATTCTGCTATTTTTTTTATAGATAAAGAGTGAGAAGAGAAAAGAGAAAACAAAAAAAGGGCAAATTATATAACAAAACAAGAATGGAATAATTTACTAGTAACACATCATTGGAGATTGGTTCGTGAGTTATAAAATTTAACTTTTTATCTAATCCTAAGTTCGAGCTTCAGTTAGGTTCTCGTGCTGATCCATTTTACCCGCTCAGATAGTCAATGAATGGAGACCATATTCTGACAAAAAGTTTATGTTTGTCCATTAAGACAATTCAAATTGTTTCCAAGTGTAGGGTCTCCGACATTTCCACGATCCACATTTTAATTGTGGGGGTTATAGGGCCTTTCCAAAATGTCAATATTAGTTTTTCCCCTGTTATTATACTATAGTCGAGAAAGTTTATTTGGCTTGTTGTGAGTGTTAGGCTTTGTTCTGATATTCCTAGTATTACTAGTTTTGGATCAGGATCCACTTTGGTATTGATAACTTCAGAAACTATTCTAAAAATATCAGTCCAGAAATTTTTGATTTTTATACTCTTTACAAAAGTATGCGTTGTTAGCTTCTAAATGTTGACATTTGTCACAAATAGGGAAGATATGTGGGAAGATTCTATTTAGTTTTGTTTTAGAGTAATGTAGTCTGTGTAATACTTTAAATTGTATCAAAGCATGTCTGGCGTTTAACGAAAAGTGATGTATACATTGTAAACTTTCATCCCAAATATCTTTCGTTATAGGTTGGCGTAATTCATTTTCCCATGTATGTCTATAATTCCATTGCTGGGACCTCGCTATCTAAGAGGGTATTATAAATACAAGTTATTAATTTATCTGTGTTAGGACGTTTATTCAAACATTCGTCAAGGATTTCTGGTTCCCTAGTCCCATAGTCTTGTGTATTAGATTTAATATAATCTCTAATTTATAGATATCTAAAAAAGTTGTTTGAGTGTAATCCGCAAATCTGTTTTAATGAAATGAAAGAAAAGTGCCTTTCCCATAAAGATGTTCCATCTTTTTAATTCCATAATTTTTCCATTGTGTAAAACCTTTATCCAATATGGATGGTTTAAATAGAGGGTTATTTACAATGGGGAGACAGAGTGATAGTATCCAATTTTAAAGTATTTTTTATTTGTTTCCAGATACGTATACCACTGTATATTATAGGGTTTTCCCTATAGGTTTTTTTGTGCAATTTTGTTGGAGCAAACATAATCAAACCTATTTCAGAAGGGAAACAGTCTTCCTTTTTCATCTTTAACAAATCTGGTTGCTGATCCATTTCTTCCAGCCAGAAATTCATGTTTTTAATATGGACAGCCCAAAAATAAAATTTAAAAAATTGGTAAGGCTAGATAGACCTCCATTTGTCTTTGATTCACATAGATGTTTTTTGCTTATTCTATGATTCTTATAATCCCAAATAAAGCTTGTAACAATGAAATCGACTTTGACACCAAGGGAGAGGTTATTGCCTTGACCATGCTCCTTCTGTACTCTGTCGCGTCATTGTTTTAGATGCAGCCCACTAGTTTTGCAAACTTGTAAATGTAGTTAGAATTAGATGGCATAATTGAGAGTTTATAGGGAATATAGTGGACTGAGAATGCATCCCAGCAAGTCACTGTGTGTTAAGAATCATTGTGAAGAATGTTTTGTTGCTTATCCTCAATGAATACAGTCTCCCGGTCAGGAAGTCGAAGATCCAGTTGCAGAGGAGAGTGTGGACTTCTAGGGCAGTTAAGTCCAGATGATCACATTGAAGGCAGAGTTATACATACACTAACTGGCCGTCCTTGTTATCAAGATTCTTCAGGGACGGGTGTAGGGCCAAGAAGATAGTGCCTGCTGCGGACCTGTTGCGAATAGGCAAATTGCAGCGGATCAAGGCCATCTGGGAGCTTGGAGTTAATGTGCACTATAACCTGCCTCTTAAAGCACATTATGATGATAGACATCAGAGCCACTGGACGGTAATCATTAATTAATACTACCTTCCTTTTCTTTGGCAGCAAGATGATAGTGGTATCCTTAAAGCTGGTGGGGACCTCAGAATGAAATAGCAAGAGTTTAAAGATATCTGTGAAAACACCTGCCAGCTGGTCCTCATAGGTCCAGAGGACACAGCCAGGGACTCCATCCAGGCCTGATGCTTTCTGTGGGTTCACTCTCTTGATGGCTAATCCGAAATCTGCAATAGTGACTGTGGGCACAAGCGCACCAGAGGCCGTCAGAGAGGATGATGTCATACGATCTGAGCTTCAGTTTAAAGCAAGCATAGAATGCATTGAGCTTGCCAATATCCCCATCAAATCTACCTTCTTTGCCAACATATTGTACCTCACATCTAATAAGTTGCCAACTAGGGTGCAGTGAATAGTCAGGATAAGTGAGAAACTATTCAATATTTATCATCTTCATTTTAAAACCAAGGTCACAACCTAACATCATGCTGCATACAACGAAGGCGGTTTGCTTTGTGCACATTCATGGGTCAAGCTTTCAGTCATTGCTAATTTGTTCACTGAAACATACCCAAGCACAAGCCTTACATGAGACATTCATAAAAAAGGTTGATGATGAGACCATAGAAAATATTGAACACTTTCCAAATAAAAGTCGTCTCTCATCAAAGGCCGACATCAATAATGAAATTCATCATCAGTTCCACCCTGACAGCACAATTTACAGTGCTGAGGAAAATAATCTGAAACTCAAGGTTTAAACTTGGCACCGAGTTCATGATTTAGTGGCCAGTAGTTATCATGTTCCCAAATACTTCAGAGGGAATGCTCTACCTTATATTAGGCACCTCAAAATATTGGAGAGGTACCACCAAATCCTTTCCCAAAGTAAAGGTTCCAGCTACGAGGTGCTAAATACAGTAAATCAGTGTTAGTGCGAGCTACGCTGTTCATAAGCCTGACACCAAACTCCTGAAGTCCCTTCAAGGTGATAGATAACCAGAAACTTTAAACGAATCAACAATAACACTTATACCAAAAACAGATAAGGACCTTGAGGACCCAGGTTCATATAGAGCAATTGCTCTCTTGAACACTGACCAGAAAATATTAACTGAAATTTTAGCCCATAGATTAAGTTTAGTGATTCATAAATTAATACACCCCGATCAAACAGGTTTTATTGCAAAACGTTATTCATTTTACAATTTGAGATGGTTATTTAATATTATATATTCAAATAGAATAGCTAAAGTAGATTTAACAGTCATCTCGTTAGACGCTGAAAAAGCATTTGATGAGAATGGCCCTATTTATTTTCGGTGATGGAAAAATTTCAACTGGGTGAGAAGTTCTGCACATGGGTTAAGCTTTTATATACTAACCCAACAGCTAGAATATTGACAAACCAAATGGTATCACCTAAATGTAATTTATCGAGAGGTTGTAGACAAGGATGCCCGTTATTATTCGCCCTTGCTATTGAAACACTGGCAGAAAGTGTTAGAGTCCACCCAGAAATATATGGGTATAATACTAAAGATAGAGTTAATAAAATGTCTTTATATGCAGATGATGTATTAATATACATCACAAACCCAGAAACCAGCATTCCAAACTTGTTAAATCTTATAACTCAACTTGGCTCATTTTCGAGATATAGAATTAATTGGAACAAAAGTGAAATTATGCCAATAACGGAACTTAACCTACATACATTGCAACAATCGCCTTTTAAAATAGTCAACGAAAAATTTAAATATCTAGGAATTTATGTGACTAAGAAATATACTTCTTTATTTAAATTAAATTTTCGCCTTTACTTAAAAAACTGCATAAGAATGTTCAGTATTGGAAAACACTTCCCATTTCAATGTTCGGTAGAATACCATAAAAATGATTTTTCTTCCGCAATTACTGTACCTCTTTCAATCAATCCCGATATATCTTCCAAAAATGTTTTTTTTTTTAAAGTTGATTCTATTGTCACAAGTTTTATTTGGGATTATAAGAACCATAGAATAAGTAAAAAACATTTATGTAAATCCAAGATGAATGGAGGATTGGCTTTACCAAATTTTTAATTTTAATTTTGGGCAATTAATGTTAAAAATATGAACTTCTGGTCGGAAGATATGGATCAGGAACCAGACTGGTTAAAAATGGAAAAGCATGATTCTTTGCCTTTTGAAATTGGCTCGATTCTGTTAGCTCCCACAAAACTGAATAAAAAAACCTACAGTGAAAATCCTAATATATAGTGGTATACAAATTTGGAAACAATAAAAAAAGACTTTAAAATTGGATAATTGGTCACTCTTTCCCCCCATTGTAAATAATCCTTCATTTAAACCCTCTGTGTTGGATAAAGGTTTTATACAATGGAAAAATTATGGAATTAAAAAGGTGGGACATCTTTATAGAAAAGGTATTTTTCTTTCATTTCAGGAGCTACATGAAAATTATGGACTATATTCAAATAATTTTTTTAGATATTTACAACTTAGAGATTATGTTAAATCACATACACAAGAATATAGAACTAGAGAGCCAGAGACTCTTGATGAATGTTTGAATAAACATCCTAATACAGATTAATTAATATCTCACATTTATAATACTCTTTTAGATAGTGAGGTCCCGTCGACAGAATTATATAGACAAGCATGGGAAAATGAATTAGATCAACCTATAATGAAAGATATTTGGGACGAAAGTCTACAACATATACATCAATGCCAGACATTCTTTAATACAATTTAAAGTACTACAAAGACTCTAAAACAAAATTAAATAGAATTTTTCCAAATATCTCCCCTTTCTGTGATAAATATCAATATTCAGAGGCTAATTTAACTCAAACTTTTCTAAATTGTATAAAAATCAAAAACTTCTGGATGGGTATTTTAAAAATTATTTCTGAAGTTGTTAATATCCAATTGGATCCTGACTCAAAACTAATAATATTGGGAATATCAGAAAAAAGCCTAAAACTTACAACAAGCCAAATAAACTTCCTTGATTATAGTATAATAACTGGGAAAAAATTAATATTAAAACTTTGGAAAGCCAACAACCCCCACAATTAAAATGTGGATTATGGAGATGTCGGAGACCTTACATTTGGAAAAAATTAGACTTGTCTTAATTGACAAACCAAAATTATTTGCTAGAATATGGTCTCCATTTATTGATTTTTTGAAAGGGTAAATTGGTCCAGCACGGAAGCCTGGCTGAAACTTGAATCCAAGATTAGATGAATAGTTACGTTTTATAATCTACGGACCTATCTCCAAAGCTGTATTATTGGTAATTTATTCTATTTTTTAAATCGTTTTTTTCCCCTTTCTTTCCATCTATAAACAAAATAAACAAATAGAAGCTGTGTTAATATGTAATTGATAAATGAGGACTCCAACTATTAACAATATGCAATTGATAAACAAAATGTGTTTTGATTATGATATGTATATGCTTCTAATAAAATTATATAAAAAAATAAAAAATATAATAACCAGAAAGACATGTCCTTCTGGGGAATGTAAAGCAACATCCTTGTAAGGATTCGCTGCAGAGAAGTGACATCTGGAAAGACACAAGAACCTGATGTCTCTTTTTTGGGAACAGACAAAACACTAAAGTTATACAAGGATTGGACTGCCTTCCAAACTACCCACTACCTCCCTTATCAAGTTCTTTTGGCTCACCTATGGATCCCATATTGGGGTCATCAGCCACTCAGAACTAGCATGTTTGCAAATTTGGCAGTCAATTAGAATCAAGATCAAGAAGAAACACAATCCAAGTTTGTATGATATCACTCCCAAAGGATTAGTTCACTGTCAGAGGAGATGTTAAGAAATCCCCTTTTATCTCTCAGATGGATCGAGGCCATTCTTCCAGTCGAATATTTATCCCTTAAGTAACATTAAGAAAAGTGTATTCTGGTGGATTTGTTGGAAAAAAAATTGTCTGTCTCATTTTCTATACACCAGAGTTCAAATATAATGCAAAAACAAACATGGATCCAAATGTTTATTTTTTGGCAGATAAACAATCTTAATGATTTAAAAAATGTAAATAAAATGTATCAAAAATATATACTTTTGTTCACGACAAAGACTGCAAATGTAATTCCTGATGCTATAAAGCATAAATAAGTAAGCAAAACCAGATCTCTGCTTTGAAAAATCATTACACTCAGTTTGGATTATAATCCAGAAATGCATTTTGTAAAAATGCAGGCTTTGCAACTCACGTAGAACAGCATGTTGATCATCATATCAAAAGATGGCAGTGCTGTTCATAGAGCTCCAGACTGTTGTATTGTTCATAGTGGGGGCAGTTTAACTATGCATTGCGATGTCTTATTTCATAGTGGTACACTTTATAGGAGTCAGAAATATGTGAACCATGCAATTGAGCACCTTTCTTCTACAAACACCATTTCAATTCCACCGGATAATCATTTATTCTCCCTTCTTTGCTTCTGTGCATGCTATTTCCTATGTGGTACATGCCTAGGCCGCAGCATTTTCTTAAATTGACTGCACATTTAAAGATAAAAATTAATACATAACTAGTTATTCATACAAAATCCAAGTGTCGATGAATGATACCAATTAGAGGCTGTGAAAAAGATTCTACAATATTGTGGCGATGACTTTAGGTCAATTAAGAAGCAATTCATGTCAATATATTTGTTGCAAAACAATGAGTCTTGCATTCCTTAAAATTGAACAACAGATGCAATTATTCTAAACACAAAAATGCTGGATGGAGAAGGCAAATGGAATCCAAAGCAATTTTCTTTCAACATATTGCCTTAAATAGCAATTCAAGTTCCCTTTGGGGCACTAATTATGGCAATTTTATCACACGGGTTTCTAGCTCCAAAGGACAGCACTGTTCCCTCAGCTTTATGAATTTTTGCAATAACGTAACCCTACAAAAGACATAAGCAACTGTGAATCTCCAAACACAACAAAATTAAATAAAATGTACCAAAGTCCAATCTGCATACTCTTCCATTTCCATGTTAACCCCACACAATTCACCCAACTGAGCTCCGTGCCGAGCTCTCAAGACGCTAACTACAGGATAGCTAGCTCAATTCTGCTGTTGCTCAACATTCATAGACACAGATGCTGTTTCCAGAGCTGAGAATTGGATATAACATATTTCTACCAAATTAGTTCTAATTCAATAGAGACTAGCTCCACCAAGTCTCTACCAAAGAAGAATAGTAGTGGCAAGTAATAAAGAGTGTTAGAGGAACTAGTGGGCCAGGCAGCAATGGAGAGATAGACAGATGAATTTTAGTCAGAAATCACCCTCAGACTGATTTGAGTAGAAGGCTAAAAGCCAGAGGGAGGGCCAAGGGTGGAAGATGGAAGGGGGACAGGAGATGAGCATTCAAAGAAGGGAGCAGCATGACTTAGGTGGTGGGAGAAATGTGGGCACACCATGCTTTGGGGGGGGGAGGGGGCTAGCAACCAGGAGCTCTAGCAGCCTTTGACAGTCCGCTGTCCATTGCCTTCCTAGATTTTGGCTGATCCTCTACGTTCCTCCACCATTTTTTTCTTCAGATTTTAGCATGTGCAATTCCAAACATCTCCAGTAGCAAGTAAAGCTCAGTGCATTTTTGTCAATCAGAAATAGCTCTTATTTGAATGGTGATTACTGAAATCAAAGAAAATCTATGAAGCAATCCTTAATTCATTATTTCCAAAAGAAACAACAGAATACTACAATTGTAATTTAGTTGTAATTAGGGTCTGTAGTTTTAGGTCTTAAAAACAGTAGTTTCAATGAAACTGGAGGAAATGGTTTCATTTTTATTTTGATATAACTCACAATCTTTTAAATCAATTTTCATTATTGACGTTTCAAAGAAATTTCCCCTCCGGGTGTTTTTCAATTTTTATTTTTAAGCATTAAAAACAAGAAAATAAATCAGCAACCCAATGTAAGCCTAATTTCAGAGAAAATTGTACTTTTAATTTTGTACAAATTCACATCTGAAGAAACTAGCAAGTTAAATAACTAATTTTTATTTGCGTCGTTCATAGGCACCATATTCCATTATCAAAGCAGTTCTAAAAGAAACAGTTTTTACCATCACAAAACGTCTCTACGTGAATAGAAAGTTTGAGTCAGACAGTGGATTGATTGTTCCAAAAATCGGATGTAAAAATATTTTTTGCCCATCCTTCATTGATCTTGAACAAAGAGCATACTTAGCAATTATCAGACAGTGCTTTAAGAAACAACTTAAATGGTGCGTCTCTACATATGGTCCAAACTGGGCAAGCTTGACAGTTTTTCGTCCCCTGAAAGTTGGTAGAGTAGCAAACACGATGGGGAGCGTCAATAGAGGGTCACCTACAAATGTAGCGTATTTAGATTTTCAAAAGACATTAGACAACATGCCACTTAAGAGGTTGGTGCATAAATTAAGAGCCCAAGGTATTGTAATAAGTGCATTGAAAACTGTGTCTCACATATAAAACTAATGAACTGGAATAAATGAATCTTTATCAGAAGGGCAAAATGTACTCCAGAGATTACAATTTGGCTCTTACATAATTATTTACCATTTACATTAAATGACCTGGAGGACGGAACAAAATCTAAGTTTCCAAGTTTGCCAATGATATGAAAGTAGGTGAAGGGCACACTGCAATGTGGACATTGTGATTTCACAAATACATATGGATAGATTGAGCGATTGAACAAAAACCTTGTAAATGGAGTTTAATGTGGGCATGCAAGAGGTCAAGAAGAATCAAAAGGTTGATTAACTAAATGGAGTGATTGCAAGACAGTGAAGCAGATGAATCTAGATATTCTTGTGCATGGACCACAAATGTTAGCAGTCAGGTCGAGCAAGCAGTTAAGAAAGTGTATTGCTTTTTGGCCTTAACAACAAATGAATTGAGTTTACTAGAATAGAATAAAATGAATAGAGTTTAATAGGTCTGAAGAAGGGTTTCGACCCGAATTGAGTTTACCTCCAATTGAGTTTAATAGGAAGGTTTTGTTATAGCTGGGTAGTGAGACCACATCACTGTATATGCAGTTTCAATCCTACTTCCTAAAAGTAGCAGTGCAAAGAGATTTACCTGGTCAATTCTGGGATGAGTGAAATATACCCTATTAAAAGAGGCCAAAGAGTTTGAGACTGTATTCCCTGGAGTCAATAAGAATGAGAGAGGCCTTGTTTAACATATAAGATGCTAAGAAAGCCCAATAGGATGGATGATAAGATGTTTTCACGAGTGAAAGCGTCATGAGCAAGGAGACAGTTACAGAACCATGGATGACTTTTCAACAATCTGGTAGTTTTATGGTCATTAGTGATTTAAAAAAAATGTCAAATGAGTAAATGAAGTTTAATTCCACAACTAAAATGCTACTATTTGAATTTTTATTCAGGCCTCCAGACTGTAGTTTAGTAAGTTAACTGCTGCAACAACATTGACGTACAATTTCTGAGTACTTTAATTTATAAAAGAGGAGTTAGGGGGAAAAAATGGCTGTATCCAATAGTATACGAAACAATATGCATGGATCAATGTCACTAAAACACAAATGTCATACAACGCATTTCATCGAAAAACAATAACCATGCCGATGAAATACTGATCTGAAATATTAACTTGTTTCTCTCCACAAATGCTGCCTGTCTTGCCATTTTCAGAATTTTGTTTATGTGGCAACCATTTTGTACTGGGTTCAAAATACTTTCAAATACTTGATTACCATAACAGAATTGGTGTTGCATTTAATACTCAAAATGTTCCATATCCAGTTCCCGCTAAAAATTAAATTTCGCTCAATCATCAGCAAAATGGTGCTCTTGACACTGCAATGAAGCAGCACTACTCCTCGACCCGAAACGTCGCCTATCTCTTCGCTCCTTAGATGCTGCTGCACCCTCTGAGTTTCTCCAGCCTTTTGTGTACCCTCGATTCTCCAGCATCTGCAGTTCCTTCTTTAACACTACTCTCCAATAACAGCTTTCAAATTTGTCTTGGATTATTTGGTTCTGGATTACAAACTTGGTCCAAGTATTGAAAAATATTGCAAAAGAGAAGGTGAAAATGGCTGTTCCTGATGTCCGGTTACAAGTGGTCAATGGAGACATTTAAGATCCCAAGCAAAATTGAAATTAACGAGAATCTGGGAAGAACATTCTCCATTTGCTCTATCAAACTTTGCACAAAAGGATCCGGTAATGATTGTTATAGATCACTAATCATGATGGGAGAGGATGGGATTGAACAATGCTGAATTCCATTTGTAGTAAGTGAAGCATGCTTATATGTCTCAAGACAGAAAACATGTAGGCATTGTCAAGTTACAACTGAGCCACATAAATGTGAGGCATTGAAAAACTTCCACTTGACAGTCATAGCACTAACTAGTATAGTCATGAGATTATCGCTGAGTTCAGGACTGACCAGCAATTTCTGGACAGGTCAATTAAATGCTGAGGCTAACAAGAATAGGTCAAATGCTGAGCAACCCACATTATGTAACTCGCTCTCCAAATTGCAAAGGCCTTTCCATCAAGTGCAAGGCACCCTCAGGAGAATAACTTAACAAATTCCACCTGCATGGATAAAAACATTTAAGAAACTAACTCCATCCCAACAAAGAAGCCCATTAACCAACCAAAATATTCACTTTCTTAAACACCAGTAGACTACGTCAGCAGTGTAATTATTTGGTACCGCTTCTTCAAGACCATCTCCCAAATCTGTAACCTTCACCTCTTAGAAGGACAAGTAAGGGAACAGGGAGAACTGTTGTTTGCAAGTTGCCATCCAGGTCACATTATCCTAGCAACAAAAAGATAACGTCATGTGCATGTGTCCAAACCGTGGAAGTACCAACATCATGGGGATTATAGTGCCTCAAGATGTTGTATCGGCACCATCTTCACAAGGGTAAATAAGGTTAGACAATAAATTATGGTCGTGCCAGTAGTCTCTCCATCGCGAAAATGAACAAGAATATCAATAAAATAATTAGCTTAACGTCATTTATTCCTGCAATAAGGATATAACTGAAGAGAATTTCCTGGTCATTATATCGGAGGAATTTCTCTTCATCATAAAACGTTACAAACGAACATAATACAAGATATCAAAGGGCTCTGCAACCATGAATACACAGAGGCAATTCAACGAGGAATCCCCATGTGCTGAACTTCTTATCTCATTACATGCAATGTAAGCAGCAGAGCCAAACATCTCCTTGGGAAAAGCTAGCAAAAAGAAAAGTCTGATCAAGGAGTGCTGGAAAGTACATCATATGTCAGCGGCTGAAAGATATGGGTTTGGATGATTAAAGGAAATAAATAAAGGGGTTACAGAAACAAACAAGTTTCTCCACTTTTTCCAGGGAATTGAAAAACATGCAAGATCAAACTGTGACAAAATATATATTTTTTAAAAAATTTATAAAATAGCACAGATTTTGTACTGAAAATTAGATATAGAGATTATCAACCCAGTGTCTACTGAGTGTTCCTGGGTATGGAGGATGAATTATATTATTTCCTTTAACTGACAGTTCATCACAATCAAATTTTTCAGTCACAAATCACTAAACCTTTAGAATGATCGTCAGTTGATAACATAAATTAGTCCAGGTAGCAACTTTGTCAGAAAGCATCTTACAAGACCCGTACAATAAAAGGTCCAAAATGAAGAAAAATCACCCATATTAAATTGATCAAAGAATCACAGAGAGTCCCAACTCGTAGCTCAGATAATTTGCAAACTATTTTTGGTAAAGGCCATTAATGCAGCACCTTTGGGACTTTGGTAGCACCAGACAAGCAGATTTTCTCAATTATTGACGATATCCCTATTAATAACCAAACACTTTAACTTCATTAAAAAAAAAAGTTAAACAATAGTATTATGTAGAACAGTACATCTCAGGATTTACCCCTACGGCCAACAATGTCTGCGCCAAACATGATGCCAAGTTAAACTGATCTCCACTGCCTGTACATGATCCACATGCCTCTACTCCTTGCATTTCCATGTGCCTATCTAAACGGCGATTAAACATCACTATCGCATCAGCCCCCCCCCCCCATTAAAGCTGTCCGCTCCCATCTAACAGCAATGCTCTCCAGTAATGCACATTTCCACACCGGGGAAAAAGGTTCTGACAGTCTACCCTATCTATGCCTCTCATAATTATATACATCTATCAGGTTTTCCCCAAACCCTCTGAAGTTCCAGAAGAAACAATCCAAGTCCATCCAACCTCTCCCTGCAGCTGAAACGCCCTGATCCAGGTAGCATTCTGATAAACCTCCTCTGCACCCTCTCCAAAGCCTGCACATCTTTCCTGTAATGGGGCAACCAAAACTTCACGCAATAATCCAAATGCGGCCTAACCAAAGTCCTACAGAGCACCATCATAACTTCCTGACTCTTATTCAATGTCCCTAGCAATGAAGGGAAGCATACACCAGCTTTACCACCCTATCTGCGTGTGCGTGCGTGTGCACGTGTGGAATCCATACAGTCAAATCATGAATCCTGTACATCTTAATCTACCGTATCTGCCTACCATGAGGGACCTTATCAAAATCTAAGTATACAACATCCACCACCCTACTATCATTAATTTCCTTCATTACCTCCTCAAAAAAACATTATCAAATCAGTAAGACACAACCTACTGTGTATAAAATCATACTGACTATCCCTAATTAGTCCATTCCAAATGGGAATAAATCCCATCTCAAAGAATTCCCTCCAATAGTTTTGCTACTAGTGCTGTGAGGCTCACTGGCCTATTGTTCTCTGGATTCTTTCTGGAATAGATGTTTCATGTACCTAGTCAGTTTAAAGGGAGCCAGAAATATACAAGTACTCCTGCTGCAAACCCACCCATGTTCCTGGCCCTTTGGTATTCCAGAGCACAACTTCATCTGAAGATGTATTCCATACCACAGGGTCTGAGAGCACATCCTCTTTGCGCTCTGGACCCCCAACTCACACCCTGGACTAATAAGCCTAATGTCAGACCATCAGGATTTCCAAACAATCGGACGCGAGAATTTGGGAGTTTCACTGTAATTGACATAATTAAAAATTAAACCCAAACAATTCAGTTTCCGTACACATTTTCTTTCAAGTTTACATAAAATATGTAAACTTAAACATTTTGGAACCACAAAGGTGCAGCTGGAAAGACTTCTAAAGAAAAAAACATTAATATAAATATTAACTGTAAAAAGCGCATTGAAATGCAAAGACTGTAATTTCAAGTACAGCAACATTCTCACAAACAAACTTTGGTGTTGCAAAGGCAAGGCTCAACATGTACTTAAAGAGGAAGCAACCAAAATTGATACAAAGTTCGAGTGGAATGAAGAAAGCGTTTGCTTTAAAATTTTACGTCGGCCAAAAAGTAACCGAAATTGTTCAAAATGAGAGAGTTTGTCACTTTTAAACTTCAACTATATAACAATCTATCCCTAAGCATTACAGTGCCATCAAAATGCATCTCAAGAAGACACAACCCTCACAGCTACATAAACTCCAGTGGCTTTCCACACCACACAGTTGATTTCAAAATTCTTGTTCTCAATCCTTCCGAGCCTCGCCCTGCCGAACTTGGTATCCTCCTTGCACTGTTGATGTACCCTTTGGATCCCAAAAAATACTTCTCCAAATTCCACTCCCCCAAATCCACAATCTAGCTTCTCATTCAACCACTATCTCCTAGTCCACCTCACTATCCTGATGCCTTCCACCCTGCAACTTGAACCTTTCTTCAATAGGAGAAAAAGGGTAGTAGGCCATTTGGCTGCTTGTGCCTGTTTTGACATTCAGTAAGATCATGGTTGATCTTTTATCTCAATAGCATTTTCCTGCATTAACCCCATCTTAATTAATCTCCATTATCCTACATTAATCTGAAACACCTTGTGACCCACAAACACCTTTACAATAACATTTGCTGTAAATTACAAGTTACTAACATTTGATAATTAACCAGAGTATCAATATTTTCTGCCACTCCAAAAATACACCCATAATAGCCTTGTTGGAAAAGAAAATACTAAAAGAAGTAGCTCTATGTATTTGGGGGTATGAAACAGACTATGCATATGTTTGAATGTCATTTTTCCCCACAAATAGACTGGGATAGGGATCCTGACTAAATTCCTGCATTGTGGGAATGATATGTGGCATCTAAACAATTGGGTTTACTACATCAAAAGCTACCAGGTGACCTACTGTCATCTCAGTGAGGTAGCACAGTGGAACATGAAAGCCTTTTTCCCTATCTGTCCGCATGGAGGGGTCAGGCGATGAAATGGTCTAATTTGTCCGCTCTTTCCCATCATCCCTGAAAATGATCAATTTCCTTTCAGAAAATTACTATGCAATCAGCTTCCATCTTATTTTTAGACAGCGGTCTAGCTTAAAACGTGTAGCATAAAACACAATCGCTGTGTTAAAATTTAGAATATTAAAGTACTGATACATAATTAAATGACATGCAGAGGTTTGAAACTATTTATTATTACACTCCCACTATAAACTTTAAACTACTTCTGCAGTTACAGTACCAGCTGACAAGGAACACACTCACCAATATAGCAACCACAGAAATTCTGCAGGCACCCACAAGACAGCAGCTAAGATTAGTGTTGCAGCAAGACAACACAGTAACTTAGACAAATGAAATGTGCTCAGGTTACTTATCAAATCTTACCCTGATAAACCAAATCATAAAAGCAATCAAAGCATTTACTGTCCAAAACACTGCCAACTGGTCACAAAGGAACTTACTGAGCCATCCACACTGCCAAAATGAAGCCTTTAGCCAGACTAAAACTAAAGTAAACAGATATCAATTAATAAAAAAAAGTAAATAAAATGCAACAAAAAGAGGACAGTTTGAAGTCTGAACTGTATCGATATCCAGTTATGGCTCTTGCTGCACAACATAAACGTATTCACCAACTTCATTGATAGGCCCACTTTTAAACAAAATTGTATTAATTAACAATACGGCAAGTGATTATATTAGGTACCACTGTGATGCTGCAGGACAAACAACATGGTATTTGAGGGTCCAACCCCAGTGGCCATAAAAATGATAGCTTATAACTCATCGCAACATTTGATTTTTTTCTTTAAATAATAGCTGCTCCACATTTCAAATTCAGTTAAATCATTGCCCATTCCTCACAGCTATTTCCAGTTAAACATGACATGGGATAGCTTGGGTGTTTTGATGCAGAGATTCACATTTCAGCATTTGAAAAATCAACGAAAGTCGTTTAGAACCTGGGACAGGTTACAAAATTAGCTTTGGCAAGCTTAATGGCTGCCAACTTGAGACAGCAGTATGTCCAGAGGGCAATAACAGATAAGAAATATAACATACAAGGTTTTGCTCTAAAATCTGCATTTCAGAAGTCACACTGGCTTCCTTTAAATCTAAAAAGGAAGTGAGAGTACTTCACAATCATCACAAGAAAATGAAACTGGCCATTTCTGCAAAAATACAAAGAACAAACTGTCCTTCACCATTCACACAATATAGCAAACAAGTCAATATAAAACTTCCACAAGAGCCATCTTAACACTTCAGAGTACCCATGCAAGATAATTATTAGCTTGCAAAAATGCAGCTCAATGTCTACATATATTGATCCTTCAGTAAAGTTAGGAACATACAAAAAAACCCTGTAACCCTGATCCCCTTTAAGTTCTTGCATTGCAGAACAATAGACTTTTGGTAAAACATTAGCTAATTAAATTTAAAGGTTAATTTTGTAGGCTCAATGATTATTTTATATCCTTTTTGATGTCAGAATAACAATGAAATTCCCTTCTTAATAAAATTACTCCTAGAACCAATTCAAAAAAAATAATCACAGACATATTAAAAACTGTCATTAAAAATTGTAATGAGCATGACATATTGAGACAGTAATGCTTTAAATTTTAATTCAAACACAAGGGCATTGCTGATGTAGATATTTCATATATTGATATAGCAAACCATTACCAATTAACCAATCATTATTTTAGTTAATTTAATGTGAAAATGTTTCTGCAACGAGATCTAACATTGGTTAGAACCACAAATATTTACAGGTTTAAACTGCATTTCATAACGTTTCAAAATACATTCAAAATGATACTGAAGCACATGGGAACCTTTCCAGAGTTACAACTATTTTTTTTTAAATAGCACCACAAAAGAAAGATCAGTTACACTCATTCCATGTGTACACCATCTTTATGTACAGATGATGCACAACAAGGCGATATCCTGCTATCTCATGTAATCTCTGAAAAGATTTATGACTCATTAAAGCAAATTCCTGCACGGTTAGCTTGAATAATCAATTAGGTCACTTTTTTCCCCCAAATGGAGAGATTGACACCTTGAGCTACAAACTATCCCACTTGCTTGAACCTTTCACTTGTCTCTGAAAAGGATACCATTATTTGCCAGTGCTGTGTGTTTTGTAAGAGTGGTATGAAAAGGCCTTGCCCAGTAGCAACAGCAGACACTACTGAGACTTTCCTCCTCATATTACCACACAACACACGCAAGCACATTAAGCCTTTAAGTAAAGTAGCAAAATGATTCTTAAAGGCTGACCTGGGAGGTGTCATAGTCTTCATCATCAGGACTCAGTGCCATGACCTTTCACAATTCATGCTGCCCAGCCAAAGAAATCCAGTCATGGCTCTATTAGCAGACTCTAACAGAATACACTCAACATTCACTAAGGAGCTTCCTCCATCTACTGCTGCTCAACCTAACTTCACAATGAAAAAAAAGCCTCGGGATCTGATTAACTGACGCGGATGTTGTCTAATCGGCGCTCGGATCTGGCCCGATTGCCCGCCCTCCACGGTCACCGTCGCCAATGATCAGGGGGGGTGGGCGGAATCAGCGTTGCACCATTCGGCCGAGGTGGTGTTTTCGCCGCGTCAATCATCGCGCGCGGGCGGTGCGTTGATCATTCAAAAGTGAGCACGCGCGGAGAGGTGCACGCGGTGACGAACAACATTCCCCGCCCGGCATCTCCCCCTCCCTCCGTCCAACCGTAACCGCTGAAGGTAACCAAGTCCCGCCTCCCGCGCCGTGCGCGTGACGTCACCCAGCGCGTCGACATCAAAGCCCCCCGCCCCGATAGGGCGATGCGCGCGTCAATCAAATGCGTCTCTCGTCGAATTGAATGACGCGACCAAGCGCGATGACGTTACCTGTGGGGGGGGTTTGTCCCAGGTCCAGGGTTGGACGAAAATTCTGGCCTGCAATACGTGAGGTTTAGTTTTCCTTTTGTTTGCTTGAATGTTGCAGTTATTTTAAAGGCATATTACACCTCGTAAACATAAAGAGACATCGAGCAATGACATCATCTGTAGTCCCAGGCCTACCTCATTCCTTTCATTGAATTACATCAACATTTCAACTTCAGGCCAAACGTTTGACCATAATATTGTGAATTGCTCCGATGCCCTCGGTGCAAATCTAGGGGTTACTATCTGTACTCTATCTGCCCAGTAAACATACTCCACCCCCCCCCCCCCTCCCCCACAAACACCATACTTTAATCATGACATGCATCCTGATCTTGTTTTGGAGTGAAATGTAGGCATGGGTGCTGCCATTTTAGTGAGACAATCATTACATGCAGACGTCTCTTGGATCTTATATTCTCCTCTTTCCCCACCACCACCAAAGTAATCCAAGAGCTCCTGATTTTCAAGCAAGGGACATTGTTATATGCACCAGGACCAGAGCAATGCAATTCTTACTTGGTGTAGTTAAATTAAATGAATTAAGACAAATATACAAACTATCAGTTATTTTTAGGTAAACTAGGTGACAATGGTGCAAGCTCAAATATGTAAAGTAAACTTACACAAAGTTCACAGTAGTTCAATGCTGACACAGCATGGCAGGGTTGTTTAAGAGCCTGATGGGAAGAAGTTGTTCTTGAACACTGAGGTAACAGTTCCCAAGTTCTTATACCTTCTTCCCAATGGTAGAAGCGAGAGTTACCCGAGTGGTGTGGTTCTTTGATTATAGCTGTTTTCTTGAAGCAGTGCTTCTTGTGGATCTCTTTGATGGTGGTAAAGTCAATTTCCATGATGGACCGAGCATTGTCTACCGTTTTCTGCAGCCCCCTTCAATGTCGAGCATTCGAGTTACCAAACTAAATCATGATGCAACCAGTCAGTATAATTTCCACCACACACCTTTAGACGTTCGATAGAGTATTCAACAACATGCCGAATCATTTCAAACTTCTGTGGAAAAAGAGGAAGATTAATTTTCTGTGTAATTGCATCAATGTTTTGGGCCAGAACAAATCATCAGTGATGTGTAGCCCAGGAATTTGAAGCTGTTGTTTCTCCCCACTGCTATCCCACTAATGAGGACAGGTTCAAGGAAAATCAGCGTAACCTTCCCGTAGTCAACAGTAATATCCTTGCTAACATTCGAGGAGCAGAGACCCAATTCTGTGTGTTTGACAATGAGTTTGAAAAGGAGAATGAAGATGAATGAAAGATCAATGACGAACAACCTGATGTACATTTTCCTGTTGTCCGAGTGGTCCAGTGTGGAGTGGAGAGCCAGCGAGATGACATCCACTTTCGATCTGTTATGATTTTGAAGTTACCATAACTGGGGAGCTTTGAACTGACACATTTCCTATCTATTTTAGTCACTTTAAGAGGATTGAAATGAAGAGAGTACATCGCATAAGATGGGGATCTTCAGGCACCACTCCTCTGTAGTCAAGAAAAATTGAAAGGTGAGAGTCTGAGTTTCCATATTTTCTTCCCTTTCCTCTTTCTATACACTTCCAATTTCAGCATATGGTTCTGAGGAAAAGCAATCAATTTGCATAAGAAAGTGATTTTCTCATTTAGCTGTTTTAATGAAGTATAAGACTCAGATATATTTCTCTGCTCCGACCTTGATGTCTGTTCATATTTTCCAGCCTCTGGAATCTCAGCAATTATAGTAAGGTGAGAAGATGGAGCTTTTTCAATATTATTTTAGGGTTACGAGACAGGTGGTGCAGCGGTAGAGTTGCTGCCTTACAGCGCCAGAGACATAGCTATGATCCTGACTCCAAGTGTTGTCTGGTTGGAGTTTGTACGTTCTCCCCATGACCGGCATGGGTTTTCTCCGGGAGCTCCGGTTTCCTCCCACATTCCAAAGACGTACAGGCTTGTGGGCTAATTGACTTGGTAAAATTATAAATTGTCGCTAGTGTGTGTAGGATAGTGTTAGTGTGCGGGGATCACTGGTCGGCGCGGATCCAGTGGGCCAAAAGTCCTGTTTCGGCGCTGAATCTCTAAACTAAGCTAAACTAAACCATGAATTCACTGCTGATCTCTCCACACTTTCTATAAATTTATGTATAATTTTCCCAATCTTCCTATGATGTAATGCCTGCCACTCCATCTTAAGTTTGTCTTTCTAGTTCTTTATTTCACCGGTGACCATAGCTTGTTTTTGTAAGATGTTAGTGTAATCAGCAAAGCCAAAGTATTTTCTTCATTTCACACTGCTCTTGAACTGAAATGTTAGCTTAACCATTTCAGAGAGCAATTAGCAGTTTGCTGCTTGGCTGCAGGAATGAAATCAAACAAAGGCCAGACCATGTTTGATACAAGTATGTCTAAATGGTTTTTCAAAACAATTCGATACATTCAAATTTCTTTATTGATACTAACTTTTCATTAGTGATTTATTTAATTAAATGAATTATTTTATATAGATATAGCTGAGATAAAGTTGATGAACAACAGCCTGACGGACATGTTCCTGGTGTCCAAGTAGTCCAGATGGAGAGCCAGCGAGATTGCATTCACTGTCGATCTGTTGTGGCAGAGCTATGTGCCGGTATCTTGTCACTTGCCACCATCCCCTATGTTTTCTCCACCCCTGATTTTTCTCTGCAATTTAAAACCTGTTTGATTTAGAAGATCGAACAATACAGCACAAGAACGGGCCCTTTGGCCCACAATATCTGTGCCAAACATGATGCCGAGATCATCACTAATCTGCCTGCAATTAACCCATTTCCTTCCATTCCTGCACATTGATATACCTATCCAAAATACTTTTAAATACCTCTAACATATTGGCTTCAACCACCACCACCACTGGCGTCACGTTCCAGGCATTCATCACCCTCTGTGTATAACAACTTACCCCACACATTTCCTTTAATATAACACCTCTTAAAGCTATGCCCTCTAATATTTGATTTATCCATCCTGGAAAAAATATTCTGACTGCCTACCCTATCTATGCCTCTCATAATTGTATATACTTCTGTCAGATGTCCCTGCAAACTCCGGCATTCCAGAGAAAACAACCATAGTCTGTCCAACCTCTCCCTGTAGCTAATACCTATTATCCAGACATCATTCTGGTAAACCTCCTCTGCACCCTTTCCAAAGCCTCCCTTCCTGTGTTGGGGCAAGCAAAACTCCTCACAATACTCCAAATGAAGCCAAAGTCCTACAATGCTGGACTAATACGTCCTAATGCTCATAAACAATGTCTGACCCTTAATTAACCCTTAATTTCTAACCCTTCAATTTGACCTGAAATGTTAATTCAGTTTCTCTCTCCACCGATACAGAGGATTAATGTCATGGGCTAGCTCCCCATGACAGCAGTCTCCAACGCTGTTTCAGCTAGTTGGAGACACCCGCTAAATGCTACAAAAAGTAAATTAAAAGAAATACCCCTAGAGCCTGCGAGAGCGGGGGCGCAAGATGGCTCACCGATTGATAACACGGTTACAGACCCAGGAACGGAAACGACCACGGACAAGGAGAGCATGGCACATGAGACATCCACAACAGCTGCGGGACACAAACTTCAGGTGTGCATCTGTGGTTGGGAGAAAAGAACATCAATGATGGGCTTGAAGATCCACCAAGGGAGGAAAAAGTGCTTGAGAGAGCAGAGACATGGGCCTCGCATTGACCAGTACTTCTTACGAAGCAACCAGTCAAATCAGTCGAATGAAGCACAGCGACGGGACACAAACCAAAGTTCGCAGAGCATCAGCACCCATGTCACTGAAGAGGGTGATACAAGCACAGAAATGCCGGTGGAGGAGCCCACGCAACAACTACAAAGACCTCCATTGGAGGGAAAGATCAAAGGGCATAAACCTGGAGTGAAGTGGCCCAAAGCTGTTGAAAAGAAAGAGTGGGAGACGGTCAACAGTGACCTTATACATATCTTGGAGCAACAAGTGGGCACAGCAGTGGAAAAGCTTGAAAGGATGGGCAACATAATCTACAGCTATGGAGAAGAACGGTTTGGGGTGAGTAAAGGGAGAGGTGGAAAGAAGTTACCAACACCAATCAAGTCCAGGAGGCAGCAGGAGATCGAGAGGCTAATCAGAGAGAGGAGACAGTTGAAAAAGCAATGGAAAAAAGCAACTGACGCAGAGAGAGAAGGTCTCATGCTACTCCAAGAGGACATCAAGAGCCGATTGGCAACCTTGCGAAAAGCAGAGAACATGAGGAAACTTCGCAAGAATAAAGAACACACAAGAACACGGTTCTACAAAGACCCTTTCAAGTTCATCAAAGACCTCTTCGCAAAGGAAAAAAGTGGAACTTTGAAAACATCAAAACAAGAATTGGAGGAACACCTGGAAAAGGCCCACCAAGACACGAAAAGGCATGAGAAGTTAGTCATCCCACATGACATCCCACCTATTCAACCACCTGAATTCAACCTGGACACCAGCCCTCCGAAATGGAAAGAGGTAGAGAACACTGTCCGGCGAGCAAGAGCAGCATCAGCTCCGGGGCCAAACGGAGTACCATACAAGCTCTACAAGAATGCACCGGATGTGTTACGCTTTCTATGGAAGCTCATGAGGGTGGTGTGGAAGAAGCAAACAATACCTAAGGTGTGGCGAAGGGCCGGCGGCATACTAATACCTAAAGAAAAGGATGCATCAGACATCAGCCAATTCCGGCCAATATGTCTCCTCAACGTCGAGGGAAAAAATCTTTTTCAGCATTGTATCACAAAGGCTATCCACCTATCTGGTAACAAACAAGTACATTGATACATCTGTACAGAAAGCAGGAATTCCAGGTTTTTCAGGCTGCTTGGAGCATACAAGCATGATCTGGCACCAGATCCAAGCAGCTAAGAAGGACAAGAGAGACCTACATGTGATCTTCCTCGATCTGGCCAATGCATTTGGTTCAGTTCCACATGAACTCCTTTGGGAATCTTTTGCCTTTTTCCATGTACCAGAGCTCATCATCACACTGGTCAAGAACTATTTCCAAGACCTGCAGCTGTGCTTCACAACAGCTGAATTCAGTACAACATGGCAGCGCTTGGAAGTAGGCATCATGGCAGGCTGCACAGTCTCACCCTTGGCCTTTACAATGGCCATGGAAGTCATCATCAGGGCCTCAAAATGGGTGGTGGGCGGTGAACGAACCAGAGCTGGGCTCCGTCTGCCACCCATCAGGGCATACATGGACGATATGACAACAATAACCACTACTGCAGCATGCACCAAGCGGCTACTTGGAAAGCTGCAGGAGAACATCAAGTGGGCCCGAATGAAAATCAAACCAAGTAAGTCTCGAAGCATCTCCATAGTTAAGGGGGTGCTTAGAGACACAAGGTTCTGCATCGGTGACGACCTAATACCAACAGTGTCTGAGCAGCCAGTAAAAAGCCTGGGCAGATGGTACAACGCAAGCCTCAAGGACAAAGAGCAGGTGCAACAGCTAAGGCAAGAAATTGTCAACGGCCTGGAGATCATCAATCAGACCCTACTGCCTGGGAAACTGAAGCTCTGGTGCCTACAGTTTGGACTCCTTCCTCGGACAATGTGGCCACTGACCGTTTATGAAGCTCCAATAACAACTGTGGAGAAGATGGAGCGAACCATAACTTCATACGCGAAGAAATGGCTCGGTGTCCCACGATGTCTAACTAACATCGGCCTCTATGGCAAAGGGGTCCTGGAACTACCTCTCACTAGTCTAACAGAGGAATACAAGTGTTCCAAAGTAAGACTCCAGATGACACTGAGGGACTCTAGAGACAAGACCATCAGTGCTGTTGCGCCGCCCCTAGTAACCGGCCGGAAGTGGACACCATCTGATGCAGTACAGCAAGCTTCATCAGCCCTGAGGCACAAAGACGTCGTGGGGCAAGTGCAGCAGGGAAGAGGAGGCTTTGGCCTTACGACAAGTAAACCAACTTGGCGAAAGGCCACAACATCAGAGCGGAGGACATTGGTGGTTGAGGAGGTGCGGCGACAGGAGGAGGCCGCAAGAAGTGCAAAGGCGGTCTCTCTTGCCAAACAGGGGCAATGGATGCAGTGGGAAGGTGTGGAGCGGAGGAAGATCAGCTGGAAAGAACTTTGGGAAATGGAATCAAGCAAGATCAGCTTCATCATCAGAGCGACATACGACGTCCTTCCATCACCAAAGAAACCTCAATCAGTGGTACGGCGAGGATCCAACCTGTGCCCTCTGCCCAACTCCAGCGACCCTCAAACACATCATGGTAGGCTGCAAGACCAGCCTCACGCAAGGGAGATACACGTGGAGGCATAATCAGGTATTAAAAAGCCTGGCAACAGCCCTTGAGAACAGGCTGTGTGCGACCAACTCCTTGCCTCCGAGAGCAAGCAACCCCTCCCACTTAAGGGCGACAACCTTTGTCCGAGAAGGACAGAAAACACCGAAACATCCTTCCACTAGATCAGAAGAAGGAAACCTATGCAGGGCCCGTGACTGGAGGATGCTGGCGGACATCGGCCGACAACTAATCTTTCCACCTGAAATTGCTTTAACCAACCTCAGGCCAGATTTGGTGTTCTGGTCCCTTTCACAGAAGACTGCTTACATCATAGAGCTCACAGTTCCATGGGAGAACTCTGTTGTGGAGGCCTATGAGCGTAAGAAGCTGCGCTACACAGAGCTTGCAGCAGAGGCAAGGCAGCGTGGCTGGAACATCAACGTTTATCCAGTTGAAGTGGGATGCAGAGGATTTGTTGCGTCATCTACCATCAGACTGCTGAAGGAGCTTGGAATCCACGGTCAGGCTCTGCAGAAGACCATAAGATCACTCTCAGACGCGGCTGAAAGAAGCAGCTGTTGGATTTGGCTCAAGCGGAAAGACCCATGCTGGGCCCCAAATGCGTCATGGTGAATCTTTGAGGCAGTTTGACACGGGACACACGCTGAGGGCTGATCATCCTGCAGCGGGCCGCCCTTGTGGAGGGTGTATAGTGATAAAAGGCCGAAACACCCAGTGATGCAAGGGTACACTACTGATGATGTGTCCTGTGCCCAGCTGTCCTGAAGGTTACCCAGGCCAAGATATACGTATACGTACCCCCCCCCCCCCCCCCCCCCGATGTTGAGCGTCTACCACTCTCAGCAATCAATGAATGTCGTGAAATGCTCCCCACCTACTGGCACAAGGGACTTCTTAACATCTAGTCCTGTGTATTTGATTCCACATTTCTTGAATAAGGTGAGTTTAATCTGAATTATTTTATAATTGAATACAGTTGACATTACATTTCTGATATGCTGTGTTATTTATTTTTCTTATCAGAAACTATGCAAAACAGCAACATTATAAATATGTAATACTGTACAGCATTATTAAATATTTGTCTACAATTCCTTTCTTTTCCCTTTTGTGGAATGTCGATCTGCCAAAAATAAATATGAAAGAATATAACTTCAGACTAATGCAATGACATAAATGCATGCAGATAAAACACAACAATTTTAAGGCTAAGGAGACAAGCTAAAAAATAATTCTACCTTGAGGATGAAGATGTGTAAAATGATTATTGCAGGTACACTATTGAATGAGTAATAGGAATGCAAAAACTTGGTGCAATGAAGGGACTTTGTTTTGTCTTTTCTCCCTATGTTTTGCAAATCCACCACCTCATTGGTCTTCAGTACCTTTGTCTTGACCATCTGCCTTTCTTGTCACCAATTTGCTTTCTATTCATTTTCACATTTTTGAGAATATTTTACCTTCTCCCATTTGCTTACTTCCTTTTATGTTTGTCGATGTTTTGTGCTGAATGTTAACAATTACAAAGTGCCGGGAATGGAGGAGACCACCTCCAAATAGGAGATATAAAATTGTCTGCAATGGATTTATAAAAACTGTTCACGCTGCCCAAGTACAATGATGACACACACACAACTCTGTTTCACATCCACAATTAAGAGCTACAGTACATGCAAACATTACAGAACAGAGAATATAACTTCAGACTAATGTCCTACTTCATGCCTACTTAGGCGATTTTTCAGGCGATTGTCAAGTCGTAGCAGGTCGCTGAAAAACCGGCGACTGGAACGATGACTGGAATGGCGACTCTCAGAGTGGAACATACACACACATACACACATCGATTCCTTAACCAGATTCAGTTATGCAGGCGGGGGACAGGGCAAGCAGGTGGAGCACTGTCTGAGTGAAATTCACACGGTGCAAAACTAATGTGATACAGACACACACCACGATGAACAGGAAGGTTGGCGCTGTAATTAAGACAGTGAAAGCACAGTGTGCGGAAAGGGTCACTTAAGTCCTTTAAAAGAAGGGGGAGACAAGGTGAGGAGAAGGAGTGGAGACAATTTTTAAGAAGCCAGAGATACACAGCTGTGAAGCGGACATTAACATTACCGGTCGGTTATCCTTGGTTCTGAAAACCACTGTTTACGTTTTTTTTCCCAATGAGCCAATGAAATTTGCACCGGCGACAACCTACGACAAACTATGACAATCTACGACCTCCTGGCAACCCACTACATCTACGTCACGAGAATTCTCGTTAATCTTCATGGCGTCAAAATTCTGGTCGCCGCTAATTTTTCAACATGTTGAAAAATTAGCGGCGATCAGAATGAAGCCGCGACTGGTTACGAGAATGCGGGAACTACTCACCACCATGCAGGCGACACCCCGGCAACCTCTGGCCAACTTGTGGCGACCTCATAGTCTCCTGTAGTCACCTGAAAAATCGCCTAAGTGGGACAGGCCCATTACAATGCACTGAAAACTTGTCCTATGAAAGCATATTGCCTGGTTGCATCACGGCCTGGTTTGGCAATTTGAACACCCAGGAGCGAAGAAGACTGCAAAAAGTGGTGAACACTGCACAGACCATCACAGGTTCTGACTTCACCACCATCAAAGGGATTTACAGTAGTCGCTGCCTCAAAAAGGTACTCAGCATCATCGAAGACCCACACCACCTTGGCCACACACTCATTTCACCTGCCATCAGGAAGAAACTAAAACACTTGTAAGCTGTAACGTCCAGAATCAGGACAACGTCTTCCCTGCAGTCATCAGGCTATTAAACACTACAACCTCCATATAAGCTCTGAACTATATAGACTTGGGGGCATTGGTTTTGTCTCTTTGCACTATTATTGTTTGTTTTTATGTGTATGTATAATATATATATATACACTGAACTTGTTTCTCTCATTTATTTTGTTGTTTATAGAGTACTATGTTTATCTATTCTGTTGTGCTGCTGCAAGTACATATTTCATTGATCTGTCTGGGACATTTGACAATAAAACACTCTTGACTCTTGACTACATTCTTTAATACCATGTTGGAGGCCATCTGCACTGCAGGATTATGATTTTTATTTCTATGGTGGAAAGAAACCTGCAGATGGTAGCAAAAGGTATGACATGTGGAAGTAAATACTTCATTTCTGGGCCTAACGCTGTAAGCACTTTAATTCTCATTGGGTTAGGAAGAATGATTACAATGGCACATTCACTTTTATCCTGATGTTGCAATTGACCTTATTCACTCATTACTCCCACATTGCTTTACTCCAGTTCATCACTTCTTACAGCCACACGAGGGAATGATCATTCCTCTGTAATGGCAGTTATGCATTTGGGAGATATTATTCTAGAAGTCTTAGCTAGTTGCATGTTGGAGATAGTACACAATGCAGCTAAAATTATTTTTTAGGGTTGAATATTGGCCACCTTTTATGTGGGGTGGTTAGTCCTAAATGAACTTGAGTTTCTTCAGTGTTGGAGCTACCATTAGCTTACCACAGGAAAGTGATAAAAAATATCAGGAATGTCACCTGCACTATCAAGCCTTTGCTGAAAGTTGTCCAGGCTTTGATATCATGGCTACAATCAAGCTACACATACTGTCCAACAATCTGCAGCTGATGTTCAGTTTGCATTTTGTCAGAACCACTCAGTTCCAATCTCATTACAATGATTGCCTAAATGTGGAATGGAAGAATTGAAATTGAGAACTAAAGTGAGAGTGATTGGCTTTGACATCAAAACCTGGCTACGTTTCAGGCATGCAATGGCAAGTAGAGATTATTTAATCACATGGCTGCCCTGTGCCAAGTAGGTGATGAAAGTGCTTTGGGAGTTAAGGGGTAACTCACTTCCTACAGGGTTTCAGGTAATCGACTTGCTGTTAGAACTATAATATTCAATATACAAAACTCCAACCTTCTTTCATATGTCATTGGGTCAAGTCATGGCAGCAACTGTAATTTTATATTTAGATCCCTAAAACAAGTAATGGCTCTGGTGATAGCAGAATGCATCAGCTTACTTCATTCATGTTTGTGGATTGAGCAATGAGTCATATGTTTTCATAAAATAAAAACAGCAAATGTGGAGATATTCAGCAAGCCAGGCAGGGTCTGTGGAAAGAGAAACGGAGAAATGTTTTAGATCAAAGACTTTGTCAACAGTGGAAAATAGAGCAAATAATTGGTATTATAATGCAGAGAAGATAGGGGAGGAGTGGATAGGGCAAAGATAGGGTGAAAGCAGGGCTGTGTTGGAATTGAGCTGCAGATTAAGTCATTTGGTAGATAGGGTAATGAAGGCAAATAGAGAGAGGCAGCGTTAGCAAACAAAGTTATGAAATGAGGGTGGTTAGAGAGAGACAGAGAGAGGACAAACAAATGAATGTGGAAATTGAAATGCAGAGCTGAAGGAAATGCCCTGCAAATCAAGCAGTGGTATGGGAGAGGAAAACTAACCAGCGTTACCAATAGAGACATGAGAGACTGTAGATGCTGGAATCTTCAGCAGATAATAAACTGCTGGAGGAACTCAGAGGGTCAGGCAAGATTTTCTGAAGAGGGCTCCTGACCCAAAACATTATCTGTTCATTATGTCTGATCCAATGAGTTCCTTCAGAAGTTTGTTTTTAAATCAGGTTTACAAATGGATGAGCTACAGTACGACTGGTCACTTCTGAAGCAGTGTTCTTTTTCCATAGTGTATTCTTAATCACTGATTGTACAGTAGGAATGTTTATGGTTTCCATTTGTGCTCCCCAATTTATACATGGTAGCTTCTTGATAAATGTACCCTTATTTTAATGTTGCCAATTATCTGTTTTGAATGTGTTGAAGGCATTGTGAAGTCAAGAACCACATGGGTTAGAGTGGGGGAACTTCCCTCAAGCTCCTGCATCAGGTCAACTTTGGAATGGTTTTGGTGCTTGTGCTATCAAGATGGGAAGCAATCTTCAGAGACACAGGTCTTTCATGGACATTCAATTAATGAGGTCTTCACTGTCTTCTTCCTTTGCATTGTTACTCCACATAGTGTAAAAAGCTGGGACTAAGGACTGTGTAAAGAGCTTTGGGTGTTTTGCTGTTGTTCTTCCTCAATTGGAATCCACCAGCTGCATCCAGATGACAGTGTCTGTCTCAACCCTTTCCACAACACAAACTAATCCCACATCCTTCTATTACATGGCATTAATCTGATGCCTCCCCATTCCATACAAGTTGAAAACCCATTTGCTTTCCAATTATCCCAAATATTTCCAACAAACAAATAGCATCACAAAGCAAGTTTTGTGTTTGTCTGAAGAATGGAACAGAATATAAGTGTCTTCAAAAATGAGAGAACATCAGAAGTCAGTGATCAAACAATGTTAATAAATAGGGAAGGAAAAATTAGATCGCAAAGAAAGGTCTCAGAAAGGCTGGAGGGAAGGAGAGATTAAATTACACATTGTTGATAGCTTAGGGGAAAAACATAGGATGATAGAGGCAACTGTGAATAATAAAAAATAGGTCAGGAGAAGGTGTGAAACAGAGATTATTAGTAATCGATAAGATTTCCAGCAGCAATATAAAAAGTAGCGACTGCTGGAAATAGCAGATTCCAAGGCTGAATTACTAATTATATGAAATTGTTCATCTCAGTGGAATCTAGAACCTGTAATACGTGCATTCTTCTGCAATCCCAGATCTTGACTCTTTTCTTCACTTGATGTATACTTGATATTTAGCTGCAGCAGAGGCAGAGACAGACTACTCAGAACTGTGCTATGATAGCTGAGATGATCATAAGAATTTAACAAATTCTTAAAAAGATGAATTTAACAATGCCCTGGTGGGTTCCACTAAGGACAACTGGGGCAGGGAACAAATATAGATAAGGGAATGTACAATACTTTGGTTAGAGTTCCATGTCCCCAGTCAACACTTTCCTCCCATGACTCCCCGACACTTCTCTACTAGCGACATTTGCATTGGGACCAGGTCCTTCAATGTGTGCTAATGTTTGTGCTGTACATCAGATACATGTTTACTTACATAGTAAACGGTACGCACTGGAGAATGTAGTAAAACAGAGAGATCTAGGGGTACATGTTCAGAGCTCCCTGAATGTGGTGACTCAGATATAGAGGATGGTGAAGAAGTTGTTTGGCATGCTTACTTTCATCTTTCAGGCATTAAGTACAGAAGTTGGGATCTCATGTTGCAACGAGAAAGTCATTGGTGAGACCACATTTAGAGAATTGTATATGGGTCTGGTCACCCAGCTATTGGAAGAATGTCAGTAAGCTGGGAAAAGTGCAATAATGATTTGTGAGGATGTTACTGGAACTGGATGGTTTTAGTTATAAGGATAGGCTGGGATTTTTTTCCCTGGAGTGTAGGAGGTTGAGGGATGACCTTAGAGAGGTACATAAAATAATGAGGACCGCATATAAAGTGGATGGTGACAGAACTTTTTTCAAGGATGGGAAAACTAGAAGATTGAGATTTCAGGTGAGAGGGGAAAGATTTAAAAGAGACATGAGGGGCAACTGTGTAATACAGAGGGTGGTGGGTATATAGCCAGAGGAAGCTGTAGAGGAGGATACAATTACAATGTTTAAAAGATATTTGGACAGGTTCGTGGATAGAAAAGATTTTGAGGAAAATATGCCAAACACAGGCAAATGGAATTAGGTCAGATAGACATCTTGTTCAACATGAATGAGTTGTGCTGAGGGGCCTGTTTACATGGTGCATATCTCTAAGAATCTGTGGCGCTGAAGAGGCAGAGTGTTTGAATGAAGAGCAGGGAAAGTGAGGCCCGATCCTGGACAATATCTCAAATTCACTGCCCCCATGGGTAGTGGAGACCACATCATTAAATATATTTAAGGTGGAAATATATAAATATTTGAACAATTAAAATTGATGGGGAAATGGCACAGAAGAGATTTTGAGGCCAGTATAAATCATCCAAGAACATATTGAATGGTGGGGCAGGTTTGAGGGGCCTGGTGACCTACTCCCAATCCTATTGTGTTCTTGTGGCGGTCTAGACAGATTTGGTCAACTGTGTTCAGAGCAACATTTGACATAAACATGAATATAGAGAGTTTGTTTAAATTGTCCTAGATATCCCGCTATTGCTGTTGCACCGGATATTTTTTCTTCAGCTCATCTACAGGGAAGTCTGCTTACACCACAAAACTAAAGGATAAATGTCTTTTCATACCTGAGAGCGAAGACAGCAGTGTGCCAGGTCCATATTAGTGAGTTGCTCTCTGTTGACGATGCCACATTAGCATTCCATATCAGGGAATACCCCAGCAGTCAATGGATGGATTTTCTCAGACCTGTAAAGTGTGTGGTTGAACATCAAGATGCCACTCTCCCTTCCTTGATCAACTTCTGAAGATTTAACCACTGCCTCCCTCTGCCTCCACACACTTCCAAACAGACCCCACATTGGGGTTAAAGTTACTCCTTTATCTCTCTTTAGTTGTACTTCTTTACTTGATGTATTTCCTCTGTAATCTTTGACCCTTTTTGTAAGAATATACTGTTGAACTTTTAGCCAGGACACCTCCTCATCCTCTTGGATACTTATAACCACTGCCAAGGAAACTAAGACCAGATGTTCAGTATATTGTTACATGGCTGCTTCATTTAACATCAGATCACTTGCTATGTACATTACATTTCAACCCTCAGTGGGCCCCACCATTACTGAAAAGCAACATGTCAGGTATGGAAGACAAGTTATGGAGCTTTGTTTAATGCTTCCCGTATATTTAATTTGAAAATGGCTGGCTTTCTGATTAGGAGTGAAAATTGTTCACGAAAAACTAGGAAAGGTTCCATTTATAATACTAGACTTTTGTGTTTCAAGTATGGTAGTTTGGATCTCCATCCCGCTCCATCCTCCATCACCGATACCTACCCCAGAAGAAGATGGAAGCTTAATCCCTGAACCAAGATGGACAGACACTATGTGCTATACCAGCTTTTACTGAGACCCCTGGGTAAATAAGCTATTTTAACTTCACATTCAGCATTAATGTTAACTAAGAAAATTATTTCATTTTATTGCACTAGCCAGATTGCAAACCTTTATTTGAGAACCAGACTACTTGTAGATACTTTCAGACAAACTCTGTAATTCAGTGTTTTAGATGTTGTTATTTGATCAGACCTTATCCCAGCCTTACTGTAGTCTCGATAATTTTCCTACACAATCAATATTCTTCTTTCTTCAAGTACTCCTAACCTAGCATTCAGTGATTTCAAAGTATTTGCTACTAAACTTTGCAAATGATTTTGTAAATTATTTGGTAAATTGCTTGTCATTGACAAATTTATTTTTATGGTGTTCCTAATCTAAGAATAACCCAAAGTACTTTCCACCCAATTAAATGCTTTTAAAGAAAATGCTCTGCAAGTCAGACCACATCTGTGAGAAGAGAATTACGGCCAATGTTTTATGTCAGAGTGTATTGCCAGAACAGTTAGTCTTCCCACAATTGCAGCCTGACTGCCTAGGTATTTCTGGTGTCTTCTCTTTAATTTTAGATTTCCAGCATCTGCTGTTTTGTTTTGATTTTCAAAGCATGGCCAGTTCCAACCTAAACATATTAGATGACATTTTTACGTCTAGTCTTCGAGCTAATAGGAATGATAGCACAGGAACGATTCTGGTCTCCTTTAAAATAGTCCCATGGAATAGTTTGCTACCTCTTGCACAGGCAAATGGGTGCCTGATTTGACACCTTACCTGAAATATGGTACTTCTGACAATACAGCACTCCCTCACCTTTGCACTGCACTGAAGTATCTGGATTATATACATAATGAGTTTTGAAGCAATAGAGCAGAGCACAAATACGCATAAAAATACAAAATTAAAGATAAGGTGCAATGTGCCACAATACATTTGTAAATCTACTTTGTACAGTATTTTTTCAATGACAAAACCAGACTATAAATACATGAGCAAGTTAGCAATACATATGGTGTGCTAAAGCTGAAAAAATGGAGCCAGATTTTTGCAGAGTAAATAGAATTCAACAACTTCCTTCAGTAACTTCATTCTCAACTCCTCAACTTAGCACACAGAAAAGTTCTTGACCCCAGACAAACTGCTTAACCTCTATGCTGAACCCAATGTTTATGGAAGGCTTTTAAGCAATACTCAATTAACCTGTAGTGACCCACGATACATTAAAGATGGTCAAGTAAAGGTTATTTAAGTTAATTTTAGAATTTGTAATAAATACTTGCACCTGAACATGCTGATGTTCTGACCGTTTTGATGATATCTCCTAACTTTGAAAAAGTGGTTGCCTCCTATATTTCAGTTGTAATTCAGGAAGTAAATAAAGTGGATAGCACAGCAGTTCATCTGTGTGAAAGCTAACCTTGATCAGTGACAAAGATTAGAAAAAGTTGACTGTTGACTGAAGTCTACAGTCACAGTCAAAGGAGTCAACTTGAGAGTAATTTTTGGTGTGCTCAGAATTAAAAATAAATTCCCATGAATTTTACCTCTAAATTGAACTGTATACTTCCTGTATGTGGAAAGTTTTTTTGCTGATAGAGACAATTTTAACAATCAATATCTGCAAGGGCAACACAGTGGCGCAGCGGTAGAGTTGTTGTCTTTCAGCGCTGGAGACGCGGGTTTGATCCTGATCTCAGATGCTGCAGTACGGGGGGGATTTGTACGTTCTCCATGTGACCGAGTTGGTTTCCTCCAGGTGTTCTGGTTCCCACCCACATTCCAAAGACATGCAGGTTTGTAACTTAATCAGCTTCTATAAATTGTCCCTAGTGTGTAGGATAGAGCTAGTGTATTGGTGATTGTTGGTCAGCGTGGATTTGGTGGGCCATGGACAACTTTTCCACATTATATCTCTAAACTAAATTAAACTCAAATAAGCTAATATGGATAATCTTTCTAAAATTATAATCTGATGGGTTTACCTGATCAGACATCAGTTTAAACAGTACAAAGATAGGAATAGACAGGGTTAGGCTGTTCTTGTTTTCCCATATAGTTGTGAGTCTCTGAAATGCCCTGCCAATAATCATGGCAAATGTTAGACAACTTTGCTGCTGGAGATAGCTTGAGTGATTCTTGATGGAACTACATATCACAGCAGACCTATGGAATTGACAATCCTTGTCCCATGGGATCATAAGATCTTCGCAACTAATGTAATCACCTGGGTGAGTTTTTTTTTTTGATTGACCTAATGTTTACTTTCCTTTTTTTTTCTTTGCCTATCACTGGATTAGTTGACTGCATATGAGGATGCAAGATAGAGTGATGTAGGAAATCAATGTTTCATCATGAAAAGGGGGAGGCATATGTCAGGAATATGCAACTAGGATTGTGAATCCCTTGATGAGTATAAAGGATTTAGGAATACGCTTAAGAAGAAAATTAGGACAGCAAAAAGTGGCATGAGATATCCCTGGCTCATATTGGCCCATATCCCTCTAAAGCTACCCTATCCAGGTACTTGTCCAAATGTTTTGTTAGTAACATTGTAATGTTGGGGTGAAGGGATTGTCCTCTGAGCAAATACTGAGTAGTTTGGTTATTTTCTCTTATCAAAACATTTATGATTCTGAGTAGCTTTACAGGGTGGAAGATGTGAAGACACTGGGTGAATCTAAATTAGGGCACAGTCCTAGGCTATGGGGTCACCCATTTTTGATGAAAGATAATATTTTTTGTTCAGAGGATTCACTAACCCAAAGAGCTGTGGATGCTGAGTCATTATATATATATATATTCGCCAAAGACCAACATCATGAAAAATTGTGGGAAGCAATACCAACCATGGACCTCGTTGACCTTACTCAACCTTTGACTTCCTCAAACGGATGGCACAATCGAACCCAAATTTGACTGCCTGCCTTACGGTTGTTTTATGACAGCATGCAAGCCACAATCCTAACAAGTGTATCAATCTCAGATATGGCCAGTATCAACTTTATTCAATCTTTCTCACCCTCGCTTCCAACAACTTTCCTTCTGATTGAAGCTAACTAACATGACTTTCAGGGGACTGTGCAATCTATGGTGGCTTTACTGCACACGCAAAGTCGCCATAACCTCAGCAGTTTGAGCTGCTGCACATTTACACTACATCTGTACATGTTCTGAAGAGGAGCTCCAAACAACAGTGTTTTTTTTCAATTAAGCATAAGAGAACGGGTGTCTACCAGGCTTTGTTGAGAAACAGCACCTTCTGATGATGAAGTTTCAGAATCATGAAGGAGGACAGGGTTCACTGTTACTCAGATGTACAGAGAGTTCTTTGGATCCATGTTCATACGTCTCTGAAAGTGAAAACAGAAGTAACTTGTGGTAAAGAAGGTATATGGTACGCTTATCTTCATTAGTCGGGATCAAACACGGGTCTCAACCCGGGACCCGGCGCTGTAAGGCAGCAACTACCGCTGCGCCACCGTGGCCCCACTTGATATCAATACCATTGTTGTCACTAGGGCCCCACCATCCTGAAGATCATAATTGACCTGAATCTCATTTGGATGAGCCACTTAAAGGGCCTGTCCCACTTGGCGATTTTTTTGGCGACTGCCGGCATCATTGACTGACGTATCAGGTCACTGAAAAAATCACAATGTGATGCGATGTGATGCGGCGTGATGCGGCATGACGCGACATGATGCCATATTGACGCACGGTGTTTCCTCAAATGTCACCACATATGTTTTGTTGCCGCTGGATTTTGAAAGGTTCAAAATCTTTTGGCGACCCTGATATAACACCGGCATTGCCGAAAAAATCGCCAAGTAGCACAGGCCCTTAACTGCTTTGGCTATAAAAACAGTCAGAGATTTGGCATTCTGTGGCAAATGTCTCATCCCTTGCCACCACAGAGCTTTTCCATCTAAAATTCACATCAGGAGTGTGATGGGATGCCTACTTCAATGAGTGCAGCTCCATAACATCTATGAGACATAGTACTGTCCAGGACAAAGGGCCCACTGGTTTGGCACCTAATTTACCACCCAAAAAACCATTGATCATATGAATGCTGCACTTTATTAAAATGCACAGCTATTTGAAGAGACCCCCCCCCCCCTCACCCCAACCAATGAAGATCAAGAGCTTGGGAATACTAACATATCCTTGGTCATCATTTCCTGATGGTCGGCATGAACTCGGTGGGCCAAAGGGCTATATCCACGGTGTTTCTCTGAACTAAACTATTCAAGAAGGCAGATCCTAGCCAGATTCTCAAGAGCAATTATGGCCGGCAAAAAATGTTGATTTTGTTAGTGATGCCCAGGTGTTAGAAACTAAAATAAAGTATTTCATACCCACATAATAGGCAAGCACTGGTAAATACTCCTTCTTATGTTCCATTATAACCAAATGAAACAAAAAGAATGAATGAGTGGGATGGTAAAAAGAACAACACAGAAAGAGAGTGGGAGGCAAACAGACAAAGGGGCGTTTAGAGTATATATTTGTCCATGAACAATGCAATGAAAGATTAACAAGTTTTATTTTAATTGTTGTATATACTAAAGGTTGAAGGTACGTGGGAGTAATGTATCAGTACCACAAATTTTTAGCTACTCTGAGTCAGCTCATAAGTATTACCTTTGACATACTCCCACAGTCCAAACATAATGGCAAGAAAATGACAGGAGACAGGAGTCAGCATGACAAAATTTAAGAATTCTGAACAAGTAAAAAAACTGCTCTCCTTTTTTTCTGTCATTCCTGTGGCAAAACCACAGAGAATAAATTTGCCTTAACTGTGGAAAAAACACTTGATCATGACTGTTGTGAAGTATTTATTTTTAGGTTCTTCCTAAATCAAATCATAAATGAATTACATTCTGTTTGCACACTGGATGCTTCAGTTACTAATTGAGTCCTTGTTGAAGTACTGGGAGGTTGTGAGTTCAAGTCCCATTCCACGGAATTAAGCATAGAATCTAGCCTAGTATTTTAGTCCAGTAGTGAGGGAGTGATTCCGATATAAACATGACGACTACATTACTAAAATATTTGATTGTGACACCCTTTGGAATAAACTTAATAGTGAAAGATGTTGCATGCCCAGAAGGCTTCCTTTAAACAATTCTTAGAAATAGTGGTAGGTTCCCTGTTTTTGCAGTAGCTTCTATAATGTAGCAATTTGTCTAAATCTTGGGGAAGAAGAAAAACCTATTATGCCCCAGAAAACACCCAAACATTGTTTTAAAATGATATTGTTTCCCTTCACATGTCCAGGATGTGAGTTACGTCCCCTTAATCATGGTCCAGAGTTGGGTTAATATTTGCAATTGGACTGTGAGATTCAAAAATCCTTCAGGTAAGTACACCATACGTATCATCACACTCGTTAGCCCAAAGTTTTGAAGAGGTGATTGAAGTAGCATACAGAGAATTTGTGGACTTTTAGAAGCCTTCAAATGAAATGTAATTAAAGTTGAAGCCAAGAGTCAACAGTGTTTCATTGCCATATGTACTGAAATGGCACAATGAAATTCTTACTTGCTGGAGCACAACAGGTTTGTAAACACAGTCCTCAATAGATAATATAATAAACAAACATTAAAAAAGTAATTCAATAAATTAAAAAAAACACATTATAGTGCCAAAAACAGAATATACCCCAAAGTCCCCAATGTAACTAACGTAGTCCGTAGTTTGGTTGGACTTTGTTGTGTCCAATAGCCTGTTGGGAAGAAGTTGTTCCTGAATCTCCACTTTACTGTTTTCCGACTGCTATGCCTTCTTCCCAATGGCAGAGTGAAGAGTGAAATGAGAGCTTGGCCAGGAAAGTGTGGGATCTTGATCATGGTCTGGGAGAAGGGCAAGGTGGGACACAGGAAAGAGAGGGGGGGAATGTGTGGGAGGGGGGGGTGATGTTAAGTAAAATTGGAGAATTCAATGTTCATACTGCTGGGTTGTAAACAATTCCCAATAATTCGGGAAGGCAACCAACATAATGTAGGACCTTTCCCACCCAGCCATTCCTTCTCTCTGCCCTCGTTGGGTGGAAGATACAGTAGATTAAAAGTGTGTACAGACCAGACTCAGGAACAGCTACTTCCCCTCTGTCATCAGACTTCAGAATGGTACTTTCATAAGCTAGGTTACAGTCCCGATTCTCCAACCTACCTCATGGCAGAATAGTACTTTATTTGCCAAGTATGTTTTGCAACATACGAGGAATTTCATTCCTCATATGTTGGAGTGATCCTCTGGAACTGTTGCGCTACAATGCTGAGAGTTGTATTTGTTATCTTTTGTACATGTTTATATCTTTATCTGTATCTTTTTCATTGCTCTACTTATGTACTTGTGATTGGCTTGATTATATTCATACAGAGTATTCTTTAATTTGATTGGATAGCAAACAAACAAAAGCTTTACACTGGTACCACTGACAATAATAAACCCAAACCTATATTTTGAATTAGATTGAAAATAGTAAATGCATTCCCTTTATTCAAAGAGAGAGAAACAGATGGCAAGAATCCACATGCCAGTTGTGTCAGCAGCTGTCATAGGGAAATGTTAAAAATTATTTTTAAAGATGTTACGGCAAAGCACTTGGAAAATTCATAATTTGGCAAAACTCACATCGTGTTGTGAAAGGGAAATCATGTTTGACCAATTTATTGAAGTCCTTTGAAGAAATAACATGTGCAGTAGATAAAATGGATATACTTAGTTTTCCAGAAGGCATTTGATAAGGTGCCAGATCTAAACTTATTGTGAATATAAAAGCTCACAATCTGGGAGGTAACATATTGGCATGGATGGAATGTTGCCTGGCTAACAGGAAACAGGTCAGCATAATTGGGCCTTTTTCTGGTTCCAAGATGTAATGAATGGTGTATAAATAAAGCAAAAGCATGACTGCTGTATTTGCTAGTGTCACAAGCATAGGTAGGAAGGCAAGCTGTAAATAGGAATTAAAAGGGCTTAAAGAGAAATAGCTGTTTAAATGAGTGGGCAAAGAACTGTCAAATTGTGTACATAGTATGGGAAAATGTGAAATTGTCCATTTTGATAGGAAAATGAAAAAGAATATTATCAAAATGGAGAGGAATTGCAGACCTCTGAGAAGCAGAGGGACGTGAGTGTCCTACTGCATTAGAGTCATCGAGGGGCCAAGTAGCTGAGTCCTGCTCTTAACTCAAATTAGAATAATTTCCTGAAGTAGTGAGCATCAAGTCTTTCACTTCTCTAATGTCTTGTTAGGCATTTATGCAACAGCCATCAAGCGTCATAGAAAAAATGATTGCACATAGCAGATGCAGCACTATCTTTGGTATATTATTTCTATTGAACAGATTTTCAATAGTATTTTTGGGCAGCTTATGGCAACAGCTACTCTAGTCTTGATTTCCTTTCCAGATCTACTTTGGTGATATCCAGATATTTATACTCTTTCCAATTTTTTTATTGCTGATCTTCCTACATCATTGCTCTTGGTGATCGTGAAGATTGAAAATCGCTTTGGTTTTCTCAGCAGTAATTTTACTTTGCAATGCATTTTGCAGTTTTGTTCAGCATTTATAAACCAGCTTTTCCTTGCTGTCAGATTTATTTAATCAGTAAAGCACAGTTGTGATCTTGTGCCCTCTAATCACTTGGAATTCTCAAAGGCATCAGGTAGGCAATGTTTGATGAAGAGGCATGTAGAGAGTAAATTGCCACACACCTCCTGAAGAACGATTACAATTGGACTCAGCATCAAAAACTTAGAACATAGAAAATAGGTGCAGGAGGAGCCAGCACCACCATTCATTGCGAAGTTGGATTGATGAACTATGAACAAGTCAAAACTCTCCAATGAGAAACAAAAAATCATCAGAAAGTAAACTGATTGCATTTCCCGATTCCAAAGTTGACAATAAAGAGACCAATCAGATTACTCATATTCAGAATTTGTCAGCCATTAGTCTATTTATTTTCTCAAGATTGTGCATGCAAGTAAAAATAAAAATTTAAAAAACATTTCAAAATCCTGAAAAAAACTTTAAGCATCAATACAAACTGGATGATCAATTGATCATCTTTTTGATTCATAACATCGTAGCCCGATGTTATGAATCGGGCTACGGGCAGCCCAATTCATAACATTGGGCCGCCCATAGTGGCGACAGTAGAGGGCTCGGGGAGGCCCTGACCACGGGTGAACAGTGGGGAACACTGGGAAGAGACTGACTTTGGTGCCTTCCCTCACAGTGGGAAACTTTGATCCTGCTTTGAGGGGATGTTTTATGTTGAATTTCTATCTACTCTGTGTTGTGTTCTTTATTTTTTTCCTGTATGGCTGTATGGTGATTTCATTTCACACGTGACAAATAAAATTGGCACACGTGGCAAATAAAATATATCTGCATCTGTATCTGTATCTTTTCACTTAAGATAGACACAAAAAGCTAGAGTAACGCAGCAGGACAGGCAGCATCTCTGGAGAGAAGGAATGGGTGACTTTCCGGGTCAAGACCCTTCTTCAGTGGTTATGGATAAGGGAAACGAGAGATATAGACGGTGATGTGGAGAGATAAAGAACTATGAATGAAAAATATGCAAAAAAGTAACGATGATAAAGGAAACAGGCCATTGTTAGCTGTTTGTAGGGTGAAAATGAGAAGCTCGTGCGACTTGGATGGGGGAGGAATAGAGAGAGAGAGGGAATGCCGGGGCTACCTGAAGTGAGAGAAATCAATATTCATACCACTGGGCTGTAAGCTGCCTAAGCTAAATATGAGATGCTGTTCCTTCAATTTACATTTAGCCTCACTCTAACCATGGAGGAGACCTAGGACAGAAAGGTCTGTGTACGAATGGGAAGGAGAATTAAAGTGTCCAGCAACCGGGAGATCAGGTAGGTTCAGGTGGGTTGAGCGAAGGTGTTCGGCAAAATGATTACCCAGTCTGTATTTGGTCTTGCTGATGTTTAAGAGCCCTAACCAGTCTGAAGAGTCTTGACCCGAAATGTCGCCCATTCCTTCTCTCCAGAGATGCTGCCTGTCCCTCTGAGTTACTCCAGCTTTAAGTGCCTATCTTCCGTTGAAACCAGCATCTGCAGTTCTTTCTTACACATCTTTTTCACATAGTTGGGTGTAAGGAATGAGCTGCCAGGAGAAGCTGTAAAAGCAGATACAGTTACAATGTCCATTTCCCAGGTTCTGGAACATGTTTAGAGGGATATTGTCAAATGCAGGGAAGCGGGCAGGGCTGGCCTTAGGAGGTGCGGGGCCCATTTGGGAACAATTTTGGTGAGCCCCAGGTTCCTAGCCAAGATCTGTAGAATCATAGAAATATAAATAAAGTCTATTATAGACTTTATATCTCTATTGTAGAATGGAAAGTAATCAAAATTAAAAAGTGCATGTGAGTTAATGCACCAAACAGATCCAAGTTACATTTTAATATAAAATTGCATACATGTAAGCCTACAAGTATCAAACAAAATGTGTAGATCACCTCTGAAAAGTACATAGTTACGAGACCACTTGTTGTAATGACTGAAATGAAAAATAAAGTAATTTAATTAACCTGATCCTGGAAAACCAATAACCATTGGCGTAAAACCAGTACAGGCATTACATTTTGGGCTTCAGCCCCATCCTAACGTGTGTGTGTGTGTGCGTAGGACAGAAGGGAGGGAGGGAAGTAGAGAAACAACTCCAAGAGAACGGAAAAGAGAGGGAGGGAGGGAAGGGAGAGAGGGGGCCGGGAGCGGATGCCGGGGTCCGGGCTGACGGATGTGAGCTGAGGCCGAGGTTTATAAACGTTACTTCCCCCTTTCCCCCCCCCCCCCCCCCCCAACCTCCGGCCCGGCCCTCCCTGTATTGTTCACCGCATCTCCCCGGGGAGAGAGAGGGGTGGAGCCAGGGCTGTGTGCATGAAGCATGGTGACTGGAGGGGCAGGAGTGCTGCCCCGGGACCATGACCCACCTTTCCCCTCTCCCCCTTCTCCATTCACCCTTACACCCCCCCCTCTCCGTCTATCCCTTTCTTCCCCTGCACCCCTCTACTCTCTCCACCCCTCTCTCCCCCCTCCTCCCGGGGTAGATCTACCTGAGCCGAGAGTAGATTACTCTAGCGCGGGGCCCCCTTAGGCGCGGGGCCCAATTGGGAGCAATTGGTCCAATCTGCTTAAGGCCGGCCCTGGAAGTGGGACTGCCTCAAATAGACATATTAGCTGGCTAACACAAAATTGGACCAAAGGACCTGCTTCCATGCTGTATAGCTTTATCTATAATTTTATCTTCCATTATTGGACCACCAACATGATCCAGTCACCAGGCATATTGTTTCTGCTTTATAATTTCGGCATTCTGCAGGGACTGCTCCCACTCTAATGCCTGGTCCTCTCTTCAAACCTCTCTAATACTCTTTTAACAGAACATTTTAAGAGAAATGCAACATTTGTATTTTTACCACCTCCCCATTTTCCAACCACCCAAACACTCCTTCCAGGTGAAGCAACTGTTCACTTTGCCTCTACATTGAATTGATTGATTCCAGATAATCAGCTTTTCCAGTACCTTGGAATTCCTGTTTTTTCCCTCGACCAGAGATCCTTTTTCAGCTGGCATCCTCACTATGTCAGTCAATCTCTCTTGATCTCAACCTTATCACAGACCTCTTTCATTTACATCTCCCCACTTTCCTTGCAACATAAAAGATATTGCATTCTGAACTTTTTCTATTTTTGGAGTAGGTCACTGACTTGCAACATTACTGTTTTTTCTTTGAACACATTGCTGCCTGACCCCATTGATTATTTCTAGTATTTTCTATTTGAATTTCCGCTTTTTAACATCTGCAATATTTTCCATTGGGTACTTCTTCTGTTTCAAGCCTGGCAGTTGAGCTGGACATTTTATCGGAACAGAGCTCGAACTTTGTGAAAATGTATGAGACAGGGAGGGAGGGAGAGGTAGGACTGGTGATTGTGATTCATGTGACTTGCAGTTTGTTTCCTTTATTAAACCTTAAGACTATATCTAGGGCAATGTGTTAATTTAAGATGAAAATCAGTTTCTTTTCCCCTGTTGCTCAATGGTATTGTAGTCTGCTGGGAAGCCCAGTGAATTTTATCTTCCCTTTCTCACTTCCTTCATCTAAATTACTGATGAATTATAGTATAAAGCCAAGGCACCAATTATAGGTCTCTACAAATCACATCCACAAATTAGAAGACGTACCTGTATGATCTGCGTCTGCTGTCTCCTAACTGATTAAATATTATATTGTAGATTGCCTCCAATTTAACATGCTTTCATTTTTCAAAATCTTATTGAGAACTTAATTCAACAACTTGTGTATGTCTATATACATATCATCTATGTACACTTGTAAATGAAAATAAAAACTGCAAATTCCTGAAATATGAAATAAAAACAATAAATGCAGCATACTTAGCCTACCATCTATTTTTTCTTTTTCTTTTTCCATATAGTCAGATTATACATTGCGCAGACTATATAACAGCAACATTAAATAGAAGCTGATTTTATACGCCCCATTATTTCACTGTCAGTGAAAGAAAATGTCTGTTCCACACATTTCACCCCATCTGCTTTGCTGACTAGACTAACTTGTTTCTCTCTTTCTTGGTTCCGATGAAAGGTCCCAATTCTGAAACATTAACTGTTTCTTTCTTCAGACATGGCCACTGCTGCTGAATGTTTCCATTTTCTGTTTTTAGTCCACAGACGATTTCAGTAGTAGCCTTCTCATTAAAATCAGCTAGGCTAGATAGACAATGACCTATTTATATTTTACAAATCCATGCTACCGCTGTTCAATTCATATTTGAATTGCTCTGAGAGCAAATGCTTTATCAGCAATAATCTTAAAAGATTAGGGCTCACAGTTGCTTAAGAAGTTGACAGAGTTACTTCAGGTGGAAAAATCACCTTGGACGTAGGACACTTTATTTACACACCTTAGCAAGCATAAGGGGGCCATCGTCTGTGATGATCACAGATGAATCTCTTTGCTCATGACTGCTTGTACAATCCTCCCTTGCATCCTGTTAAATTGATAATTCACCTTGAAGGATGCCTAGATGCATGGCAGATTAAGTTTAATGTGGATATATGTGAGGTTATCCACTTTGGTATAACCTCACATCTGGGGGTCCTTGTTCATCAGTCTATGGAAGTAAGCATGCAGGTACAGCAGACAGTGAAGAAAGCAAATGGCAAGTTGGCCTTTATAACAAGAGGAGTTGAGTATAGGAGCAAAGAGTTGTAGTTATGTTCTGCAGTTGTACAGGGCCCTAGTGAGACCACGCCTTGAGTATTGTGTGCAGTTTTGGTCCCCTAATTTGAGGAAGGACATTCTTGCTATTGAGGGAGTGCAGCGTAGGTTTACAAGGTTAATTCCCGGGATGAAGGGACTGTTATATGCTGAGAGAATAGAGTGGCTGGGCTTGTACACTCTGGAGTTTAGAAGGATGAGTGGGGATCTTATTGAAACATATAAGATTGTTATGGGTTTGGACACGCTAGAGGCTGGAAACATGCTCCCGATGTTGGGGGAGTTCAGAACCAGGGGCCACAGTTTAAGAATAAGGGGTAAGCCATTTAGAACAGAGACGAGGAAACACTTTTTCTCACAGAGAGTTGTGAGTGTGGAATTTTCTGCCTCAGAGGGCGGTGAAGGCCGGTTCTCTGGATACTTTCAAGAGAGCTAGATAGAGCTCTTAAAGATAGCGGAGTCAGGGGATATGGGGCCAAGGAACGGGGTACTGATTGGGGATGATCAGCCATGATCACATTGAATGGTGGTGCTGGCTCGAAGGGCCGAATGGCCTACTCCTGCACCTATTGCCTATTGTCTCATCCTTGAAAGCCAGTGGCATTTCCGTGAAGGGCGTGGAACACTTGACGTGATTTCCTCAAGACAACTCCAAGAGAAATGCCAAGCAGCTCACTACTTTTGTCAATGTCACTAAAGCTTTAAACACTGTCGGCAGGGCTTATGGAAGATAAGTACAAAGCATGGCAAAGTACAGCTGCCCCAAGACGTTCACCACTCCAGTGACAACTCCATGACGGTATGATTGTCAGAGTATAGGATGATAGAGAATCTTCAGACCCATTTCAGGTCACCAAAGGTGCAAAACAAGGCTGTGTGCCCTCCCCCACATTGTTTAGTATGATTTTCTCTGCAATGCTGTATGATGCCTACCCTGATAAAGAAGATGGAATCAACCTTATATACAGGCTTGTTGGTGCTCTTTTTAACCCAAGGAGACTCTCAACCAAAGCCAACATACAAGAAACCACCTTCAAGGACTTGCTCTTTGCTGACGACTGTACACTCGATCCAATCTCAGAAGCTGATGTGCAGGAAAGCGTGGTAAAGTTTGCCAAAGACTGTGGCAACTTTAGTTTAACAATTAGCAGAAGAAAATAGAAAATATGCACCAGCCTACACCGAACACCCCATACACAACCCCACATATTCTTCAGCATAGTCAGAGGCTTTCTATAGTGGACAGGTTCACACAGCTTGGCAGCACTCTCTCAAGATCAGTGAACATTTGATCAGTTAACAACAGGATGGCAAAAGGCATTTGGAAGACTGAGAAGTAAAGTGTAGGAATGTCGAAGAATCAGCTTATTTACCAAGCCGAAGGTGTATTGTACTGTCCTACCCACCTTACTCATCCTAGTGAAAATGAACAGTATAGAGCAGACATGCAAGACAGCTTCATTACTTCCACATGACCTGTCTGCACAGAATACTTGGCAGAATTCCAGACACACACGTCCCCAGCATCTTCAGATTATGTCCCAGACAAACCTCCACAGTGTCTGCACATTGAAAGAATCGTAGTTCATACGTCAGAAGAATATCTGAAAACAGAAACCAAAGCTACCCCCTTATGGAGAGCTGACTAAGGGCAAACTATCAGATGATGGACAGAAGAAGAGATTCAAAGGGATGTTCCAGGGACCTGAAAATTTTCAACATTGACACTTACTACTCGAAACAACAAGCATTGGATCACCCTGTTTGATATACCTGCATATAAAGTGGTGCTCGTTCATATGAGGGGACTAGAATGGAGGAAGCAAAAAGGGAAACAAAATCTCAAAAATCAAGAACCACTGATGCTGCAGCATCCCTATGCCTCTGTCACTGGTGTAGAATGAACTATTGACCCAGATTGATCTAATCAGCCACCTCCATACACTTCACAAATCTATCGACTAGATGCCATGCTTTTTACTCAAGAATGAGTGACGAACGACAACAACTTTCACATTAAATTCAGAGAGGCTACTTACACTTGACCTATTTACTGTTTACAATATTTTGCAACCACTGTATGATTCATATTTGTCTAAGTGCTCAGTTACTCGGTCTCTAGTTGTGGATTCCATTTTCCCACAACAGATGTTAGACCAACAGTTGTCTCTCTCAACCTTATAAAGTAATGGAATGACATTGGAAACTTTCCAACCAAAGACAATTCCTGATCCAAGAGAAGTCTGGAAAATCATAACTTAAGCTCATCATCAAAACTGTTTTTAGAAACTATTTTCACAATAGATGAATGACGCTTTGCCGATAAAGCACTAGTTGCGCATGATTAATTTCATTTGAATATACATTTTTCATGTACAATTGATATTTTTTAACAACTTTGAAAAAGATTCCAACAATTATTTCACTTACTAATGTGTGACTGTAAACAAGACACAATATAAAATACTTGCAGCAGAATAGCAACGGTATGGTGTTATTCATAAGTTCTCTACAGTACAGATTTAAGGGCCTGTCCCACTGACGCGACCCTTCAGCAACTGTCTTAGAAACATAGAAACATAGAAATTAGGTGCAGGAGTAGGCCATTCAGCCCTTCGAGCCTGCACCGCCATTCAATATGATCATGGCTGATCATCCAACTCAGTATCCCGTACCTGCCTTCTCTCCATACCCTCTGATCCCCTTAGCCACAAGGGCCACATCCAACTCACTCTTAAATATAGCCAGATGTTAGACCAACAGTTTAAATAAATCTTCGACCGTCAAGCTAGAGGGCACTCGCCTGAAAAACCTCGAGCTGGATCGACCGTCAGCGATGAAACCGCGAGCTGGATCAACCGACCGCGCACACACACACACACACACATCACAAAGGCGGGTGCCAGGGAAAGCGGGGGAGCGCTGTTTGAAATTCACACCCGCGATGAACAGGAAGGTAAAAAACGGCTGCACAGTGTAGGTAAGTGGGGGGGGGGGGGGTAGAGAAGGGGGGGAGAAGGAGTGGAGACACTTTTAAGAAGCCAGACAACTTATAAAGTTTAGCGGGCATTTAACTTACCGGTCAGTTTTCCTTGGTCCTAAAAACGCGAATTAGCCAATTAAAATGCCCGGTCAGCGAAGGACAATAGACAATAGGTGCAGGAGTAGGCCATTAGCCCTTCGAGCCAGCACCGCCATTCAATGTGGTCATGGCTGATCATCTCCAATCAGTACCCCGTTCCTGCCTTCTCCCCCGACTCCGCTATTTTTAAGAGCCCTATCTAGCTCTCTCTTGAAAGCATCCAGAGAACCTGCCTCCACCGCCCTCTGATGCAGAGAATTCCACAGGCTCACCACTCTCTGTGAGAAAAAGTGTTTCCTCATCTCCGTTCTAAATGGCCTACTCCTTATTCTCAAACTGTGGCCCCTGGTTCTGGACTCCCCCAACATCGGGAACATGTTTCCTGCCTCTAGTATGTCCAAGCCCTTAACAATCTTATATGTTTCAATGAGATATTCTCTCATCCTTCTAAACTCCAGAGTGTACAAGCCCAGCTGCTCCATTCTCTCAGTATATGACAGTCCCGCCATCCCGGGAATTAACCTTGTAAACCTACGCTGCACTCCCTCAATAGCAAGAATGTCCTTCCTCAAATTAGGGGACCAAGACTGCACACAATACTCCAGGTGTGGTCTCACTAGGGCTCTGTACAACTGCAGAAGGACCTCTTTGCTCCTATATTCGATTCCTCTTTTTTATAAAGGCCAACATGCCATTCGCTTTCTTCACTGCCTGCTGTACCTGAATGCTTACTTTCATAGACTAATGTACAAGGACCCCCAGATCTTGTTGTACTTCCCCTTTTACCAACGACACCATTTAGATAGTAATCTGCCTTCCTGTTTTTGCTTCCAAAGTGGATAACCTCACATTTATCTGCATTAAACATCTGCCATGCATCTGCCCACTCCCCCAACCTGTCCAAGTCACCCTGCATTCTCATAGCATCCTCCTCACAGTTCACACTGCCACCTAGCTTTGTGTCTTCTGCAAATTTGCTAATGTTACTTTGAATCCCTTCATCCAAGGAGCAGGAGATTGCCTACGGCTGCCCTCGAATACCTGTAACTACATTGTGACCCCACTCCACTGCACTACGAGTTTAAAAGAACCATGCCGACCAATTTTTACTCGCGGAAAATTTTTCAACATGCTGAAAATCTTTCCATCGACCAAACTGAGGCTGCGAGTATTCGGGAACTTCCCTCGAGCATGGAGGAGAGTTCCAGTGACCTCCTAGGACCACGTGTCGACCATGCTGCGAGTTTGAGTCGAGGGCAAACTCTTCTAAACTCGCAGATTTGGTCGCCACAGTGGGTAAAGGCCCCTTTAATACGTATGATTATGGATCAGGGGTGTTTGGATCTAAATTAGTAGAGGCATAACGGATGCTGAGTAAATAATAACTATTATGTACGTATTATCTTTGAAAAATGAAAGCAAATAAATCTGAGTCCACTACAAATGAGTTTTTGGTAAGTTTTTGGTGTGTTCACACCAGTTTATGATACCTCATACTGACAACATGAAAAAAGAGGACATTCCTGGTAGAAATAGTGAAATTGTTTTCTGATTTTGTACTGCCGTGCATTGTCCTTCTTACGGGCACCAGCTCATGGGATGCTGTGGGCAGCGCCACTGATCTCTTAATTTGTACAGCTGGTAGATAAGCTTTTCTCTACATTATTGTATTCCCTACCTTGTTGCGTGGGTGTTCCAGAGTGATAGAAAAGTACTGATTTATTTTATCACTGTTTATTTTTTCATTCTATCACTGACTCCATTTACAGATACCATTCCTCAAAACTAAAGAGTAATAACTCTGTGAAAAATGGCTGACAGCAACTCTTTAGCCGTGAATGTGAACACTACAGCATATTGATTGCAGAGCATATAAAAAGTGGCACAGACAGTAATTGAATCTCAAGTTTCTGATGATATTGAGAATAATTCTCTGGGTATTCAAAACAAGTTCTTCAATTCAATTTATTAGTATCTATCATTTATGATCCGAGCCTCTGTACCAGATAACCGCATCATAATCACTTCTATACACATGTCTCTTTCGGAAGCCATTCCAAAGAGTAGATCAGACAACATAGCAATGTTTTCATCATACCTGTGCTAACAATGAAAAGATCAATGGAATTAATAGTAGAATTAGTCCCACGACAACTGATTTTCTTGATTAGTACGGGTGTCAGAGGTTATGGGGAGAAGGCAGGAGAATGGGGTGATGAGGGAGAGATAGATCAGCCATGATTGAATAGCGGAGTAGACTTGATTGCCCCTATCACTTATGATCTTATGACGTCTTTTCCCATTTAATAATGCTAGTTTATTCAAATATTAGTTGGCAGAACTATGTTTAGTTTTGAAATCAAGTACATTTTAGGTCACGTTCAATTTTAGGATTGCGTAAAGTTTGAAAATTATTATTGGCAGTGGTAATCATGATAATTCCTGGTAGCTGAGACTGATGTTTTCCTTGATTATAATAAAGGACCAGTGATAGAAGGGTTGGAGCCTTATTGGTTAGTATTGCAGATCAGTGAATGCACATGTGTCAGTACATCCACTACACAATGCAGGACTGAAAAGTCAGAACTTCATCAGGTAAGCAACCTCTGCACTGGTGATCCAAACAGGGCATCATAGCTAATTAGAAGGCAACATAACCCTGTTATCAAGTCTAAATTTGTCCTCTGGTTGTGAGTAACGGATATTGCGATGAAAAAAGAAATCCAAATCAGTATTTTCTTTTCATATTAGGATTGAGTCGCATTGTAATACAATCTCAACAATCAGCTTTGCTGTGACATACTCATGATATCAGTTGAAACTAATGTATTGCACTTTGTGACTCTGTGGTCCAACCAGCTCAACTGGAAAAAAAAGCCAAATATTTTAATATTGAGTCTGCATCTGGGTGTCATTTGTGCTGAGTTAATTAGATTCTTCCAGCACAGCATTACTAGCTTTACAATTGATCCCAGCATCCTGGAAACAATATAAATCAGGATTTGGGTTCCTGTACGCTCGTCAATGACTCCTGCTGGGACACACATGCAATGTTCAGCTGAGGAAGGATTGAACTCTGATGTTATGCATTTGGTGGGCCCCTTGAATTTGCTCTGCCATTCAATCAGATTGTTGCTGATCCGATCTTGGCCCCAGCACCACTTTCCCATTCTCTCCCCATATACTTCCTTGTAAATTAAGTCTCTGTCAGTCTCCATCCAGAATATATTTAATGACAGAGTCTCCGTATGTGGAGAATTCCAAAATACACTCAACCTTTTGCGAGAAGAACTTCCTTCTCTGTTTAGAAGTAGAAACAAGGAACAGCAGATGCTGGTTTAAACCAAATTCAGACACAAAGAGCTGGAGTAGCTCAGCGGGTCAGGCAACATCTCTGGAGGAAGAACTGGAGGCAAGAAAAGACCAGGACCAATCAGGGCCAGCCACAAATGATCTCAAGCGCCTGGTAAGCTCATTGATGGCTCGGGAAGGTGTGATCTCAAGAGGAAACAATAGAATTGCGGAACTGGTAAAACTACTAGGATGGAGAATTGTTTTGAGAAGTGACTTTCCCACAACAGCTCTACTGCCTCACACAATTTAAGCATCTTTTTCTGTTTTTATCTTTCTCTTTCTCCAACTAACCATGCTTTGACTAGATATCATAAGAAGTATTGTCACCTGCACAATCTTAGTCTGCTATTGGTCACCCGACCACAGACACTCTCTGTTCTATCCATTATACGCCCCCTCTGCAAATTAACATACAGTTTTTCCTGTTCTCCATTTCCAATGAAGTGACGTTAACTGTAACAGCACAGTGGTACATCAGTTAATGGTGCTGTCAGACAGCTCCAGTGACCTGGGTTCAACACTCGGTGTGGAGGTTGCATGTTCTATCTGTGACTGTGTCTGTTTCCCTAATGCTCTAGTTTCCTTCCACATCCCATCGATATTCGAGTAAGTTAATTGGCCACTGCGTGGGTGGGTGGCAGAAGGACAAGGGGTGGTTGATGATGTAAGAGCAAGACAGGGAAACAAGGGATTAAATTTGACAGGATTGTTCTGAGAACTGACATGATGAACCCAATGTCTCCTTTTGTGTTTTGAGAAAAGGGCCTCTGCCGAATTTAAATCCAGCTAATGGATTTAATCCAGACAACCTGGGATTAGTAATGATGAGCACAAAACCAATAAACCAATGGATGGTTTTACAAAAAAAAACTCATTAGATTCACTCATGTCCTTTAGTGGGAAATCTGCCATCCTTATCAGACCAAATGGGACTCCAGACTCTTATATGCCCTCTTGCAGTTAGTTCAATCTTAGGGGCAATGAGAGAAGGATCATAACATTGACACCCAAATATTTAATCCAGTATGCCATTCCAGTTCCAATGCAGAGATCTACAGTATGCTCCAATGTACTTGTCCTCAATCACAGGCCATTATTGCTGTTGCTGACTATCCTCTTTTCATAATCTCTTGAATTAATGTACTAGTTAACATTTTGTATTCATTCTCAGCATGTGGATGCCACCAGAAAGTTCTGCATGTATGTCCTTTGGATGTCCTTACAACTGAATTTATTCAAGGGTCAACAACAAGTCAGGGGAAAAGGAAGACTTATCAGTTATATCTTTGGATGCAGAGAAAGCATTTGATCAGGTAGAGTAGGCAGTATTTATACATAGTACTCCAAAAATTTAATATGGGAGATAATTTTATTAGATGGGTTAAATTATTATATGATAAACCAACAGCAAGAATATTAACTAATAATATGTTGTCTCCAAAATTCCAATTATCACGGGGCAATAGGCAGGGATGTGTTTTATCACCCCTGCTATTTGCCCTTATGATAGAGCCACTGGCTGAAAGGATAAGAACACATCCGAATATTCAGGGATACAATACTGAGGACTCTAATAACAAAATTTCATTATACGCGGATGATATACTTTTATATATTAGAAATTCAGAAACGAGTATCCCAAATTTATTAAATGTAATAGAGGAATTTGGCTCCTTTTCTGGATATAGAAAATTGGAATACAAGTGAAATTATGTCATTACAGCCCAGAAAGCGAATCATCTATTAAAATTTCCATTTAAAATTGCAACGGAAAAATGTAAGTATTTAGGTATTCAAGTTACCAGAAGATATAAATCATTATTTAATGCTAATTTTAGTCCTTTGTTAAATAAATTGAACGCTCTTGATTAAATTTTGGAAAACGCTCCCACTATCATTAATTGGCAGAATAAATGCTATAAAAATGATAGTGCTACCACAAATAATATATTTATTTCAATCCATACCAATATATATATACCAAAATATATATTTTTTAAACTAGACTCTAATATATATACCAAAATATATATTTTTTAAACTAGACTCTAATATTACTAATTTTATATGGCACTACAAAGCACATAGAATTAAAAGAAATCATTTGTGTAAACCTAAAGATGTAGGGGGACTTGCACTGCCTATTTTTTAATATTATTATTGGGCAGTGCATATTAAGAATATTATTTATTGGTTGGATTGTCCTTCTCAACAGATGGAATTGATAAGAATGGAGAAAGAGGATTGTTTTCCTTACGATTTAGGAGCGATCCTCTTCTCCCCGATAAAATTAAATAATATATTATATAAAAAGAATCCAATCATGCACAATATAATTCGAATTTGGAAACAAATTAAATTAACTTTAAAATTAAGAAACTTATCATCATTAACACCAATAGTGAATAATCCGGTATTTAAAACATCTTTTATGGATAAAACATATAGACAATGGGAAAGATTGGGAATTAAAAAGTTGGGTGACATGTATGAAATGGGAAATTTATTATCATTTCAACTATTAAAATCAAAATTTAATCTGAATAATAACCAATCCTTTAAATATTTACAGATATGTGACTTTATAAAAAAATATATACCAAGATTACAGAATATAACGATAGACCCACTGGAAGAAGCAATGAATATTAAGGTGGACTCACAAAAAATAATATCATATCTATATAACAGTATTCTTAATAGAGAATTGCCATCAACAGAGGCAATTAGAGAAGACTGGGAAAAAGATTTAATGATAAAAATTTCTAAAGAAACATGGGAGAGGTATTTGATATATATATACACATAAATGTTCGATTAACACTAGACATAATTTAATTCAATTTAAAATATTACACAGATTATATTATTCAAAAGTTAGGTTAAATACATTTTATTCAAATATTTCTCCATCTGTGATAAATGCCTTTCTCAAAATGCCAATTTCACACATTCTTTCGTTTCTTGCACAAAACCAAAGATTTTGGTGTGATGTATTTGATATATTCACTAGTTTATTTAAGATAAAAAATGGAACCTAGCATGGAAATTATTATCTTTGGAGTATTAGGAGTATTAGGAGATGGAAACAAATTAAATATATCCCAAATCTCATTTTTAAATTATGGTTTAATAATAGCGAAAAAACTCATACTCAAATTCTGGAAAAAGGCTACTATACTAACACTCAAAATGTGGATTGGTAATATGTTGGAAACGGCCCATTCGGGGGAAGAAATGAGACTCCTCCTAATAGAAAAAAAAGACCAATTCTTAATGAGTTGGTCTCCATTTATTGACCCTGTGGATTCATGGGGTGTAATAGCATCGTAAAATTAAAAATTCTGGGTTTGAGTGAAAAATGATTAAGAATATAAAAAAAAACATCGACTTGTGGCGTGGGAGAATCTCTTTCTGCTTCACTTTCTCACTTATTTCTTTCTTTACACTACACTCACTAGACTAGTCTTTACTCTTCACTACTTCTTTCTTTCTCATTTCTTTCTAAAAAAAAAAGGAAATTGAATAAAGAATGTTTTAATAATTCTGGGAACCTGTAAAAAGGTACAATTAAAATGTAATGTACTTTCTTCTAATAAATACATTTTAAAATTAAAAAAAAAAACAAGTCAAGGGGCACAATGCCGCAGCTGAGCCACAGCGCCAGAGACATGAGTTCGATCCTGACCTCAGGTGCTGTCTCTGTGGAGTTTGCACATTCTCCCTGCGACCAACTGAGTTTTCTCTGTAGGGTTCTCATTGGGTTTTCACCCTTTATTATTTTTATTTTTAGTCCTGTTAAAAAAAAACAAATGTTAGTTGGAGGTCTTTTAAGTGGGGGGTGGGGGAGGGGAAGGGGGAAACTTTATTTCCTAGACCCTACGTGGTCGGAGAGGCGGCTTCCCACCGAGCTGCTTCTTCGCCCCTTCCTCGCGGCCTACCATCGAAACTGGAGCGGCGCTTTTCTGGCGGGACCGGCCGGGATTACAGCTCCAGTGGCGGCACAGCACTGGGGCACCATCAGGGAGCAGGCGATGCCTTACCGGGTCGCCGTGCGGTAAGCTCCGGAGTGCTGTGACCACCATCTCACCAACATCGCGAAGCTGTGGCTGCGGGCGTCCAGCTGCGGGTGGCGCTGGATTTGGAACACCGTGGAGCCTGGGATCCGAGATCACCAGAGTCGGAGCTCCAGCCAGCATGAGGACTACGGGTGCCGCGATCTCTGGGGAGGAAGCGTCCGCTCCAGACATTTTCCAAGCCGCTGAGGAGTGCTCACCCAACGCCGGAGTTCCGGCTTTCTGGCAAAGTGGGCCTGAAAATATCGGACTGGCTGCGGAGGCCACAAATAGGCCCCGACCTCGGGTGTTTCACAGAGGAAGAGGACTAAACTTTTTGATGCCTTTCCCCACAGTGGATATTTTTGATTCTGTTGTGGGGGGATGTTCTTGTTGAATTCTATAATGTGTTGTGTCATTTTTATTATTTTTAATTTTTCTATGGTTGTAGGGAAACTTTATTATTTATTTTATGTAAAGCACTTTGGTTTCAACGCAAGTTGATTTAAACATGCTATATAAATAAAATTTACTTTACTTTTACTTTACTTAGTTTACTTTACTTCTCCAGGAGCTCTGGTTTCCTCTCACATCCCTAAGACATGCGTGTTTGTAGGTTAATTGACTGGTGTAAATTGGTCCTAATGTGTAGGGATGAGAAAGTGGGATAACATAGAGTTAATGTAATGGGTGATCGATGGTTGGCGTGGACTCAGTGGGCATAAGAGATATCATGCTGTATCTCTAAACTAAACTCTAAATTAAATGTAAGTTTGATACTTCCGTCAGGTATGGACCAAAAAAGGGGAACTATGCTGGGTTTTATCTCTAACTAGACTAAGTGGGACCCGTTGGGTCCCAGCTTCACACGGGAGGGCCTAAGGGACTGGTGTTGTGGGCCTAAGGGACTGGTTTCCAGAGGGCTAGTATGGACATTGTGGGCCAAATGGATTCTTGGGATGGCAGCTCAGTCACTGAGACCACACACACACACACACACCCACACACACACACCCACACACACACACACACCCACACACACACACACACACACACACACACACACACACACACACACACACACACACACACACACACACACACACACATTTACTCACAAACACAAACATACACTCACATACACACACACTCACAAACACACACACTCACAAACACACACACTCACAAACACACGTACTCACACACACACATACACACACACATACACTCACAAACGCATACACACACACTCACTGACTCATACACAATATATATATATATAGCAGTAACTTTCTTGAATACTCACACGGCTGAGCGCGGCCTCTCCACTTTGGGGCTTCTGCAGTCAGTGGCACTTCTGCAATCAGCGTGACCTCTGTACTCACCGGAAATTTCGCAATCAGCGCGACCGGAAGTCACGAAATGAGCGGGACGTTTGGGCTAAACACAGTCGGACCTAATAAAGCATTTATTCCTTCCAAACACAGTCGGACCTAATAAAGCATTGCAGTTTCAAGCACAAGTAGGGCAACAGGCCAAACAACATGGCATTGTCATTAAGGGCTAACAAATCATTTATTGCAAGTACATTGCAGACTCACAGTTCAATTGATTCACAGCTTAGAATAAGAGTCGCGGCCTCTCCCTCGTGATCTTGCAGAATGACTGAGTAACGTCCAGGCATCCGGGGTTTTATAGACCTGTCCGTCTCCCCCCGGAAGGGGGCATACCTTCATCGTGGTGATTTACAGGCGAGAGGATCGCAAGGTTTTTTAAACACTCATAACTTTTTTTTTCATCGATGTGAAAGATCCTCAGGGCGTGCTGAGCGGAGGAGGACTGTGAGTAATATGGCCAAAAGTCATAGGGATATATGGTAGCGTTTTTTTTCTAAAATCAATATACAGCGCGGACAGGAAGTGGTCAAGATGAGACTTTTAATTATATTAGCAAATATGGAGTGTTTATATCAATAGGATAGCTGCTAATTATTATTCCAACACATAACTGATAAATCAGTGCATCCTACTGCAATAATAGTCATATTTTTCAACTATGGGCTCCCTACCTAGTAGGAACATGGTTAAGCGAGACTGAAGAAAGGTCTCGGCCCAAAACATCACCTATTCCTTTTCTCCAGAGATGCTGCCTGACCTGCTGAGTTACTCCAGCATTGTGTGCCTATCCTGGTTAACATTATATGTAATATAGAACCCTTACAGAATAGACACACAAAAGAGAGTTTGATCTTTACAACAACGGCTATATTTGAAAAGTCCAAATAATGTAAGGCCAGTGTTTAATGCAACTCACCCCCCATCCCCGCTATTACTTTCTCCAGAGATGCTCCCCCTCCTTCCTATTCACCATCCCCCATCATCATTCAGCTGCACAGATTCGATATGTATATCAGACATTAGCCTTATAAATATTTTCCTTTTATTTTTATTTTTTTAAATTGTCACAATACGCTGCCAGCAGGTTTGCCCCTTATTTTATCGAAGTGGGAATAATGTCAAACTTATACAAAGCTAATTATTACTTAATAATAGAAAATATATTTATGTCATTATATTTCATTCATCAGAACCTAGTAGATTAAATTTTACATGCATTTCTCTGATCAGATTGCTTCTATTGGAAATTCTGATAACTAGATTTCCTTAACATGTATTTTTAGTCAGAGAATTTTCATTTCTTTAAGCTATTTATACCACCTCCTTAACCTTGAAGATTGAGATAGTTTGGCCATCTGGGCAACAGATGTCTCCCCAACCATCATGGTGTTCTGCCAAAATGGATTAAATGAAGGTATTATCATGTGGTCCCCTCTGCTCCTGAAATATTCAGCTTATTTTGCTCAATACCATCTAATGACTTTCCAGATTACACCAACAAATTGCACTTTCAAGAATTTGATTCAAAGATCTGGTGAGGCTTGTTTTGAAATATATGACCAGAAGTTTAAAAATAATTCAACTCACTATTTTTATCATTCGCTAAAACAAGAGTGCTTACAAAAATTCTCCCCCATATGTTTATTTAGTTTCTCCTTAAAGATATATGATAGTTAATGGCTAAAGGGATTTCCCATGAATTCCCTGTTAGATTAGTTGATAACTATCCAATTTTGATGACCTCACATATACTCTCTAATATTTCATACTACAGTATTTTATATCTCTATTAGCATATCCCTGATTCCTTCCTGGGAAATGTTCCAAATGTTCTCATGAACTCTATTTCCTGCAGTGATTCTACTTTCCCAGAAGTTTAGGAAACTTTAAAACACACCCACGATTGAATAAGGTACTCTCTTTAATTTATTTTAGCTTCTAGTTTTATCATGAATCACAGTGTTTCCTTTTTACATTTGAACTAAGTAGAATTGCAGGACACTAGAATGTTGGAGCTGGAAAGGTATCACCTCCATAATGGAGTGTCCCTTTAAGAGCTACATCCTCCCAATTAGAGGACTTGCAACACACACAAAGAGAAAACCACTCTGAACTGGCATGCGGAAAACAGACAATATTGTTTTGTAAACTTTATAATTCAAGATTTCACGGGGGTATTGCCAAAGGGTCAAAAAGACCTGGACAGGCTGGAAAAGAACATATCTGCAGGAGATATGTTCTTAGTGTCTGGATGGCCCTGGAGTCTTTCAGGGCAACAGCTAGTGATTCCTAGAAAGAGATTGTTCTCTTGAGGACAGGAATGAAGTCTAGGAATAGCTGAATTGTGGGGAAGCCAGTAATGCTTGTTGCCTGCTCCTGTGAGCTGATGGAAATGTCGACAAGGACTCCTACCTTTATTTGGGTTGCCTCACTGCTGATGTGAGGCAGCCAGTAAGGTGTGGCAGAGATCAGCAGTAGCCTTGGAATGATTCTGAGACCATAAAGCTGTGAATGACAATGTTCTATAAATATCCTCATTTACATTGTACTCAGTGGATATTGTCTCCCAGCCTAGTACTTACTGGCTGAATCTTAAATACTCAGCTTTGCTTCTGTGGCCCTACGCCTTTGTCTTCTTCAGCATCACTGCATTTCTCCACTGTTGGCCACATGTGTCCGTTATTTTCGTTTGAGCCACAGCCAGATGTGGATTCAACAAATTAGACATAAAGGAAAAAGAGAAAGTCTTTCATCTATATGCTTTACACAATCTCCAAAAGTGCCTTACAATCATTGAATTACTTTTGGTGCAGTCACTGTTCTAATATAGGAATAGCAGCAGTCAATTTAAACAGAATATGTTCACACAAACAGCATTGTGATTATAATCAAATTATCTTTACTTGGAATGTTATTTGAAAAATAGACGTCTGCAAGGACACCTTGGAAATCACACCTGCTTTACTAGGAAATAGTGCCCTGAAATCCTTTTTCATCTGAGAGTTACTTTAACTGAAAAATGGCAAATGTAATGGGGCAGCATTCTCTCGGTGTGGCACATCAACCTTCTAATCTATATATGTGCTAAAATCTGGAATCAGATTTGAATTGAGGCTCAAAGGCAGCCAACAGAGATGAAGCTGACACCTCACTAACACTTCCCTGTCTCTATTGCACCTGTTTCCATAGTTACTGTATGTAGCACACTTAGAAATGGTGTTTGTAATGGGTCTGATAAAGAACTTTGAGTTATTTTATTATCTGTGAACATACAGTACAGTAGGTGTTACTATGGTTGAGATTGATATTAAAGGATGAGTTGCTTTTCACTTATACTGTCATTATCCTGTTACCAGTCAAATGACCATATTCCATTGTGTGCAGCCGGACAATACAAAGGCCATTCACCTATCAAAGCATCTCACACAGGATCTGGTCTGAGCTGAGGTGCACCACGCCAACTGGGTGGTCTGCAAGTGAAGATGAGGGAAACCCTTCGTACACCGAAGCAGTTCCCACAAACCCTCCCATAATTCTTTATTCAATGCTTAAAAGAGCATTACATCTTGGAGACCAAAAGCAGCAAACTTTGTCTTAAACGTGGTAGGATAGGAAAGTACATGTGCAAACTGCTGCCTTTTGTTAAATTCTACATATGTTATATTTGGCACGATAAAGTGCTCAGTAATGTTACGTTAAAGCATTCAGCCACATCAGAGAATACCCTTATGTTGACATTCAAATTGTATTACAGTTTAACAACCAGCAATTCAAAGGGATACTGTGCCCCATCAAGGCTATCAAAGGAACCCATTTTAAACCAAGCAACCGATCCTGGAGGAAACATTCGCAGAACCAATTATCCCTCAACACATGAATTGCACTAATTAACTGTGCTCTTTTCATAACCTTTGTTCACTTCCCTTACTGAATGAGACAGTGCATCACAATTGTCTCATTGCTCTTCCCTTTATGATCCCTTATTAAGGATTTTATTTGGTTTCTTTCTAGGTGACCTTTTCAGCCAAGGCTTTGCCTCACTAGAGAATTAATGAAATGCTCTATAATAAATTTTGATCTTTTTTAATTTGTGAGGCCAGGAATGACTCATTATCCCAATGGCTTCACCCATCTGTTTGTATATCATTTTATCCGAGTGATAACAGCTGTCACACCACATCGAAAAATTGAACATTTGGCGAACTATCAGATTACAGTAGCAGAGACAAAGTCTTGCAATTAAACTTCAGGGAGCTCAATTGGTGTTGCCCTATAGGCATCAGCAATCCCGTGCTGGAGAGAGTAAACAATCTATGATACGGCTGGAATTCTCAGCCTAATTAATAAAATCATAAAATTATTACAGTCTAGAAAATGTCCATTTGGCGCTATGCCGACTATATATAGAACAAAAGAAAAACAAAGTGCCGGAATAATTCAGCGGTCAGACAGCATCTCTGTAGAACATGAATAGGTGCTATTTTGGTTCAAGATCCTTGAAGGATCCTGACCCAAAATGTCAGCTCTTCATGATCTCTAGAAATGCTCTTTGACCCACTTAGTCCAGGACTTTGTATCTTCCTTTGTAAACCAGCATCTGCAGTTCCTTGTGTACATATTGATAAAACAAATTGGTCAGTCCCAGTGTATTATTTATCTACAACTCTCCAATGCTCACCCAGTTACCTTTTGAAGACTCTTCTTGATTTGCTTTACCACCCTCCATAATTTTCTAGCACCTATCCAATTCTCCTTTGAAATATTCTATCAGAGTCTTGACTTATTCCTTGTAGTGGATGGAAACGTTTTAGAGTGTCAAGAGTGAGCCATTCACTTCCATAGTATTTATATGGCTGATACATATGAATTTCTGGTCAGTGGTTACTGCTAAGGTGATTATGTTAGGCGACTCAGTGATGGTAATACCGCTTAATAATAAGGAATGGTAGCAAGATGGTCATTACCTGATGGTCATTTCGGTGACATGACTTCCACTTATCAGCTCATGCCTTAATGTTGTTCAGGCCTTGCTGTTTGCCGGCTAGTGTGGCCTCATTTGGTGAGAAATTACACATTGAACTGAACCTTGCACTATAACCATATAACCATATAACAATTACAGCACGGAAACAGGCCCTCTCAGCCCTTCCAGTCCGTGCTGACCATTTATTTTCCCCTAGTCCCACCTACCTGCACTCAGACCATACCCCTCCATTCCCTTCCCGTCCATATACCTATCCACTTTACTTTTAAATGTTAAAATCGATCCTGCCTCCACCACTTCTGCTGGAAGCTCATTCCACACAGCCACCACTCTCTGAGTAAAGAAGTTCCCCCTCATGTTACCCCTAAACTTCTGTCCCTTAATTCTCATGTCATGCCCTCTTGTTTGAATCTTCCCTACCCTCAATGGGAAAAGCTTAACCACGTCAACTCTGTCTATCCCTTTCATCATTTTAAAGACCTCAATCAAGTCCCCCCTTAACCTTCTGCGCTCCAAAGAATAAAGACCTAATAAAGACACTGTTGTGGTTCAATGTGTAATTTCGCCAAATTTCGACAAAAACGCAAATAAAATCAGTATCAAGCAGTACAATCATTATTTCGCCAGGCGGGTGTGGTAAAACTCTTTGCAGATTACAGACTATACAGAGTTCTCATCCCCACACAAAGGGGCAGTGATCTAATTACATATATATACTCCAATAATCAACGATTCAACAATACCTTATCTCCAGAGCATAGTACAGCCTCTTGCTTCTTAAGATTGACAGCTTCTTAAGATTGACAGGTTCTTCTGACAGAGGAAGGGTTAGCCATATATGGTTATATGAGAAGGCTATATTTCTGCAGAACAAGCATTTTGTTTTTTTCTACTTATGACGCACATTATAATCTTATAGAGCAAGGGTTAGTGCCAAGAGTCTGAATCCCCTCTAAATGTTTATTTTATAGTGGAGACATTCATGAAGCTGTGCTTGTTATCTTGCTAACATCTTTGTTAGCCTTGTAGGAGCTTCCTACCGGCTTTGCAATTAATTAGGAGAAAAGTAATAGCCTGTCTTTAATTACAGCTGAATCCATTTTTGTAAAGAATAAATCTTTTTAACTTCCTCAGCACAATTAGTGAATATCCCTATTTCTGGTCTCAGGATGGATTTGAGATTATTGATGAAGTGACTAAAGATGACCATTTCATGTGGTTGCCCTGATCACTCTTTGATCACTCTGCTCAGGGATTGAGAGTAGACTAATTGGGTATTAATTAACTGGATTTGGATGTGTTTGTCCTCCCTTTTATGAACAGGACATAACCTTTCCAGTTTGTGAATAGATACCAGTGTTATAGCATGTTTTGGAACAACTTGGCTAAAGATGCAGCCAAAGTTAGACACAATTGCTGGAGTAACTCAGCAGGACAGGCAGCATCTCTGGAAAGGAATGGGTAACATTTTAGCTCGAGACCCACAGCCAATTCTGTACTAAAGATTCAGTACCACAGCTGGGACATTGTCTGCTCCTATAGCCATTGTTGTGGCATCCAGCATTCTCAGTCATTTCTTGATGTTACAAGGGGTGAATTGAACTGGCTGCAGATTAGCATCTATAAGTCAAGTCAAGTCAAGTCAAGAGAGTTTATTGTCATGTGTCCCAGATAGGACAATGAAATTCTTGCTTTCTGCAGCACAACATAATATTGTAAGCATAAATACAGAACAGTTCAGTGTGTCTATATAGCATAGACCATATATATACACATAAATAAACAGATCAAGTGCAACAGGCTGCTATAGTTCAGAGTTCGTTTGATGGCAAGTTTAATAGCCTGATGGCTGTGGGGAAGAAGCTGTTCCTGAACCTGGATGTACCAGATTTCAGGCTCCGCAGTGATCTCAGCAGGAAGCCAATGGATCTGTTTTTAACTTTTCTGAATGTGCCAGTACATGCTTCAATATCCCTTCCGTTAGCACTTTTGAGGAAAGGTTGTCCTTGTAGATTCTCAACCCATTAGTCACGTAATTGTTTATCACCATTCAATACCAGGTATGGCAGAACTGTAGAGCCTTGATCTGTAGTTTTGGTTATGAAATTGCTTAGCCCAGTTTATTGCATGCTGTCTTTGCTATTTAGCGCATTCATAGATGCGGAATATCTGGAGCTGTTCTCAGTATGCCCTGCACTTCAGTGTAGGTGCCGTAGAGTGAAATAGTGCAAGGGATATGCTGGGATATAAAGCTACAGATTGTGGTGATGTACATTTCCACTGCTGCTGATGGTCGCAGCGCTTCATGGATGCCCAGTTTTCAGCTGCTTGGTCTATCCCATTTATCACGATTATGATGGCACATGGAAAGTGTCCTTCGTGTGGACTGTCTGCATAAGGACCCCTTGCCGATAATTTCTATAATTGCCATCATGGACAGATGCAAGAGTTACAAGTTGAAAGTGACGAGAAGGCCAAGTAGGTTAATCCCTTGTGATGGTCCACTCACCTATGTTAAAAATCCAGTGAGATATGACCTTTTGGACTCAAGCAGCTCAATGGTGGCAATGGTGGCACTACCAACCATTGTTAGTGTTGGACATTGAAGTCCCTCATTGTGTGTCCTTGCTACTTCCAGTACTCCTTCCAAGTGTTTTTCAATGTGCAAGAGCACTAATTCATCAAATGTAGGAAAACTGTAGATGGTAATCTATTTCCGTATTAGACTGGATACCATAGACTTTATTTGGTCTACAAGCAATGTCAAAGATTCATGAGGCTACTCCCTGTAGCCTGTATACATGCTGCTCTCGCTGGTACGTCCGTACTGATGGTGGGCCAGCCCATATCCAGGGAGGATTGTAATCATGTATTGTCTTTCTGCTAACTGGATAGCATGCAACAAAAGCTTTTCACTGTACATTGGTACACTTGTAATTTTAAATTGTAAAAGTAACTGTGTTTGATTTCACAACCTACACTGGCACCACCATTTAGATATCAATCACTCATTCCTCACAAATCCCGTTTAAAACTCCTCCCTCCCAACTTAAGCCAATGTCTGAAGAAGGGCCTCGACCCGAAACGTCACCCATTCCTTCTCTCCAGAGATGCTGCCTGTCCCACTGAGTTAATCCAACATTTTGTGTCTACCTTTGATTTAAACCAGCATCTGCAGTTCATTCCTACACATTAAGCCTATGCCCTCTTGTTTTTGATACACCTGTCATGGGAATAAAGATTTTGACCATCCATCCTATCTATGACTCTCATAATCTTATATACGTCAATCAGTTCTCTGTCAACCTCCTTCTTTCTTGGAAAACAATCCTACTCAATCTCTCTCCATAACTAGCAACATCCTAGTGAATGTCCTCCGAGTTCTATCCACCAAAGTCACAACCTTACATGTGATTCTTAGACAATGTTAGAAATGTTAGGTATTTATCTTGAACAAGCAACCAGTAATGTCCATGTAGGACGACAAAATAAATTCAAGTGTGAAGGAGTAATCATCACCCTTAGTCTAAAATGAAAATATGTGAGTGTGTTATTGTTACAGTCATTCCAAGTTAGACTTGCAAGGAAGCTCTAGTTATCCTCTGTGACTTGGGGATAGAAGGAAATATATTAATCCCATTTCTCACTGATGTTTGATATTTAGTAACCCTGTCTGCAAGTGTGGGAAAGTCAGGGCAAGATGGGATAGATTGAACTAATGATGAAATAGCCTGAAAATGTTTTCCCCATGTGAGGATGTTGGAGGATAGCCAGTGTCCATGGAATCAAACCAAGAATAAATCACTGCTTTCAGGGAAAGTGGAGAGAAACTTAGAAACTAAAATAGACAATTAAATTGTCTTTAAATTAATTTACATTGATTGCTTAAACTAGGTTTGATTAGCTATTTACCAATACTGTTATTACTTGCTTCATTGAACAATTAATATATTTGATGGTATGTCGACCCACGATAATTGTGTGCCATTCAATATCTTCAATGTATTCAAGAGAGTTAGAAATAGCTCTTAGGGCAAATGGAATTAAGGGATATGGGGAGAAAGGAAAGGGGTACTGATATTGGATGATCAGCCATGATCATATTGAATGGCGGTGCTGGCTCGAAGGGCCGAAAGGCATACTCCTGCACCTATTATCTATATTTCTATGTGTCTTTTTGTGAAGGGAACTTGGCCTTAATTATGAAACTTGCCTAATAAGTTATCAGAAGCAGTTAAATATTTCACAGAATAGAGTAATAGAATTGTGATAACATAAAAGGAGGCTGTTCAAAGTTTGTCCATTCCTAGCAGAGCAATCCCTTCGGTCCTAATCCTCTGCTCTTTCCCAAAAGCACTACAAATTATTCAGTGCTTAACTGGTTCCCTATGTAAAATGTAAAAATACACTCCCTGTGAATAACTTTTAAACTATTTCCTCTCACTTGTGTCCTCTTGTTTTTGATACCCCTACCATGGGAAAAGAATTTTGACTATGTACTCTATCGATGCCTCAACAATATCCTTTTGAGGAAAATCACAGTCCAATTGAAGTTGGGTTCAGGAAATGTATGCAACCAATGTATATATGGCAAACCATCATTTCTGGTTAACCTACTTAACAAGTATGAAGTTGTCTTTAAAGGTTACTTTGATGGTATTAACGACCGCAATGTGCACATCCGCATTAAACCAGGTGTTTATTGCAAGTGGTGACCAAATTCCTTCTGCATGGAAAGTCCAGGAATTAGGTTCATTGTTCAAGCAGAAGATTTAATGATCACAGATCAATTGTGATTGTTGGGTTCCAAAAGCAGATAAATTGTGTGGTGACTGGAAGGTCACACTCAGTCAAACGGTTGACAAGTAGTGTGCCCTTAATGAATATCGCAAGACCTTAATGCTAAACTGGCTGAAACTATGTATTAAATAAATAAGATTTGTTCATTACACCTATGCAGCTAAGTGTGAATTAGGATAGCCGACATCATATAACTGGCGTTACTATTGTATAACAACAGGTGACTATTGTATAAACAAACTTCTTTTTTTTTTGTTTTGTTTATTTTTGTTAGAAGTAAGTACAGTAGTCTGGTACTTAAGTACCTAATACATAAATACATATTCTCATTCTTGTACAACTTCATACTTTTAGCTCAATAATAAAAGAACAGTGAGAGAAAAAAGAAATAAAGAGTGTCGGAATAGATAGACAAGCGAGTAGAAACAGAAAACAAAAAAAGAAATAAAGGACAGAGGTGAGAAGTTAAAAGATTGAAAGAGAAGGAAAAAGTAAAAAGAAAAGAGAGGTTAGGAGAGATCTACCTATCTCATATTTTTGCCCATCCGTCACCCAGTTCTAAACATTTAATTTCTAAGGCTATGTTATGTTGCACCATATGCTTGTATAAAGTTGATAAACGGAGACCAAATCTTTAAGAATTGGTCTACTTTGCCTAGTAAGAGGAATCTCATTTCTTCAAGATGTAGCGTTTCAGACATGTTTGAGATCCACATTTTGAATGTTGGCGTAGGTGCGTTTTTCCAAAATGTAAGTATAAGTTTTTTTGCTGTTATTAGACCATAATTAAGAAAAGCTTCTTGGAATATAGTTAGTTTACTTCCCTCTTCCATTGATCCAAAGATAATCAATTCAGTATTGGGGTTCAATTTTGTGTTAAATAGTTTTGTAAAAATTCTAAAAATGTCATTCCAAAATGTATACAGTTTTGTACAAGAGACACAGGAATGTGCTATAGTGGCATTTTGAGTTAGACATTTGTCGCAGATGGGGGAAACATTTGAAAATATTTTATTCAGTCTTGTTTTCGAATAATATAATCTATGTAAAATTTTAAATTGAATTAGGTTATGTCTTACATTCATTGAACATTTGTTTACATATAATAAATTTTTATCCCATCTATCGTTCGGAATTTTTATCAATAACTTTTGTTCCTAGTCTCTTCTAATTGCTTCTGTCGTTGGTGTTTCTATATTTAGAATTATATTATATAAGTAAGATATTAAATTGCTTGATTCTGCCTTTCTATTCATTCCTTCCTCCAGTAGATCTGGGGTTAAAGTTTGATATCCTTGTATATACTTTTTCAAATAATCTTGAATTTGAAGGTATTTGAAATATTGATTACTTTTCAAATTATATTTAAGTTGTAATTGTTGGAATGATAAAAGTTTTCCCATTTCATACATATCTCCCATCATTTTAATTCCTATTCTTTCCCAATGGATAAACGTTTTATCAATAATGGATGGTTTGAATGAGGGATTATTAGCTATTGGAGAAAGAAGTGATAATTTTCTTAATTTTAAAGTTAATTTTATTTGTTTCCAAATTCGTATTATACTATGAATAATTGGATTCTTCTTGTAAATTACATTGTTCAGTTTTATCGGAGAAAGAAGGATTGCTCCTATATTATAAGGGGAACAATCCTCTTTCTCCATCCTTATCCAAACTGTCCAACCAGTAGATTATATTTTTAATATTCACTGCCCAATAATAATACAATGTTAGGGAGTGTCAGTCCCCCTGATTCTTTAGATTTACACAAGTGTTTTTTTTTAAATTCTGTGTGATTTATAATCCCAAACTTCTAATTTGGTATTAAATCATTGTTAACTGGGCCCACAACAGACAACATTTTGCAAGGAATTAATCTCTGTCCGTGTAATCAGGAAGATGTTCTGATCATTGTGTACTGAAGAAGAACACATTAAAAGATCAGCAGAGATATTGAAGCAATTACACAGGCATAATGTGATATTAAAGAGAAGCAAGTGTACTTCACTACAATATGAAGTGGTTCATCTTGCTTCTGAATGGATGCACATAATTTACAGTTTATAAAGGAAAATGTACAAGCCATTTTAAATACACTGAAACCTGCTAATGTACCTGAACTGAGATTGTTTTCGTGAATGGTGCAATACTACACATGACTTTCTATTGAATTTGGCATAATATTTTTGTCCTGCCCTTTTTTTTAAGAATGTCCCATGAACCCAGGGACAAAATCAACAACATGCTTACAGTATGGGTACAGTCAGGAGCTTGTCCATTATGTATTTGTGAATTAAGCAATCCATGGACCATGGCCAGGAGGAAAAGCAAAATGCTTTTGCCTCCTGCACTTTGACAAAAAACAAAGTTTTATTCAAACTGCCCAGGGCATAGGTGTCTAGTTTACATAGGTTCAGAGTATTGGTTCAGAGAGGACTTATTTTCTGTCTTTCCCAGTTGTGATGAAGGGTGCCAATCTGAAACAATAACTCTATTTCTCTTTCCACAAATTATTGCTGTACTGTAATTCTGGACCCAGAATTGGTTAGACTACTGGTGAAACAGTGGCATTTCTCTTATGTCAGTATGAATACAAGAATGCAATGGCAGATGCATTCTCCAAAATACCCCATGAGATCTTAAATATGCAATGTGAAAACATTGCTTATATCCTGAAGCAAGTGAGGTGACGACTTTCTGATGACAGCTGCGGAAATTGAAAACAAACACTGAAAAATCAAGCTGTGAGTCATGTTTATGAACATGCAATCGGGGGGTAGGCGGTATTGGAAGAGTGCACAAATGCAGAACCACAACCATTGCATTTCTGCCTAAATGAGTCATTATTCAAATAAGGGTGTTTAAAATATGGCCAGTTTGTGGTAATTCCTGTTGTTTTAAGACCAGTTGTACTGGTCGACTTGTATGTGGAACAAATTGGAAGAGAAACAACAAAGGCAATTGCTGGCAATTTAGTGTACTGGCTAGGGTTGGATTGAGAAGTCGAGGAGCTGACAGGTCAATGTATTATCTGTCAACAGTACAGATCGACATCCAGGAAAACAAATTTGGGCATGGTCAAAAAATAATTTTCAATGAGTATACTTTGATGTTTGTGAGAAAGGTTGGGACGGCAGTACAACTGGTCTTAAAACAGCAGGAATTACCATACAGTGGTGCAGCAGTAGAGTTGTTGCCTTACTGCGCCAGTAACCTGGGTTCGATCCTGACATGGGGTGCTGTCTGTACGGTATTTGTACATTTTCCCTGTGACCGCAAGTGCTTTCTCCTGGTGCTCCGGTTTCCTGGAGCGAAATGTAAGGGAGAATATCAGTGGAAGGGAATGGTGGGGGTGGGGGTGTAAAAGAGGGAAAGGATAGTGAAATAAATGAATGTGCACTGAGAGGGGGGCGGTGGGCACAGGGAAGAGAAAACGAGTTGAAAACTAAACAACATCAACAGTGTATCAGAGACATACCACATGGTACACTCTGCCCTTGAAGGCACACACACTCACACGTGAATGTGCCTTTAAAAAAAGGCAAATAAACCCATGTCGGCCACTAACTACTTGATAAATTATTGCATATCACTTAATATATGTGTAAGTGTAAGGCACATAGAAATGGGTCATTCGACCAAGCTTGCTTCTGTTTACAGTAAGATCGTGTCTGAGTCATGTGATATAACCACTTTGCAACAGCATCAGTAGGTTGCAGAGTCACAGTGGAATAAGAATTTGTGGAGAAATTAGAGCAGGAGTGAGCGAGGTCATGCCTGCCCTGCCAGTCAGTGAGATCATGGGTAACCTTTCACCTCAGCACCATTCTCCTGACACTAGTTTTGCAGGATTGGGAGGAGTCACTAAAAAATTAGGTGACCGTAGACAATAGAGAATAGGTGCAGGAGTAGGCCATTCGGCCCTTTGAGCCAGCACCGTCATTCAATTTGATCATGGCTGACCATCCACAACCAGTACCCCATTCCTGCCTTCTCTCCATATCCCTCTATCATTAGACACCTCTATCATTAAAAGCCTTATCTAGCTCTCTCTTGAAAGTTTCCGGAGAACCGGCCTCCACCACCCTCTGAGGCAGAGATTTCCACTGACTCACAACTCTCTGTGAGAAAAAGTGTTTCCTCGTCTCTGTTCTAAATGATTTACCCCTTATTCTTAAACTGTGGCCCCATGTGGCGTCATCGGGATGCTGCCTCGACAGCAGTCTGTTCGTCTGTACAACGTTTTTGTTATTTTTAGTCTGTTTAAAAGTATGTTCCTGGAGGTTTCTTAGTCTTTTTTTATGTGGGGGAGGTGGGGAGGGGAAGAGGCAAACTGTTTCCCAGTCACTTCCTGGTCGGGATGCGTCTTTTCTCCAAGTTGCATCTTCGCCCCTCCTCGCGGCCTATCTGGATTGGCGCGGCCTTTACTGCCGGAGACCGGACAGAGCTTTGGTGGCGGTGCAGCACTGGATTCCATCCCGGAGCAGGGCGATGCCTTACCGGGGATCGCCGTGTTGGAGATCCGGAGTGTTGTGCCCGCCGTCTTTAACACTGTGGAGCTGTGTTTTGCAGAGTTTCCAGGCGTGGGAGACGCTGACTTTAACATCGCGGAGCCTGGGATCTTTGCCGAGGATCGGCCTGTGGACTTCGGGAGCCACGGGCTCCGGTAGGAAGTGGCCGATTTGGAAACTCCAAGCCACTGAGAGTGTTCTCCGTTCCGACGCCGGAGCTCCGATCATCCTGGCACGAGGGCCTGAATCATCGGGCCGCCCGTAGCGGAGGGCTCAAAAGGCCCCGACCACAGGTGAACAAAGAGGAAGAGGACTGAACTTTATTGCCATCCCTCACAGTGGGAAACGTTGATTCTGCTGTTGGGGATGTTTATGTTAAATTCTATTGTGTACAGGTTTGGTCCCCTGATTCGATGAAGGACATTCTTGCTATTGAGGGAGTGCAGCATAGGTTTACAAGGTAAATTCCCGGGATGGCGGGACTGTCATATGCTGAGAGAATGGAGCAGCTGGGCTTGTACACTCTGGAGTTTAGAAGGATGAGAGGGGATCTAATTGAAACATATAAGATTGTTAAGGGTTTGGACACGCTAGAGGCAGGAAACATGTTCCCGGTGTTGGGGGAGTCCAGAACCAGGGGCCACAGATTATGAATAAGGACTAAGCCGTTTAGAATGGAGACGAGGAAACACTTTTTCTCACAGTGGTGAATCTGTGGAATTCTCTGCCTCAGAGGGCGGTGGAGGCGGGTTCGCTGGATGCTTTCAAGAGAGAGCTAGATAGGGCTCTTAAAAATAGCGGAGTCAGGGGATATGGGGAGAAGGCAGGAACGGGGTACTGATTGGGGATGATCAGCCATGATCACATTAAATGGCGGTGCAAGCTCGAAGGGCCAAATGGCCTACTCCTGCACCTATTGTCTATTGTCTATTGTCTATCGTGTATTGTATCCTTTTTATTTATATGGCAGTATGGTCATTCAAATCTCACTGTACCAATTGGTGCATGTAATAATAAATGTCTCTTGAACTCTTGAACTCTCTTGGTTCTGGACCTCCCCAATATCGGGAACATGTTTGCTGCCTTTAGCGTGTCCAAACCCTTAATAATCTTATATGTTTCAATAAGATCCCCTCTCATCCTTCTAAACTCCAGAGTATACAAGCCCAGCCGCTCCATTCGCTCAGCATATGACAGTCCCGCCATCCCGGGAAGTAACCTAGTGAACCAACACTGCACTCCCTCAATAGCAATAATGTCCTTCCACAAATTCGGGGACCTAACTGCACACAATACTCCAGGTGTGGTCTCACTAGGGCCCTATACAACTGCAGAAGGACCTCTTTGCTCCTATACTCAACTCCCCTCGTTATGAAGGCCAACATGCCATTTGCTTTCTTCACTGCCTGCTGTACCTGCATGCTTACTTTCATTGACTGATGAACAAGGACCCCCAGATCCTGTTGTACTTCCCCTTTTCCCCTTGACACCATTTAGATAGTGTTAAAGAAGGAACTGCAGATGCTGGAGAATCGAGGTTACACAAAAGGCTGGAGAAACTCACCGAGTGCAGCAGCATCTAAGGAGCGAAGGACATAGGTGACGTTTCGGGTCAAGACCCTTCTTCAGACTCACGTTTCGTGTCGAGATCCTTCTTCAGACTGAAGAAGGGTCTCGACCCGAAACGTCGCCTATCTCCTTCGCTCCTTAGATGCTGCTGCACCCGCTGAGTTTCTCCAGCCTTTTGTGTACCCACCATTTAGATAGTAATCTGCCTTCCTGTTTTTGCTGCCAAAGTGGATAACCTCACATTTATCCACATTAAACTGCATCTGCCATGCATTTGCCCACTCACCCAACCTGTACAAGTCACCCTGCATTCTCATAGCATCCTCCTCACAGTTCACATTGCCACTCAGCTTTGTGTCATCTGCAAATTTGCTAATGTTACTTTGAATCCCTTCATCTAAATAATTGATGTATATTGTAAATAGCTGCTATCCCAGCACCGAGCCTTGCGGTACCCCAATTGTGCCCTAATTTTGCCCACTAATCTCCTATGTGGGACTTTATTAAATGCTTTCTGAAAGTCCAGGTACACTACATCCACTGGCTCTCCCTTGGCCATTTTCCTAGTTACATCCTCAAAAAATTCAGAAGACTAGTCAAGCATGATTTCCCCTTCGTAAATCCATGCTGACTCGCACCGATCCTGTGACTGCTATACAAATGTGCCGCTATTTCATCTTTTATAATTGACTCCAGCATCTTCCCCACCACCGATGTCAGGCTAACTAGTCTATAATTCCCTGTTTTCTCTCTCCTGTCTTTCTTAATAAGTGGGATAACATTAGCTTCCCTTCAATCCACAGGAACTGATCCTGAATCTATGGAACATTGGAAAATTATCACCAATGCTTCCACGATTTCTAGAGCCACTTACTTAAGTACCCTGGGGATTTATCAGCCTTCAGTCCCATCAGATTACCCAACACCATTTCCTGCCTAATGTGGATTTCCTTCAATTCCTCCGTCACCCCAGATCCTCTGGCCACTAGTATATCAGGAAGATTGTTTATGTCCTCCTTAGTGAAGAAGGATCCAAAGTACCTGTTCAACTCATCTGCCACTTCTTTGTTGCCGATAATAATGTCCTGTAAAGGATAGTGAATCTCTGGATTTATCCAACCGGAAGGTTATTAAAGGCCAAATCACTGGGACCTCAGAGGAACTGACTCGGAGGGGATGAGGCCTGGTACAGATCAGCCATTAACACAGACCATAGAACAGTACAACACAGTAACAGGCTCTTCAGCCCATAATGTTTGTGCCGGACATCATACTGAATGCTGGGGCAGGCTTGAGGGGCTGAGTGGCCTTCTCCTGTAACCATTTTCATTTACACTAACTCCATATATCTTAATTCCTTTAGCTCCCAGACATATATTGGTCTATGGTGGAATGAACTCTGACTAATCATCCACAACCCTCTGCAGAATGACCCTGATGGACGCATCCACCATCCTGCATTCACTCTGGTTAAGCCTGGTAAGAATTTTGTAAAACTTCAATGAAATCATTTCACTTTTATCTGAACTCTGAAAGATGCAAGCCCAGTGCATGCAATTTCTCCTCATACAGCAAATCTGCCATCCCTGAATTTTCACTGCACTCCCTTATGGCGAGGTCATCTTTGTTTTTGGAGGAAACCAAGATTGTACACAATACTCTATATCTGGTCTCACTGTGGCCCTGGGTAATTGTAGTAAAGACTTCCTTACTCCTGCACTCAAACACTCTCATTATAAAGGTTAACAGACCATTTACTTTCTTAATAGTTTGTTGCACCTGCATGTTGGCTTTCAGTGGTTTAAGTAGAAGCACAATCAGGTCTCTTTGAACATCAAATTACCTCACCTCTCATCATTCAACCATTACTCTGCTCTTCTGTTTGTGCAGCAATGCGGATTACTTCTCATTTTTCCACATTATATTTAATCTTCCCTTTTCTTGCCCATTCACTCAGTTTATTTATATCTCCTTAAAGCCTTGTTACATTCTCGTCCTACTCAGAAACAGCCTGCATTGCTTAGTATCATCAGCAAACTTGAAAATATGACATTTGGTTTCCCACAGCTGAATTGCTGGCTTGGGTTGTGAATAGCTGGGGCCCTGTAGCACTTACGAGTCACGGACTGCCAAACCAAGGAGAATCTGTTTATTCCCTTTCTTTCTGTTGGATAACTAATTCTCAATTAACATCAGTACACTGCCCCCAATTTCATGTGCTACCACCTCATTGACCAGCCTTTTGTGTGGGATTTTATTAAAAATCAAAATGCACTACATCCACTCATTCCCCTTTATCTATTTTACCAATTACATCCTCAGAGAACTGCAGCAGTTTAGTCAAACACTTTCACTATTTTCCCTTCACAAATCTATGTTAACTCTGCATTATCCTATAATTTGTGTGGATCCCTGAATGCCCGCAGGGGAAGATTCAAAAGCATAGATGTGGCATCTATCATGGTAGTATGGAAGGTGAGTGTGTGTTGGAGGGGCTAAATGAACGTAGCAGGGAGCTGCGGAGAGGACAATCCCCTTGGAATGCTGAAAGGGAAGGAGAGGGGAAGAAGAAGTGTCTGAAGATGTGGCAGAAATACGATATGATATGATAAAACTTTATTTATCCCAGGAGGGAAATTGGTCTGCCAACAGTCATAAAAACACAACATGAAATTAAAGTGAAGAGTGGAAAGTCCGGGATTGTGGATGTGCAAAGATTGGGGAGGAGGGGAGTTAGTCTACCCCACGACAGAAGGGAGGAATTGTACAGTTTGATAGCCACAGGGAAAAAAGGATCTCCTGTGGCATTCTGTGCTGCATCTTGGTGGAACCAGTCTGTTGCTGAAGGTGCTCCTCAGGTTGACCAGGGTGTCATGGAAGGGTGAACTGTATTGTCCAAGATGCTCTGCAGTTTGAGGAGCATCCTCCCCTCCAAGAACACCTCCAATGAATCCAACTCCACTTCCGGGACGGAGCCAGCCTTCCTGATGATCTTGTTGATTCTGGCAGAAGATAATCCATCGGATGTTGGTGGGAAGGAAAATGATGAGAAAAGGAATATTATCCCACCTGTGGGATGGAAGATAGGGGGTGAGAGAAGGAAATAAAGCAGTCGACATCTTACTCTTGACAGCTTTATCTATTTTGCTTAATCAGAAGCAGTTTCACATAATGCTCTTCCCACCACATCTTCAGCACAAGGGCTAATTTAGCTTGCCATTAATCATTCAGCTATCTGTAGTCCCTCTGCACAAGCTACTTTAAAAGTGTAAGTCCGGATATAGTCTTGAAGCATGGAGTGTAGGATTTTACTCTAAAATCTTTCACAATTGCGCGTATATATATTGCACTTCTATAATATTAAATGTGCCACATTAATGTAAGATGAATCATTTGAATGATAATAGAAACATATTGTTCAATTGTTACTGAGCTGATTTGCCACATAGTAATAGACAATAGACAATAGGTGCAGGAGTAGGCCATTTGACCCTTCGAGCCAGCACCGTCATTCAATGTGATCATGGCTGATCATCCCCAATCAGTACCCCGTTCCTGCCTTCTCCCCATATCCCCTGACTCCGCTATTTTTAAGAGCCCTATCTAGCTCTCTCTTGAAAGCATCCAGAGAACCTGCCTCCACTGCCCTCTGAGGCACTGTAAAATGATCTGACAGAGTGAGGCCACAGGCAAATTGGAGGAACAGCACATCATATTCCACTTAGGTAGCTGTCAACCCAATGGTATAAACGTAGAAATCTCAAATTTTAGGTGATCTCTGACAACATCCTCCTCTCCCCCTCTACCCGCTCTCCTTTCTTCTCCTCCCCCCCCCCCCCCCCCAACCTAGACATTAATTTATCCTTCCTCCCCCTCCACTTACATTCCTTCCTCTGGACTCACAATCGCAAATCTTCTATCCGTCTCGACTCACACCTTCTTTCATCTCTGGCCTTTGTCCAATCCTCTGCCTATCAACCCTCTGCCTATCAACCCGCACCACCCCTTGCCCCTATCAACCCTCTGCTTATCAACCCTCGCCACCCGTATTACCTCCTATATTTTGTCCTGCCCCTTCTCTCTTCTACCCCCTCCCTACAGTCAATCTGAAAAAGGTCCTGACCCGCAGCGTCATCTATCCGTGTTCTCCAGAGACCTGCTGAGTTACTCCAGCACTGTGTGCCTTTTTATTTGTAAACGAGTATCTGTAGTTCTTCATTTCTACAATCTGACATTCCTGCCTTTTACATGTCATTCAGTTGTCTTCAATCTTAGAACTGTGGTTACTCTTGTTGTAGGATGGCGAGTGCTAATTACTCCCTTTAATAAATCATAGGCGACAGCAGTTGGGGCCAATTTTATGTCTTGTTTACAGATATCAGACATGAATGTACATGGAAGTTTCATTTCAGCATTGTGCTTGTCAGTTCTTGCAAGGTAAGACAGGTAGAATCACATTTTTCTTTTCTGTATAATCCAACCATCTAATAAGGCTGGAGTTGATGTGACTCATCGTGACTGTGGTTGTCAGATGCATCCACTACTGCCAGTTACACCTACAGCAAAATAATGAAGAAGGAGCTAAACACAATCCCAGGCCCCCAAGGTCTCCAAAATAGTTGTCTTCCCCCAATTCAAAAACTAATTTTCCTGAGAGATAAAATACCGAGTGTACACAACTGAAGCCAAACCTGACAGCTCCATTTCATAGCACAGGTTAAATAGACGCACGCATTTTTAATCTTTTTCTCAAGAATTTGCCCAATTTTGTATTTGAAAATGGCCTGGAATTTGAAGTCAGTGAGCACGCTGCATCATACCTCTTTCGCAATGTGAAAGTGCCCCAAAACGCTTTACCAACACAAAAATATTTCTGGTGGTAATGCAACAATATTGGGGAGGTGGCATCTCACCACCTGCAGTAACCGGTAATGGTTCCAGGTAATGGGTGAGGGATACTTACTGACCAGAGAATTGGAACAATACTATTGTTCTCACCTGAACAGTGCAACCTGCTGTCATCATCATTCAGATGGGATGTGAATTGTCATTTTGCCGTTCTAGTGCCTCAGAGATCCTCTGGTCCCAATCTAAAGTGTTCTGTGCTGCCCTGTTGATCTCCATACAGTACATTATCTTTTCAGTTGCCTTGTGTTAGTGGGATGTTGTTTATTTATCCCAGTTACCTACAAAGCAGTAGCTGGGATTGCACTGTGAAACGCTCTAATATGTGAGAAATATAAAGTTCCACCCTTGTTTTCCCCATGTGATATGCAGCAGGAAGTCATGTACTGATTTTAATGTGGCGGCCTGATAATTCATTATTAATGTAATGTAAATTAATGTCATTAAATGTAAATACTGGTTCTGTTCTGTTCTGTTGTTGTGTTGTTTTGCACAACCCGCAGGCATTGCCACTTTCATTTCACTGCACACCTTGTATGTGTATGTGACAAATAAAGTTGACTTGACTTAATCTTTCAGAAGTACATTTCAACCACCTGCATTAATCATAATAATCATAATCATAACAGTAATTTACTAGCCAAGTATGTTTTGCATCATACGAGGAATTTGATTTGCCATACAGTCATACAAATAAAGAGCAGCAAGACACCTAAATACATTTTTAACATGAACATCCACCGCAGCGACTCCCCCACATTCCTCACTGTAATGGAAGGCAAAAAAAGTTAAATCTTCTTCCCTTCTTTGTTCTCCCATGGTCGTGGAACTCGAACCTTCCGTTGTCGGGGCGATCTTGGCTCCCGCAGCCGGCGGTCAAGCCCTCCGCATCAGGGCGATCAAGCTCCCGCATAGGGGGGGCCTCTGTTCCCCCGCACCGGGCGATCGAACTCCCTAGTCGGGGCTAGTTGAACCTCCCGCAGCTTGGAGCTTCCCAACATCAGTCTCCACCCGAGACTGCGAGCTCCTCGATGTTGAAATCCGCAGGCCGCAGTTGCAGTGTCGATCCCAGGCAAGGGATCGCAGGCTCCGATGGTAAGTCCACGACCCCACAGTGGGGCTCAAAGTCAGTCTTGAGCAAGGCAGCCAACTCCATGATGTTAGGCCGCAGAGCGACCGGTGATACGATCCGGAAAAAAATTGCATCTCCGGCAAGATAAGAGATTGAAATAAAGTTTCCATCGACCCTCCCCCGCCCCCCACATAAAACAAATCAGAGAACATTAACACATACTTTTTAAAACACTCTAAAAGTAACAAAAAAGATGAAAAGACAGACACCTTATGTTAACTGGTTTAATTTAATGAAAGAATTTCAGTTACATTTTACAACTCAAAGTACTAAAATCCCTTGGAGACACCACCTGTCTCAGTTGTATTGGTTTTAGGCAATAATCGCATGTCATAATAGAGGTTACATTCACATATGTAAAAACAAAGAATTTGCAATATCCATGACCTCAGGATATCTCAGTGTGTTTAACAGCCTATGCAAAACTTTTGAAGTGGCATTGCTTTGCAACATAAGAAATGCAACAATCAATTTTAAACAGTCTTACAAACAGCAATGTGATAATGACCAGATAATTTGTTTTTGTTTATGTTGGCAGAATGTACATCCTTGCAAACATACAAATCAAGAACATTAGTAGACCACTCGGCCCAGCGATGCTGTTCTGCCATTTAATAAGATCAAGGCAGATCCAATTATAACCTCAATGCCCAAGTGTGGTAATTGTGTGGTAATTTTTTTTAGTCAGGGGATGGTGAATCTGGAATTATTTGCCACAGAAGGCTGTGGAGGCCATCAATGGATATTTTAAAGGCAGAGATAGATAGATTCTTGATACGGGTTTAATGGGGAGGGGGCAGGAGAATGGGGTTAGGAGGAGAGATAGATCAGCCATGATTGAATGGTGGATTAGACTTGATGGGCCGAATGACCTAATTCTGCTCCTATCACTTATGACCTTATAACTGGTTCTATTTCTGTCTTAAAAAATATTAAAAGACACTGAGTCCACTGATTTTCGAGGAAGAGAATTCCACAGAGACTCACAACCCTCTGGGAGAAAATAGCGATAAAGAGGATAAATATTGGTCAGAATACTGGAGGAAAAGCACTGCTCCGAATGAAATAGTGCTGTGAGATGTGAGTGGGTAGATGGGGCTAGATTTAACATCTCAAGTGAAGGATGCTATTTTTGATATCACTTCTTTGGAACACCTGCCTGTATTTTGTGCCCTCTCCTGGAGCAAGGTGCAGGGCGCAGGTCGACAGATAAATAGTGGAGCCAACTCTTGTATGAAGATCTCGCTATACTGCAAATGGTAACATCCATCAGCTTCAAGTAACCTAACAAAACCGAATATACTGACAAACAATGTCACACATATATTGTAAAATTCTACATCAGGATAATTATTGGGTGTGTCTAAGTGGCTCATTCGCAAGTGTATATTCTGCATTATATCACCATGTTCCTCTTTTGTGCCGAGAGAGGGAACCAGCATTTACCCCATGATCAGATGTTGGTGATTATAACCACATATCATCCACCATCTACTCAGCTGCAAATAGGTCAATGTTATATAGTTAGTAGCACTCAAAATAACAACTTAGTCTCAAAATTGTTCCTCACCTTAACTATCATGTTAAAGCTACTATGTGCAGGAAGGCCAATGCATGTTTGTAATTTTGCTTCAAAGTAATATTTAGTATTCAGTGTTCAATGACTAGTGGGGTATCGCAAGGCTCAGCGCTGGGTCCGCAGCTATTTACAATATACATCAATGATTTAGATGAAGGGATTCAAAGCAACATTAGCAAATTTGCAGATGACACAAAGCTGGGTGGCCGTGTGAACTGTGAGGAGGATGCTATGAGGATGCAGGGTGACTTGGACAGGTTGGGTGAGTGGGCAAATGCATGGCAGATGCAGTTTAATGTGGATAAATGTGATTCTCTGGATACTTTCAAGAGAGCTTGATAGGGCTCTTAAAGATAGCGGAGTCAGGGGATATGGGGAGAAGGCAAGAACGGGGTACTGATTGTGGATGATCAGCCAGTGTCACATTGAATGGCGGTGCTGGCTCAAAGGGCCGAATGGCCTAATCCTGCACCCACTGTCTATTGACTATTGTCCAATATGCAAGAAATGCCAAGGTGAGATGCACATTAGATGGAGCGAAACAAAGGCTTTTCATCGCTTGTACAACCACCGCCATTAGTAGTGGATGAGGATCACTGATCCCGGTACTTGGGATTGAGATGCAAATAAGAGTTGGGGAGCATATTTTTTGAGGAGAGCCTAGCAGATGTAGGATGGATTGGATGGTGTTGGTAAAGGTTCAGGATTTGGAATGTTCAGAAGGTCCATTGAGGGATTGCCGTAATTAGTTTGGGATACAGGAGGGGTTGTGATTGTCTACTTAGAGAGGAGGTGATTGTTAGAATGGAGGTCCAAGAGCCGGGGTACTGAGGAACACCTCCTTCAAGTAGAGTAGAACATTTTAAAGGGATGATGCGTGAGTCAGACTCAACAGTGACGGAGCAGGTCAGACTTGTTCTCCCAATTTGCCTTGTGCAGACCTGCTTCTGCATGTGCTCTGTGTCCATCACACATCAAGCAATTTACATTTTTGTGAGTCACGTCAAAATGTGCTTTGCATGCCATTTGATACCACCATGCAAGTCGGGGCAACTCGCGCCTAAGTGAATCATATCAAATTTCTGGCCTATCAAAACCATGCAACACATACCCAATTGCTAAAACTGAGCACTATTTTGGTTAAACTCATCTGTGTGGTACAGAAAAACATCGCTCTATGTAAAGGAATGTCCAGGCCCTTGCATTTCTACAACACGTATGCCATCGGTACACCTCCCAAGGGTCTTTCACAGAAGCGTAATTAGGCAACGATTAATAGGAGACAGGCTACAAACATTTTGAGCACAGGTATATATTTTAAGGATTAGCATAACAGCAGAGAGAAATGATGAGATTTAGAGACAGAATTCCAGAATATGGTGCTGAGTGACTCCTGGCAAGGGCATGCAACCAGTGGAATGAAGCAAATGGGGGTTATACAGGAAGCTGGGGCTAGAGGAATGTAGTAATACTGATGTGTGACGTTTACTAAGGCGAGAGGTTTTGAATTTGATATGTTCCAGAGCTAGGAGCCAAAGGAAAGTGATGGATTCTGGGTGTGAGTTTGCATTAGTGACAGCAGAATTTGGATAAATTCAAGTTTATGGATCGAGAAAGACAAGAAGCCATCCAGAAAAGCATGCAGATAATTATGACTAGAAATAACAAAGGGCAAGCCTAAATAATGGAAAGTAGAGCGGCTGCAGCAGCACAAAATTTGTTTCCGAAAGATCAATGGTTTAACGGTGGACTTTTATTTTTGTTGTTCATTTCACACAGGAAGAAATAAAGCAAATTATTTTATATCTCAGGAACTGGACAAAATATCTCAAGAGGTTGGTGTCTATTATTGTCTTCAAAGAATCTTATTGCTATCATTAATGACCTAACAGAAGGGGACTGTAGGAGTGGGGATGGACCACGGTGGGAGATTATATCTTTACTTGTTGAGTGGTGCTGTTCAGTATTGTGTACACCAGCAGGTGTAGGAAGTGAGTTCCACCCTCTATTGTTACAGGGGTTGTAGGGGGAAGGGTCTCAGCCCATTCCAATGCTTAGTCAGACTGCTGGTTACTATGGGAATGTAAGCAGATAATCAGGTCACCATTTAGGGATCATTATGGGAATGTGCTCTGGCAATACCCTTTGTGGACTCTTGCAAGTTTCAGAGCAAAGGAGAGAGCCGGTATTTTTATTTTGAACGTCCATTGTTCCCATCTTTTAGAAACAGTTCCGTATAGTGTACTTCTGAAGCGATAACCTGACCTTTTCTCCTTTCAGATGCTGGGTGTTATTTATTTCCAGAAATATTTGTCATGTTACAGTATTTTTCCTGTGCATTGGTGCTGAAGACCCACCATTTTACCACAGCACGGATGTTGAATTGCTGCTTTTGAGTGAAACTTTGCACGATTGCTCAATCAAATTTAAGGTCATGCATAATTGAAATCTTTGTATTTTCTCATTCAATAAAGAGTGGAGTTAAGAACTCCTGCGATGTGTGGGGATAGGCAGTGCCAGATTACTAGGCTGAATAGGCAGACAGAAAGGTCAACCCACTCATATGATTGCCAGTTCGGGATGGTATGTCTCTGGAAGTTTCATTGCAAAATGCCTCAACTCCAGTTGTTTCATGTCTTCTCCCCTGCCTCCCAGTCTCACTATTGGTCACCAAATTCGACATTATTATGGTGCTCCGCCTTTCCGTATGAATCAGAAAGCAATCAGAAGAGATTATTTATTTCTTGACTACCAGTCAAACTCACGCACAACACCCTCATCTGAAAATTACATTTTAATTCTTTGACGCACTTGGCAACTTAACCAACGTACGATTAATATCTCATCTGTTGACCTGATGCAAGAATTTTCAGAAGCTTTCATAACATTTTGCAATTTGCCTTCAGGATCTACAGGCTCCGATGCTAATCGGTCCAAACTGTGAGAAATGCGCTCCTTAGAATATTGTTCGTCTCGGCAGTGAGTTCATCTTTGTGTATGGAATTGTTGAAAGAATTAAATGCAGGTTGGAGTGCAGATCCCTTTAGATGATACCACAGTGTGCTGATTTATCTTATTTCTCTTGGAAACTGTGCAGTGGATTACAGAAAACAGACATTCTGAATCAATATAAGTCTGTTCAACATCAAAACTTTCAATAACCATTAAACAAACTATGCACTACACAAAATGAAGTTGTGTAGTGATCCTCTTCTCATTTTCGGAGATGCCTTATTGAAACGAGCATAGTAAAGGGGTGTTAATTCATGCAGGAGATGAGGTGTACTGTAGACAGATGTTGATAGTTTCTCAAAGTGATAAGAGTCACCCCATCCTAAAGCTCTGGGGAAAAGTGGAGGAAATGTCCCATCTCTACATATGATGTAACTAATGGGGAAAAGCTGATGCCAAAGCAGAGGAAAAATAGGCCTCTTTATCAGCCATTCACACTCAAGTGACAGGTGCTTTATAGAAAGTGCTTGTGAAAGGCACAATATAAAGGGAAGCCCTTTCTTTGGGATATGAAGCTCTAATTGCTTTGACTATCTCTTCCAAATTTGTTTTTAATAGTATCTAAGTGTTACAAAAACTAGTGTAAAGCTGCCTTGCCTTTTCCAACATTCTTTTCTTTGTTCCTCTGCAGACCAGTATATAATTCAATCAACCTGTTAATTTTGCAATACCTTGCTTCTGAGGCCATCATATGACATTTTTGCAGTGAAACCCCCTAGAATCTCCTCCATTAACTTTACCACTGATGTCAGGCTCACCGGCCTGAAGTTCCCTTGCTTGTCCTTGCTGCCCAAGATAAGTTGCCACATTTTGTTCCATATGGTGTTCCCAATTCCTTCGGACCTTGCATACTGCAACCTATAGGCTTGTGCATCTTTAATACTCCCGGGAATACACCAGTCATTTACAGAATCATCAGAAGTGAAATGGCTACTATCAAGAACAAAAGTCACTGTTCCTTTCAGCAGGGGTTAGGATCTTTGATGCTGAATGTACATTTTTATCTGTTGCAAGACTAAGAGAGATATTATTGATTTCCTTCTTAGTATCAGATGGCATCTGCATTTGATGGTGAACTGACACATCATTTGCCTACTCTGGGGATTTATGGTGGACTTTGGCACTGCAGAAGCATTATTAGCAATTGGAACCAAATTACAGATGCCCTGAAGCTGAATTTTGCCACTGTTTAAATAAGGAAGAATAAACAAATGTATAAATTGTATAAATCTTTAACAAAACAGTGAAAAGGTTTAGTAAAGATGTATGGGATTACAAAAGAGATAAAAACAGATGTCAAATAAAACATATATTTTATTTATTCCAATATTAAATATTGAAAAAATGAGAATCTGCACATAAAATTGAATTTCCACAGTCCAAAAGGTTGTTTAACATTAATTGTGACCAGTCAATCCGTTAAAAGTTTAGTTAATTGCAAGTACAGCAGCATAACCTTTTGTGTCATGTTTGGGGAATAACTGGTGATTCTGTCCGGCTTTGGAGGCCAGGAAGCGCATAGCATTGTGCTGAAAGTGGCATGTCACTTGGTGAGATACAGTAGAACAAAGCCTATGGGAGAGAAGGGAGGTGAGGCAACAGCTCGTGGATATCTCAAATTAGCTGCATACCTACCGTTTCCAGTCACTCACTGAGCAATTTGCCCTGTTGGGCATGACTATGTTCCTAAAGCAAAATCCTGATCAGTGTTCTGTGTTATTAAAATAATGCCTTTCATACTGTTGCAGAAACCGTAATAGAATTTTCAAATGCAACCTGATCAATAAAAGAGAAGCACTGAGAGCATTCAGTACAATGATGCAGCTTCAGCATTTTGCAGCTGGATGGGGCAGAGACACGATAGAATCAATATTGATCCAACACAAAGCATTAGCCAAGTAGGGGAACCTTTATTAACTGAGCTCTTTAGAGCAGCTCAATTGTAGTTCACGTTACCTTCAAGCTAAATATAAACACTGTACTAAAGATCTGTACAGGTAGATTGTTTAAGAAGGAACTGCAGATGCTGGAAAATCGAAGATACACAAAAATGCTGGAGAAACTCAGCGGGTGCAGCGGCATCTATGGAGTGAAGGAAATATAGGCAACATTTTGGGCGTCTGAAGAAGGGCTTCGGCCTGAAACGTTGCCTATTTCCTTCGCTCCATAGATGCTGCTGCACCCGCTGAGTTTATCCAGCATTTTTGTGTACCTTCTGTACAGGTAGATGTTAGATGAAGGAATTACCTTTGAATAACCGAGACTGTTAAAATATCATTGTCGTTGACCAAATCAGCCAACTGACCCCACTACCTGGCATAACAGAACCCGCATGGGCCACAGATATTGCAGCCACCAGCACCACAAACAGGTGACAAATTATAGAACACAGCATCCCCTGTCCATTGGGGTCTGATTCTGTGGGATTTTTGTTTCTCAGGAAGTCATCGACTGGCCATCGCAAGGTGAAGCTTTACATGTCAAAGTGATCAATGTCGCGCAATTAATCAAGTTAGAGAAAATGTCATCTGAGATAAAACCCTAGTGGCGGAGAAATATAAGCAGTAAATTCTATGCTATCCCTGACCTCCAAAACCAGGTATAGGGATTGCGATTCCATTGTTTGTTTTTTAGTTTAGTTTGGAGATACAGCACTGAAACAGGCCCGTTAGCCCGTCGAGTCAGCACCGACCAGCAATCCACGCACACCAACGCTATCCCACACATACTAGGGACAATTTACAATTACACCAAGCCAATTAACCTACAAGCCTGTACGTCTTTGGAGTGTGGGAGGAAACCAGAGAAAACGGAGAAAACCCATGCCGGTCACGGGGAGAACGTACAAACTCCACTCAGCCAAGCACCCATAGTCAGGATAGAACCTGGGTTTCTGGCGCTGTAAAGGGCTGCCCCACAGTGCCTTATTGCTCTTCATGCAAACCATATCCTGACCATTCATGGTGGAGTTATGTGCAGCCATTCCCAACTCAACCCAATTCGCTGTGTGTATTCGCTGTATGTAGATTAGTTTCACATACTGTGGCTCCACCCACATGCTTATTAACTCTCTCTCTCTCTCTCTCTCTCTCTCTCTCTCTCTCTCTCTCTCTCTCTCTCTCTCTCTCTCTCTCTCTCTCTCTCTCTCTCCCCCCCCCCCCCCCCCACCTCTCCCTCCCTCCCTCTCTCCCCCTGGTAGACTGGTAGTATACATGCTGAAAATAAAGCATCTTGTGTTTCCTCTGCAGAGTTGCTAATAAAAGACTATGGATTCTAATCACTATGTGTGTGTTTGATCACTTCCAACATGGTGTCAGAAATTTCGAACTCTCTCCTCACCTAGTCGGTTTACGTTTATTTTAGTTTGTTATTTTGTTCAGTTTGTGTTTTTACCACAGCTTCAGCACTTCGCAAACCAGAACCTTTCGTGTTTGATGGCGATCTCGCCGAGTGTTGCCGCATCTTTGAAGAAGATTTCACTGTGTATGTGCATGCGGCGTACGCTGCCGCCACTCCAGATGTTCGTGCCTCTATTCTCCTCAACCTGGCTGGCACAGAAGCCGCTCGACGTGCCAGAAGATTTCATTATGAACCAGCACAGTTCAATGCTGAGGGTGTCCAGATTGTTCCAGCTGAATCTATTCAAGACCCTGAGTGCCTGCTTACCAAGTTCCGACAGCTATGTGAGTTGCGCAATAATCTTGTGATAGAGCGCCATACATTTTTTTCTCGAAGCCAAAGGCGCGGTGAACCCGTTGAAGCGTACGTCAGTTCTTTGAGAAACACATCACCAGCAGGTGCGAGTTTGACAATTTGTGTGATAGTCTGATACGGGAAAGACTAGTTCATGGAATGCTCAATGATAAGGTGCGTGATGAACCTTTACATGATACTAAACTCATTCTGGAGACAGCTGAAAACCACTGTCGCATTGCAGAAATGACAGATTCTCACACCAGATCTTTGGAGCAGGGTCCCCATTCTGCCTATGATGTTAATGTTGCTGGCACAGTTTATCAAGCTCAACGCCATTTTTCACAGGTGCCCGCCACATCTGATGTTAAGTTCATTAATAAATGTATGAACTGTGGAGGTTCGCATGTTGCAATTCGTGAACATTGCCCGGCTTATGGAACGCTTTGCCACTTCTGTAAGCGCAGAAATCATTTGTTGTTGTCGTTCATTTGTAAACCGAGTTCAAACGGAGAATTCGGTAAATTTGCTCAACCATGGGAGCTTGGATCCGGAGCCTTCCCAGGTGACTCCAACAGTATGTCCTCGTTGCTGTTCAAACTAACGAGGACATACTGTCTGCTAACGAGAATCTTGATATCAACATACATTCTTTGTCGGATTTGTCTCGTAAACATCAAGATCCCATGGTCACTCTCCTCATTAACGGAGTGAATGTTTTTGTTAAATTAGACACTGGAGCTCGGTGCAACGTTTTATCCTTATCTGAGCTCAATAGGATTCGAGAAAAAGAGACCATCAATCACACGGCTGCAACTCTACTTTCATTTGCAGGTCGTGCATTGCACCCTATCGGTCAAGTTGAGCCACGATGCTGTCTTGATTCACGTGTCCACAGCCTGAGCTTCTTTATTGTCTGAGAAAATGTGCCTTCTCTGCTGGGCAATGACGCTTGAACGACCTGGGTCTGTTCACCTTCAGTGCATCTGTCTATCAACTGACTGCAACATGTGGCTTCACTCAACAAATCCTGACACAATACGAAAGTCTGTTAGACGACAAGCTGGGCAGGCTACCATAGATTCCCCATGCTATGCGGGACCATGTACAAGGTGAACTCGACAGAATGGTGACTATGAGTGTGATTGCCCCTGTCGCTGAGCCCTCGGATTGGGTCTCGACCATGGTCGTAGCAATGAAAAAGAATAAGGATGAAATACAGATTTGCATCAATCCTAAAGACTTAATCACAGCCATTAAGCGACGACACTATCCCTTGCGCACAGTGGAAGAGATTATAGTGCAGCTGGGCGAAGCAACTGTATTTACAGTACTAGATGCCAAGAGTTCATTCTGGCAGATTACTCTGGATCACAACTCCAAGTTAACTACCTTCAGCACACCCTTTGGACGGTAAAAAATGATTCGTATGCCATTTGGCATAAGCTCTGCTAGGGAAGTATTTCAACATGCTATGGAACAATTGTTTGCAGGCTACCCATGCTTCATCATATTGAAGCATGGGTATTGCGTACAGTTTTGGTCTCCTAATCTGAGGAAAGACATTCTTGCCATAGAGGGAGTACAGAGAAGGTTCACCAGACTGATTCCTGGGATGGCACGACTTCCATATGAAGAAAGACTGGATAGACTCGGCTTGTACTCGCTTGAATTTAGGAGATTGAGGGGGGATCTTACAAAATTCTTAAGGGGTTGGACAGGCTAGATTCAGGAAGATTGTTCCCAATGCTGGGAAACTCCAGAACAAGGGGTCACAGTTTAAGGATAAGGGGGAAGTCTTTTAGGACCGAGATGAGAAGATCATTTTTCACACAGAGAGTGGTGAGTCTGTGGAATTCTCTGCCACAGAAGGTAGTTGAGGCCAGTTCATTGGCTATATTTAAGAGGGAGTTAGATGTGGCCCTTGTGGCTAAAGGGATCAGGGTGTTTGGAGAGAAGGCAGGTACAGGATACTGAGTTGGATGATCAGCCATGATCATATTGAATGGCGGTGCAGGCTCGAAGGGCCGAAGGGCCTACTCCTGCACCTATTTTCTAAGATTCTATGATGATATCCTTGTTGCTGGACAAACTATTCAAGAACACGACGCAAATTTAAAAAAGGTTCTGGACCGTGCAAAAGATTGAAAAGGAACTGCTAGCGGTCGTTTTCGCATGCAAGAGGTTTAATAAGTTCATAAGTTTCATAAGGTTCATTTATTGTCACATACACCAATTGGTGTAATGAAATTTCACTGGCCAGGTCATTCATACAATTTAAAAAAGCAACAGACTCAAAAAACACATTTTAACATAAACATCCATCACAGTGACTCCTACACATTCCTCACTGGGATGGAAGGCGAAAAAAAGTTCAAAGTCCTTCCCTTTTTGTTCTACCTTGGTCGGGGGCCTCGATAATGACTTTATCTTCGGAAACACGGTCACGATTGAAACTGCCCACCAACCCCATATCAGCATCTTGAACAAACCAATACACGCCTCTCAAGGACGCCTTCAACTGATGTTGCTATAGCTTCAGAAGTATGACATTGTTCTGACCTACAAACGTGGCAAGGACATGCACCTGGCTGACACCCTCTTGCGTGCTACTCGAAAGACCTGCGAGGGTCCACCCTCACCAGATGACGGTCTTGTGGTAATGACTGTTTCCTTTATTCCCTCGTCCTGCTTGGAGGACCTGGTAACCCACACTGCTGCTGACGATACCTTACATTCGCTTGCCTCCATCGTTAAGCGCGGTTGGCGTGACAAACAACAATACAATCTACCACTTCCAGTTCGGCCCTTCTTTACCGTCCGTGATGAACTGGTACTACAAGATGGCATTATTGTAAAAGGCCACAAGGCTGTAGTTCCTGCCTCTCTACACAGAAAGTATTTTGACACTGTCCATGCGGGACTCCCAGGCGCTGAAGCCTGGCATGACCGTTTACACTCACGAGAAAGCGAAATCCTGTGCAGTGTGCAACAGTTTGGCACCACATCAACAAAAGCAACCACTTCTCTCACACCCGGTTCTTGCCCTTCCGTGGTCCACAGTAGCAAATGACATATTTGAGTGGCATGGCAAACAATACCTGATTCTTGTCGACTCGTATTCTGGTTGGTTTGACATCGATCCTCTTCGTAGCCCCACTTCTCACGAGGTAGTTCAAAAGCTGGCTCGCCATTTCTCAGACCAAGGAGCTCCATGTCAACTACTATCTGATAATGGCAGTCAATTTACCAGCCAGTACTTCAAAGACTTTGCTGCATGCTGAGGTTTTCGTCACATCACTAGCAGCCCTGAATACCTTCAGTCGAATGGGCTGGCTGAACATGCCGTCAGGAGTGCCTAACAATTAATGGAACGATCCCACAGAGCAAAATCAGATGTGTACCTGGATCTGCTTCACCTGTGCAACATCTCCCGCAACCCTATCTGGGGTTCACCCGCTCAGCGTCTAATGTCAAGGCACACCCGAGCCATATTGCCTGTGGCGAATCAGGCACTAGTTCCTTTTTTTTGTTTTGTTTTGTAAAATATTTTTATTAGAAGTAAATACATATTAAGAAGGAATAACATAAAATCAAAAAAGAAGAAACATATTATTCATCACATACATTCTTAATATTTTTAAAGTTTAGAAACATAGAAACATAGAAATTAGGTGCAGGAGTAGGCCATTCAGCCCTTCGAGCCTGCACCGCCATTCAATATGATCATGGCTGATCATCCAACTCAGTATCCCGTACCTGCCTTCTCTCCATACCCTCTGATCCCCTTAGCCACAAGGGCCACATCCAACTCACTCTTAAATATAGCCAATGAACTGGCCTCAACTACCCTCTGTGGCAGAGATTTACAGTAGTTTACAGTAGTTCTTATTTATACTTTATACTTTTTTACAGTAGTTCTTATTTATACTTCTATACTTTTTATTATTTTATAACAGAAAGAAAATAGTAAAGAGAAATAATAAAAAGAAATAAAATAGAAGTAGAAAATCGATAAAATGAGTGAAGTATAAAGCAAGATATTCTTCATTGGAGATATATCCGTGGTCTATTGTATATAGTTCTTCATCTATTCCTTAATTCAGGCTTCAGTCAGGCCCTCGAACCGGACCTCCTTGACCCTTTAAGTATTCAATAAATGGAGACCATATTCCTCTGAATTGATCTAGCTTGTCCAAAAGGACAAGTCTTAGTCTTTCCAGATGAAGTGTCTCCGACATTTTTGTAATCCACATTTTGATTGTGGGGGATGTAGGACCTTTCCAAAATCTTAGTATTAGTTTTTTACCAATTATTAAACTATAACCAATAAAAATTATTTGCTGTGTTGTTAGTAGATGATCCGTTTCTATTATTCCTAATATGATTAACTTTGAGTCTGGAGTCAGATTTGCATTAACTACCTTCGAGATTATGTTAAAAATTTCCATCCAAAAATTAATAATTTTTATACATTTTGAGAATGAATGCGTTAGATTAGCTTCTAAATGCTGACATTTATCACATTTAGCAGAAACATTTGAAAAAATTCTGTTTAATTTGGATTTCGAAAAGTGTAATCTATGTAAAACTTTAAATTGTATCAAGGAGTGTCTGGCATTTAATGATCAGTGGTGTATATGTTGCAAACTTTCATTCCATACTTCTACACTAATTGTTTGTCCTAATTCGTTTTCCCATGCTTGCCTATATATTTCCGACTTTGGTAAATCATTTTCCAGTAAAATATTATAAATATATGATATTAATTTTTCTGTATTCGGATATTTATTTAGACATTCATCTAAAATTTCTGTCTTTCTATTTCTAAAATCCTGTGTGTTTGATTTAACATAGTCTCTAATTTGTAAATATCTAAAGTACTCTTTTGAGTGTAATCCATAATTTTGTTGTAATTCCTGAAATGAAAGGAATAAACTTTCCCTGTAGAGATCACCCATCTTATTTATTCCATAGTTCTTCCATTTAAAAAAACCTTTATCCATCATTGAAGGTTTAAAAGTAATGTTATTTACAATGGGAAGAGCCAGTGGTATACTTTCTAATTTTAATGTTTTCTTTAATTGTTTCCAAATACGTATGCCACTTTCTATTATTGGATTTCCTCTATAACTTTTTTAATGTATTTTAGTATTAGCAAATAAAATCGAGCTAATTTCAAAAGGTGAACAATCTTCCTTTTCCATTTTTAACCAGTTTGGTTGTTTATCTACTTCTTCCAACCAAAAGTTCATATTTTTAATATTAACAGCCCAGTAATAATACATAAAATTAGGCAATGCAAAACCTCCATTCATTTTTGATTTACATAGATGTTTTTTTATTTATTCTATGGCTCTTATAATCCCAAATAAAGTTGGTAACTATAGAGTCCACTTTCTTAAAAAAATCTTTAGGAAGATATATCGGGATCAGTTGAAACAGGTATAATAATTGCGGAAGAAAAATCATTTTATCGCATTAATTCTACCTAGCATTGAAATAGGTAATGTTTTCCAATATAGGATATTCTTAAGTCGTTTATTCAATAGGGGTGGGAAATTAGATTTAAATAAAGAATCATATCTTTTTGTTACATGAATTCCAAGATATTTGATTTTTTCATTTGCTATCTTAAAAGGATATTGTTGTAATATATGTGAGTTATTTCTCATTATTGGCATAAGTTCACTTTTATTCCAATTAATTCTATATCCTGAAATCAATCCAAATTGAGTTATTAAATCTAATAAGTTAGGAATACTAATTTCCGGCTTTGTAATATAAAGTAATACATCATCTGCGTATAAAGAGATTTTATTTTCAGTTTCTTTGGTTTCATACCCGTATATTTCAGGATGTAATCTGACGCGCTGTGCTAATGGTTCAATTGCCATTGCGAACAGTAGTGGAGATAGAGGACAACCTTGTCTACAGCCACGGAATAAATTCAATTTAGTTGTTAACATTTGATTTATTAATATTCCAGCTGTTGACTTGGTATATAGAAGCTTAACCCATGTTATAAACTTCTCTCCCAACTGAAAAGTTTCCATAACCGAAAATCAGGCACTAGTTCCGCAAGTGGTCCCACCATCAGAGGTCCAGTCCAGACTACAACAAAAGCGCAACATTCAGAAAGGATGGTGTGACAAAATGAGCAGACCGCTTCCACCACCAGCCAAGGGGCAAGTGGTGCGTCTGCAAATCGACAAAGGTCACGACCGCATCGGCATAATTTCTGGAACTCCATCTGAGCCACATTCATATTTGATCAATGCCGATGGCGGCACCTACAGACGTAATAGGCATCATATCCTGCCTGTGAATGAGCCAGCACTACCTCCGTACTATCCTGTCCGTACAAGCGTACTTCCATCCCCATCCAGCGGCATCGGCCCAACTGCACCAGCACAACAACTGTTTCTGATACGGTTACTTTGCCGATGGCTACGCCACCACCACCTGTGCTAAAGTCTCCTGTTTCATCCCCGGGAATGCCGTTTCAATCTCCGACACCACCGCTTGTGTCCCCGGTGATGGATGGACTATACTGTACGCGTGCTGGTCATGTTTGTAAGCCCACCGTAAAGTACCCAGGCTGTGTTTGAACTTCCTTCAGTTTATTGCCATATACTATGTGTGCTTTATATATTCAGCAGTGTATATTTGTATTTAATTCTTGGTAGTATTCAGTAGTTTTGCATTTGCATTTAATTTTTTAAGAGGGAGGATGTAGATTAGTGCCATTCATACTCTCTCTCTCTCTCTCTCTCTCTCTCTCTTTCTCTCTCTCTCTCTCTCTCTCTCTCTCCCTCTCTACTGGTGGTATGCATGCTGAAAAAAAAGCACCTTGTGTTTCCTCTGCAGAGTTGCTAATAAAAGACTATGGATTCTAATCACTATGTGTGAGTTTGATCACTTCCAACTCTGTTCGCTTCAATAGGTGGGCAAATTCATGGACAGAGCCAGTCTGAGATAAAGGGCCACGAACTGTGTCCGTGGTAGGTCCTGGCAGACATAAAGCAGGAAGATGTTCAAGAGTGCCTTATCCCGGGAAGGAATGGATCAGCACTGGAGGGCACGGTGCAGAGGCAGTGACCTATCATTGGTCAGGCAGCAGGAGCAGATTTCCCAGGCAGTCCGTCCCAGGTGTCAAGCCCTGAAGATAAGACTCATTGATGCAAGAACTTTAACGGCTTCACACTCAAGAGTAAACATTATCAAAAGCACACCTTACGAAGAGCATCCTCAACATGAGACACAGCTCACGCACCTCACTTCTTTCATCCATCTTCCAGCGATGCATATCGTCAGGTAGCTAAAATTCATTGGCTTCACTGCATCCTCACATGCCATTATGTTATAGCTAAATAGAGAAAACAGGCCCTTCAGCCCTGCCCATACCAACCCAGTAGCCTAACTCAGCCAGACCCACTTGCCTGCAACTGACCCATATCCCTTCAAACCTTCCCTATCCATATATTGGGCCAAATGTTATTCAAATGTTGTACTTGTTCATGCCTCAACCACTTCCACATACACTCCATGAATATATCCATGAATGCATACTCCGTGAATGTGCTGACCTCCTTGTGAAAAAGAGCCCATTAGGACATTATACATCTTTTCTCTCTCACCCTAAACCCAGGTCTGCTAGTTTGAGACTCCCACAGCACGAGGAGTAGTAGTACTGACTTATTGCCTCATCTATCATGAATTTACAAACGTCTATAAAGCCATCCCTCCAACACTTACAAAGCAGGGAAAAAGTCCTGGCCTATTGAGTCTTTCTTTATAACTCAAATCCCCCATACCGTGTACATTTTTAACACCATTGTAAATTTATTTTGCACCTTTTCCAGTTTAATGACATCCTTCCTACAACAGGGAGACCAGAACTGTACGCAGTACCCCAAATGTGGCTACACATGGGCACAGTCTGGTTCATTACCGAAGCTTTGATGATCTTGTTCAGGCTTCTCCCTACTCGGCAGTTCATCACTCGCTTGCTGCTACTGCTACCCACAAGGGCTGAGCCTACACGACTGACTGGTTGTGGATCGCCATCGGTCTAGTGATGTGGCCGCAAACTGTCCAGAGAGCAAAATCATTATATGTCCCTCAATATAAGTCCCACTATATTTGGTGCTTGAGTTTGTACTGCGGACAAGGGTCAGGTGTATATGAGATAGTGCTTCACCCCTAGTAGTCACACAATAATCCAAACAGTGGTGTTATGATAGTAGGCACAGCTTACCGGTGTATGATGAGGGTAGATGAGTCCTCAGAACTTTCCACATCTGGTTGCAGAAACATTGATTATTACTGAAGTGTTGCAATGTATTCCTATGTTGTGTAGACAAGCCAACTAGATAAGGTCATTGTAACCTGTCAACCCTTCCTCGATAGGAAGCCTCCCTGTCTGCAGTGCCCCACACACTGCTGACAGCTACTCTCAAGCCAAGCAGAAGGGGAAAAATTTGCCTCCCCTTGTGTAGAAAGCCCCTGAAGACAGGTGTGGATTGTTTCCTTTGACACAATGGAGCAGTCACTGGCACAGGTCAGGAATCACCCTGCAGTGAACAGGTTGAGGACCACCAGCCGCATTACTGCCACAGTCCCTGCCTGGGCCATGCAGCAGGAGCTTCACACTCCATCACTGTCCCTCTAGCAAGTGCAGTCTCTGCAGGCATTCTGCCTCATTCCTGTGTTCCCTTTTCCAATAGGATCCCAAAGTTGGCAGCAGAACAGTGGGATGGCTGATCACATTTGTTTCTGCCACTGCTGTTATTGCTCCCTACTTGCCCAGTGACTTGCAAGAATAGTAGGATTCAATGATCATCTCCTGGCATTAAGTGCCATTGGTTAGTTTTAGCCACTGGGTGCCACAATGAGTCAATTGTTTACAACCTTTACTAATGATTCAAGCAATGTGTCTGGCAGTACTGTAGCCAAATTCACTGACGACATGAAGGTTGATGGGAAAGCAAGAGAGACATTAGAAACTGCAGACATTTGAATCTTGAACATAAACCAAAGTGCTGGAGGAACTGAACATGTTTTGGGTCTGCCTGTCTGTCTATTTCTCTCCACAGATGCTACCTGACTTGCTGAGTTCCTTCAGCATTTTGTTTTTTTGCTCTGGATGGGAAAGTACCTAATTTCTGAGGAGATGCAAAGAGTACTGAGCTTCATCTCCTCAACTTTTGCCTCTGGTCAGAGCCTTTCTTCACCCTCTCTGCTTCCACTAACAGGTTGAACTGCTCTCTCTCATGTCAGAAATCCGGACTAACAATCATCAGCGCAGCCATTCCTGGCATCACATTAAGTAGTTGGTGTTAAAACCCATGGTAAACTCAGCTGGAGCTGCACTACCCTCTGTGGAGCCTATAGAGCTGTAACAAATCACAGTGATGAATGACTAATGATGAATGACGGGTGAACAAAATGGCTGAGTGGAAGAGTGTTGTAAGTTGGTGGCTGATGCTCGGCACACTCAATAAGCCTCTTCATGTACTATATATGTCTATAAATGCTAATAAACCTGTGGGGTTCCCTCCAACAAGAGCAGGTAGTGAAATTACTGTTTTTTTTCTGCTGCTCAATGCAAATTGTATGTTAGTTACATTATCGTTTTCCAGTTTGGCAGGACTGGGGTTAACCTAATGTTCCCCAAGGATTTACACCACCTTCAGTGCTGTCCAATTTTCTGGCAAGCATGAATGACTCTAATAATAGCCTCTTACAATTTGCTGTTCAAACTGGAAATAAATTCTGCAGCCTTTTTTGATTGATTAATCTGATAGGGTGCCTTCGAATTTCGTGGGTGCCCAGACAAATTCAAATGACCATAATCAATGATTAGAACTTTAAGTTACACACCAGGTTTTCACATGGATTTGGCCTTGTGCCCTTTAACACCAGTTTCACCTTTTCAGCAGAGGAACCCCTATCTGCTTCCACTGACTACCTTGGGAGTCTTCTCCATTGAAGAGCCACTTGCTCACTGGAATATTTTTTTCCACTGCAATTTCAGGCACAGCCATTTCCTCTGGTGAGATTAAATAATTTGTCATTATCTACATTGGCTGGGTGCATAAATAGTTCAAGATGCAACGGTTAAGAGCTTCAGTTTGTAAATGTTATATATGACATTATTTGGTCAGAGGAGCCACTCAATGCATTGTTTTCTTGACATGGTGATGTTAATTAACCAAGACAACATACAGGAAATAGGCCTTTGCGAATTACCGAGCAGAGGAGGGGGATATTGCACATCTTCTGAGATTCGCAAACACTGAGTAGACAGACCCAGGCATATTGGCATAGAAATGAATTTGTTCATGAAAGAAATGTTCAACTGATGAAGATCATCAGTCTGAGATGGTGCTGTGGCTGTTGAGTTTGGTGAGAGGACATGCTTTTTGGAGTGACCATTCTTGCAAATCCTTGTTGGAGCACGTTAACTTCAAAAGTTCAGGAGAGTTCCACCAACCTAAAGATACAGGAATGAGAGCAGGAGTCAGTCATTTACCCACCACCCTGCTCCTTCGGCTGACCAAATCTTGGCCTCCGCTCTATCTTCCTACCAATTCATATAATTCTTGGTTTTCTGACAGATGGAAATATCTGTCTACCTTGCATGTATCTGCATGCATCTGCATGTGTGTTGTGTGCAGGTTGTATGTATATGTGCTTGTGTGTGTGTATTCATGTTCATAGTGTACGTTGTATGTATGGGTATGTTCATTGTGTATGTGTGTGAAAATGTACGTTTGCCTGCAATTGAGCCTGGTCTCCAGTCATTCGGGACCTCCTTGCCACTGGACCAAGACCCCATTCTGTACAGCCTCTGTGGTATCCAGTGCAACAGCCACCAATTGTTAAAAGAATTCACACTCCAATATCAACCACCCCTCAAAGCTGGTGTGAAGGCAAATCCTGCTCATAATGAGAGGAGTTCAATATAGGAGCAAAGAGGTCCTTCTGCAGTTGTACAGTGCCCTAGTGAGACCACACCTGGAGTATTGTGTGCAGTTTTCATCTCCTAATTTGAGGAAGGACATTCTTGCTATTGGTGGAATGCAGTGTAGGTTCACGAGCTTGGTGGGACTGTCATATGATGAAAAAATGGAGCAACTGGGCTTGTAGTCACTGAAATCTAGAAGGATGAGAGGGGATCTTGTAGAAAAATATAAAGTTTTTAAGGGATTGGACACGCTAGGTGCAGGAAACATGTTCCCAATGTTGGGGGAGTCGAGAACTAGGGGCCATAGTTTAAGAATGAGAGGTAGGCCATTTAGAGTTGAGATGAGGAAAAATGTTTTCGTCCAAAGAGTGGTGAATTTGTGGAATTCTCTGCCTCAGGAGGCAGTGGAGGCTGATTCACTGGATGGATTCAAAAGAGAGTTAGATAGAGCTCTTAGGGCTAGTGGCATCAAGGGATATGGGAAGAAGGCAGGAACAGTGTACTGATTGTTGATGATCAGCCACGAAACACATTGAATGGCGGTGCTGGCTTGAAGGGCCGGATGGCCTACTCCTGCACCTATTGTCTATATATATGTATCTACCCCAAGGGACTACACAAGAGAGAGAAGGAACACCTGAAAAGAGATAATGGAAATAGAGTCAGAGAATGATTAAGGAAGAAACTCCAGAGCATAAAGCCTTGGGTTTGTTCCTGTGGGAGAGTGATTCAAATCAAGTTGAACAAGGCTCCGAGGTTCAGAGGGTTGACCAGCTGAAGGAGACCACCTAAATTAAGAAGGGTAGTGACATGGGTGGGTTAGAAAACAAGGATGAGAATATTAAACTCAAGGCATGGCAATGGGTACATAGAAATAGCACGCTCTTTGGCAATAATCAGGAGGTTAATGTGGAATAACAGATACCTAAGATGAGTGGCTGACTGAAATTTAATTGAGGAGTTCTGATGGTTTATATATAGAGCAAAGGATAGAACAAAGGATACAGGAGCAGGGAGGTTCTACTTCAGTTGTACAGGGTCTTGGTGAGACCACACCTGGAGTATTGCGTGCAGTTTTGGTCTCCAAATCTGAGGAAGGACATTATTGCCATAGAGGGAGTGCAGAGAAGGTTCACCAGACTGATTCCTGGGATGTCAGGACTGTCTTATGAAGAAAGACTGGATAGACTCGGTTTATACTCTCTGGAATTTAGGAGATTAAGAGGGGATCTTATAGAAACTTACAAAATTCTTAAGGGGTTGGACAGGCTAGATGCAGGAAGATTGTTCCCGATGTTGGGGAAGTCCAGGACAAGGGGTCACAGCTTAAGGATAAGGGGGAAATCCTTTAAGACCGAGATGAGAAAGACTTTTTTCACACAGAGAGTGGTGAGTCTCTGGAACTCTCTGCCACAGAGGGTAGTTGAGGCCAGTTCATTGGCTATATTTAAGAGTGAGTTGGATGTGGCCCTTGTGGCTAAGGGGATCAGAGGGTATGGAGAGAAGGCAGGTACGGGATACTGAGTTGGATGATCAGCCATGATCATATTGAATGGCGGTGCAGGCTCGAAGGGCTGAATGGCCTACTCCTGCACCTAATTTCTATGTTTCTATGTTTCTAGTTGGGAGTGATTACAGACTATAATCTAATTAAGGGATTTGGTGATGATAGACAGCTAGGAATCATTAGACGGATGGTAATGGAGCCATTTGAAGGTGCTAAATGGCTGGATTAATGGAGGATGCGGCTGGAGGGCCTGAGGTAAGAAGAACAAGGGTGTAAGTCATGGCCAGAGAACAGTTGTGTGTGGAGAGACAGCCAAGCTGATGGAGTGTGCAATGTTTTCGTGTTATCTCTGAATAAATGGCAAGAGCATGGGGCCAGATACTGAGAAAGCAAATGTATTTGATTTAAATTATTGTTTAATTATGGAAAGCATTATTTTTGGAAGGGGATGGAGATGAGTGTGTTTGCGCCAGGCCTTGCATTAATCATTTGAAGAAGACCCACTTAATCAGCCAGAGACTAACCACACAGGGGATTCACTGTTTTACTGCAGTTGAGATACGAAGCGATAATTCATCGATTGGAAGCGAGCAAGAATTTATGTTTCTTATTCATCATACTTAAATTAGATAGTTAACCAGTGCAATATTTGATGCCTTTTTGATCTCTCTCTTTTAAACCCCTCTTCATTGTCATCAAGATATTCGGTGAAGCACCAAAAGCCCCGTCATGTTTCCTTGAATCTCTGTGCAAAACTGGTTCATCTTGCTCCTACTTGCAGCTGGAGAATGCAAACCTCATTTTGCTCATTCGTATATACTTACATACTGTTAAAAAAAAAACCATGTTCATCACAATGGAAGATGCCAGTGTGGGGAAGGAACATTGTTCTTGAGTCAGCATTGCCGGACTACTGCAATCCCCTAAAGCAGCGTACATCTCCCTTGGCTTGTAGTTGCAGCTTCAGCAAGAACACATGCACGATGAACTGAAAATTGACTGCAATTCCTTTCCCAAAGTCACTACCGAACCTTTTGTACAGGTCTAAAGCTGGGAAGGAAATCCTGGAGAATTTGTTCATGCAGACACAAGTATCCCTTCTGGATCGCTGCCCTGTGACAGATTACGAAAGTTGCAGATTATCACAAAGTCGTTCCATTGCGGTGAGTCTGTCCTCAATAGGGCTTTGCAGGTGTGAACAATAGGAAAAGATTTGTGAACTGCTTTTAGACTGCTGCACAACTCAAACCTTTCCACGTCAAAGCATCCTTATTGCGCCAATATTTAAACAACAAGCATTCCTACATTGGACAAACAGAATGGAGATGGTGCAATCAAAGTAAGTGGAAGGGCATGTTAACTCTAAGAATACCGTGATTCTGCGACAGGATATAGATAAACTGAGTGAGTGGATGTAGGTGACAAACGTTTTATGTGGGAAGTGTGATGTCATGCACTTCATTATGGGAAATCAAAAGGAAAATTATTATCTAAGTGGAAAGAGACTGTAAACGCATGGTTCAAAGGGATCTAAGTTTTCTAGTGCATGAATCACAGAAAGTAAGCAGACATGTCCAACTAATTGTTAGGAAGACAAATTGTATTTTGGCCTTCATTGCAAAGGGATTAAAATAAGGAATGTTTTGATGCAATTGTACTGGATGTTGGTGAGGCCACACCTGGAAGAATGTCATTGTTCTATCTGAGACATATGACAATAAAACACTCTTGAGTCTCTTGACTCTCTTGACTCTTGAATACCGTCCACACTATTGGTCCACTTACTGATTTATAAAAAACGTAACATTGGACAGGGTGCAAAGGCTTACAATAGACAATAGACAATAGGTGCAGGAGTAGGCCATGAGCCCTTTGAGCCAGCACCGCCATTCACTGTGATCATGGCTGATCATCCACAATCAGTACCCGTTCCTGCCTTCTCCCCATATCCCTTGATTCCGCTATCTCTAAGAGCTCTATCTCACTCTCTCTTGAAAGCATCCAGAGAATTGACCTCCGCTGCCTTCTGAGGCAGAGAATTCCACAGATTCACAACTCTGGGTGAAAATGTTTTTCCTCATCTCCGTTCTAAATGGCCTATCCCTTATTCCTAAACTGCAGCTCCTGGACTCCCCCAACATCAGGAATATGTTTCCTGCTTCTAGCATGTCCAATCCCTTAATAATCTTATATATTTCACTGATACCCTCTCATCTTTCTAAATTCCAGTGTATACAAGCCCAGTCGCTCCATTCTTTCAACATATGACAGTCCCGCCACCCCTGGAATTAACCTGGTGAACCTACGCTGCACTCAAATGTCCTTCCTCAAATTTGGAGACCAAAACTGCACACAGTATTACAGTTGTGGTCTCACTAGGGCCCTGTTCTATTTGCTAGACCTCTTTGCTCCTACACTCAACTCCTCTTGTTATGAAGGCTAACATGCCAATAGCTTTCTTCACTGCCTGCTGTATCTGCATGCTTACTTTCAGTGACTGATGAACAAGGACACCCAGATCTCGATCCCTTTTCCTAACTTGACACCATTCAGATAATAATCTGCCTTCCTGTTTTTGCCACCAAATTGGTTAAGCTCACATTTATCCACATTCAGTTATTTCATGTCACATCCTAGATTGGATTGTTCGCAGTGTTTGTATTTATATATTTTTTACTAAAGGCTTTTGGTCTAGCAAGCTACTCTGAACCTTGACTAATTTCCCAGAATGAGTTCAGATTGAGTCAGAAGAAAGCTTCACAACCTACGGCTGCAACCTCTGATGGAAACCACAATTACATCAACACTTCCATGTAGTATATATTATATTGGCTTAGTCAGCAATCTTTGGCCATGGAGGTGGCACCTGTGGATCGTTGCTCCTAGAAAGCACCTGACTCCTCTTGTGTTCGTCATATTCAGATCCTCCAACTCCTCGACGACTCGTTGGGCTGGAAATGCATGGAATTTGCAAACTGCCAACAGGAAGAAATGTACTATAAATGATTGGAAAGCGAAGAGGAAGGGGTATTGGCCCTCAAAGCCATTAACTTGACGATGTCCCAAAGTCCCTTGTGATAAATGAAATCCTTGTAAAGTTTTAGATTAGATTAGATTCCTTTATTGTCATTCAGACCTTTCGGTCCGAACAAAATTTTGTTACCTTGCAGTCATAACATATAATAAAGCCACAGTGAGCACCAGGCACTCCTCACTGTGGTGGAAGCAAAAATCTTAAAGTCTTTGTCTTCTTCCCTACTTGTTTCCCCTCTGCGCTGAGGCGATCCAGGCCTCCGATGTTATCGTCCACTAGGCCCGTGGCCAAGCCTCCGAAGCCGGGCTGCCGCTACCGCCGTCACCGGAATGCTGGAACACCGCCACAGCTCTGAATCAGGGTCCACCGCTGGAACGCAGGAGCGCCGGAGCTCTAAAGCCGTGCCGCCGCTGGAGCACCAGAGCTCTGAAGCCGGGCCGCCACTGGAGCACCGCTGGAGCGCCGGAGCTCTGAAGCCGGGCCGCCGCTGGAACACCGCTGGAGCGCCGGAGCTCTGAAGCCAGGCCGCCGCTGGAGCACCGCTGGAACAACTGCTGGAGCACCGGAGCTCTGAAGCCGGGCCGCTAGCGCCGCTGGAACACTGGAGCTGTGAACGCTCGCCACAGCTCCGAGGCCGCCAGCTCCGCCATCAAGGCTCAGCACAGACGGTGACGGTGACGGGGGACACGACAAGAAAAGGTCGCATCCCCCCGAAGGGAGAGACTAAAACCTTGTTTCTCCCACCTTCCCCACAAACACAACCTAATAAACCAAAATTCTAACTAAAACAGACACAAAAAGACAAAAAAAAGGAAAAAAAACAGACGGACTGCAGGTGAGCCGCAGCTGCCACGCAGCGCCGTCACTTCCGCCACTAAAAGTGTGGCCTTGCAGTAGATTTCAGTGATAGATGGGATCAGTGGTCTGGACTTGATCCTGGATTTGATAGAAATCCTATCCAGTAAGTTCAACAAAGTTTGATGTAAAAACAAGGAACTGCCGATGCCGGTTTACAAAAATAAAGACAAAATGCTGGAGTCGCTCAGCGGGTTAGATAGCAATCTTGGAGAACATGAATAGGTGACGCTTCTTAAGACAAGATTTTAAGACAAGATCAGAACCCTTCCGAGGACAAGGTTTAATTCTGTGCCTGATCTGTTGAATTACTGTCCCCAGTTTTAAGTTTCACCCAACTGAAACACATGGAAGTGATTGCAATTAAAATGATTTTCTATTCATTCTTGGTGATGGAACCGCAAGTTTGGAAGTTACATGGAGTCCTTCACATCTTCAGAACATCCTGCAGTGTTTTAGGGTCACTGAAGTACCCCAGAACAATAGTCAGTGCCATAACGAAGCCAACCAATGTGCCTACATCATCGATATTTTTCAATGAGCTGAACTTTGCTACAGCGAGTAAAATTTCAATGTGGCATAAAACTAAGAATTGTAGAAATTTGTGGAAAAGCAACTGACTAAGGCGAAGGCATGGGCAGACACATACTAGATAGAGACAGGATGCTGGAGTAACTGAGCCGGTCAGCTGGAGAATATGGATCGGTGACGTTTCGGATTGGGACCCTTCTTCAGACTGATTGGGGGGGGGGGGGGGGGGGGACAACTGAAAGCAGAAAATAAATCTGGACAGATCAGGGCCGGCAACAGCGACCTCAGGCAGGGAGATTCCCTGATAGGCCAGCTGTTAGCTGGAGACAAGTGTGAGCCCAGCAGAGATACAGAGCTGGAACTGGTTAACAGATTTTTAATGGGGGAAGGGGTTGGAGCACGGGGAGAGGGATGGGAGGTATGAGGGCAATGTTTTTGTAGAAATGAACTACAACTGGAGAATTCTGCATTCATACAGCTGGGTTGTAAGCTACCCAAGCAAAAATATGAGGTGTTGTTCCTCCAATTTGCGTGTGGCCACAAACTGGCAATGCAGGGGGCCCAGAACAGAAAGGTCAGTCTAGGAATGGGAAGAGGAGTTAAAGTGGTTAGCAATCGGGGAGATCCATTAGGCACTGGCGGACCAATCATAAGTGAATCTGTCGCCGAATGTATGCTTTGTCTTGTATGTTCAGAGCCCACATCGGATGCAATAGATGAGGTTACAGGAGGTGCATGTGAACCTCTGCTTCATCTGGAAGGTCGGTTGGGGTCCCTGGATAGAGTCGAGGGATGAGATACATACAAGACATGTATAACCTATCTGTGGACTCTACTTAATTTGGGAGGATTTTAAAGGGTCATATGCAACAGACAGATTTCGAAGATAGACACAAAATGTTGAAGTAACTCTGTGGTCAGGCAGCATCCAACATGGAAAGAGGAGGTTTTGGGTCAGAACCCTTCTTCAGACAGATTTAAAAGTTCATATAAACCTGTTAGAGTGGCTTTGGTGGAAGATATTCGGATAGAGTAACAACTGAGATACTGTTTCCACTGGACAGACAGCTAAAACCACAGGTTATGCTAATTAGGAGAGGTTAGATGAAAATACTTTTATGTTAATATTCTTATAAGATGCATGAAAGACTAGTGGGAAGAGATTCAAATTTCAAAGGGCGATTGGAAATTATAGGAATTTAAATAAAAACACAGGTTTGTGGTGTAGATCTGGGGAATTGGATAAATTGACTGGATGTTTGGGAAACCAGCACAGGCTCTACATTGTATGATTCTACAATCCTTATCTATTTAATTCATAGAAACTACACAATCAGAGGCAACCCAAGTTGACACAATCCTGACTCTCAAAGATAATCCAATAAATCTCCAGGATATTAATCTAGTTTTACAACCAACACTGTTCAACCCTAGCCAGTCATATTCCCACGAGTCGTTCATCATTCCAGCCACACAGGGAATTTCGTGCTTTGGTAGAGAATTGATCTATGCTTTTTCTTATCAATTCAGATCCAATCCTTATTCAGACAGTCATTCAGCTCTTTTATGAAGAAGTTTGACACAGCAGTAATTGCTTCTTCAGATAGTTGGTTCCGCAATTTCACCCCTGTGAGAAAAGAGCATGAACTATTTACTAGAAAACTTCAAGATAATGTAGTACAGACAGATTTGTTGTCCAGGTACAAAACTATTTGCAGTGCATAATCTGAATCTCTCACTTGCACTGCTAGAATCTATCAAACTAAACAGCCCGAAAAGTGGACCGAAAATGCATATATAAAGTAACCAGTTCAAACCTAGTAATGAATGTTTTCTATACTAAAGCTTCTGGTGGTAATGGTTTCTAAACTGGAATTTATGACTTCATACATTAATGTTTTTCATGATTCAAGTTTCAGCCCTCTGAATTATAAACTAATGCTTCCGAAAGAAGTTAAAAAAAACTGCAGGCTTTGGAAATCAGAAATAAGAACAGAAAATGCTGGGAAGTCTAAGCTTGTCAAACAGTTAACGGTGGGGTATATGTTGTTGTTGTCTTCAACCTCAAAAAGTTCCATAAGAAATGTTTTCCAAACTGATTTTTAGAATAAAATTTGAAAACTAAGGAATCCTGTTCTCACATTTTCCTGAAGTAATTGGTAAAAATCCCTTCAAAACTATCTTTCATGTTAAAGGTTTTCATACTAAGGTCATCTAATTTAATTAGTCCGCACAAGATTGCTATACTTTTTTTTATGCTGAAACTTTTGGCACTAATGTTTTCCATGCCAATCCTTCTCTATTTATTCTTGTGCCACTTGAAATGCAAGGATCAATATTTTGCAAAATGTTTGGACCAACTGTAGAGTTCAACTGTTACATAGTTCTAGTACTTCCTGAGAAAACATACAGTGGTCAGACGTGTGACAAACAGATTGTCCCGCATCAAATCAGCTGTAGGGCAATTCTTTCATTTGCTATTTATGAAAAAGAAGGTTGCACCTTACTCCGGAACTACAAGGTGCATCCGCTGGGGTTCTGTGTATGTTGAAGTCAGCTAATTCCTCTGTGGACTCTATAATGGTGTGCTCTTGTGGTGAAGCCTTTATCCTGGGGACCCTTAAATTCTTTGAGCCCCAGGTATCCTAGACACCAGGTATACTAGTAGCCCCAAGTATACTAGTAGTAGATTAGCCATGATGGAGGCAGAAACATGATGGGCTGAAGAGCTTGTATCCATGCTGAATGACTCTAGGAGCACAACAAGATTTCATGATTGTTGACAGAAAGATTTTCGAGAGATCAGGTCAAGTGAAGTAGTGCAGCTTCTCAACCTTACATAGATTTAGATACATAGATACATGGATAATAGGTGCAGAAAATAGACAATAGATATATAGACAAGAGGTGCAGAAAGGCCATTTGCCCTTTCGAGCCAGCATCGCCATTCAATGTGATCATGGCTGATCATCCACAATCAGCACCCTCTGAACAGTTATACCAGGCCAGTGCATAGAGTTCTGTTGTGGTTTGAAGCAGTGCGAGAGTTGATGTCCAGTGGCTTTGAGCCTCACTTCCTCATGTCATAGAAACATAGAAACATAGAAAATAGGTGCAGGTGGAGTCCATTCGGCCCTACGAGCCAGCACCGCCATTCATTGTGATCATGGCTGATCGTCCCCTATCAATAACCCGTGCCTGCCTTCTCCCCATATCCCTTGACTCCATTAGCCCCTAGAGCTCTATCTAACTCTCTCTTAAATCCATCCAGTGACTTGGCCTCCACTGCCCTCTGTGCCAGGGAATTCCATAAATTCACAACTCTCTGGGTGAAAACGTTTTTTCTCACCGCAGTCTTAAATGACCTCCCCTTTATTCTAAGACTGTGGCCCCTGGTTCTGGACTCGCCCAACATTGGGAACATTTTTCCTGCATCTAGCTTGTCCAATCCTTTTATAATTTTATATGTTTCTTTAAGATCCCCCCTCATCCTTCTAAACTTAAGTGAACACAAGCCTAGTCTTTTCAATCTTTCCTCACATGACATGTCGTTCCGTTGTGTGCTTACTCAGAACATTCTGCCAGGCTCACCTTATGAAGCCCCATGCTGGTTACGTGGCATCCCTCTCCTGCCAGGTATATCACTCACTAGGATCTTGATGTCTCTTCCGGGGAAACAAGGCGTTCTCTCCCTTGTTCCAAGGGCGTCATTGTAATTTTTGCTGTTGCTGGTAGATGTATGGAACGTGCATTTAAGGCTGTGGTGAACAACCTGTAGCCAAGGGTATCTGCCCTGACATTGAAGACCCTTGGAGAGTCAGGTTCCCTCGCTGTGGGAAGTGGCTGGGGTATGTTCGAGCTTTGAGCAAAAACCCTTGACCTCAGCTATAAATTCCAGGGTTGGGACAAAGACATTAGTCGACCGTAGTGTGCTGGTTCCACGTTGGGGCAGGCCAGATGGCCACAGTGGAGGGGCCGGGACTCCAGAGCAGCTCACTCTTTATAGAGAAGCCCATGCCATGAAGACAGTCTTCCTCTGATAGCTTGCCCCTGTGGAATGCAGCCACTGTCTTGTTCTTTGGGCCAGTCATCTCCAGTCTGTTCTGTCTCAATGTTGGGTAATTTCAATGTCAAACCTAAGTTTCCACAAAATACACTACAAGACTGAACCAGGAAAACATAGATGTAGTTAATAGTCCTCTGTGTGCAATGTAAGAGCATGGTGCATACCAGCCAGCAGTGAAACTATGAGAGTTCAAAGAAACCAGGTCAATAACATCCCAGGTGCTCTTGTAACCTCGGGCCAAGTAATGATATCTCTGTATTTTTTGCTTGTTCACAGGACTTTGCTGGTAATGCCAGCATTTATTGTTCATCCCCAATTGCCTCTGAACTGAGGGGGCAGTTAAAGGGCAATCATGTGGATGGGTCTGGATTCATAAGTTGACCAGACCAGGTGAGTTCGGTTGATTTCCTTCTCTGGAGGACTTTACTGAGCCAGATGTGTTTCTGAGACTGTCCAGTAAGTTAAAAGTAACCATTACTCAGCCTGGCTTTAAATCGGGATTTATAACTTGAATTTCTTGGCTGGTGCAGTGGGATTCAGGCTCATGGCTCTGGATCAATGATCCAGAGTCACTGAATGCACCAGCTGAACAATTAACACAGCCAGCTCACTTAAGGAACAGGCAGGTCTCTTAATAATCATTTACAGCACGAGTGTGCTCCCAGCTCTCCTTTATTGATACTTCAGAGACAACTCTAAGCTCTTCACTTTGTCAGTATAAATAATAGCACGCTGCTGTGACACTGCAGACAGTGTTCGATCTTGGCCGAAGGTGCTGCCGAGGTGGAGCGTGCGTGTTCTCCCTGTGACCAGGTGTGTTTCCCTCGAGTGCTTCTTATAGGTCTCTCACCAAGGGCCTCCTATTTCCCTCAAGTGAGGTTAATGGCTGCTGTAAAATGCTGCTTTAATCCTGCACACTGGAGGAGACATCAGTGCATTGAATTAAGAAGCCAAGCTAATTCATTCCTTCCACCCAAGAGGCTTGTAACTTCAGTTAGCCCTCATTTACTGCACTGTTACACAACCAGACAGCACCGGACCAAGATCGTTACATCTTTCAGAAACATATTACAAGACTTGGGCGGCAAAACCTTCAAGTTAGACACAGTAACAAATAATTATTACAGATCACCTTTACAAACTGTACAATTAGATTGACATCCCCTTTAAGATATCAGAGTGGTCAACTAATTGCAAAAATAATTGATAGTCTTGTTGAGTAAATGATTTATGCAGGATTTAATTATTTTCTTCTAAGTGGCTGCCTCGTTCTCTCTTAAAATGAGGGTGCCTTTCTTCAGGATCCTTTGATCTCTCCTGATTCATAGCGTTCCCTCACAGCTGCCTTTGTTCATGGTCTGACAACGTTAAGGTTGCTGTTGCCAAGCATTTCTTCTGAATTTACAGCTCCGACTAACCACACAACAGGAAACTCAGCCTTAACCTCACTAAATCCTCTTATATGGCACTTGTCAATGAGTTAAGTGACCTCAGCAAGGCAGAAAAATAAAATGCTCTCACGTGACAGAGGCTAGACAACGAAGGCAAGTGATCTAGAGGATAGACAGATATTAAGGTATCCATAGCAAACTTTCAGAAGCCGCAGAAGGCCTATTTAGCCAAAGGCTCAATTGTTTTGAGCGTTTGATATCCATTTCAGAAGCTGATGAGTTAAGATCAATCCGCAGGGTTGCTCAAAACCAAACTTGTTTGGCATGGTTGGTTGACATATGTTGGAAGCCCAGCAAACTTCTGTCGGTGGGGAGGGAGGCGCAAGGGCATATTAGTGAAAGATAGTAGGGTTTATTGATTTACAAAGCAATGAACGGCTTCCCTCTGAGTAATCTCCAGCTTTAACAACACATAGCTAGGAGCATTTCCTCATGAGAAACACAATGCAACTAGGAGAGGATTTTTGAACCTTAATTGGTTTCAGACATTGTCTCCTTGCTGAAAAAGTCAGCTGTGCCAAAGGCCCAAGGTTGGGAGTTTTTTGAATTTCTTTTCTTTTTGGGAGATTTGGCCATTGCCAGCATTTATTTCCCTTCCTTCATGTTGGATATTTTTGGAGCTGAAATGTGCCAAACAGTACTGTTTGAAGCGAGGGCTCAGGATGGTGCCAGGCTTCACTGGGCCTGTGGAGCGGCTGAGGGGTGGGGAACGAATGGTGGACGGGTCATTTTTGGATGATGGGAACGGAGAGAACTCGACTCGGAGGTGCGGGTCCTACATTGAAGGTAAGTCATGGACTGAGCAAGCAGTCTGTGACTGGCTCAGAATACCAAGTTCTCCCGGAAATGCCCAAGAAGGCTCCCCACTGGTCCACGAGCTCCAAGCACACAGGGCCGGCTCCGGTTCCAGCTCCGACCCCCTACTGAGGAAATCACAGGAATTGTACCCAGTCCAATTTCCAGAGTGACTCTCAAGATCGGGAAAGGATTGTAATTACATTTCACTGCAGTAAAATCAATTTTTAATTCGGCAGCTCAGCTGGTAAACCGCTACCTCAACAGCAGCAGAGACCCGAGTTCAATCCTGACCTTGGGTGCTGTCTGAGTGGAGTTTCTGCCTCTCTGGCAGAACAGCTCAACCACTTCTTTGGCCGCCATGAGAGGAGAGAGACGGTCATGCCCACTACTCCAGCTCTAACACCCAACAGCCAGACACTCATCTTACGGACTGCTGATGTCACACACACACTCCGGAATGTTAACATACGGAAGGCGGCCGGTCCGGACGGGTTCTCAGAGACTGTGCTGTTGAGTTAACGGACGTATTTACAACATTTTTCAATCTACCCCAGGCACAATACATGGTCCCCACATGCCTTAAAACATTGGAAATAGCGCCAGTTCCGAAGCAGACAGCGATAACCTGCAGCCTCAACGACTACAGGCCGGTTGCACTAACACCAATAATTATGAAGTGCCTGGAGAGATTGGTCCTTAAGCACATCAAGACCGCTCTCCCATCAACCCTGGATCCATACCAATATGCGTACAGAGCAAACAGATCAGTGGACGACATCATTGCCACTGCCCTACATATTGTACTGCTCCACCTGAAACAACGGGGAGCATACGCACGACTGCTATTTGTGGATTACAGCTCCATGTTCAACACAATCGTACCCAGTAGACTGGTCTCCAAGCTGTCCGACCTAGGCTTCGAACACAACATCTGCCTATGGATTAAAGATTTCCTTACGGACCGGCCGCAGTCGGCCAGGATGGGACCCCACCACCCCCCCACTCTGATACTCAGCACAGGAGCTCCACAAGGCTGAGCCCCCTCCTCTACTCCATCTATACCTATGACTGTATACCGACCCACAGCATAAACACCATCATAAAATTTGCAGACGACGCGACAGAGGCAGGGCTGATCACTGAGGGCGATGAGTCAGCTTACAGGGAGGAGGTACAGAGGTTAATAGGCTGGTGCTCAGAGAACGACTTAGCACTCAATACAAAAGAAAACAAAAGAGCTCATCATTGACTTCAGGAATAAGCAGGGTGACCATCCCCAACTGCACATAAATGGAGAAAGAGTGGACAGAGTCTCCAGTTTCAGGTTCCTGGGCACCCACACCTCAGAAGATCTCAGGTGGCCAACTAACACGCTCTCCCTGGTAAAAAAAGGCACAACAACAGCTTTACTTCCTAAGATCACTCAGGAAAGTCAACTTGCCACAACAGCTGCTAGTGAAATTCTACCGTTGCGCCATAGAGAGTTTCCTGACACTTGGCATCCTGGTATGGTATGGCAACAGCTCTGTGGCTGACAAGAAAGCTCTGCAGAGAGTCATCAATGCAGCCCAGAAGATCATCAACACACAGCCCCCTGCCCTGGAAGAGATCTATAGCTTTTGTTGCCTGCGGAAGGCATCACGCATACTAAAGGACTCATCTCATCCCACACATCACTTGTTTGCCCTTCTGCCCTCAGGAAAGCATTACAGGTCCATCAAATCACACCCCGCAAGATTAATGAACAGTTTCTACTCCAAGGCCATCACCACTCTGAACTCTGCACTGAACACACAGCCCCCATAGCCAATATTTTGTACTGCACCAACACTATACTGTGAATATTGCACATTGCACATTCTGACTTGACAATGTTTTCTTGCTGTTTTTGTTTTTCGTTATTATTTATCTGATACGTTGAATCTCTGCTGGTGCATTGCGCCTGAAATTTTGTTGTATGTATTTACAATGACAATAAAGTGTATTATTATTATTATTATTATTATTATTATTATTATTATTATTAAAATGTGCAGATTTGTAATTGGCCTTTGTAATTTGCCCCTTGTGTGGGTGAGTGGTAGAAAACTGGGGGGGAGTTGATGAGAATGTGGGATTAAAGTGGAATGTGTAAATGGGTGATTGATGGTTCACACAGACTCATTGGGCCGAAAGGCCTGTTTCTACACAGTATCTCTTTACAACTTTATGACTCATGACAGAAAAATAACTGCATTTTGCAATTGAAATTGTAGGTAATGGTTTCCACTGGCAGGTGGGTCCATAATCAGAGGAAGCAGATTCATGGAGGAAGCAGCAGGAAATTTACGACCAGTTCTGGGCACGGTACTTATAGAAGAACGTCAATGCTTGGACTGGAGGAGATTGACTGGACCAGCACCAGGGTGAATGATTTTAGCAATGGAGCAACGGTGATATTTGTCTGTTAAGCAGGGAAGCTCAACAGGAATTGTAGCAGAGGTTTCTGAAATGACTATGAGTTTTGATGTAGCAAATTGGGAGGAACAATTTCACTGGTTGAAGAATCAAAGCCAGAGGGCACAGGTTTATGAAATGAGGTATAAAATAGGCATTAATGCAGAATGCAGTGCTTGAAAATGCTCCGAGAAGTAGACCCTATCGTAACTTAAGGCATGGCACATGTACCGTGGGCTCCTTGATAAGATTAGGGAGCAGAGCTAAAGCTCCTTCTATTCCGAGGCCTCTGCCTTTTTTACATTTTGTCTCCACTTGACCTCTGGCTCCCTCTGCAATGGATATGTGTGTGGACGCATTCCTTTGCAGTCAAACTATGTAGAGTACAAAGGGAAACACAAAGACATAAGGAGAGGTGCAAAAACATGGCATAATTAGTTCTCCAGCCACATCGCTAGTCTGTAGAAATACTTCTGCTGCTTTTGATATTCTGAGGAACGCTGCAATGCTTCGAGACTTTTAGATGTTTTGCAACATCACCATCATTGTCATAAGGAGAATTAGGCCATTTGGCCCAACAGGTCAACTCCGCCATTCAATCATGGCTGATCTACCTTTCCCTCTCAACCCCATTCTCCTGCCATCTTCCCATAACACCTGCCACCTGTACTAATCAGAGAAGGCAGATGGCAAAATTAGGTCAAAGGCGGCAGAAGATGCAGAAGGAATAGAGAAGAGGTGATGGAAAGAGTCCCTTATCGCATGGACCTATTCACTACTTCAGCAACAGTGCAGTTGTTCCCCATTTATCAACACACTAACTCTGACCTTCACTTTGTCCACCATATAAGAACATTTCCACCACAAAATAGACGTTCCAAATCAAATCATGCATTGTTCTGAACAAAACTCAGTGAATCATCCTCGTTCAATGTGTTAACACCTCCTTTATGTGTGCCTTTGTTTTAATGCTGCAGTATGGAATGGGTGTAGTATGTGTTTTAATGCTGCAGTATTCCAGCGCAGAATGCAGCGGTGCCTTCTGAGTGTCCTCGACCAGCGTGCTGCCGGCCTCACACTAGCCTACGCCTTCCCCATAGCCCTGCAAGTTACCCAAGAACAGATGCTTTGGGAACTGTCTCTTTGCCCCCTAGTATGAGGTAGTGCTGTGGTGCAGCAGGTAGTGTTGCTGCCTCTAAGCCGTGGTGATCTGGTTTGAGCTGGACTTTGGGAGTTGATACATTCTTCCCGTGACCACCTGCTTTCTCCCATGTGCTCCCGTTTCCTCCCACATCGATGATATGTTGATTGCTAAGTCACCACTAGTCTAGTTGGATGGTAGGACAATCATTTGCTGGGCATTTGAGTGAGTGTAGATCAAGGGGAAAGAAGTAGGGAAATGAGAGATGATTTAATGGGCCAAACAGACTTCGATAAGAAAATATGAGCGTGTTTCAGCTAGATTATAGATGATCTTAACTACGGTTATAAGACAACAAATGCTGGAAATATTCAACAGGACTGGCTGCATCTGTGTAAAGATAAACTGAGCGAATGTTCTGACAAGCAGTCTGTGAGGCAAAACATCACCTTTGTTTCTCTTCCCACAGATGCGGCCTGACCTCTTGAATATTTCCAGTATTTTATGTTCCTATTTTAGTTTTCCAGCATCTGCAATTTTTTTTTTTAACATTTTCTTTCAATTACAGTTACCTGTCTTCGTTTTAAACTCCTTAAATCCTAACAGAAATCCCCCAATCTCAGTTTTGATAATCTCAGATGACCTCAGCAACTTTATTTGTGGGAAGAGTGTTCCACATCTCCATTATTTCCTGAGTGAATAACTGCTTCCTAATATCAATCCAGAATAGCCCAGCTCTAATGTCAAGGTTTTAAGCATCTTCATTCGAACGAATAATCTTTTAACTTTTTTTGAAACCTTTTGCATTTTACCACTTATTTTGGCCTTTCCTCCACCATCCTTCCACGTGGCAACAAATCTCATCTCTCAAGAACTTTGGACAGTTACCTAAAATCCTTACTTCTCACCAACACTCTTACCTTGGCAAGCAGTTTCACTTTTAAACCTTTCATTGTTTTCAGTAATTATACCGACTCTCCCATTAAACCTCTGCTCTCAGGGGGAAAGCTATTCCAGTGACAGTGGTTGGTGTGTTCGCATTGATCGTTGCATTTGGTGTCATGTAAACCTAATGCAAGGAAAACAATAGGTTTGTGTGAAAATTCAGAGACGACCACCATGTGTACTGCAGGGAGAAATAAATAGGTGATGTTACATTTCATCAGCAGGTGCAAAAATACTTTCTGCCGATTGGGAGATTTATAGCTCAATATAGTCCCTTTATTTGGCTGCTCTTTCACACATCTTTATCCAATAATTGGATACGCAGCACGTGGACAATAGCATCATAGTTCTGAAGTATTCCTCTGAGGAATTTTGTTAAGTGCGCTCTGAGCAATAGAACATTGAATGCAGATTTAATAGCATCCCCTGTAGTTCCCTGCCTCCTGGGGCCACAGCCTTTCTCACAATACTGGCCATGCACTAATTCCTTTGCTTAACTCTGACTTCATTCCTCATCCGCCTTCAGGTAACGTGGAGGGGTAACAGGATGAAAATGGATTTACTAGTTTTACTGCTGTGGCTTTTCATTTCAGCAAATTGCTTCTATTTCTTGTACATTTCCTGTCCCAATTTCTCCTCCATTTTTCATTAATCACTTTCGAGCTCATCAAGAATATATATTTTTCAAAGTCAGATAAGTTTTGTTGAAGATTCTATTCTCAGAGTCTTTCTCGAGGGTCAACATATTGAGCACAAAGGTAGCTTTTGTAAGGGAATGGTCCCAGAGGACCAATAAAACACTATGAGTTTTGCCAAAGGGTCTCAACCTGAAATATTCACTCTGCTACTCTTCCCACGGATGCAGCCTGATCTGCTGAGTATTTCCATCATTTTCTGTTTTCGTTTTACAATAAATTAGTACAAAAGGCACATGAAGGCAACATTATGAACCTGAAAATTAACCCTAATCCCTACCCCTCCCCATGCCCCTGACTACCTCACCCATGTCACCTCGTGAAAAGCAAGCACCAGTGTGACTGAAATGTGACTGGTATCTTTCCCCATTCATCACCGTTGATCCAAATCTCGCGGTCAATGTTCCCTTTAAAACTGAGGTCTTCTCAATCACTTTTCAGGACAAACCTGTAGACAAGTGGATCGCAGGCTATCAGAGCCCTGGCTGCAGGTCGTTACGCATCATCTGCAAAGGTTTAGAAGGGGCAGGTGAACACTTTCAGCCCCACATAGGAGATTAGCGTTTCTTCTGCCATAGATTTGCGCCCTCCATTCATGTACCCAATGAAGGACCAATTGCAAATGTGAAAATCAAAGACCGATCTTATTTTTTGAATATCGAGGGCCAATCATCTTATTGAAAATTAAGGGGCAAACACATCTGGAAATCAAGGCCCAATCATGTCTTTGGAAATCAATGGGCAATTTTTTTTTCCAGTTGCAACTGAATTCCTGATCCTACCAGTCCACAGGAAGTGGGTTGGATATTGACTGAGCTATCATGCTCTTGGACACTGGTATTGTGTCCCTTGTATATCACATCTGTGCCTCTCTTATAAAACCAAGGCCATTGTTGTTCTCCATCTAGCAGCATCAAGAATCAAGAATGTTTTATTGTCATACGTCCCAAAACAGAACAATGCAATTCTCCACAACAGCACAACGGATGCAATGCCACTATAGTCACTCTAGTTTTCCACCTTAAGAAAAGCATCATTCAGCTGGGTTCTGAATATTTTTGAAATTCTCAGATGGATGAAGCTTAGAAATTAATTGCAGTTTTGATTTCAGCTGCAAAATCTCTTGGATACTTAAAGATAACAGGTCAAGGGTTATTGCAGTCAGATAATCAGCTGTGGCAATTTAATATAGGTAGTTACTTTAAAGCCAAGTTAGAATGTTAATCATTGCTATCGATGGCTTGCATGCAGGCAAGAAAATCCTATTGGTGGAATTGCTGAACTGTGTCAATAGGCAGGATGCATAAAAGGCTGGAGAAACTCAGCGGGTGCAGCAGCATCTAAGGAGCGAAGGAGATAGGCAATAAGGACGTTTCGGGTCGAGACCCTTCTTCAGACTGGTCAGGGATCAGGGAAACGAGAGATATAGAACGGTGATGTGGAGAGATAAGGAACAATGAGTGAAAGATATGCAAAAAAGTATCGGTGATAAAGGGAACAAGCCATTGTAAGCTGTTTGTGGTGTGAAAATGAGAAGCTGGTGCGACTGGGGTGGGGGAGGGAGATAGAGATAGAGGGAATGCCAGGGCCCGAGGGCTGAGGGAGAGGTGGGAAGGGGAGGAGACAGCAAGGGTTAACAGAATTGAGAAAATTCAATATTCAAGCCCAAAGGATGCAGACTCCCCATATGAGGTGCTGTTCCTCCAGCTTGCGGTGTTGCTCACTCTGGCCGTGGAGGAGGCCCAGGACCGAGAGGTCGGATGTGGAATGGGAGGGGGAGTTGAAGTGCTGAGCCACCGGGAGGTCGGGTTGGTTATTGCGGACCGAGCGGAGGTGTTCGGCGAAGCGATCGCCAAGCCTCCGCTTGGTCTCACCGATATAGATCATCTGGCATCTGGAGCAGCGGATGCAGTAGATGAGGTTGGAGGAGGTGCAGGTGAACCTCTGTCGGACCTGGAAGGACTGCTTGGGTCCCTGAAAGGAGTGGAGGGGGGAGGTGAAGGGACAAGTGTTGCATTTCTTGCGGTTGCAAGGGAAAGTGCCCGGGGAAGGGGTAGAGTGGGAGGGGAGGGAAGAATTGACAAGGGAGTTGCGGAGGGGAGCGGTCTTTGCGGAAGGCAGACAGGGGGGGAGATGGGAAGATGTGGCGGGTGGAGGGGTCACATTGGAGGTGGCGAAACGGGAGGAGGACTATATGTTGTATTTGCCGGCTGGTGGGGTGAAAGGTGAGGACCAGGGGGACTCTGCCCTGTTTGCGAGTGGGGAATGGGGAGCGAGGGCAGTGTTGCAGGGTATGGAGGAGACCCTGGTGCGAGCCTCATCACAAATGGCCTCATTCTTCAGAGAACGGGGATTCCCCTCCCCCACTATTGATGAGGCTCGCACCAGGGCAGTCAGGGACGTCAAAGACACTCATGTTGGAGATGGTCTATCGCCAATGAAATCCTAATTTCTGATTTTATAATCCAAGGTAAGGCCAGTGATGAAGCAGTTGAACCTAAGGCACTGTCCTGAAGAAATCCTGCAGTGATGTCCTGGGATTGGCGTGATTGGCCTCGAACACGTCAACCATCTTGGTCTGTCCAAGGTATGACTTCAACTATGAGCGTGTCTCCCCTTGATGCTAATTAATTTCCAGTGTTACCAGAGCTTCTTAATGCCACACTTGGACAATTATTGTCTTGATGTCAAGGGAAGATTTAAGGGGAAGAAGCCTTAGAAATATATGCAAAAGACTGGAATGTAGTGATGCATATGAGGAAGATAGACACAAAAAGCTGGAGTAACTCAGCGGGACAGGCAGCATCTCTGGAGGGAAGGAATGAAGGGATTGAACCTGGGTCACCGGAGCTGTGAGGCAACGACTCTACCAAATGCACCATTGTGTTGTTAAGTCTGCTTGGAAGGTTGAAGAACTGAATAGTGTGAGGGAAGGAATGCAAGAGCAGAGGTGATGCAGAATTATGCCAGTGCTTCTAATTGTGAGTCACTAATGATAGTTTACATTTGTTCACAGCAAGCCATGACATTTATGTCTGCTTCTATTGCTGATTATGCTGTCAGCACTTGTATTTGAACACAACATTTGTCAGAAAACAAAAGGTTTTGCTTTATTTCTGGAGGCTGCTATGATAAATTCTCTTTTATGTATTTGTCTGGCCTGCACACACCACTTCCAAACAGTCAACCACCCCTGCTGCAGATGAGCTCACTCCATTTTTCCAAATGCTCTTCCCAAAACAAAAGTGTCAGAGTTTTGCTCCGGGCATCAAGGAATGAGTGTAACCTGCGCAAATCCTAAGCTCGTCTGAAACTCTGGTATTCTGAGGCAGCCTCACTCACCCGCTACCCTTTACTTTTCAGTTTACTTTAGAGTTACAGCACGGAAACAGGCCCTTCGGCCCACTGAGTCATCCTCCACACACGAGGGACAATTTACAATGTTATCAAAGCCAATTAACCTGCAAACCTGTATGTCTTTGGAGTGTGGGAGGAAACTGGAGCTCCTGGAGAAAACCCACGGAGGTGCTCATGGTGAGAACATACAAACTCCGTACAGACAGCACCTGTGGTCAGGATTGAACATGGGTCTCTGGCGCTGTGAGGCAGCAGCTCTACCGCTGTACCACCGTGCCTGCCCTGTACTCCAGCTGACATTAACTCCCTGTCCGGGAAATCCTCACTTCCTAAATTTTCATTAAAGTTCCCCATGTCCCCTGCTTCAGACCTACAACCATCGAAAGACCACGTTGCACCAATTCTGCTTTATTCCGTCTCCTCACATTTCTGTGCTCCATCAATGGTGTCCCTTCCTCCGGCCTCTGAATCTTATGTTCTGGAATACTCTCTCCAAACCTCCTTGCTTCTCTCAATCCCTCTCTTCAATTCGAACTCTCTCTAAAACATATCATCTGACTAACAACTGCTTCTACAGCTTTAGCTCTTGTTTTAACACGGTCTTGTGAAGTGCCTGGGGGATATTTTACCTCATTAAAGGTCCTGTATAAAGGATAGTTGCTGCCACTGCTGCGTTTTATGTACTACCATCTTGCAGCTGTCAACACTGGGAAGAGGGTCGCCCAGCCCTGTTCACATCATGCTCTCATTATTCATTTGGTTTCAAAAGGATTTTGTGGGGCACTTCAAAATATTGTGTTTCAGTAGCACAGTGATTAATTTGCAGAACTAAGAATTGAGAGGACATGGCCATTTCAGAATTTGAATTCCGTTAAAAAACATCTGGGAAATATCTGACCATGAAGTTGTAAGATTTCAAGATATCCAGGTTGAATGATTGATATAATTTGTTTAGTTTAGTTTAGAGATGCGCGGAAACAGGCCCTTCGGCCCACCGAGTCCACACCAACCAGCGATCCCCACACACTGATAGGATCCTACACACAAGGGATCATTTACTATTACATCAAGCCAATTAGACTACAAACCTGTATGTCTTTGAAACATGAGGACATTGAAGATCATGGAAAAAACCCAAGCAGGTCACGGGGAGAACGCACAAACTCTATACAGGTAAGCACCCGTAGTCAGGATTGAACCCGGGTCTCTGGCGCGGTTGAGGCAGCAACTCTACCATTGTGCCAGAGAACGAACAGGGGAGAAAATTTGAAGTCCTCCCCCCTCTTGTTTTTATGTGCCCACAATTTAATAACAGTTTTGATTCCCCATCTCTTCATCACACTAGGCCCTGATTCCTGCTTCCATTATGCACATTGGGGCTCTGGTTCCCTTCTCCCCCAAAAAATCACCTGGTCTGTTTTCTGCACTGCCTGTCTCACACAGGGTCCCCGTTCCTATATTTGCTTCAACACAAGCCACAGTTTCTGCAGGGCCCACTTCCCAAACTTCCTTTTATACATCAGGGCCTCAGTTCCCTCATTCCCTTTAACACACTGGGGGCAAATTTATCATACTTATTTTTAAGCACATTGGAACTCCATTTCCCATACAGTGGCACAGGACATCGGGGTAGAGCTGCTGCCTTACAGCGCCAGAGACCCAGATTCAATCCTGACTACAGCTGTCTGTACGCAGTTTGTACATTAACCCTGTGACCATGTGGATTTTCTCTGGGTGCTCCGGTTTCCTCCCGCACCCCAAACAAGTACAGGTTTGTTGGTTAATTGGCTTCTGTAAAATTGTAAATTATCCTGAGTGCGTAGGATAATGCTTGTATACGGGGTGATCACTGGTCGGTGTGGACTTAGCAGTGTGAAACGCCTGTTTCCGCGTTGTATCTCTAAATCATAAAGTCTAAAGTCAAAAAGTGCTGGAGTAACTCAGCAGGTCAGGCAGCATTTCTAGAGAACAGGTGACATTTTGGGTCGGGACCCTTCTAACCAATATCTGTAGTTTGTTATTTCTACTTTCCTTTCATCTGATTGGGTTGGGTGGGTAATTTATTATACTACTTTGCTACATCGAACAAATAATACATTAGAAGCGTGTTGTAACATAAATTGGGAAAAACATCCATTAGACCGGAGAATCTGCCAGTCTACCACCGGTAAAGTCCCGAGCGTGTCCTATAATCTGAGTTTTACTGTGAGCAAGGCCTTCGTGAGGCCCTACACATTTTGTCCGTTCCACTGCAAAATCTCCTCAAGGTATGCCTTCTTTAAAGAGGTTCTCCTCCTCCTCCTCCTCTCCGCCGTGAGTTCTGCAACATCCTCTCTCGTTGCTCCCCCTCGTGATTCCCCCTGCTCTCTGACTCTACGACCGTGTTTAATCATTGTTACTTTTTTGCAGGTCTTTCATTCATTTGTTCTATATCTCTCTATATCACCGTCTATATTTCTCATTTCCCTTTCCCCTGACTCTCATCTGAAGAAGGGTCTTGACCCGAAACTTCACCGACTCCTTTTCTCCAATGAGGCAGTCTGACTCGCTGAGTTACTCCAGCTTTTTGTGCCTTTCCTCGGTTTAAACCAGCATCAGCAGTTCCTTCGTAAACAGCAGTTCCTTCTCCTTACCTGAGAAAGAATACACTTACCACAGACGAGGTGCAGTGAAGTTTACCAGACCTTCCTGGGAAAGATTGTGTTAAATAAGCCAATGTTTAGAAGAATGGGGGGAGATTTCATTGCAAAGTACAGGGCTAAGTAACTAGGATGCAAGGAGGATGGATCCCTGAAGATGCACCCCCACTGTGGTGCCGAGAATGTAAGGTCACAGTCTCAGTATATGGGTAAGATGTTCAGGATTGAGAGACGAATAAATATCTTCATTCACAGGGTAGTGAACCAGGGGGATTTTCTACCACAGAAGGAAATGGAAGCCAAGTTGCTGGGAATAATTAAGAATTTGCTAGTAGACTTCTATGTTAAAAAAATAGCATGGGTATGGGGCAGCAGTGGGAATATGCAATGAGACAGAGGATCAGCCTGGGTTGGCAGAATAGCTCTGAAAGGCTGAATGGCCGCTCCTGCTCCAATGTTTCTTTGTTTCCATGGAGAGGGTGTTCCAAGACATAGAACACTCCAATGCAGGGACAGGCCTTTTGTCCCACCATGTCTCTATTGAATTTGGTGCCAATTTAAACTAATCCCATCTATCTGCACAAGGTAAACCTGAAAGCTTTGTGCCTTAATGCGAGGAGCATTCGTAATAAGGTGGATGAATTAAATGTGCAGTTAGTAGCTAAGGAATATGATATAGTTGGAATTACGGACACATGGCTCCAGGGTGACCAAGGCTGGGAGCAAAACATGCAGGGGTATTCGACATTCAGGAAGGATAGGCAGAAAGGAAGAGGAGGTGGGGTGGCATTGCTGGGGGCATTGCTGGCATTTCTGGCGCTGGGGAGATGGCAGCCCTGCCGGCAGACTGTTCATTTTTTCTTTCCTTATGTTATTTTTTAGTTTGTTAAAAGTTTGTTTTAATGTTCCTCGGTTTGTTTTATGTGGGGGGAGGGGGGAGGGTATTGGGGGAAACTTTTTTTCAAATTCCTACCTTCTCGGAGATGTGATCAATTTTTGCATCACATTCTCCGGGCTCTGCGGCCTAACATCGTTGGGGCTGGAAGCCTCCTCGGACTGTCGTGAGCCCCACCGCGGGGCACGGACTTAACATCGGAGCGGATCCCTTGCCTGGGATCGCTCCCACTGCGACCACTGTGGACTTACCATCAAGGGCTCGCAGTCTCGGGAGAGGCTAGTTGGGAGCTCCAACGTCGCAGAAGGTTGAACCAGCCCCGACGCGAGGTTCGATCACCCGAGGGAGCTGACATTCCCCTGATGCAGGAGCTGAACGCCTCGATGCGGAGGGCCCGAACGCCGCTGACTACGGGAGTCAAGGCCATCCCATCAACAGCGGGCTCGAGACCCCCGACCAAGGAAGAACAAAAGGCAGGACTTGAACTTTATTTCCCCTTCCATCACAGTGAGGAATGTGTAGGAGTCACTGTGGTGGATGTTCATGTTAAAATGTGTTTTTGAGTGATTTGTTGCTTTTAATTGTATGACTGACCTGGCCAATGAAATGTCTTGTATGTTGCAAAACATACTTGGCGAATAAAATGTGATTCTGATTCTGATTCTGATTCTGATTCTGATTCTGGTTAAAGAGGAGATTAATGCAATAGCAAGGACAGACATTAGCTTGGATGCTGTAGAATCGGTATGGGTAGAACTGTGAAATAGCCAAGGGCAGAAAACGCTTGTTGGACTTGTATACAGCCCTCCAAACAGCAGTAGGGAGGTTATGGATAGCATCAAGTAGGAAATTAGGGATGCATGTAGCAAAGGTACAGCAGTTATCATGGGTGACTTTCATCTACATAGATTGGGCAAATCAAATTGGTAGCAGTGCTGAGGAGGAGGATTTCCTGGAATATATACGGGATGGTTGTTTTAACAAATATGTAGAAGATGGACTGTCCTCAACATATTTTTAACAATATGTAGAGGGCAGGCCATCCTAGACTGGGTTTTGTGTAATGAGAAAGGAGTAGTTTGCGATCTTGTGGTGCAAAGCCCTTTGGGCAACAGTGACCATAATGTGGTGGAATTCTGTATTAGCATGGAATGTCAGACTAGGGTCCTGAACTTAAAGAAAGGAGACTTTGAAGGTATGAGACGGGAATTGGCTAGCATAGACTGGCAATTCATATTTAAAGGGTTGACAGTTGAGATGCAATGGCAAAGATTTAAAGACCGCATGGATGAACTCCAAAAATTGTTCATCCCTGTCTGGCGAAAAAATAAAACGGGGAAGGCGGCTCAACCATGGCTAACGAGGGAAATCAAGAATTGTGTTAAATCCAAGGAAGAGTCATATACATTGGCCAGTTGAAGCAGCAAACCGGAGGACTGGAAGAAATTTAGAACTCAACAGAGGAGGACAAAGGAGTTAATTAAAGGGGGGGAAAAGAGCATGAAAGAAAACTTGCGGAGAATATAAAAACTGACTCTAAAAGCTTCTGTAGATATGTAAAAAGGAAAAGATTAATGAAGACAAATGTAGGTCCCTTACAATCAGAGACAGGTGAATTTATAATGGGAAACAAAGAAATGGTAGAACAGTTAAACAAGTACTTTGGTTCTGTCTTCACTAAGGAAGACACAAACAATCTCCCAGAAATACTAGGGGACCGAGGATCTAGTGGGAGGGAGGAACTGAGGGGAATCCACATTAATCAGGAAATTAGTCAGGTGTTAGGTAAACTGTTGGACTGAAGGCAGATAAATCCCCAGGACCTGATGATCTGCATCCCAGAGCACTCAAGGAGGCGGCCCTAGAAATCATGGATGCATTGGTGATCATTTTCCAATGTTCTCTCGACTCTGGATCAGTTCCGGTGGACTGGAGGGTAGCCAATGTAATCCCACTTTTTAAGAAAGGAGGGAGAGAGAAAACGGGGAATTGTAGACCAGTTAGCCTTACATCGGTAGCAGGGAAGATGCTTGAGTCGATTGTTAAAGATGTTATAGCAGCGTATTTGGATTGGTCAAAGTCAGCATGGATTTATGATGGGGAAATCATGCTTGACTAATCATCTGGAATTTTTTGAGGATGTAACAAATAGAATGGATAAGGGAGAGCCAGTGGATGTGGTTTAACTGGACTTTCAAAAAGCCTTTGATAAGGTCCCACACAAGAGATTAGTGTGCAAAATTAGAGCACATGGTATTAGTGGTAGGGTATTGGCATGGATAGAGAACTGGTTGGCAGACGGGAAGCAAAGTAGGAATTAACGGGTCCTTTTCAGAATGGCAGATTGTGACTAGTGGGGTGCCGCAAGGCTCGGTGCGATTTAGACGAGGGAATTAAATGTGACATCTCCAAGTTTGCAGATGACACAAAGCTGGGTGGCAGTGTGAACTGCAATGGGGATGCTATGAGGCTGCAGGGTAACTTGGATAGGTTGGGTGAGTGGGCAGATGCATGGCAGATGCAGTATAATGTGGATAAATGTTAGGTTATCCACATTGGTGGCAAGAACAGGAAGGCAGATTATTATCTGAATTGTGTCAGATAGGAAAAGGAGAGATGCAACGAGACCTGGGTTGCTTGTTCATCAGTCACAGAAAGTAAACATGCAGGCACAACAGGCAGTGAAGAAGGCTAATGGCACGTTTGCCTTCATTGCGAGAGGATTTGAGTTTAGGAGAAAGGAGGTCCTACTTCTGATGTACAGGGCCCTGGTGAGACCACACCTGGAGTATTATGTGCAATGTTGGTCCCCTAATTTGAGGAAGGACATTATTGCTATTCAGGGAGTGCAGCGTAGGTTCACCAGGTTAATTCTAGTTGAACTACAGAGCTTTGATCTGATCCTTTTGCAGTGAGATTTCTGAGCTTTGTCTGCTGCACGCTGTCCCAACTGCATAGAGCACTTGGGAATTCACAGGCTGGGAAACAATGGTTAATTTTGTGCCCTTAAATCATAGTAATTCCATTTAAGGTCAGAAGCATTCCCGCCTTAAAAATACATTTCTTCTAAAACCACAATAATTTGTAATAATAGCCAAATATTTGTTGGCATGTGGATTTGTCTTTTTGAAATTCCATCTAAACAGCTCTTTAGACATTTGTGTCCATCCTTCCAAATCAGGAGTGACTGACTCTCAGACGTAATCTCCATCTAAAGTCATTCTCCAAGTTTAGTTCTGTCCAGATTTTACTAGATATTTTTAAAGAAATTATTGGCCTTTGCTTCAGAAGCACACAAACTAAACATTGAAGTGAAATGGACCCTTCAGCGCTTCTCACTGATACGTCATGTTGAGGCTTCCAATCCAAACCAGTAGTGCTCTGGGCAGAAGGTCTGCCTTGCACTGAATTGTTGACGTCAGGTTTAAAAGTAGAGACAATATAATGTGCTTAAGTTTGCTAAATCATGTACCTCACCTGAACAAATACCGGTTCCTGATTGACAGTCCAAGGAATAGCGATGGACTGATGTTTTATTCAATGTCATAATGTCCTGCTGATATTCTCTATTGAACCCAAGACCTCCAGCTTGCATGTGGTTATGGAGGGCTGCAAAAATCAATGGTAAAAGTGAGTCAACTGTATTCCAATACAAGTCCACCATAATCCAGGATGAGTCAACATTTAACTAATATGATTTGCACCAGTTAACCATATGCCAATATCAATCAAGTATAACCCAACAGTAGTCACCCATAGCCACACATATCAAATATAATTCAACTGTGTTAACCATAACCCAGCATGAAAACATGGCTTGAAGGAAAAATGCAAAGAAATAAAAGCACATAAGTACATATTGCCCATAGACACACAATATGATTAAACTCATAGGTAGTTGCCCTGGTAACGTAACACCAATTTCTCTTCATATTGGCACATTGAGACACTTCTGAGTGATGAGATTTTGTTTTTTTAGTTTAGTTTAGAGATACAGCGCAGAAACAGGCCCTTCTGCCCACCGCCGACCAGCGATCCCTGCACATTAACACTATCCTTCACACACTTGGGACAATTTACATTTATACCAAGCCAATTAACCTACAAACCTGCATGTCTTTGGAGTGTGGGAGGAAACCAAAGATCTTGGAGAAAACCCACTCGGGTCATGGGGAGAACGTACAAGCTCAGTACAGACAGTGCCTGTGGTCAGGATCGAACCCAGGTCTCTGGCGTAAGGCAGCAACTCTACCGCTGCGCCACTGTGTGTAAGTTAAAATCTTTCATTTCTTAATAAGAATGGCATTTTATTCTAATCTTCTCACAACAGTGGGAATTCTTCCATCTTATCAAGATGGAAAATGTTAAACATGAGTGAACTGGGGCACAGAGAAACAGATTGCCCAAAGTGGGCTGAAGGGCCTGTTTCTCTGCTGTATACAGTAACACTATATTTAAAAGTAAGACTTTAAGGGTAGGTATTGAGATGCATTACAAGTGGGAGAATTATGAACAAGGGATGGAGCTACAAAATAAGAGAGCAGTCATTTAAAACTGAGGCATGAAGGGTTTTTTTCTCTCAGAATGTAGAACACCTCAGTTGGGAGGAAAGCCTTTCATACATACATTACTGCTCTCTTAATGTTAGGCACTCCCTGATACAATTTAAAATACTGCACAGACTCTACTATTCAAAGTCCAAATTGAACAAGATCTTCCAAAATGTCTCTCCTATTTGTGATAAATGTCTCCTCCAAGAAGCGACTACAACCCATTCTTTCGCTTCCTGTACAAAGTTACAAAACTTCTGGAGGGGATTTTTTGATACCTTTTCCAAAATACTTAAAATTAAATTGGAACAAGATATAACACTGATCATATTAGGTATGTCAGAGGCCTGCTCTAAGCTAACAATATTTCAAAGACGTTTCCTCAATTACGGCCTAATAATGGCGAAAAAATTAATACTTAAATTTTGGAAACAGGCAACAGTCCCCACAGTGAAGATGTGGATTACAGATATCTCTCAGACACTACACTTGGAAAATATTAGACTTGTCTTGGCGGAAAAAACAGATCAATTTCTTAAGACATGGATACCCTTTACTGAATTTTTACAACAACAGAATGGTTAAACACAAAATTAAATTTAAATCCAATGCCATGATGGGTGAGGGGGGTAGGGGGGAGGGGGGAGTGGAAGGTATATCTCCATCTTTTCTTTTCTTATTTCCTTTTCTCTCTTCTGCACTGCTTTGGTAGCTTAGGGGTCTTTTTCCCGCTCTTTGCTATTTCATCTCTTTTTTTTCTTCTTTCCTTGTTTTCCTTTTTTTTCTTTTTTCTTTTTTTTTAAAATTAGGTTATAAGGTTAAAATTGAAGCTGTACAATAATTGTATAATTGTTCTGCCGATCGTCGTATCCTTGTACAATTGCTTCTAATAAATGAAAAAAAGAATGTAGAACATCTCTCTAAAACTCTATCCACAAGAACAGTGGAGGCCAGATCATGACACATAGTTAGAGACAGTGAATAGATAAATATTTGGAAGATCGAGGAATTAAGGGTTGTGGGGAATTGGGGACAGGGGAGTGGAGGCAAGTGCAGAATTGCCATGACCTTATGAATGTGCGGTAGTCTTGTGGGCCTATGGCCTGTTCACAGGAGGCCGAATATGGCGGTGGTGATTGGACTCAGCATTTGGTGAATGATTTACAATGCATTAGGTCCAGGGCAACTTTCTTGCCTGTTGATGAATGTAGGTGGCAAATCTCACCAAGTGCAACTGCTGTGGACTAGAAATTGTAAGTCACCTGAAAGTTTTTGTCAAATTGTCATTGGTATGTAGTTGTGGGAATGAGCCATTTAAACCAAAAATATTAAGGTTCAAACAAAGTTCAGATAAACTAAGAAAAGGTTTGAAGCAGTTTTGAGTGGGGCCCATAATAGTAAAAGTCTACTTTGCATAGAGCCCGAGGCAATGTGCGATGGGACAAGTCTTGAATGCTTTCTGTGCACAAAGACCTGTCTCAGCAGCCCCTGTTGCAGGGAAGAGTCAGAGAGCAGATGGGGATGAGAGTGGCTGGGGGTTGTGGCTAGGGATTCAAGTTGCTTGCAATGAGTAATAGGCCAGACTTGAGCTTTACGACGTTTGCGAAGGGGGCAGGGGGACAGGAGACTGGTTATGTGTCAACATTAATTGACCGGCAATCAAATGTGGGAGGTCAGGCAAGCAGTCGGGGGTCAAGGTGGAAATTAGTCAGGCAGAGGGTTGGAGATCGGAAGTGAGAGTCCCAACAGTAACTGGAGCTTCAAGATGGAAGTCAAGCAGAAGAGTAACATGTGGTCACACCACATTATCAGTGACCCCGTCCTCTTTCCCCACCCTTTGCCAAAGAACATTGGCAAAGGGTGAAGAAAGAGGGTGCACCCTTAGCAAACCACGTTACATCATGTGATTAAATTCCCAGTTTCTTAGAGATGTTTCTGAGATGCAATTAGAGAGAACATTTAACTTCTGCAGCAAAACTACGGTAGTTTATTACTTGAACGTTACAAACCGTGCAAGATCGCAAACATCGCAAGGAGGTGAATGACTCTTTTTTTGGAATTCTGTCACACAATGCTACATTATTAAGATGTTATCAGAAATCCAATCAGAAAAGGCATTTAGATATTCAGAATATCAATAGCGCACTTGTATTGAAATATATAATTGTTTTGGTGCTAGAACATAGTACAGTACAGGAACAGGCCTTTCGGCCCACATTGTCTGTGCCATACCTGAGGCCAAGTTAAATAATCTCCTCTGCCTGCATGCGATCCATATCTCTCCATTCCCTGCATTCTATCATCCATCCCTCTCTCCTTTTAATTCCTTGTGCAACTCAATGCCAATATTTATTTGATGATTCTCCACCAAGTGTCTTTGAAAATGTACCCTGTTAATGGTATTGTATGAACACATTACTATTGTTGGGTATCTGACAAAATGGAACATAATTAATTCACTATGATTTTTGCTTGCTTTAAAAAAAAAATTCTAACTTTTGTATGAAGTGGAAGCCATGTTTGTGAGATATTTACAGATTATAATTCCACAGAGGAAAGTGCAAGTGAGCTTTAGTTTGGCTCTGCACCAACACTTCCCTATCTTATCCCCCTGGGAGGCATCTTCCCCCTGTTTGACGGCTCCTCTTTATTAACTCAACTGCGGTTCGGAGATCTCTAGGCAGTAAGTAGAATGTTAGTACACCACGCTGGACTGAACTCAGGCACCAGGACCTTCATTTGCCAAGCCATGACTATTGCTACTATGTCCCACTGATGTGGCACCTTTGAGGTTATAAAAAGCAAAGTCTAGATCGTGAGGAGATTTCATTTCAGTTCTCAACAGACCTAAATACAAAGTGCTGGAGTAACTCAGCACGTTAGGCAGTGTGTCTGGAGAACACTGATAAGTGACATTTACAAATTGTAAACATCTGGAAGAAGGCGCATTTCCATGTCCTCCACATATGCTGCCTGACTCACTGAGGTACTTCAGCTCTTTGAATTTAGGTCTCCATCGGTCAGGATTCCATCTTTTGCTTGTTTCCGTACAGACCAAAGATGTCTTAACACCTTGTTATTTCATAAATGCAGCAGTCATACCATTGAAGTGTAAAACACTTCCAACCGGGAATCCCAGACATGGCTTGTCTGGACTTGGAATGCTTTGGTAGAGGAAGTGTTGTAAGCAGGTCATGAGAAAATTCCACCTACTGGCTGGATTCACAGAACTCCTGATATTCCAGTGAGGAGTTATCATGAGCTCTGTGGAATCAGGATTGTTGAACCATTCCTGTTCCCAATTCCAATTGAACTGGACTCGGAGCCAATAACCTCAGTTCAAAGATTTGTTCTTATGTATTCTGTTACTCCTCATTTCTCTCAGCCTTTCCTTCCCCTACAATCTGATTTTCAAGTGCAAGGTTGGTGGAGACATGAGAGGCTGCAGTTACTGGATGGAGCCTGTTGTTCAATAGTTCCCAATTCACTTCAAAGTCAAAGTCAAAGTCAAAAGAGTTTATTGTCATGTGTCCATGACAGTACAATGAAATTCTTTCTTTGCTTCAGCACAACAGAACATAGTAGGCATTGACTACAAAACAGATTAGTGTGACCATATACCATTAAATACGTAAATGCACACATGAATAAATAAATTGATAAAGTGCAAATAACAGATAAAGGGGCATTCATGTTCAGAGTTTTGTCTGAGCCACGTTTAATAGCCTGATGGCGGTGGGGAAGTAGCTATTCCTGAACCTGGTCGTTGCAGTCCTCAGGCTCCTGTACCTTCTACCTAGAGGTAGCAGGGAGATGAGTGTGTGGCCAGGGTGGTGTGGGTCCTTGATGATGCTGCCAGCCTTTTTGAGGCAGCGACTGAGATAGATCCCCTCGATGGAAGGGAGGTCAGAGCCGATGATGGACTGGGCAGTGTTTACTACTTTTTGTAGTCTTTTCCCCTCCAGGGCACTCAAGTTGTCGAACCAAGCCACGATGCAACCGGTCAGCATGCTCTCTACTGTGCACCTGTAGACGTTACAGAGAGTCCTCCTTGACAGACCGACGCTCCGTAATCTTCTCAGGAAGTAGAGGAGCTGATGAGCTTTCTTAATAATTGCATCTGTGTTCTCGGACCACTTCATCTCTTCTTCAAAGCTATTCAACTTTACCTCCACCCCTTCAAATTAGCTTCTAAGGAATGAGATCCATTTGTCCATTAAATCATGGGTGAACATGTGGAAACTGCCACGTTCCAGTAAAATGCTCCATGAGGTTGGGCAAAGTAAAGCCATTCAGCCCTTCACTCACATGCTGTCATTCAGCTGATCTTCACCTCAACATCTTTTGTCCTGTTTGACAACCAAACGTTACTAAAACGTACCGTAACTTCATTCTGCTGAAAGGATCTCGACCCATAACATCACCTGGTCATTTCCCTCCACAAATGCTGATTGGCCCACTGAGTTTCTCCAGCACTTTGTTTTTTGCTCCAGATCCCAGCATCTGCAGTCTCTTGAATCTCCCACTAAAAGCTTCCAGATTGTCTTAACAGTGCAGTATTTTAAGAGACAGTTATCCTGCACGTGCGGATGAGTTCCCTGATTTCCCTCCTGAATGACTAAGCTCCATATTTAGAGAATGATTCCATCATTTTGATTCTCTGTCCAGATAAAACACTTACCTCGCATGTACCCTATCAAGTCTTCATAACGTTTTGAAGCACCTTGATCAGAACACCTAATAATCCCTACCACATGATCACAAGCATATAAGTGGGGGCGGGACTTATTTTCCTCTCCCCCCAACCTCCTACTTAGAAGAGCTGAGACAAAAGAAAATGGACTCTGAACAATTTGCCTGTTAATCGACACTTTGTTTTAATTAAGGGCTGCGGCTCTTAGACTGGGGGATGGAAGGTTCTTAGAAGCATTTACCATTATAAAAAATGAGTAGCTTCCTCTGCTATTGTTGCCAGCCTCTAATTAGTGCACAGTTCAGTGAGAGCTTGGCCCAACTCCAGAGCAATCCCACTGAGTGTTGTCATATTTTCTGCATTTCACCGTCAGTGCAGCAGCACTCACCAAACCAAGATCGATTCCCACGGTGCTTTAAATCTCTGTGTGTCTTGGAACAGAGTAGTGGAAAGAAATAGAAATAGAATGAGAGTGGCCAGTGATTCTTGTCAGCTGCTTTCCATGACTCTGTAGATTTGATACAGCAGCCTAAGGCCGAGCCAACAGCCATGTTCAGCGATGATCCAGTTTAAAGCAGAAGCAGTAATCTTCCATTGATTTTGGAGGTGTAATGAGTGACGCTGGATTTTTGTGTGTTATACAGTATGATCCAGATTACATTGCAGGACCAAAGCTAATGTGGGTGTGAAGGATTTGTGTTAAATCAGGTCTGACTTGTTCCCCAGACGCTGAGTGGAGGAACCAGTTCCCAAAGGCAAAAAAAAAACAAAGCAGCAACTCTGGCTTGATTATCTCGCACGTGTGTGGGAGAAGCAGGAATGCCCTCCGAGTTGAGGGGAGTAACAAGCCTCTGCTCTCTCCAGCAGGCCCACCAACAATGGTCCGACGAGGCCTCTGATCCATCCAACCCTCCAAACACAACAGAGCTCCAGACATCTTTCATCGTCAAGCCCAAAACTGGGAGAGAGGAAGGAAAAAGATGAGAGAAACATTTTCATTTGAAGATGAAGTAAAGACAAACTTTTGTTTGAAGGACATGATGTCAGAAACAGGGCTGCTGACTTGTTCACCAGCAGATTATCGGTCATTGACTTTAGAGTACTCTTTAATCGCACCCACCCAAATTAAGGGAGGGGGAGGGGGAGGGGGAGGGGGAGGGGGAGGGGGGGGGGGGGAGGGGGAGGGGGAGGGGAGAGGGGAGGTGCACCTCATGGAAGAATGTTTCTTCAGAGAGAAAAGCTGTTCAGCTTTGGGCTGCTGAGGAGGGAATGGGCAGGTCAGAGATTGAGAGGTGAGGGGTGATGGCTGCTCTCAGGCACCACCTAGTGTTGGAATGGGAACTGCAGAACGGTTTGCACTGTGCAACATCCACATATGGTTTATGATGTGCGTAGGGGGTGGGTGCATTTCTTAAGCAAGGTTATATTTTTATACTTTACCATGCATCCTCCACCACTGGACAATACTCTATTTGTTTTAATGATGTGTAAACCACTTCATTTTGTGTTGTAGGACTTGCAACTTTATAGGTCTTTGGTTAGGCCACATTTGGAATATTGTGCGTAGTTCTGGTCACACCATTGCAGGAAAAATGAGAGAATTTGGAGAGGGTGCAGAAGAGGTCCAGAATACAGTCTGAATTAGAGGATAATAGCTGTGAGAAACTAGACAAATTTGGGTTGTTTTCTGCTAGAGAAAGAGAAGATTGGATTTAGATGGATATGGGCCAAATGCGGGCGTGGGACTAATGTAGATGGGGCATCTTGGTCTGCATGGGCAAGCTGGGCCGAAGAGCCTGATTCCATGTTGTATGACTCTATGTCTCAAGGGGCAGGGATCTGAAGAAGGGTCCTGATCCAAAACATCATCTGTCTATTCATCCACAGATGCCCCCTTACCCACTGAGTGCTCCAGCACTTTGCTTTTTGCTTAAAATACAGTAAAGAATCCACTTAAACAGTTGAAATGGAGCTGGCTGCTTTTAAACTTCATGCCAACAGGTTTTGAGGGTTCTCCATTGTTACTGCTTGGAGCTTTGTAGTGTGCAAGCCTAAGGATGCTGGAGTTAAAGTGAAGTTATGACACTGAGCCAGGAAACCTGATATGTAACATATTGCTCTTTGCGAATATCATGAAACTTGATGGAATCCAGGCCGCTATCATTTATATACTTCCTTACAGTTCTCCTTTTCAATTTTCTTCTCATTTTCTACCCAGAGTGAAGCAACCTATTCTTTAGTACCTTACAACATACAAGGAGGCAACTTGAACCCAACAAATAACCGTCATCTCAATTCCATTCCCCATGAATATTCCTTGTTACCTATTCTCCTTTCAATCCCATCCACTAAAGAGTCACTCGTCTCTTTTAAACTTTCTCTAAACTTTCATTAATTGTGTTAACCTTAAAGCCGACCCAATGGGGATCTTCAAACTTATCCCGAGAAGAACTAAAACTTATTTTAATTGGAGGAACCAGAAAATAACAGATTTTAGAACCTATTTACTCCATTTGGCAATCAAGACATCCTTAATAAATTTCCTTTACACTTACTCATCTCTCTGGGACAGTGGTTACATAATGTGTCGGAAGGAACTGCAGATGCTGGTTAAAATCGAAGGTAGACAAAAAATGCTGGAGTAACTCAGCGGGTCAGGCAGCATCTCTGGAGAGAAGGAATGGGTGATGTTTTGGGTCGAGACATAATATTATGTTACATATGTTTCGGGTCGAGACATAATTGAGTTACATAATATTAGGCCCTTAACTACAAATGCAATGCTCCATTGCCTAGACATGAATTGATCACTTAGACTTCAAATCTGGAAATAATCGCTCAAGAAGAGACTTTGCAACAAATCCCTGGTACCAAAAACTACGGCTGTAATAATGAATGGAATAATATGTCTGGAAATGTAGCCATGTGTGGAGTTCCACTGGGCCACTCAGACTTCTGCCTCAACAAAACACACAAAGAATGTGCACTAAATGACAGCACTAACCATCTTCCACGTGGTCAAGCTGACTAATTGACAGGTAACAATTTAATAAGTGTCTCAGCCCTGCTGTTCCAGTCTATTCCAATAAGCTTTCCAATTGTGTATTGCTTACTACACATCTATTCTTGCCTGACAGATCCTCCCAAGGAAACTTTTCAAAGTAATCTACAATGTCTGTCACTAATGTATGTCTGTCTTGGAATGTATGCGGGATAGTTTTCTAAATCAACATGTAGAGGAACCAACTCGAGAGCAGGCTATTCTAGATTGGGCACTGAGTAATGAGGAAGGGTTAGTTAGCAGTCTTGTTGTGCGTGGCCCCTTGGGCAAGAGTGCCATAATATGGTGGAGTTGTACATTAGGATGGAGAGTGACATTGTTAATTCAGAAACAAGGGTTCTGAACTTAAAGAAAGGTAACTTTGAGGGTATTAGACATGAATTGGCCAAGATAGACTGGCAAGTGATTCTTAAAGGGTTGACGGTGGATATGCAATGTATGGCATTTAAAGACTGCATGGATGAACTACAACAATTGTTCATCCCAGTTTGGCAAAAGAATAAATCAGGGAAGGTAGTGCATCCGTGGATAACAAGGGAAATCAGGGATAGTATCAAAACTAAAGATGAAGCATACAAATTAGCCAGAAAAAGCAGCCTATCAGAGGACTGGGAGAAATTCAGTCCAGCAGAGGAGGACAAAGTGCTTAATTAGGAAAGGGAAAATAGATTTTGAAAGAAAACTGGCACAGAACATAAAAACGGACTGCAAAAGTTTCTATAGATATGTGAAGAGAAAAAGGTTAGTTAAAACAAATGTAGGTCCCTTGCAGTCAGAAACTGGTGAATTGATCATGGGGAACAAGGACATGGCAGACCAATTGAATAACTACTTTGGTTCTGTCTTCACAAAGGAAGACATAAATAATCTGCCGGAAATAGCAGGGGACCAGGGGTCAAATGAGATGGAGAAACTGAGTGAAATCCAGGTTAGCCAGGAAGTGGTGTTAGGTAAATTGAATGGATTAAAGGCCGATAAATCCCCAGGGCCAGATAGGCTGCATCCCAGAGTAATAATTTTTCAAAAACTCTTTAGATTCTGGAGTAGTTCCTGAGGATTAGAGGGTAGCTAATGTAACCCCACTTTTTAAAAAGGGAGGGAGAGAGAGAAAACGGGGAATTACAGACCAATTAGTCTAACATCGGTAGTGGGGAAAATGCTAGTCAGTTATTAAAGGGGATAGCAGCACATTTGGAAAGCGGTGAAATCATTGGACAAAGTGAGCATGGATTTATGAAAGGTAAATCATGTCTGACGAATCTTATAGAATTTTTCGAGGATGTAACTAGTAGAGTGGATAAGGGAGAACCTGTGGATGTGTTATATCTGGACTTTCAGAAGGATTTCGGCAAGGTCCCACATAAGAGATTAGCATACAAACTTAAAGCACACAGTATTGGGGGTTCAGTATTGATGTGGATAGAGAACTGGCTGGCAGACAGGAAGCAAAGAGTAGGAGTAAACGGGTCATTTTCAGAGTGGCAGGCAGTGACTAGTGGGGTACCGCAAGGCTCAGTGCTAGGACCGCAGCTATTTACAATATATATTAATCATCTGGATGAGGGAATTGAATGCAATATCTCCAAGTTTGCGGACGACACGAAGCTGGGGGGCAGTGTTAGCTGTGGGGATGCTAGGAGGCTGCAAGGTGACTTGGATAGGTTGGGTAAGTGGGCAAATGCATGGCAGATGCAGTATAATGTGGATAAATGTGAGGTTATCCACTTTGGCGGCAAAAACAGGAGGGTAGATTATTATCTGAATGGTGGCCGATTAGGAAAAGGGGAGATGCAACAAGACCTGGGTGTCATGGTACACCAGTCATTGAAAGTAGGCATGCAGGTGCAGCAGGCTGTGAAAAAAGCGAATGGTATGTTGGCATTCACAGCAAAAGGATTTGAGTACAAGAGCAAGGAGGTTCTACTGCAGTTGTACAGGGTCTTGGTGAGGCCACACCTGGAGTACAGTTTTGGTCTCCTAATCTGAGGAAAGACATTCTTGCCATAGAGGGAGTACAGAGAAGGTTCACCAGACTGATTCCTGGGATGGCAGGACTTCCATATGAAGAAAGCCTGGATAGACTCGGCTTGTACTCGCTGGAATTTCGGAGATTGAGGGGGGATCTTATAGAGGCTTACAAAATTCTTAAGGAGTTGGACAGACTAGATGCAGGAAGATTGTTCCCGATGTTGGGGAACTCCAGAACAAGGGGTCACAGTTTAAGGATAAGGGGGAAGTCTTTTAGGACCGAGATGAGAAGATCTTTTTTCATACAGAGAGTGGTGAGTCTGTGGAATTCTCTGCCACAGAAGGTAGTTGAGGCCAGTTCATTGGCTATATTTAAGAGGGAGTTAGATGTGGCCCTAGTGGCTAAAGGGATCAGGGGGTATGGAGAGAAGGCAGGTACAGGATACTGAGTTGGATGATCAGCCATGATCATATTGAATGGCGGTGCAGGCTCGAGGGACCGAATGGCCTACTCCTGCACCTATTTTCTATGATTCTATGATTTTATGAACAGGAAGGTTATCTCTAGGGCGGACTACCTCATTTTCCCCATTTCTCCCCCTCAGGTGCATGAGAGCATGGGTTCACTGCAGTTGAGGTTTATGTAATATCAAGTTCCTGATTTTGTAAATATATGGCGCATAACGTTATAACTGGAAAAGCCACAAAGTTTGAAACAAGTTTGAAACAAGTTTATTCATGGATAACCCCTTGAGATGGACAGTCATCTCGTTTTCGAGGGGGTCCAACATAGAACATACAGCACAAGACATAACATACATAGATAAAGTGATGGGTTAACAGTGGGTTAGGCAGATTCGCTGGGGAACATGTTTAGGTGACGTGTAGGAAGGAACTGCAGATGATGGTTTAAACCGAAGATAGACACAAAATGCTGGAATAACTCAGCGGGACAGGTAGCATCTCCGGAGAGAAGGAATGGGCGATGTTTCGGGTCTGAAGAAGGGTTTCGACCTGAAACGTCACCCATTCTCTCTCTCCAGAGATGTTACCTGTCCCGCTGAGTTGCTCCAGGGGAAGGATGAGGACCCACAATCTTGTTCACATCAATGGGACGATGATGCAGAGGGTCAATAACTTCACATTCCTGGGCGTGCATATTTCTGAAGATCTTTCCTGGACCCAGCACACCGATGCAATTATAAAGAAGGCACGTCAGCGACTCTACTAAGAAGATTACGTAGATTCGGCATGTCGAAGAGGATTCTCCTAAACTTCTACAGGTGCACGGTAGAGAGCATTCTGACTGGTTGCATCGTGGCCTGGTTTGACAACTTGAACATCCAGGAGCAAAAACTACTCCAAAAAGTTGTGACTATTGCCCAGGCCATCACCGGCTTTGACCTCCCCACCGTCGAAGGGATCTAACGTCGTCGCTGCCTCAAAAAGGCAGCCAAAGTCATCAGACCCACACCATCCCGGCCACACACTCAACACCACTGCCATCAGGAAGAAGGTACAGGAGCCTGAAAACTGCAACGTCCAGGTTCAGGAACAGCTTCTTCCCTACAGCCATCAGGCTATTAAACACTACAACGAATAAGCTCTGAACTGCAAAAGACTATATTATTATTGCACTATATTTGTTATTTATTGAACTGTTTCTTTTTTTCTCTTCCCCCGTTATGTACTATGTTTACATATTCGCATATTCTGTTGTGCCGCAGCAAGTAAGAATTTCATTGTCCCATCAGGGACATACGACAATAAAACACACTTGACTCTTGACTTGACTCATTTTGTGACTATCTTCATGTGTGGGTAATGTTCTGGGTTGGGATCCTTCTGCAGACTGAAGAAGGGTCCCGACCCAAAATGTCACTTATCAATGTTCTCCAGAGTGTTACTCCAGCACATTATGTCTTTTTTTTGTAAACCCGCATCTGCAGTTCCTTGTATCCACATTATAACTGGACAATTAAGTTCTTTCATCAGAATGATTCTATCTGGTCACTGAATTATCTCTGTATAACTGCAGGCTCTAGCATGAAATGCCTGAAATGACCTGGAGTGTCTGACAGGAAGACTTAGATTGGTTATATGTGTGTATCCCATGGTTACAAATTAAAAAAATCGAGAAAGCTTTTCCATCCAGAATTTTTCCCACGCTCACATTACAAATATTGAAAGCACAATGGAGAGTGGGTAGATGTCATTCATATCTGTAACAAATTTCTCTACATTCCTTTAATCTAATAATATATTTCCAAGAAAGGAAAAAATGCCTTTTATGTCCATGTTCATAATCTTGTACTTCCCTATTTAGCATTGATACTTTAGTAACATTACAATATTTAATGTAAAGAATATTTCATACATGTTCTTTAATATTGCAATGCATCATACATGGTTTTTACTTCAATATGGTAAGGTAATGCTAATCCTAAAGTGGTAACACACAAAAAACAAGCCATTTGCCCCCACCATGTTTGTGCCAACCATCGTGCATGCATTAAGCACCTATCTTAGACAAATCCAATTTCACTCCACCCACATTTCCATCAATTCCTCACTCGTCTAAACATGAGGCTATTTACAGTGGCTAATTAACTCACCGCCCTGCTTGTCTTCGGGGTGCAAGGTGAAACTAGAGCATCTAGAGGAAACCCATGGGGTCACAGCGATAAATTGAAAGCTCCTCACAGGTAGCACCTGAAATTAGGTTCAATCACAAGTCACTTTGCCCAAAACGTCTTTATTTACCTTTATTTGTATGGTATTTTTGACAAGCTATTCTCTGAACAATGTTCACCCTTCCTCATCAATTGTCCCTCCAATTGTCAGACCAAGTCAGAGTTTGCACAATGGTGCGGTCAGAGAATTGCTCCCGCCAGCAGTGTGGTGACGGCCCAACATTGAGCAAGTGGCACTCTGCCCAGCCTGACACTTGCTGACCAGAAGCAGTGGTTTGCTCTGTGATGGCCACTCTGGGGCCTGTCGTCTTGTAATATGCTTGCATCGTGCTTGTAGATGTATGCATCATTTGAAGACTGACCATGTCTTGATGTTGAAGAGATGGCTTATAAAAACAATAGGTGACTTGCAAGAGAGTTTTTCTGAGCAATCATCTCAAGTCTAAAATAGGGCAAATTGTAGGTGGCGATGAGAAATTGCCAGTTGCAGGGGTAGTGTATTGTCATATGTTATCTGAGGGCAGGGTTACATTAAGGCTGGTGGCCTACCACAACCTTAAGAGACTTAAGAGTCATATCTTATAACACAGTTTGGATTATGCTTGAAGGCCACAGGAAGACCGACTAGCGACTACCACAATGAATAGTGTAGGAAGGAACTGCAGATTCTAATTTACAAACAGGACTATTCTTTGTGATAGATAGACACAAAATGCTGGAGCAACTCTGTGGGACAGGCAGCATCTCTGGAGAGAAGGAATGGGTGATGTTTCGGGTCAAGTCTCTTCGTCAGACCGAAATCTGAAGTCTGGTCTTGACCCAAAACGTCACACATTCCTTCTCTCCAGAGATGCTGCCTGTCCCACAGAGTTGCTCCAGCATTTTGTGTCTATCTATCACAAAGAATAGTCCTGTTTGCTTGATATTCCATGTGTCAGTGAGAGGAATGTCAGTGAAACTTAGCACGAGACCAGCTCAGAAACACAGCACTGTGTCTAATGACATTGTGATGTATGCTGAAGCACTAGTAAAGTGTGCCAGAAACTGGTACTGGGCCAGCAGATGCTTTGTTACCAGAAAGAGAGTGATTGCTCCTTGTAGACCAGTGGGAGCCCTTTCCCTCACGCGCATTCTCATCGCCATCTGATATTCTCTGATTTTTCTTCTTGCAATTCTCTAGATTTTTCTGTTGACTGTTCCCCTGGAATACCATCGATGGTCTATTCAAGTCCATGTTGCATTGCCAGCTGTTCCGTCATCCCTTCTGGCTTAGGTGTGACACCGTGCAAGGAAGACACACGAGCCCTTGGTATTAAAGTAGCCACTGATTTATTATCAATAGTCTGTGAAATGGGCACTCACTCCAGCCCCTCACACATCTCTCACTGGTGCACCTTCAGCTGAAATACACCTAAAAAAATTACCCCATATACACCCACCCCTGGGAGCACCTAGAACTCATAGTCAGGTATAACACTGAAACAGACCCTTCGGCCCACCGAGCCCATGCTGGCCATCAGCCAGCCATTTACACTAATTCTGCATTCATCCCATTTTCTATTCTCCCCACATTCTCATCGACCCCCAGATTCTTCCCCCTCCTCCCCGCCACCCTCATCACCTACACATTAAGAGCAATCAACCTATCAACCCACGCACCTTTGGGATGTGGGAGAAACTAGAGCACCAGGAGGAAACCCACGCAGTCACAGGACTAAGGTTCAGACTCCAAACAGACAGCAACCAAGCTTGGGACTGAATGCTGGTCTCTGGTGCTGTGAGCCAATGGCTCTACAAGCTGTGCCCCTGAATGCAAATACGGCTCCAATGGGAATATAATTAGAGCCATGAAAGAAAAGCCATGAAAAGCTTTTTTAAAGCAATGAAGGGAGGGATTGGGATTGTCATGTTTCCAGGGACAGTAACGTATGTTCCTCATCATTCCTTTCATGCTCGTCCCCTTGTAAATTGGAAATTCACGATTACTTAGAACACCTAGAAGGCAAGAATATAAATTGCCGCAGAATGCTTGTTTATTTCCTTCTTTAAGCCTTCTGATGTCGTTTTGGCAAAGTTTCAACAATAAAGCATTGTTCCAAGGAATGTCTTTCCTTTGTGAATCAATACACAGCTGCAACTTGTAATGATCACTTCATTATTTTTTAACATTCAAAGCAGCCATGATGTATCAAGTAGACTTAAAAATGACATCTTGTGTTTTCACAATTAAGACTCACTATCTACACACTCTTTTTCTGTTTCGGGATCTTCATTGGAATTTTTTGTTGTTGTTGTTATAAATTCTGGATTTGTAGGCATCACGAAAAGGTGTAACATTATAGATTGTCCATATCCAAGTGCTCATGAGGGAAAGAAAGAAGGATTGCCGTTTATATAGTGGTGGCCGTGACCTGCCTTGCTGAACCTTTCTGACTGTGTGCTAAAGGTATTCCTACTCCTGGGTGGTAAGTTCTTGTGATTTGTTTCTGATGAGATGAAGGAAAAACGATTGGTGCTCATGCCAGGATGGCGCGGGACTTGGATGGACATGTAGAGGTGGTGAAGTACCCATGCAGCTGTCCCATTCTCCCAAATGGCACAGATTGCAGTTCGGAGGCAAAGTCGAGTATTGTGAGCAGGCGCCATTTTGTCAGGCGTGTGTTGGGTTTTGAGATCTTTGACCCTTGCTCCTCCGGCGATTTCTCAAAGCCTTTCACGTAACATTGAGTGATAGAGTCACAGAGTCTTACAGTATAGAAACTGGCCCTTAAGCCCAATTTGCCTACACCAGCCAACATGACCTAAATACACAAGTACCACCTGGCTGCATTTGGCCCGTATCCCTCTTAACCTGTCCTTCCAAGTACCTATCTAAATATTTCTTAAATGTTACGATAGTACCTGCCTCAACTACCTCCTCCGGCAGCTTGTTCCATACACCCACCACCTTTTGAGTGAAAAGGTTCACAGCCGAGGACAGGAATCTGATTGATTCTACCTTGGGCATCAATCTTTTGTAATGCCACCCAAAAATCCATGAATGGTGATTCAAAACATTTTTTTTATGTTCTGCTAATCTAAGATAATTTCATTATTGCAAATGTCATATAAAAGTGGAACACATTATTCTATTCTAATGGGCAATCACAATTTCCTGTTGGTCTCGTGCCAAAGCAAGACCATTTAACGTTGCGCAAACCTTTTTACTCCTCTGGCAATTGACCAGATCTCTGCTAATTGTAAGGTGTCATCTGAAGCTCATCGTGCCAATAAAATGGGCATGTTGTTAGTTGGCTTTTACGACACTGACTACTTGCTCAATTGTATTTCCCAATAGGGCTGTAAGTTTTCTCTATTTCGCTACGTGCTGAAGTAAGCAGGATTTTTTTTCTGTTAACACTGTTATTGTGCTGACAGCTCATGTACAATTATTAGACTTTCTCCAAGGAGCTAGAGAAAAAAAACCCACATTAAGCTGGCAATCTGTTATCAATGACAATGTCAATGTCAATGTCAATGTCGTGACGTTTCACTATCTTGGAACCTAACAACTTGTTTTTTTTTTTGGCTACCACTTTTCCAAAAATGTAAATTGAAAGGGTTCTTTGATTTAGTATTTTAGCCTGAAGGCCACAAGCTTAATACAATGAGAAAAGCAGCAACATCAGAAGGTATTTTGAAGGTGGGAATCTGCCGTGCAGCTGCCTCATTTACTTTAGACTTTAGACATACAACGTGGAAACATCCCTTCTGTTTATTGACATCTCGAGTCCACGCCGGCCTGCGATCACCCCGTACACGAGCACTATCCTACACAATAGGGACAATTTACAATTTTACCAAAGCCAAATAATCAACAAACTTGTACATTTTTGGGATGTGTGAGGAAACCAGTGTACCCAGGGAAAACTCACAGGGTGAACGTACAAACAGCATCCGCAGTCTGGATCAAACTCAGGTCTCCAACTCTGTAAGGCAGCAACTCCACCTCTGTGCCATAGTGCTGCCCCGCGGAAGAAATGCCATCCATAGTTGTTCTGGTCTTACCGTATATTTTTAAGGAGATAGAACTAAGACTACTTAACATACCCATGAAAACCTTCAACCTGTTCGACATTGACAATCACCCTCACCGAGTTAGGGTAAGTTGCTGGATGGGGCAATATTACAGCAAGCTGGGACACAAGATTGATCCCTAATAATTTACAGATTGGTAGAGGGTGCACCAAGACTGGTCTTTGGGTCCTGGACTAATTAATATTAGCTGGATATCAATGGGTAGAATCATAAGGTTCACAGTTCGTATCCTCCTCCAAACTACAGGTTGACAGATGAGTATTCAGTGGTGACGTTAATCTGCAACAGAGATCAATAGTGACAATGAGTGGTGCAGGCAGCTCCCATGCTATGACACATCCTGAGGACTGTTAAAAACCCGACTATTCATGTCAGAAAAGAACAAAAACAGTGTGTGGGAGAAGATCACAGAAACAGCTGTGGTGGCAGATCTAGTAGACACAGGTAGAGCAGCCACCAGCCAGCCTCACCAGCTCACGGAGTGACTGCGTGGGTTTGCTCCCAGTTCTGCATGGCCTAACTCAGCTCCCAGTTGTTGAGGCCCGGGGGGTGAGGGGAGGAGAAATCATGCGGAAATAACCTGTTCCCACCCGCCAGAAGTTGTCCGCAGCCGTTGCAGCTGGCAAATCCATCCCTCTGGTCTCCCAAAATGCTCGTTTCTGGGAGAACGGATGCTATTTAAGTGAAAAGAAAGGAAGTTGGTTGTAGTTGCTGGAAGTCCAACAAGTGGAACAAGTCCTAATCTAACACTGCAGCAGATCCTCGACCATCATCAGCTACTTTATCAATTACCTTCCTCTCATCGTAAGGTCAGAAATGGGTCTAGATTTCATTTGCAGCTCCTCCATAAATGAAGCATTCCTTTCCTGCATGTGGCCAGACCTAGACACTATTTAGGCGTGGCGTAATAAGTGGAAGTAACATCCACACACAGCTGTCAGGCAATGGCCATCTCCAACAAGAGAGAGCTTACCCACTATACTTTGCCATTAGTGCCAGTACCCTCACCATATTCGCCACCATCAATGTTCTGAAGAATAGCATTGACCAGGAACCCCATCATACTGTATACATCCCATGGCATCAAGTAACGAGCCTGAAAATCCGGCATTGAACGCTTCACCTTCCCACACCCCAAAGCTTTTTCATTATCTAGCCGGTGGTGGCACGGTTGTGCAGCGGTAGAATTGGTGCCTTACAGCTCCAGAGACCCAGGTTCGATCCTGACAAGGGGTGCTCACCGTGACCTGCGTGGGTTTTCTCTGGGATATCCGGTTTCCTCCCACACACCAAAAGACGTACAGGCTTGTAGGTTAATTGGCTCGGTATAATTGTAAATTGCCCCTAGTGTGTGTAGGATGACATTAGTGCTGGTGGGCCGAAGGGTCTGATACCGGGCTGTATCTCTAAGTCCAAAACTAAAACGAAAGCCATCTCATATTATTATAACAACATGGTGTTGAGGGAAATACTGACCTCTCGGCTTTACTGAAACACAGATCACCTGGTTATTATTACGTTGCTGGTCAAGTTGGGTTATACCTACAATACAACTATTATACCTATATTACAACAATATCTACATTTTAAATGTGTTTGTTTGGCTAAAAGCACTTTGTGGCATTCCAAGACTGTGAAAGTCACTCTCCATGTGCAGGCCTTTCTTATTTTGAAATTATGTATTCATTTCAAAATAATCCTGGGAGCCCCATGCATCACGTTAGGAACTGGGGCTGCTGAGTCATAGGAGTCATAGGAGCGAACAATTTTCTGGGGAGGAGGGACTGAGTGGTGGCTGACCACTTCGCCGCACCTCTGGCTCCATCTGCACATCATGCTGCCTCGGAAAGGCCACCAGCATAATGAAGGACCAGCCTCACCCGGTCAGTACATGTATAGTGCAAAGACTTGCCCGTTGTTTGTTGATGGCTTGCAATAGTTCCTGTAAGGACCACTGGTTAAGCTGAACAAGTGTATAGTTTTGTTGAGTGCAGTTTCCCCAACACAGATTGCATTCAAGCCTCAACACGGACTGCATTCAAGGTAACCAAAGACTGGTTTGAATGGCGAAATCAGGTGTTCATTTAAAAAAATGAAAACTTGGGACAAGGCATGTACATTGTGCCTTTCCCATTGCCTGATCATTCTAAAGACCTTGACAGTCAACTATTTTGATGTGTACTGCAATGATGTAGATAGAAGGTCAGGACAGCTCTCTAGTTGGTGAGAGGACGGTTCAGTTGCCTGATAATAGCTGGGAAGAAAACTGTCCTTGACTCTGGAGATATGCATTTTCAAACCTCGGTACAGAAACTTCCCTAAAGAGCAGTGACGTGCGGTGAGGTCAATGGCTCGGGAGGCACTGGCTAGTATCAGAGTCAGATTTACACACATATGAACCCGATAGAGGTAGCTTAAATTCACCATTCAATTGGCAGGTTGCACAATGACTATTGGTTAGGTGACCATATGTTTCATATTTCATATCAGCATTCTTTACAACACAGGCATACAGGTAAGTTATGTTTTCGATTCACGTTTTATAGGCAAATGCAGTTCCACTCTTCATACTCATTCAAAACAAATGGAAATAAATACCATTTGAAACGACCGTGTTATTTTCTGTCCCTTCGTTTGAAGTAGGTCCTTAAGCTCAGGCATTGGTCTTCCAGTGTTTATCACTCCCTGTTTTGATTGAAAGTCCAATTTTGAAAAATTTTTAACGTTAGATATAACGTTTTCCATTTTTGCAGCCCACTGGAATTTTTTTGCTAGAGCTAGCTATCGTGGAGGGAGAGCTCGCTCAAGACACGCCCCTCTCAATGAGGCAGATGTAATAGCTGCCTCCCCTGGTGCTTTTTCATTGCAGTTTTATGATGAGACCAGCGAGCCTAAATATCTTTATACGTGAAATAAGTTACCTGGACTATGGAAGGCGAGGACATGTAATAAGGGGTCTACAAACATTACATTGGTGACATACAGAGAGATAGTAACAGGCACACGCTTATTGTCCGTGTTCCATCCAGTTTCTGAGGTGTTGCGCAATCAGAGGGGAGGCTCAGCTCATCGCTGCCTCTCGTCTCTCCCTGTATTTGCAGCGGAGCTCCGCAAATTTGGCGATTTTGACTATAAAAAATGATTGGAATCAAACAAAAATAATATTTATAATGCAGATCAGTGGAAAAATCTTTATATTTATTTTATTTTATTATTATTCTTTACTTTTCGTAACAGCTATTATCATTGGAGTATGACAGGTGAGGCTCTGTCTCCCCTGCCTCCCGTGACCGCACGCCCCTGCTAAAGAGAGAGGGGAGAAGAGGGAGTGACCGGGTGAGGCTAGTCCTTCATTATGCTGGTGGCCTTCCCGAGGCAGCATGAAGTGCAGATGGAGTCAATGGAAGGGAAGGTTTGCATGATGGTCTGGGCTGCATCCACAACACTGTGCAATCTCTTGGTCTTGGATGGAGCTGTTCCCAAACCAAGCTGTGATGCATCCCGATGCATTTCAGTTTTGAGTCCTAACTGACTATTTACGTGCCTTTTTGCTGGTATCTCAACCTATTGCTGATCCACCACAGATCTCTAGGCCTGGAGGAATATATTTGTCTGATAAAATACTAGAAAACAAGAGAAAATTATTAAAGTGGTCAAACCTTCCTAGTTTATCAACTTGCCAAATGTAACTGGACAGGCTAATGAATAAAGCCATGCTGTTCACATTCGGTCAACCAGTGAAAACAGTCTATCATTGAACATCAATGAACACGTGGTACTTAATGACTTCTCTTGAGGCTGAAATAATTAGCACGCTTCTTCCCAGGAGCACATCCTGAATGCTAAGTGAGTTACCAATGTACCAACAAGGCCAAAGACATGTTTTCAGCTCCTAAATGAAATTGTCTTTCCTACTTGTCACAATGGAAGTTTAAGTACTGATTTGAAAGAACGGAAACACGGGTGGTGCCTTTGCATTTATGTAGCAGTATGTTTGTAATGAGGGCTTGTCTCTGGGAAACACCTCTGCCCTGTGAAGTCATGCCGTCTGACAGCACAGATGACTCTGGACCTGCAAAAATCTGATCAGATTGCACTGTCAAAGGAAAACAAATGGCACCTCGTGAAGAGCAGGGCTCCGCCATCTGCTGTTACCAGGTGTCTGCATTACTGCGAGTGAAATCTGGAATGAAAACCCACCCTCGGTTGAAGCCAAAACACGACCGGCCCACCCCACACCGTCATTAGTGGATACGGAAATGAACATCCTGCCCTGGCGAGACGAAGCCTGGCTAATTAAACATCTCCCTGAAATAGGTATATATTGGTTGGAAAGAGTGCTATCAAGCCTGCCAAAAAGTAGTACACCCCATCTAAATATCACTCTGATTTACCATTTACAGTGGCTGCTCTGCATCTTTGGGGATATAAACTATTTGTACAGGAAATGCATGGCATTTCTCCCCCTGAAGTAACACCCTCTTTGCCTTCCTCTTTCCCAATCTTACTTCCCGCACGATCAATGATGGTGCAGTGTGTAATACACGGCACATACGGTGAGACATGTGCAAGCCCTGGATTCCACAATGTCGTCAGATTTTTTGTTTGACAACCGACATCATAAAAGACTCTGAGAGCGCTTGCTATGTCGACTAAGCGAACTCAGAGAGGAATGCATCTGTGTTTTCATTGCGCTGTCTGCGAGTATTTGGGTAGTCCACTACTGCCTGGGTCTAGCCAGCTGCCTTGATTCACGTCCCAACGTGAATCTCTGTCACCATGACAATGCTGCTTCTGCTATGATGTGACTTGACGGAGTCCATCACGTAGACTAACAACAATAACTGAGCACTCCCTGTCAGTGCCTGAACTCAAAGTGAACATCAAGCAACTATTTCCAAAGCACAGCACTGACAAAAACACAGTCTGCAAGCCTGGCTTTTGCAGGCATAAATCCGGCAGCCAGGCTGTGCAATGTAAATAAAAAGCAGAATGTTGAAAGTACTCAGCAGGGCAGTCAGCAGCTATGAAGAGAAAAAGTGAGTCAATGCTCTGGATTGAAAACAAAGAAACTGCAGATGTTAGAAATCTGAAATAGAAAGGAAATGTTGGAAGAAGGGTCTGAAGAATGGTCTCCACCCAAAACGCCACGCATTCCTTCTCTCCAAAGATGCTGCCTGTCCCACTGACGTACTCCAGCATTTTGCGTCTACCTTCGATTTAAACCAGAATCTGCAGTTCTTTCCTACACAAGAAAATGTTGGAAACAGTCAGCAGGTTAGGCAGCATCTGCCAGTACAGAAAGAGAGATATGTAAACCTGGAGGATTTGATACTGAGTCTGGAAGATAGATTGTTCATCATCCCACTCCCATTCTGGCCTGTGATATCCTACACTGAAACAACAAGGCTAAACTGGCCTTGCGATCAGGAGAGGCTGGATAGGCTGATACTGTTTTCCCTGGAGTCTTGGTCTAAATACTTGTCCAGTCATTCTGCATAACATCTACAAAGCCAGCCATGTACGGCACATTCCCAAGAACGGTGTCCGACACATCCCCAATGATGGAATCTAACAATGGATTCCTCCTCCCTCCATTCCCCATTCTCATCTACTCACCATCCCTCTCTCTGGTTCTACATTTTACTCCCCACATTCCTCTTTATTGGATTCCACCGTTTGAAACCTTATGTCTTCTGCCCCCTCTCTCCCCCACCTAACTATCTTGCCAAATCAACCACTCCTCACCAGGATCCACTTTCACGAGGAGACAGAAGTTCAGCATCAGTCTCCAACAGCTTTTCCCAACGTACAGAGGCACCACAGAAAGGTGTATCTCGATATACAAACCACTGTCAGGCTGCATCACAGCTTGCTTTGGGAAGAGCTCTGCCCAAGACAGCAGGAAGTTGCAGAGTTGTGGATGTAGCCCAGGCCGCCACACAAACCAGACTTCCCAATATTGACTCCATCTACACTTCACATTGCCTCTGGAAAGCAGCCAAGGTAATCAAGAACATTTTTCACTGCGGTAATTATGTCCTCCCATTTTCCCTTTTCCCATTGGGTAGAAATACACAAGTTTGAAAACATGTACCACCAGATTCAGGAACGGCATCTTCCTCTCTGTTATCAGACCACTGAATGGTCCTCCCATAAGCTAGGGTGTCGTTCCGATCTTCCAATCTACCTCATTGATGATGTTGGACTTTTTTCCTGTAACTGTAACGCCACAATGCTATAAAACTATATTCTGCTTGCTGGTATTTTTCTCTTTGCACTACCTGTTGTAGCTTGAATGTACTCATGTATAGTATGATTTGATTTGACTGGTCAGCATGCAAACAAAACCTTTACACTGTATCTCGATACACAAACCATTTGCTCCTTCCTCAACCCATCCCATTATCGTTCTCTCCCAGCTATATCACTTCTAACCCATTAGTTTGAAGAAGGGTCCCGACCCAAAATATCACCTGTCCATTTCCCTCCACAGATGCTAACTGACCCACTCAGTTCATCCTGAAATGTGTTTTTTGCTCAATGGACAGGCACAAATCGCAACAATGGATGTCTTAATTTATTCAGTCATTCCATTATTGTATTCAGTCATTCCATTTAATATACTTTTGCACAATTCAGATTTTGCACAACAATCTTGCCACATTTTGTTTTGCACTCATTATATTTATTATTGTTTTCATCATTACTTACGTATACTGTTTACCCTGTGAGCTTCATGTAACCAAGGAATTTCATTGCACCCTTATGTATAAAACAATGAATTAATCTGAATGTGAACCTGAAGTCAACACATCCCCAACAATGAGGGCTGTTTCATCTTCAACAAATGTATGCAATTATCCAGGTTGAGCATTTTGCAAAATTGATTCACAATCTAGTCCATTTAGATTTTGTAGTTGCCACAAAAAAAAGTATTCTTTTCAACAAAGTTATGCATAGGCTTTTAATTGAGGCCAACAATCACAACTGGGGAACGGTTGTGTCCTGGGGTTATGCACAATTTGTGCAGGAGAATTCTTCTATCGCTGCCTGAACCAATGTTCTTTTGTGCAAGTGGATAATGGGCGGCATCTGAGAATACTTGCTGTATCCATTAGCAACCATACCTGCTTGAAAGGGATTTCTGACTTGAGGCAGTGTTGCTCCTTTCTCCTATTCTGCAGCATATTCCTCATATTACAACCTAGCTCAGAACCAGTCGTTCATTTGCAGCGATTCTTTGTGTAGCTTTTTTCTGTTTTCCTTCTCTGTTTACTTTTGATTCTTCTCTCCTGAAGGGATACGAGGGAAGACAGGTGGCCAGGTTTCTTGAAGGAGATCCCCTATTTGATTGCCTGCTCTCCCGATTCTGGTCGCACCACTTTGGCTGAATCTCCCAGGCCTCATGTTGGTGGGCTACCTCCTCTATCAGGAAGCCCGGCCCTGCCATGATCTCTCAGTACGACGGAATGCTGGTAACAGAGTAGAAACTATGCATTTTAAGTTGTTGAATTCAATAGATTTCAGGAATGTTTGGGGGTGAAACATGTTACAATCACAAGGTTGAAGAAACACTTCGACAGGTACATGGATAGAACAGATTTAGAGAGATATGGATCAAACGTAGACAGGTGGGACCAGTGTAGATGGGACCTGTTGGCCGGTGTGGGTAAGTTGGGTCGAAGGGCCTTTTTCTATGTTGTAAGACTCTATGACTCTATGACTTTATGACAGGCCAAGTTGAGAAGTCCTTATTCAATGAAGTAAGATCTTGGGCCTCAAAACAGAATTCCCCGAAGACTGAGAGTATCAACAGACAAATAATTGTGTATGAAAGCTGGGACGTCACATTACACCTTTAACAAACATTGGTTAGACTCCACATGCTGCTGTTCTAGTTGCCAAATGACAAATGGTAGCAATAGAGAGAGTGAAGAAGCGATTCCGAAGGATGTGCCTGGAATGGAGGACCATAATTGTAAGGAAAGTTTAGATAGGTGGAATTTATTTTCAATGGAATATGGGAGGCTTAAGGGTGACCTTAGAGAGGTTTATAGAATTATGATTATGAGCGACATAAAGGCTTTGAGGGACGTAGATAGATATATTGGGATAGATAATCAGAATCTTTTTTCCCCAGGGCAATGGTGCATTGAATTAGAGGGCACATGTTGAAGATGCGAGGGGAGAAATGTAAAGGAAATCTATGGTTTTTCACACAGAGGTTGGTGGTTGGAATGGAATGAGCTGCCAGAGGAGATGTTGGAGGCAGATACAATTACAATATTTGAAAGACATTTGGACGGGTTTTTAGGTAGGAAATGCTTAGAGGGATATGGGCTTAATGTGGACAAATGGGATTAGTGTAGGTAAGCATCATGTTCAGCATGGATGAGGTGGCAGAAAGGGCCCTTTCAGTGCTGTACGGGTTCTATGAATTCCAAGTAATCATGGGTTGCATACATCAAGTGGTGTTGATATCCAAGACTGAATAGACCAGGCTTGTCAGGAGCAGAATAGTTTCATAGAGACGAGTCTAATATAACTAATAAAAATTAAAGGGTGACCATCGAACCTAAAGTACTTTTCACTCAGGCTTATGGTAAATGTCAGCAGTTAGGACGTTGCTTACAAAGGAAGCCATTTATTTGTATTTTTTCCAAATCTGCTTCCTTTGATCCCCATTTCAAGCACCACTCAATACTAATAATCACACATTATGTTTGAATTAATGGGAGCAGCAAGATGAATATATTTACTGTAGGAATTACACAATCCACAAAGAGATATTGATCACAGTGAAATCCCTGCAGATTGCATAGAAAGGAGAGTTAACCGCGAGTAAACAGAATTGATTTGTAAATGTCTGTGAATAAGTTATAATCTCAGTAAGGAAGAATTCTGAATTGGCAATTGATTTAATAGATCTGAAGAGAGTCTAGCAATGACTGAAAAGCAAACTGCAATATGACTTGTAGAGAAAATTCAAAGAGGATGGATTTAATCTGGATCGGTGATTCTAGTGATTATATCTAAAATGCTGGAGAAAAGTATAAACCAAAGTGTAGGACAATATTGAGGCAGAAGAAATCTATAGGATTTCTCCAAAGTCATTCTCCTCGCGGTAATCATAGACTCGCAGATAACAAGCAGATGATTCAGTCCAGCATGTTTGTGCATACTAACTGCACTGCTCTACTCTCTCAACATCTTCATTCAGTGTTTGATATTATTTTGTTTGCCCTCAAAATACAATTGTTTGGTTAAACCATGCCTCATCACAAAGCAGCCAATGACCCAACAGGTCATTGGGTGAAGAAATTTCTTACAACATTTTACTCTTTTGAATAAGGCTTTGATCCCTACGAGAGCAAATGGTCTTTTCCAATGGTTTCTTCAGAAAAGAATTGCAATTTGCAAACTTCTGTTAAATCCTCCACTGCTGTGGAAATTATGTCACGCCATTGCTTATGCCCCTGTCCCACTTAGGAAACCTGAACGGAAACCTCTGGAGACTTTGCGCCCCACACCAGGTTTCCGTGCGGTTCCCGGAGGTTCCCGGAGGTTTTTGTCAGTCTCCCTAATGGTCGAAAGTGGTTTCCGTTTTAAAAATCGGTAATTTTTTAGTCGAAGCCGGTTGCGATGCTAGTTGAAGATGGTTGCCGGAGGACAAAAAACCTTCGGGAACCTCGGGGAACCGCACGGAAACCTTGGGTGGGGTGCAAAGTCTCCAGAGATTTCCGTTCAGGCTTCCTAAGTGGAACAGGGGCATAAGTTCCCCTTTTATGCTACTTATCAAATCTAGCACCCTGCCCACAATATGTTGTGTAAATTGACCACTAATTCATCACTCTTGTTTGCTAGCTCTAATTTATAACCCCTACTTCCTCTGGCCTTTTTATATTTAACTATCCTTGATTGCAAATTTGGAAATTATAAATTTAGAATATATCGTCCCTCTGTTCATTTATATCTCAGCAACATTATTCACCAAACCCTTCATGATTCACTTTTCAATTTTCCTCACTGTTCAGATCTTACCTGAGGATACCAGTAAGCTTCTGTGTCTATATTTCAAAATCCAAACAATTTACAGGATGAACAAAACTGGAACCAGCACTAACTGAGGAGCAGTACCCAAATCCTTCTTCAGTCTAAGCAACATCCCATTACCCTAATATCATATCACTCCCTTCCCTTGCATCACACGATATGGAAACAAGCCATTTAGCACACTATTGTAAGTCAATGACAACCATCAAGCCCCAATCTACAATAATCCCGTTTTAACTAGAAAACTCTTCTCACCACAGATGCTGTTTGACCCGCTGAGCACTCCAAGCGTTTTCTGTTTTAATTTCAAAGTTTCATTATTTACATTGTTTCATCTTTGTATTCTAATTCTTTGTTGACATTTAATTGTCTTTCATACTGGGCATGTACACAACCTTTCCTGTCCAGCAATTCTTATGCACAGGGAGGCACGGTGACAAAGCTGGTATGCCTCATGACCACAGATGCTGTCTGTGTGGTTTGAACTTTCCCCCTGTGACCATGTGGGTGTCCTCCAAGTGCTTCAGTTTCCTCCCACATCCCAAAGTTGTGCAGGTTTGTAGGTTAATTGGCCTCTGTAAATTGCCCCGAGTGTGTAAGGAGTGGATGAGAAAATGGGATAACATAAAACTAGTGTGAATGGGCGATCAATGGTCAGTATGGACGTGATGGTCTGAAGGGCCTCTTTTCTTGCTGTATCTCTAAACTAAACTAAATGCTTTCTGAAAACCCATTATTTGTCTTTCATCCATTCAATATCGTCTCCTCAAAACATCAACTTGTTTCTGTCAAATTATTCATTAACTTAATTTAATTGTACCAACATATGCTTTAGGAGTAGGTCACGTGGCTCTTAAGCTTGATCTGCCTATTAATTAGATCATGACTGATTTGATTATTACCTCAATGCTGCATTACCTTCACTTATGGTTATCTTTTCATCCACTTGCTTGTCAAGAATTTATCAATGTTTACCTTAACAATATTCAAGGTAGAACTCTGCTTCCACTACCCTTTAAGGAAATGATCACCTTCTCAGAAAATGTTACCACCCCTACCTTAAATGGGAGACCCTTTATTTTAAAACAGTAACCCCTCGTTCTAGATTTCCTCACAAGTGGAAGCATCCGACCCACATCTATCTTGTCAGGATCTTATATAATTTTGATCAATCTTTCTTACTCTAAATTCCACTAAACTCCAGCATTACAAGCCTGGCCTGTTCAACTTTTCCTCATAAGACACTTGACATATAGGTCAAGGAAACTTTCTCTGAATTGCTTCCCATACATTAACCTCATTAATTAAATAGTAGATCAAAACTGTATGCAACACATGTGCAATTTGTCAAAGTACAACTGAAGCATAATCTTCCTACTTCTGTATTAAATTTTCTTTGCAACAAAAAATAATCTTCTATTAGCTTTCCTAATTACTTGCTGTACCAGCATACTTGCCATTTGCACATCATGCATGAGGACATCCAGATCCTTCTGTATCTCACAGCTCTGTGATCTTTCATTGATGGGTAAATCTCATTTTACTTTTTCATATTATGAACCATTTATCGGATTTGTTCCCATTCACTTCATTTCTATTTCTATTTTCCTTTCTAGCCTCTTTGTGCCCTCTTTATGACTTACAGTACATGCTTATCTATCTTTGTGTCACCAGCTAATTCATCAAACATGCCTCTGGTGTCTTCAACCAAGAGAGTTCAGTAAATTGTAAAGGAATTGAGGCCCCAACACTGATCTTTGTAACAGACAACTTGTTAAATCTTGCCAACTAGTAAAACGCATCCATGCCTGGTCTATGTTTGCTTTTAACCTGCTGGTCCTTGTCCTTGCCAGAATATGATGTAGTTCGCCATGAGCTTTTACTTTCTGTTATAACCTTTGATGCAGCACCATAGTAAATGCTTTCTGAAATCCTTTGTGCATCCTCTGCATCCCCTTTATCCACAACACATGTTACTTCTTCAAATTAATCTAAAAAAATAATCAAACATGATTTTGCTGTCTGGTTATCTTGACTTGTTTTAAGTGTCCGGCTCTGAGATGTTTCATAATCGTTTCTACCATTTTCCTAACGACAGATATTAAAGTAAAGTAAAGTAAAGTATCCTTTATTGTCATTCAGACCTATCGGTCTGAACGAAATATCGTTACCTTGCAGTCATAACATATAATAAAAAACAAAACACACAATAAACACATATTTAACATCCACCAGGCAGTTCACCAAGGTAGGAAGGCAAAAGTCTTTGTCTTCTTCCCTCCTTGCCGCCACTCCAGGCTTCCACTATTCATTACACTATTTGGCCGGTTGTTCCCAGCTTACTGTTGCCATCCGTATTTGAATGATGGAGATACAGTTGCCGATTTCCAATCTAATAGAACCTGAGAAATTTGGAAAATTACAACTGACACGTAAATTATCTCAGCATAGATCACTCGGCACAGAGAGACTCATCGGCCAACAACTACAACTATTTACTCACCTTCTATTTGCCCGCACATTCCGATTTTTCTGAATTCCACCCTTCCTTCCAATTCCTGATTTACAGCTTTTATTTCTGGGGATATTACTTGTATCTTCTGCAGTGAAAACTGATGCAAAATACCTGTTTAAATCATTCCCACCTCCATGTTTTCCATTATTAATTCCCCTGACTCATCTGAGAGAGATAGATGGGTTGTGGGCATTGAAACTCACAGTATCTTTTTATACAGTATTTTTTTGATGAATATTTTTTATTAGTTGTAAATACATATTAATAGAAAATACTTCTTACATACATTCGTAATATTATTAATATTAACATTTAAGACTTATTTATATTTCTATACTTTTTTTTTTAATAAGTAAGAAAAGATAGAGAAAAATAATATAGAGATAAAAAATCGAAAATAAGGAAGTGAATGGAGTATTAAAAAGTTATCCATCGTTGGAGATATATCCATGATTTGTTATACGTATTTCTTCATCTATTCCACTTTTCAGGTTTCAGTCAGGCTCTCGCACCGAGCCATTTTGACCCTTTAGATATTCAATGTATGGAGACCATATTCCTCTGAAAAGATCCAACCTGTCCATTAGGACGAGCCTCAATCTTTCCAGATGGAGTGTCTCTGACATTCGTGTATTCCACATTTTGATTGTGGGGGATGTAGGACCTTTCCAGAATTTTAATATTAATTTTTTCCCAATTATTAAACTATAATCAATAAAAATTCTTTGATTCGTTGTTATTGATTGATCTGTTTCCAGTATTCCCAGTATTATTAACTTTGAGTCAGGAGTCAGATTCATATTAACAACATTCGAAATTATCCTAAATATTTCTATCCAAAATTTTGTAATTTTTACACAATTTGTAAATGAGTGTTTCAAGTTAGCTTCTAAGTGCTGACATTTATCACATATGGCAGATACATTTGAAAAAATGTTATGTAGTTTGGATTTTGAGTAATGTAGTCTATGTAATATTTTAAATTGTATAAGAGAGTGTCTAGCATTTAACGAACAGTGGTGTATGTGTTGTAAACTTTATCCCATACTTCTGGTCTAATAATTTGACCTAATTCGTTTTCCCATGATTGTCTATATATTTTTGTTAATGGGACATCATTTTCCAATAGGATATTATAAATGTATGATATCAATTTTTCTGTGTTCGGATGTTTATTTAGACATTCATCTAAAATTTCTGTCTTTCTATTTCTAATTTCCTGTGTATTTGCTTTTACATAGTCTCTAATTTGTAAGTATCTAAAATAATCTTTTGAATGTAATCCATAAATTTGTTGTAATTCTTGAAATGAAAGGAAAGAATTTTCCCTGTAGAGATCTCCCGTCTTATTAATTCCCTTATTTTTCCATTGCAAAAAGCCTTTATCCATCATTGAAGGTTTAAATGTAACATTATTTACAATGGTAAGGGCTAGTGGTATAGATTCCAATTTAAATGTTTTCATTATTTGTTTCCAGATACGTATTCCACTTTCTATTATAGGGTTTTCACTATAGGTTTTCTTACCTAAATTAATATTGGCAAATATTATCAAACTAATTTCAAAAGGAGAACAATCTTCTTTTTCCATTTTTAACCAAATTGGTTGTTTATCTGTCTCTACTAACCAAAAATTCAGATTTTTAATATTAACTGCCCAGTAATAAAACATAAAGTTTGGTAGTGCTAGACCTGCATTTATTTTTGATTTACATAAATGTTTTTTATTTATTCTGTGGCTCTTATAATCCCAGATAAAGTTGGTAACTAAAGAGTCCACCTTCCTAAAGAAATTTTTAGGAAGATATATCGGAATTAATTGGAAAAGATATAGTAATTGCGGAAGAAAAATCATTTTTATTACATTAATTTTACCTAGCATTGAGATGGGTAGAGTTTTCCAATATAAAATGTTCTTATTTAATTTATTCAATAAGAGTGGGAAGTTGGATTTAAATAAAGATCAAATATTTTTGTTATATAAATTCCAAGATATTTGATTTTTTCGTTTGTTATCTTAAAAGGAAATTGTTGTAATATATGTAAGTTATTTACCATTAATGGCATGAGTTCACTTTTATTCCAATTAATACTATATCCTGAGAAAGATCCAAATTCATTTATTAATTTTAATAAATTTTGGATACTAATTTCCGGTTTTGTAATATAAAGCAATACATCATCCGCATATAAGGAGATTTTATTTTCAGTATCTCTGGTATCATACCCATATATTTCAGGATGTGATCTCACACGTTGAGCTAATGGTTCTATTCAAATAGTAGTGGGGATAAAGGGCAACCTTGTCTACAGCCTCGAGATAGACTGAATTTAGTTGATAGCGTTTGATTTGTTATTATTCTGGCTGTTGGGTTAGTGTATAATAATTTGACCCAAGTATAAACTTCTCTCCCAATTTAAAAGTTTCCATAACCGAAAATAAGTAAGACCATTCCACCTGGTCGAAGGCTTTCTCCGCATCTAACAAAATAACTACTAGATCTTTATTAATATCTCTTTTCGAGTATATAATATTGAATAAACGTCTCAGGTTATATGAGGAATATCGGTTTTGGTATATCCTGTTTAATCAGGATGAATTAATTCATTAATAACTGTACTTAGCCTTTGTGATAATATTTTAGTTAATATCTTTTGATCAGTATTTAAAAGAGCTATAGCTCTAAATGATCCTGGGTCATCCAGATCTTTGTCTATTTTAGGTATAAGTGTTATAATAGATTAATTTAACGTTTCTGGTAGTTTCTGCTGTGTATAAATATATTCATAGGGTGTCTTCAAGCGTGGTGCAATCAGATCATAAAATGTTTTATAGAATTCCGAGCAAATACCATCTGGTCCCGGTGTTTTACCATTTTTTAATGATCTGATAGATTATTGGATTTCTTTTACTGAAATTTTCCAAAAATACTAAAAGTTCGCCATTATGTGATTTAATCCTATGGATTATTTTTTCTCCCTCCATCTTCCTTAATTGGCGAGCCAATAATTTTTGAGGTTTATCTCCAAATTCGAACTGTAATTGTTCAGTGTATTGATAAAGTTTTACAACTTGATCTGAATATATTTTATTTAATTTATATTTCAGTGCTGCGATTTTATTATGTATTGTTATGGATGGATTAGCTGCATTCTCTGTATCTAGTCGTTTAATCTCCTTTTCCAGTTCCTGTTGATCCCTCCGAATTCTTTTTATTATAAAATGCTTGAGAGGAAATCATAATTCCACGGAGATATGCTTTAAAAGTTTCCCATAATAAGGAAGAAGATATTTCCGGTTTATCATTTATTTCGAAGAAAATCTTGATCTGTTCTGTAATATATTCCTGAGCTATTTTGTTTTTTAAAAATTTGTGGATTAAATCTCCATTGTCCCCGTTTTTCCATTTTACCATTTATTTTAATCTTAAATGTTAAAGGTGCGTGATCTGAGATTATAATATTATGGTATTTTGAATTATAAGTGTGTGAGATAAGTTTGGCATCGACCAAAAAGTAATCTATTCTTGAGTAAGTTTTGTGTACAGGTGAATAAAAGGAGTATTCTCGTCCAGTTGGATTTTCTACTCTCCAAACATCTTTAATATTAGTAGTTTCCATATATGCATTTAATAAGTCACTGGAATGGGATTTAATTTTCCTTTGTCTTGTAGATCTGTCTAAGTAAGGATCTAATGTACAATTTAAATCTCCTCCAATTATTAACTTATGTTGTGTTATTTCCGGGATGTTGTTAAATATTTTCTTGAAAAACAATGGACTATCAAAGTTTGGTCCATATACATTAACAAAAATCATTTTTTGTGCATTTAATTCTCCTATTACAATAATGTATCTGCCATCATTATCAGTTATAGTTGATGTATGTTTGAATAAAATGCCTTTACGAAATAATATTGCTACACCTCTTGATTTGTGTGTAAAAGAAGAATGATACGTTTTATCTATCCATTTAGTTTTCAGCCTATGCTAAGCATCTTTTTTTTAAATGAGTTTCTTGAATGAAAATTAAATCAGCTTTAATTGCTTTTAAATGGGCTAATACTTTACCTCTCTTAATTGGTTCATTAAACCTTTAGCATTCCAGCTGCAAAACGTTATTCCTTCATTCACCGTATTCATTTTTAAGTCTTGCATCTTTTGTCTATGGGAGTCTGTAATAGAGCCAATGATTCAGTTCGACAGACCCGACCTTACACCCAAACACCGAATAGACAAATTTTAAGTCCCTTGAATGTCTCTCACATGTATATCTCCTTTGATCCAATATATAACTCCATTCAAACTGAAAATAACCATAATAGTTTATAACAGAAAAGAAGAGAGGATAGATTAAGAAGTTAGTATAGTGCACAAAGGAAGAAAAAACTACATCTAGTATTGGTGTAGTTAGTGCTAGCCATACTAGCATGGCTAACCATCTACCGACTTCAGTAGTTGATGTTACTAACTTAACCAGCTCCCTGGTTTTTTGGAATTATTATTCCATAATGGTATTTTACCGGGGATATTACATTTAAAATATTCGGGTTATAATAGTCGAAAATGTGAGAATACATATATTTAAAACTTATTTGAAAATCTAATTATAAAAAAACACACGAAAAGAAAGGAAAATAAAAAATAAAAATGAAAATTACTGGTACAAAAGAAAAGTTTCCGAAGGGGACAAATGAAGTCAGACTCTATATTTGACTCTAATCATTCCAATATAAATAAACATTAGTCATTAGTAATAATTATTAATTCTGATTAGTAAAAATACCACGGTATAATTTTAATATTTATTAGTAGTGTAGTTAGTGTCATAATGATTAACTCTGATTAGTGAAAATACCATGGTATAATTTTAGTATTTATTAGTTATTTGTATTAGTAGTGTAGTTATACTAATTATTAGTATCCATGGGAGGGTTTCCGATCCACATCTTTCTCCAGCTTCCATCCAGCACTATCCAGTTCCATCCAGTCCTCCAAAGTCCTGCAAAGTCCTGCAAAGTCAGTGTATTCAATGATGAGGCCTTCTCAAGTCTTAATCTTCCGGGCAAAGTCCAGCGCTTCCACAGGGTTGGAGAAGAAATATTCCTTCTTGTTGAAAGTAACTCTTAGAGTAGCTGGGTAATTCAGGCCATATTTCAAGTTTTCCACCCCCCTCGGGAGACTTTTAGTCTCATTAAACACTTTTCGTTTCCTGGAGACTTCTGCTGGATAATCTCGATAGATGCTGATCTTGTGTCCTTCAAATGTAAGGTTTCTGTTTCTCGATGATTTTTGCATTATCTCCTCCAAGACGTAGTCATATTGTACATTTATTATCATTTGTCTTGGGGGAGCATTTGGTCTTGTCTGACGTCTCATCACTCTGTGTGCTCGGGCTAGCAAAGGCTTTTGTTCCAGAGATAAAACATTTTGCAGTACATTCGCAGTAAATTCTCGGGGATCTTTATCTTTCTCTCCCCTTTCAGGAATATCCGCAATTCTTAGGTTTTGTCTTCTCTGGCGACCTTCTAGTTCAGTACATTTCTCGGTTATTTTGGTCAATAAATCCGTTAGACGTCCATTTTCTGTGATAAGCTTTGCTGTAGTCTGAGCACTTGTATCGGCTAGTTCTTCAAGGCTTTTTATGCCAGTCGTCTGTTGGTCCAATGCCTTCTCCACAGGATTCAGCCTTTCTTCAAAATCAGTTTTCACATTTTTAATCTTATCATTTTTCTCCTTTGACATTTCAATCATCATTTCTGCGATTTCTTTGTTCAAATCTTCCGATATTTTCTTAGTCTTAGTATTAATATTGGTATTAATTTCAAGTTTCAATTCTTTCATTTCAGTATTCATCTGGTTTATTTCCTCCTTTAAACCAGCAATTTCACGTGAAATAAAAGTTTTAAGTTCTTCACTTTCCGACTTTTTCGTCGTTTTTTTCATCACATCTTCTTGGGATAAAGTCCTACCTGAGTCCGAGGCTTCAGTCAGGTCTTCCCCCGATCTCAGCCTGGTAGTTCGACTTTTCGATTTTTCGGGTGGGCTGCGCTGTGTAGCCATAACAAGTCGCGCGCCTGATGACGTCACTCACAGCAATCGGTGCAGAGACGGCAGGCAGCAGGCAGCAGGTAGGTCCGTTAATCCCTGTTTTTTTCCCGTTTTTTACGAGGAGCTGGCTGGCGTTAACCTCTAGCCCTCCATAGCGCCACCGGAAGTCACCTTTTTATACAGTATTTTGCCCTAGCTTTTTCTCATACATTTGTATATTTTTCCTTTCTGATGAATCTGTTAAACATTCTACGAACCTGCAATGTGCTTTTCCTCAATTATATGTTTTTTTTTAAGTTTAAAGCTGTCTTTAGCTTTTATAGTTAATGACCCCTCGGAATGTTTCTTCCTCAGAGGAATGTATCTGATCTCCTTAGATGTCTGCAACTGCATCTGGACTGATTGATTCCTCACCTACTTTACTAAGTTACCTCAGTAAATAATTCCTAACGCAAGATAATTTCCCCCCCTGTTATCATAGATGGATCCCTCACCCGTGTCTCCTCATGTCCTGTCATGTCTTGTAGTTCTGCTCTCGCTTCTGCGCCCCCCGCTCCCCCCGACAGAATAAGGATAGATTTACAAAAATAGAACAAATGCTGGAATAACAGCTCGTCAGGCCGCATCTCAAGAGAAAAGGAATAGGAGACATGTCAGACTCTGAAGAAGGGTCTTGACCCGAAATGTCACCTATTCCTTTTCTCCAGAATGACCCGTTGAGTTACTCCAGCATTTGTGTCTAGCTTCAGTGTAAACCAGCATTTGCAGTTCCTTCTTACACAAGGATAGAGTTCCCCTGGTGTTCACCTTTCACCCCAACAGCCTCTAACAATTCTGTCACTTCCAACGTGATCCCACCTCCAGTCACATCTTCCCAAATTCACCCTTTACCGCTTAAAGCTTGTCCCACACTTCTTTAAACTTTCCTCCTTTGAACTTAGCACCATGCCCTCTAGTCTTTGACATTTTCACTCTGAGAAAAAGGTTTCAACTGTCTACCCTCTCTATCCCTCTCATAATGTTATATACTTCTGACTAATTAATTTACGATATCACCATTTCCCATTCTAAATTCACAAATGTTGTCTTCCAATGTCACATCCACTTTTTCTATCTTCCCAATAAGTACCTAGCAAAATAGTGATTTAATATTTCTACCCATTTCCTCATCATTACCAGTAATATTGTCCTATATGTTTCTTAGTATCATTATCCCTTCATGGATGGTCTTTTGGCCAACAATGTCTATGCCCTGTGGTCATATCTCAGGGATTGGCATACAATGGGCGGTTAATACAAGCATGTTGACAACACATGCCTTCTGGGTAACATTCAGAGTACAAGAGAAATGTGATGTCCACCTTCAACCACAATGCACTCATAAATTTTAAATCTTTCTATAATTGTGTCAGTCTGGAGTCGGTGCTGATAGATCTGCCTCATATCTGCAGTTATGTTGGCAAATGATCATGAAATTGAGAAGGAAGTACATGCAAAAATTACAGAACTGTAGTTAATGATAACTAATGTGGTTCTAAGTCAATTAAGCAGGACTCGTTGCAGGGCCTTGGCATGCGTTTTTGACATTGAAAGATAGGTGATAATAGGAACTAAGACCACAATTTTTCAATTCAATTTAGTATTGAGATCAGATAATTAAACTGGAGTTTGGCTGAAGAAACATCCATGTTCATGAGGAAAAGATAGATCAAACAATTGATACAGAATACTTAGTCGAACATTAACTGTGGCAAAGGTTTTAGAATCTATGATTCGAGGTGAATTGCCACGTTGAAACAAGGAAAAGCAGATGTTGGTGTGCAACATAATATTCCATCTTCCAAATGCAAATAATTACCTATTATAAAGGGCTATTATTACCAATACCTCTCCCCACTCCCCCACCCCCACCAACATGCCAACTCAATTTAAACAGTTCAAAACATTTTTTTTACAAGACACACAGCGCTGGAATAAATCAGCGGGTCAGGCAGCATTTCTGAAGAACATGGACGGGTGACATGGATAGGTAACTGCTCACACTGTTCTGTAGCAGAGATTTCTCTTTAATGAGGCAGTCAGAATTGTAAAGTGACTCCTGGTATTTGCCCATTGAAGAAAGTTAAGCAGACTGGGACAGAGTCTTTTGAGTTGAGAAGAACAAGAAGCAATCTCACTGAAACGTATGCAATTCTTCCAGGGCTTGACATGTTAGATATTTCTCGGTAGTGTCCAGGACATGGTATCGCAGTCTCTTCCAGTGCTGGCCTTCAGAACCAAGATGAGAAAAAATTGCTTTACCCAGCAGTTAGTGATATTTGGCCAAAAGGCCTGTGGAGGCTCAGCCACAGTTTATAAATTGGTTCACAGTGGAAATTGATAGATTTTTAGATATGGTAGTTTAGAAAGATGGCGTTAATGCAAGGAAGGTAAGAGGCAGAGCGAACACGGAGCACTAAATAACCCACTCCAACTTCTAATTGTTTTTGTGTTTTTATATAATTAATGAAATGCTTGATGCGTTGTAAAGCCTACCAGAAGGGCCCAGTTTAAGCAGGATGGAGTGGGCTGGCATTCTTGCCCCATCCTCAGAGCCCATTTTTCCGACCTGGTACCATGGTCCCAGCGTGATGCCGGGTCATGTAGATGTCCAGGAGTCTGTCCTCCAACACAGTCCCACGACTGTTTCTCCAGGAGAGCTGCGACCCCATCCATGGAGGACACACAAACACTTTCAGCAAGATCACAGCTACCTGGAGTAGTAGTACAGTAATGAATGCCTTTGGAGCTATAATCTATAATGCTATTAATGCTATAATCCAAGTGACTGTGATGGGCAGAGACTGGAATCTGTCTCTAACCGGTTCCTTGTGGATAGCCCAGGAAGTGACGCCTCCTCTTCACCTCATGGTTATCTGGTTGGTGCAAGGGCTGTGTCCTCAAGATGGCGAGGTTGCACAGGATATAGCAGACCATCATGTATTTTAGCAACCACTTCGCCGCGTAACATGGGGCTCTTACCCGGATGTGGTAGCTCACTAGCAACCTGCTCCATTGAAATTCAGTGTGGTTTAAACTGTGTCAATACTGGCCATGTATGTGTGGCTTCACCAAGATCAGTAGCTATTGTTTGTTGACACAAATGTGGGTGAAACAACTAACCACCATAGAATGAAGGTATCGTGACTGCAGCACACAGAGCAATGGCCCGCATTATTTGTGCAGGTAGGAGCCACAGATGGTGGTCTACACTGAAGATGGACACAAAATGCTGGAGTAACTCAGTGGGTCAAGCAGCATCTCTGGAGAAATGCAATAGGTGACGTCTCGGGGCGAGACCCTTCTTCAAATGAAACGTCACCTATTCCTTTTCTCCAGAGATGCTGCCTGACCCGCTGAGTTACTCCAGCATTTTGTATCTATCGTCGGTCCGGATCATTTGCTGCTTACACTCACAGAGCAGCTGGACACTGAGGGTGTGATCTCACTTTACATTCCAGTGTGGGGCAGAGTCTATATGAGACTGGTGCACAGTGAGGTGAGTGCCAACAGTGACGTTCTTGTCCGCGAGTAAGCCAGCGATGCCAGCAGAGGCAGCGGATCTCTTTGCCAGCTTGTCCTTGCCAAGTCAGAGTGAAATGTAATCAGTATGCTTTGAACAAAACACTTGAGGAACATTCATAATGCAATAGTGGATAGCAAAGGTGTGAGTTTTTTCAAACATCACCATCTTTGACTACAAAAGGCAAATAAAAGCCACAAGTAAACTTGACAGCCAAAGACATACTGGACTGAAGAAGGGTTCCATCCCAAAACATCACCTATTCCTTTTGTCCAAGATGCTGCCAGACCCGCTGAGTTACTCCAAAATGTTGTGTCTATCTTCGCTATAAACCAGCATCTGCAGTTCCTTCCTTGATATACTGGAGCCATTCTAATGACAAGGCCTTGGCACATGACTTGGACATCCTATGATGTGCAGAAGTTTCACAGATTGTTCCCCACTGAGGTTTGGGAAGGAGAACCGCTCCTTAAATTCTGAAGAAGGGTCCCAACCCTACTTCGCCTATCCAGAGATGCTGCCTGATCTGCTGAGTTGCTCCAGCACTTTGTGTCTTTTTGTGTAAAACATCATCTGCAGTTCTTGTTTTCTACTCGTAAAATTCACTGCTGAGACAACCCTTGGTCTTTCTTCCTCTCCCTTCTTCCAGCACCTTACATCCACTCCATGTGCTGTCCCGTTACTTTTCCAGTGAAGTTATATTGCAAAGGGAATGCCCGCTTTTGAAACCAAAGGCATTCTGCCTCTAGGGGAAGCCTGCAATATGAACTTGACTCATTTGTACAAAGAGTGAAGACCACAGAACAATTCTGCAGAAGACAGTAGTATATATTTATATATATAAATCAGCAATATATATCAGTCTGCACCCATCAGGAAGGACCATATATATTGGTATTGCCATTGGATGCAAGACTGTACCAGTGTATAGTAGATTCATTTGATATTTTCAACATTATAAAACAACCTTGTATTTCTGTTGAATCTCTCAGGCAGTAAAATATTCCAAGTTGCTTCGTGGGAACTTTGTCAAATATAATTTGATACTGAGCCACATAAGGCAAGATGATCCAAACCTTAGCCAAAGAGGTACCTTTTAGTGAGTGTCTTAAAAAAGGAGAGAGTTAGGGAGGCCAAAAGGTTTATGAGGGACTTCCAAACTCGGGCAGTGAAACCAAAGCTGCCAAGAATGGATCAAGTTAATAGTGCCGCACATTACCTCATATTTAATTCCTGAGCAAATCTTATTCTAATTGGAATAATTTTGTAATTATAAATGCAGGACTTTTTAAGTCTCTGATGATGTTCAACTTTGCCTGGAAATCATTATAATGTTACACTTGGCTATTTTCAAGGAAGTTAAATTTCTATTTATAGTTCCCAATGGGACTTTGAAACAACATCTAAACGTCCTCCTCCGCATGCTGGAGCAGTGTCAGGATTCTCAGGATTCCTTTCCTAGCCACTGCTAGCTCGCTCTCCCACAGACTTAGTTCACTTCCTGCGGTGAATGTCTGAAGTAGCACTCTGCTGAAGAAGCAGGATTCCAACAGCATTGACGTGCCAAGAAGATCACTGTGGGGCCAAGGCAGCCTATGGATTTAGCTTGAATCTGTGTATCCTCCTTGTATAAGTTGGCATCCCCAGATGAATCTGATAGTCATCATCAACCACTTATATGTTCATCTTCCAGAAAGATGCATTGTCATGGGACTGCCGGGAAAATGTACAGGAAACATCATGGTATTGCAGAAAACCAATAATCCCGACCTGATATGTCACGTTCATTTCCCTCCACTCCACGGATGTTGCCTGGCCTGCTGAGATTCCCCAGCAAATTGTTTTATGCTCAATATGCCAGCATCTGCAGTCTCTTGTGCGTCCATATGTAGCTTGTGACAGGTGATCTCTTCAGATGGATACAGTTATGAGCCACGGTTCTGTGATATAATACCTGTCTCTCAATCAGAAGGTTCAAGTCCCCATTCAGTAACATAGTTTTCTGATCTAGCATGGTACAGAGGGAGTGCAGCAGTGTGGTAGGTATCATTTGTTGTTAAGATATTAAACTGATGACCTGACTGCTCTTTTTGGTTGGTACAAAATAACCCCTTGTGCTGTTTGGAAGATGACCAGGTGAGTTGCCGCTGTAATCTGGCCAACGTTTACCTATCAACTAATATTTAAATACATGTGATCTGCTCGTTCCCTTGTTATTTGTAACTTGCCCATATTTCCCATATGCTCACATTTCAATATCCGTATCTTACGATGATCAGAAGTTACAGAAGCTTCCAGGTTTTCTGTCTTTCATAACACAATAACTTTTCAAGGTCAAGGTCAGTTTGTTGCCATGTGTACCAATTAAGGTACAGTGATATTCAAATTACCAGACCGCCATACCAAAAGAAAAGCAATAAGACACACAACTACATAAAGTTAACATAAACATCCACCACAGTGGATTCCCCACGTTGCTCACTGTGATGGAAGGCAATAAAGTCCAATCCTCTTCCTCTTTTATTCTCCCGGGGTCAGGGCACTCGAACAATCTGCAGTCGGGGCGATTGAAGCTCCTGCAACTGGCGGTCGAAACCCCTGCGTCGGGACAATCGAAGCTCCCGCGTCGGGCGGTCAAAGCTCGTGTAGCTTGGAGTTCCCAAAGTTTCTAACCAGAGACTGCGAGCTCCGTGATGTTAAGTCTACAGACACCCGTGGTGCTCTTGGACTCCAGCAAAGGCCGCCAACTCCTCGATGTTAGGCCGCAGTGCGGACGGAGATACGATAGGGGAAAAAAAATCGCATCTCCGTCGAGGTAAGAGTTTAGAAAAAGTTTCTCCCAACTCACCCCCCCCCCCAACATAAAACAAGCTAAAGAACACTAAACACATACAAACAAACAACAAAGAAGGAAGGGACAGGCAGACTGTTGGTGAGGCAGCCATTGTCATTGACTGATCCATTTAAAGGCTAATGAGTGGAAGTTATAGAAACTTCAAGGTTATCTGTCTTTCGTAACACAATATCTAGAATTGTCATTGGCTGATCTATTTAAATGGATAATTCTTACATGACACCCATTAAATGGATCCCTGATGGCTTAGTTGCCAAAAGAATTGTTCCCTGCAACCCTGAACCCTGAGGTAGCTGGTCTCCTCGCCCATAAACCATATAACCATATAACAATTACAGCACGGAAACAGGCCCTCTCTGGCCCTTCCAGTCCGTGCCGACCAAAGAGGGGAGGAATAAATAAATCTGCCAGCAACCATGCCTTAGTTTCTAGGGTAATGTGGATTGGCCACGAGCCAAGCATGGAGAATAGTCAAGCAAGGCATGGGTCTACTCTAGCTTGAAGATGCCAGATGGATGGGAGCAAAATCCATCCCCTTGCTTTCTAGTGGAGTCCTAATGCACGGATCCATAGATGGGTGGGATGTGGATGTAGAATCTGTAAAAGATCCTAAGGCATTATTTTGGAGAAGAGCAAGGGGGTTCACAACTAATATACATTTTTACAGACATCATGATCGTTATCGAGCCAAACATTGCAGAAATAGGCCCTTCAGCCCACTAAATCAATGCAGTTTAACAATCACCCATTTTTGCACCAATCCTACTCTAACCAATTTTATTCTTCCCACATTCCCATTAACTCCACCCTAGATTCTACATACAAGTCACAGCAGCAGGAAATTGGAATACCAGGAGGAAATTCCAAGAGAGAACATGCAAAATCCATGCAGACTTCACAGGAGTTCAGAATTGAACGTGGGTCATTGGAGCTGTGAGACAGCAGCTCCACCAGACCGCCCTGCTGCCCATCTTTTGTGGTTTGTAAAATCAAATTTGGATGATGCGTTTCCCTCAGTTACATTAGGTATAATTTAAAGGCATTTAATTGACTGTAAATTATTGGGCAGCTGGTAGAGCTGCTGCCGTACGGTGCCAGAGACCCAGGTTCGATCCTGACCTCGGGTGCTGTCTGTCTGGAGTTTGCACATTCTCCCTGTGACCGTGTGGGTTTCCTCTGGGAGTACCGGTTTCATTGGCCTCTGTAAATTGCCCTTGGAGTGTAGGGAGTGATGCGGAAGTGGAATAACATAGAATTAGTGTGAACGAATGATCGATGGTCGGCGTGAACTCGGTGGGCTGATGGGCCGGTTTCCATTGCTGTCTCTCTAAATCTAAAAACTAACTTCTTGGGTTGCCAAGTGCTGCGTAAATGCATCTGCTTTCTTTTATTATGAGCCAAGAGACGTTGTTTTGGATATCCGCATTCCTGTTTATTGAATAAAAGATGAGTTATGATAGTCAGAATAACTAATATGAAGTAAAGCTATGCTGCTGATAGTCTTCAGTGAACAACATCATACTAGATCTCATGTTTGTTCTGGCTACAGGGCAATACTGCCAGTACTAATGTACATTGAAGCAATGGAGCTGATAATTTAATGAAGCCGAATCTCTTGTACTCAGCCTTTCCAGAGCCAGCTTGTTTCCCACATGCGCTAGCCACGTAAACCCCAGTTATAAGCACAGTCAGGAAATATTATCCTGTAAACCTGCCTTGGCATCTGAGCACAACGGTTAGAAAATATGCATTTTCCATGCCAGGTGTGAAGCTTCAAAGAGGCATGGCATCCGTTCTGGTTGGCACTGACTGTGTGGACTCAGTGCTGTCTGCCGGCTGGTCTTCTTTAAGCACAACACTGCAGCCAGATGAACCTTGAGCCTGAAGGGATGTGTTCTGTGTGTGGAACATATTCCAGTTCATATGGTGAGCTCTGTTTATTGCTTGTTCTTTTAATCTTTTATGATGTGACATGGTTTAGAGTGCTCCTACTGTAAACCTTCTTTCTGAATGAATTCTGCTGACGAACAGCAATCTTTGTCATAGAGAGATTCAGGACATAAAGTGGGGCTTTAGTCCATTGTGTCTGTGCCGACCATCAACCACCCATTAATATACTTATCGTATATTAATCCAACATTTTTTGCCCCCATGTTCTCATCATCTCTCCCCGGAATCTTCCACTCACCTACACACTAGGGACAATTTAAGAGGAAATTAACTTTCCAACCTGCATGGGATGTGAGAGGAAACCAGAGCAGTGGTGCAAGCCCACAAGGTCACAGGGAGAACGTGCAAACTCCACACAGATAGCAGGATCAAATTCAGGATCAAACTCCGGTCTCTGGCGCTGTGAGGCGGCGGCTCCACTAGCCATCACTGTGCTGCATGCGTGACCCGGGAACCAGGCCTATCGATGGATCCTTCACGTACGGATCATCGCGTGCATTATATGCGTTTGCAAGGTCAAGGGACAATTACAATTGGGGAGGCACGGTGGTGCAGTGGCTGAGTCACTGCCTTACAGCCTGGGATCTGGGTGCGATCCTGACCACGGGGTGCTGTCTGTACGGCGTTTGTGCGTTCTCCCTGTAACCTGCGTGCGTTTTTTCTGGGTGCTTTTATTTCCTTCCACACGTACCGGTTTGTAGGTTAATTGGCTTTGGTAAAATTGTAAATTGTCCCGAGTGTGTAGGATAATGTTAGTGCTCGGGAATCGCTGGTCGGCACAAACTCCGTGGGCTGAAGGGCCTGTTTTTACTGTCTCTCTAAACTAAACTAAACTAAACTTAACTAAACTAAACTCCATGTGCTGTGATAAAATGGAAGAATTTGAACGTCGACGCTTAAGGCTGTAAAAACTGATTTGGGTCCCAACCTGAAATATCATCTGCTAATTTCCTGCCGCAGATGCTGCCCGACCCGCTGAGTTCCTCCAGCAGAATTTTGAATGTGCTTGTTCAAAAATGTAGGAAAATATGAGAGGAATAGGCTACCGGGCACTTCATACCTGCCCCACCATTCATGGCTGATCATGTCTGGTCTGCACCGGGCTCAACTCAAAAAATGAACTGCCTTCACTGCAATTCCTCATTGATCTAGCCTCCGCAACCCTCGAGAGTAGTGAATTACAGACATTCAATAGTCTCCACAAGAGGAGAATATGTCAGGGAAGAAATAGTAGAAAGGAAGAACATTTAAACATTTTTTACACAAAGGGTGGTGTGTGTGCCGTAGGAGCTGCCGGAGGGGGTAGTTGAGACAGGTGATATTGCAACGTTTAAGAAACATTTATATAGGTACATGGAAAGGATAGGTTTAGAGGGATATTGGCCAAACACAGGCAGGTGGGACTAGTGAAGATGAGGCGTGTTGATTGGTGTGGGAAAGTAGAGCTGAAGAATCTGTTTCCATGCTCTATGAGTCACTCTATGATTCAGGACCTTTGGATATTCCAAAGTGCTTCACAGCCATTTTTGTCGACTTGGGCCTGCATTAATGTGGTAAACATGGCAACCAATTTGCACAGCGAGTTCCTGCTCGGACATAATTATTTGTGACATTGAGGACCATTCTTCTCAAATAGTGCCATAGGATCCTTAACATTAACTTGAGAGAGCAGACATTGGCTCACTAAAGGGCCTGTCCCACTTGGGCGTTATTTACACAACATCATTTACGCATCACGACGCACGACGGATGCGTGGTGAGACGTGGTGGCGTAGGCAGTGACGCGCGGTAGCGCGTGGCGCCTCAGGATTTTGGGATTCTCAAAATCCTCGCTCGCCATCTGCGTGACGCGTAAATGACGCCCAAATGGGACAGGCCCTTAACTCCTCGTGCAATAGGAAGGTGCACAGGCACATTGCATTGTCAACGTTGATTATTACAGCCTTTAGACTGAGAAGTGGGAGTGCTGTCCAATGAACCATGGGTGACATTTAACAACATTACCACATTCATCCTGCTGTTGCACATATATTTGCCATGGAATTAATTAAAACAAAGATCCACCTACAGTAGCTGCAGAGTCTAAATGAAAAAGATTGAAGTCATGCCAACAAAATGCAAAGCTGTCTCAGAGACTCCTCTCAAACCTCAGGGTTCAAAATTCAAAATTCAACTTTTCACAGGGTGGAAATGTCCAACATTAGAGGCCATAGCTATAAGGTGAGAGTGGGAACGTTTTAGACAGTGAGTGGTGGGGGCCGGGAACGTACTGCCAGGGGAGGTGGTGGAGACAGGTACGACGGTGACGTTTAAGAGGCTTTTGGATAGGCACATGGAAGTGCAGGGAATAGAGGGATATTGATCATGTACAGACAGTTTAGATCAGTTTAACTTGGCAACATATTTGGCACAAACATTGTGGGCTGAAGGGCCTGTTTATATGCTCTATTGTTCTATGTTCTATGTTCAAGTTGTGGTCTGATTTGTCCTTTTCACTTCTTAGAAAATAGTGGCTTGCTTCTGCTGCAGGTACTTTATCAATTTGGACAACTAACCAGTTGCTTTGTCAATATAATGGGGATCCTGGAAAAGAAAGGACACAAATTGCTGGAGTAACTCAACGGGTCAGGCAGCATCCCCAGAGAACACGGAGAGGTGAGGTTGTGGGTCGACACCCTCGTGGGAAAGCCCTAATGGAGATCCTTTGTTCCAACCCTTCATTTTCACGGCGATAGTTCCAGGTCCGCTTTTCTTTTCCATCACTCATCCTCAAATTTCCGGCAAAGGATAAAGAAACGTAATATGAACTTCCTTCGGTCATGGCAATACTGTGAACCCAATTTGACATTCACGTGCATTTGTAGAAAGCAGCTTAAACAATCCATCTCCTGGTGTCACATTAGTGCCTTTGATTCCGGGCCAGAGATCAGATCAAGTGAGATCTTTGAAAGAGCAGAATTTTCAGGTAAGTAAATAACAGAAGTCCGATTAGGTCGGAAGGTGGATTAGTGCGAAAGTAAGCCAAGGACAATTGTGTTCACACTCAAGTAGCTTCAGCATTGTGTGAGTTCGTTTGGACCTACCTTTAATTTCTGACTACTTGCCTTATTCAGTTACGTAAAGAGGAGAAATTCTTGCTTGGCAACAGAAGTAGTTTTGGAAGGAGGAAATGTTGTTTTGCCCTTCCCACAGACCATTCCGCTTTCTTCAGGCACATCCAATCCATGAGGGGTGTAATGCTGAGGCTCTATAAGGCGCTGGTCAGGCCGCATTTGGAATATTGTGAGCAATTTTGGGCACCTTATCAGTGGAAGGATGTGCTGGCTCTGGAGAGGGTCCAGAGGAGGTTTACAAGAATGATCCCAGGAATGAGTGGGGTAACATATGATGAGCGTTTGGGCCTATACTCGCTGGAGTTTAGAAGAATGAGGAGGGGATGTCATAGAAATGTACAGAATAGTGAAAGGCTTGGAAAGATTGGATGTGGAGAGGATGTTTCCACTTGTGGGAGAGTCTAATAGAGATCATAGCATCAGAATTAAAGGACATTTTTTTAGGAAGGAGATGAGGAGGAATTTCTTTAGTCACAGGGTGGAATCTGTGCAATTCTTTGCCACATAAGGCAGTGGAGGCCAACTCAGTGGATATTTTTGATTAGTACGGGTGTCAGAGGTTATGGGGGGAAGTCAGAAGAATGGGGTTAGGAGGGAGAGATAGATCCGCCTTGATTGAATGGCGGACTAGACATGATAGGCTGAATGACATGATTCTGCTCTTATCACTTATGACCTTATGAGCAAAAGCAAACTTGGAGGAACTCTGCAGGTCAGGTCGTATCTGTGGAGAGTGAAGAACAGATGACATTTCCTGTTCAGGACCCTTCTTCACACCCAAAACATCCTCACTCCATTTCCCTCCACCGATGCTTCCTGAGTTCCCCCAGCTGTTTATTTTTTGCTCAAGATTCCAGCGTCTGCAGTCACTTTTCTTTACATCCCAACTGTGGTTTGTGGACCATAAGAATTGCAGGAACCATTGTTTGAATTTCGGGGATCTGCTCTGCTAAGTGTGGTTGCTCCATTTGTGATTCACTTCTAAATTAGGACATCAATGTCAGCTGCAACTAAAGATGTGGCTAAAACAGATCTTCCTGTTCTGACATTGGGACCACCAAGAAGCCCACAATCTTGTTTTTGAATAATCATAGAAACATAGAAACATAGAAATTCGGTGCAGGAGCAGGCCATTCGGCCCTTCGAGCCTGCACCGCCATTCAATATGATCATGGCTGGTCATCCAACTCAGTATCCTGTACCTGGCTTCTCTCCATACCCCCTGATCCCTTCAGCCACAAGGGCCACATCCAACTCCCTCTTAAATATGGCCAACGAACTGGCCTCAACTACCTTCTGTGGCAGAGAATTCCACAGATTCACCACTCTCTGTGTGAAAAACGATTTTCTCATCTCGGTCCTAAAAGACTTCCCCCTTATCCTTAAACTGTGACCCCTTGTCCTGGACTTCCCCAACATCGGGAACAATCTTCCTGCATCTAGCCTGTCCAACCACTTAAGAATTTTGTAAGTCTCTATGAGATCACCCCTCAATCTTCTAAATTCCAGTGAGTACAAGCCGAGTCTATCCAGTCTTTCTTCATATGGAAGTCGTGCCATCCCAGGAATCAGTCTGGTGAACCTTCTCTGTACTCCCTCTATGGCAAGAATGTCTTTCCTCAGATTAGGAGACCAAATCTGTACGCAATACTCCAGATGTGGCCTCACCAAGACCCTGTACAACTGCAATAGAACCTCCCTGCTCCTGTACTCAAATCCTTTTGCTATGAATGCCAACATACCATTTGCTTTCTTCACAGCCTGCTGCACCTGCATGCCTTCTTTCAATGACTGGTGTACCATGACACCCAGGTCTCGCTGCATCTCCCCTTTTCCTAATCGGTCACCATTCAAATAATAGTCTACCTTCCTGTTTTTGCCACCAAAGTGGATAACCTCACATTTATCCACATTATACTGCATCTGCCATGCATTTGCCCACTCACCCAGTCTATCCAAGTCATCCTGCAGCCTCCTAGCATCCTCCTCACAGCTAACACTGCCCCCCAGCTTCGTGTCATCCGCAAACTTCGAGATGTTGCATTTAATTCCCTCGTCCAAATCATTAATGTATATTGTAAATAGCTGGGGTCCCAGCAATGAGCCTTGCGGCACCCCACTAGTCACTGTCTGCCATCCTGAAAAGGACCCGTTCACTCCTACTCTTTGCTTCCTGTCTGCCAGCCAGTTCTCTATCCTCATCAATACTGAACCACCAATACCGTTTGCTTTAAGTTTGTATACCAATCTCTTGTGTGGGACCTTGTCGAAAGCCTTCTGAAAGTCCAGATATAACACATCCACTGCTTCTCCCTTATCCACTCTACTAGTTACATCCTCAAAAAATTCAATAAGATTCGTCAGACATGATTTACCCTTCCGGCAAATTATTTATGTCTTCCTTAGTGAAGACAGAACCAAAGTAGTTATTCAATTGATCTGCCATATCCTTGTTCCCCATGATCAATTTGTAAATCCATGCTGACTTTGTCCAATGATTTCACCACTTTCCAAATGCGCTGCTATCCCATCTTTAATAATTGACTCTAGCAGTTTCCCACTACTGATGTTAGGCTAACTGGTCTGTAATTCCCCGTTTTCTCTCTCCGTCCCTTTTTAAAAAGTGGGTTTACATTAGCTACCCTCCAATCCTCAGGAACTACTCCAGAATCTAAAGAGTTTTGAAAAATTATCACTAATGCATCCACTATTTCTGGGGCTACTTCCTTAAGTACCCTGAGATGCAGCCTATCTGGCCTTGGGGATTTATCAGCCTTTAATCCATTCAATTTACCTAACACCACTTTCCGGCTAACCTGGATTTCACTCATTTCCTCCATCTCATTTGTTCCGCGATCCCCTGCTATTTCGGCAAATTATTTATGTCTTCCTTAGTGAAGACAGAACCAAAGTAGTTATTCAATTGATCTGCCATGTCCTTGTTCCCCATGATCAATTCACCCGTTTCTGACTGCAAGGGACCTAGATTTGTTTTAACTAATCTTTTGTGCTTCACATATCGATAAAAACTTTTGCAGTCAGTTTTTATGTTTCCTGCCAGTTTTCTTTCATACTCCATTTTCCCTTTCCTAATTAAGCCCTTTGTCCTCCTCTGTTGGTCTCTGAATTTCTCCCAGTCCTCTGGTAGGCTGCTTTTTCTGGCTAATTTGTACGCTTCATATTTTTTCTTTGATACTATCCCTGATTTCCCTCGTTATCCACGGATGCGCCACCTTCCCTGATTTATTCTTTTGCCATACTGGGATGAACAATTGTTGTAGTTCATCCATGCAGTCTTTAAATGCCTTCCATTGCATATCCACCGTCAACCCTTGAAGAATCAATTGCCAGTCGATCTTGGCCAATTCACGTCTCATACCCTCAAAGTTACCTTTCTTTAAGTTCAGGACCCGTGTTTCTGAATTAACAATGTCACTCTCTATCCTAATGAAGAACTCAACCATATTATGGTCACTCTTGCCCAAGGGGCCACGTACAACAAGGCTGCTAACTAACCCTTCCTCATTACTCAATATCCAGTCTAGAATAGCCTGCTCTCTCGTTGGTTCCTCCACTTGTTGGTTTAGAAAACTATCCCGCATACATTCCAAGAAATCCTCTTCCTCAGCACCCCTGCCAATTTGATTCACCCAATCTATATGTAGATTGAAGTCATCCATTATAACGGTTTTACCTTAGTTTCACGCATTTCTAATTTCCTGTTTGATGCCATCCCCAACTCCACTACTACTGTTAGGTGGCCTGTACACAACACCCACTAGCGTTTTCTGCCCCTTAGTGTTTCGTAGCTCCACCCATATCGATTCCATATCCTCCAAGCTAATGTCATTCTTTTCTATTGCGTTAATCTCCGCTCTAACCAGCAATGCTACCCCACATAAGAGATTAGTATACAAACTTAAAGCATTCGGTATTAGGGGTTCAGTATTGATGTGGATAGAGAACTGGCTGGCAAACAGGAAGCAAAGAGTAGGAGTAAACGGGTCCTTTTCACAATGGCAGGCAGTGACTAGTGGGGTACCGCAGGGCTCAGTGCTGGGACCCCAGCTATTTACAATATATATTAATGATCTGGATGAGGGAATTGAAGGCAATATCTCCAAGTTTGCGGATGACACTAAGCTGGGGGGCAGTGTTAGCTGTGAGGAGGATGCTAGGAGACTGCAAGGTGACTTGGATAGGCTGGGTGAGTGGGAAAATGTTTGGCAGATGCAGTATAATGTGGATAAATGTGAGGTTATCCACTTTGGTGGCAAAAACAGGAAAGCAGACTATTATTTAAATGGTGGCCGATTAGGAAAAGGGGAGATGCAGCGAGACCTGGGTGTCATGGTACACCAGTCATTGAAAGTAGGCATGCAGGTGCAGCAGGCAGTGAAAAAAGCGAATGGTATGTTAGCTTTCATAGCAAAAGGATTTGAGTACAGGAGCAGGGATGTTCTACTTCAGTTGTACAGGGTCTTGGTGAGACCACACCTGGAGTATTGCGTACAGTTTTGGTCTCCAAATCTGAGGAAGGACATTATTGCCATAGAGGGAGTGCAGAGAAGGTTCACCAGACTGATTCCTGGGATGTCAGGACTGTCTTATGAAGAAAGACTGGATAGACTCGGTTTATACTCTCTGGAATTTAGGAGATTGAGAGGGGATCTTATAGAAACTTACAAAATTCTTAAGGGGTTGGACAGGCTAGATGCAGGAAGATTGTTCCCGATGTTGGGGAAGTCCAGGACAAGGGGTCACAGCTTAAGGATAAGGGGGAAATCCTTTAAGACCGAGATGAGAAAGACTTTTTTCACACAGAGAGTGGTGAGTCTCTGGAACTCTCTGCCACAGAGGGTAGTAGAGGCCAGTTCATTGGCTATATTTAAGAGTGAGTTGGATGTGGCCCTTGTGGCTAAGGGGATCAGAGGGTATGGAGAGAAGGCAGGTACGGGATACTGAGTTGGATGATCAGCCATGATCATATTGAATGGCGGTGCAGGCTCGAAGGGCTGAATGGCCTACTCCTGCACCTAATTTCTATGTTTCTATGTTTCTACCTCCTTTTCCTCTCTGTCTATCCTTCCTGAATATTGAATATCCCTGCTCCCAGCCTTGGTCACCCTGGAGCCATGTCTCCGTGATCCCAACTATATCATAATTATTAATAGCTATCTGCACATTCAACTCATATACCTTATTACGAATGCTCCTCACATTGAGACACAAAGCCTTCAGGCTTGTTTTTACAACACTCTTGGCCTTTATTTTTGCCTTCGATCCTTCAGCTCCAGTTTGTTCCTTCCTTCTGCTCTTTTTCCAAAATGCAGACTTGTGAAAAAGATTTTGTTAAGACACCAAATCTTGATCTATTTTACTTGGCAGCTCCCTTCATTCCTTGCGAAGGATTGCGTTCTTCCCGGGGAATCAGTTTCACACACACAATGTGTTGAGGAAAGAATTTACACAGTATGCAGTGGGAATTGTATGCTGCAGTGGCTATTACCTGGATTCACTCCAAAACAGACTGTTTTGGTTCCAAGTGCCAAACCATGTCAATGCCCCAGTGACAATCCCACAATATGGATCTCTCCTAATTTACGTTTTATCTGCAAGAATACAGCAAGTCTAACCCAACCTATTGCCCTGTTGGCCTCATTCCCACTGATCAATAAAACATAATCACCGATCATTAGATTGATTGCAAATACCTTAATGGTCACCGGGCCAAGTACTTGGAATTGCCTGTGTATCAAACGCTATTAGCTAAAGGAATGTAGCAGTCCAAAGATAGGGCCACCATATTCACAGGGCAACAAGTGAGATCTTAAAAGTGCAACTGACAACAGGACAATTTCAGTCCAGTTCCTGGTGGGGATGAACCCATAAAGACACAAAGTGCTGGAGTAACTCAGCAGGTCAGGCATCTATATTACTAAAAGTCTGATCTTGACCACTTCCTGTTGTTCTGTATATTGATTTTAGAAAAAACGCTGCCACTTACGGCTGTGATATTTGGCCATCTTACTCAGAGTCCCTCTCCACTGCGCAGGACAAGAGGATTTTTCCCATCGATGAAAAATAAAAGAGTTATTTGTGTTTTAAAAATATTGAAATTCTCTCTCCTGAAGGCCAAGCCCCTTCTGGAGGGACTACAAAACCTGGAAGTGTTGAGTGCCTCAGGCAGTCTCTGCAAGATGGGGGAGCGAGTGGGTCACAGCTCTCAGTCCGAGCTGTGAATAACACTGAACACATGTCTACTAAACTATGAGTGGTTTTACTGACCTGTCAGTGCCCTTAATGTGGTTTGAAAATATGATTTGGAAATGCTAAAGCTGTGTTGCCTTTGGTTTGGAAATGCTAAAGCTGTGTTGCCTTTGGTTTGGAAATGCTAAAGCTGTGTTGCCTTTAGTTTGGAAATGCTAAAGTTATGTTGCCTAATTAAGGTTGCCTTGCCTAATTAAAGTTGCCTTACGTAATTAAAGTTGCCTTGCCTAATTAAAGTTGCCTTGCCTTCTATATAATTAAAAGTCTAATCTTGACCACTTCCTGTTTCCCATCGGTGAAAAATAAAAAAGTTATTAGTGTTTAAAAAATGTTGAGATTCTCTCTCCTGTCAATCATGCCATGAAGGCCACGCCCCTTCTGGTGGGAGGGGGAGGGACTATAAAACCCAGAAGTGTGGGCGTGGCTCAGTCTCTGCAAGATGGAGGAGGGAGAGGTCACGACTCACTGTCTTTAGTGGCCTTGCACCCTGCTTGAGATGGTATGAAACTGCACTTGAATTTGGTGGCCTTGCACCCTGCTTGAAATGGAATTTCAAGGAATAGCCATGAGTCAGTTGCCAGCCCCAAGCCGTGAGTGAGTGAGCTGCCAGCACAACAGGCCTGAATGACTGAGCCGCCAGCCCAAGAATCCATTCTGGAAACCAGTCCCTTCAGCCCACAACACCCATACTAGCGCTCCAGAAAGACCCCCCCCCCCCCCCACTGGCCACCAATATTGGAATTGGTGGAGAGGTGGAATATTGCGTTGGGGGACCAGACCTCCTGTGTAATGCTGGGACCCAACGGGTCCCACTTAGTCTAGTAACTTCATAAGATCATAAGTCATAGGAGCAGAATTAAGCCATTTGGTCCCTCATGTCTACTCTGCCTTTCAATCATGGCTAATCTATTTTTCCCTCTCAACCCCACTCTCCTGCCTTCTCCCCACTACCCCATTCACCCCTTACTAATCAAGAATCTATCACTCTCTGCCTTAAAAATATCCATTGACTTGGCCTCCACAGCCTTCTGTGTTATCATTACAGAACATGGATAGGTGACATTTTGGGTCGGGACCCTTCCTCATACCCAAGCTGTGCATTCAGAGGGGGAGGGATTGGAGTGGGTGAGTATAGTTAAGATGTCAAGATGGTTAATGTCATGCCAGAAGTTGGAAATAACAAGATCCAGAGAGGGTAGAAGGCCAGCAGGGAGGGTTCCAAGAGGAGAAGGGAGGCCAGGACTCCTTCCCATAGAAAAGGCCCGGAGGCAGAGGCAAAGGTGAGTGAAGAAGTGGCAGGCCCGAAACCCATGAAGGGTTCCCATGTCGTTTTTTTACTGTCTTGTAAAATGTACAGTATGTGTAATTTACGTCTAATTTATGTTTTTGTATGTCTGAGTCTATGTTCCTATGATGCTGCTGCAAGCTAGATGTACCTGTACCTCACAGAACTTGTGCATGCACCAATAAATTCGACTTGAATGGACTGAATTACTCAGACAGGCGAGTGTGGCACATTACAGATAGTGAGATGACACGAACAAGCAAACAAAAACATTTTGTTGGATTGGGGCCCATGGAAGAAAATTGATTGTACCAGTTGCATTAAACTTTAATGCACAGATTGCATCTTACATACTGCACTGCCCTGAGATGACGACCCCAGTGAATGCACCCCCATCCCACCCCACCCACTAAAGCACTTGTCAGCATCCAGCAAGAGCAATACAGAGAACGACAAGTAGGAGAGGTTGCCCGAGAGGTCATATGTATTATTGTATATGATGTAATGAGTATCCTGCCGTGTACTCCCTTGCCCAAGGCTCCTTTGTCTTGTAGCTCTTACCGTCAGCAGAAGCTGGCAGATCACCATTGCAGATGCAAAAGCAGCATTCACCTTTAGACACATCATCAATGCAAAATTAGTTGTTTTAAGTCACAATCTAGACAATATTGTAAGTAAGTAAGTTAATTGGCCAAGTGTTCACATACAAGGTAATTGCTTTGGTGCTCCGCCCACAAGTAGCAACATGTCATACAGTGACAGTTACGATTGACTCCGAAAACATTAAACATTAATGATAAACTAATGTTTAATTAATAAACTAATTACTAACAGATGTTGGCACATTGACCAGTTGCCAGTGCCTTTATTCCAAAGTTGCTTTTCCTGAAGAGAAATATTCAATGATTTCCATTTTAACTGACAAGAGAGAATTAGTGGTTAATTACTTCCAAAAGGCCTTGTATCTTCCGGCCCCCACTCTTCCATCATGGTTGGAGGAGTACAAGCGGGCAAGGTGGGCACATGTGGTAAAGTGGCCGTGGGCACTAACGGAAGGACTGGGGAGATGGAACAGGAAACAAGTGGCTACTTCGTTCAGAGAGGATGTTACTGTGAAGATTGGAACAACCTAACTCTGAGATACCCTCCGAGCTGCTGGAGTCAGTTTATGGGAACAATACATCCTCTCACTTGCTCTCCTTCCTCCAATCCCAAAATCAAAACCATTATCCACAAATATCTACAATTGGAAAAAAATAGAATAAAAAACAAAAGTTATCTCTTCCTTGCTCACATTCCGCATTCATAGATCTGTCATTACCTTCGAACTGGTCTAAATGGAATGTTGCAATATTCTAATCAAATAGTCCGCCTTCTGACTATTTGATTAGAATAACAACTACAATTATATCAAAAATAAACACCCAAAGACACGTTTCCAAACACATTATTATTTTGTTTTCCCAAAGGCATTCGAGGAGTGGCTTACCATCACCTACTTTGCCTTAGTAGGGTAAAGGTGACAAAATGGCATTGGTGCATTCTGAGCATTTGGGGACAGCTCAACAATCCAAGTTCACCTGCAATGAAAGTAAGCCAGGTCAGACCCTCAGGTGAAGCAGTTGGAGCAACAAAGTGCGACTCGATGTAAAATTAAATTTAACTGCTTGTTTAAAGCTTTATTGTGATGATTAGAAATGTTAACTACTGTTGACTGTGGGAAACAATAACCGGGTAGCTCGATGCCAGGGTAAGGCACATGGAGCAAGCATTGCAGCTGTTGGTGTGAGGCGCAGTACAGCAAGTTTTCAAACAAATGTTCAAACACAAACCTAATTAAAGATACATTAGATTGTTCAAGACCTGGGGGGGGGGGGGTCTGTTTCTCAGTTGTGTCCCAACAGTTTTACTTCTCTTTCTGCCCCTCATTAAAAAATAAGGACATAAGAAAATGAGAAAACAGAAGCCCATTCGGCCAGTTCCACTCATGGCTGTTCTTCTACCTCAGCACCTTTTTCCTGCACAATCCCCAATATGACTTGAATCCCTTCATGTCCAGATATTTCACTCTGTTTTGCAAATTAACAATAACTGAGATTTTACATAGAAACATAGAAAATAGGTGCAGGAGGAGGCGATTCGGCCCTTCAAGCCTGCACCGCCATTCAATATGATCGTGGCTGATCATGCAACTCAATATCCCTTACCTGCCTTCTCTCCATACCCCCTGATCCCTTTAGCCACAAGGGCAACATCTAACTCTCTCTTAAATATAGCCAATGAACTGGCCTCAACTACCTTCTGTGGCAGAGAATTCCAGAAATTCACCACTCTCTGTGTGAAAAAAATATTTCTCATCTCGGTCCTAAAAGATTTTCCCCCTTGTCCTGGACTTCCCCAACATCGGGAAAAATTTTCCTGCATCTAGCCTGTCCAACCCCTTAAGAATTTTGTAAGATTCTATAAGATCCCACCTCAATCTTCTAAATTCTAGCGAGTACAAGCCGAGTCTATCCAGTCTTTCTTCATATGAAAGTCCTGACATCCCAGGAATCAGTCAGGTGAACCTTCTCTGTACTCCCTCTATGGCAAGAATGTCTTTCCTCAGATTTGGAGACCAAAGCTGTACGCAATACTCCAGGCGTGGTCTAACCAAGACCCTGTACAACTGCAGTAGAACCTCCCTGCTCCTATACTCAAATACTTTTGCTATGAATGCTAACATACCATTCGCTTTCTTCACTGCCTGCTGCACCTGCATGCCTACTTTCAATGACTGGTGTACCATGACACCCAGGTCTCGTTGCATCTCCTCTTTTCCTAATCGGCCACCATTCAGATAATAGTCTCTTGGAGTAGAGAATTCCAAAGATCCACCACCTTCGGATGAAGAAATTTCTCACCTAAGTCCTAAGTGGCCAAAGCAATTTTTGGGGAAAGTGGTTTTCAGCTTCTCTGCCAAGGGAAACATTCTCTCGATATCTAACCTGTCAACCCACACAACACTAATACAATGCTTCAGCCCATCGCATCCACATTAACCAGCAAACACCAATCTGCGGTAATCCTATACTAAAATCACAGTATTTTTTTGTGTTTTAGTGAGATCTTCTCTTTCCAGATTGTAAACAGCAGAGTCAGGACCAGATATGACAGAGCAATCATCTCAGGAACCATTCTGTTGAATCTCCACTGCACCACCTCTGTGGTAAGTATATCCTTTTTTAGATAAGGAGACCAGAATTATCTACAATGCTCCTGGTGTGGAATCACCAACGCACTTTAACTGTAGTGAATCATGCATTATCTGTGGAAAGAGAAGCAGTGTTAACATTTAATAATGAAACCCTTCTTTGCCTCTGCTCCTCTCTCCACAGGTGCTGCCTCGTCTGCTGTGTGTCCAGTATTTTATGGGTTTTTTTCAGATTTCCAGCATCTGCAGTGTTTTGACTTTCATTAATTGAAGTAAACCTGCTCCAAGCTTTGTTTTATCTCCCCTTCTTTGGCTTAAGTGAGCTCAATGCGTTTTACGCACGCTTTGATAGGGAGAACACCGATGTGCCTTCCTGAGCCCCCATTCGCTGTGATGGTATTTCAGTCTCAGTCACAGAGGCCGACATCAGGAAATCCTTCAGAGGGGTGAAACCTCGAAAAGCGTCTGGACCTGATGACATACCTGGTCGTGTTTTAAAAACCTGTGCGGACCAACTGGCTGGAGTTTTTACGGACATTTTCAACCTGTCACTTCTGAGGTCTGAGGTCCCCACCTGCCTCAAAAGGGCATCAATAATACCGGTGCCCAAGAAGAGCAAGGTGACGTGCCTCAATGACTATCGACCTGTGGCACTAACGCCTGTGGTGATGAAGTGCTTCGAGAGGTTGATCATGGCGCAAATCAACTCCTACCTTGACAAAAACCTGGACCCACTGCAGTTCGCTTACCGCCACAACAGATCAACGGTGGACGTGATCTCGCTGGCCCTCCACTCCGCTCTGGACCACTTGGACAACAAAAACTCATATGTCAGGCTGTTATTCATTGACTACAGCTCGGCATTTAACACAATCATCCCCTCCAAGCTGGTTACCAAACTCGCAGAACTGGGTCTCTGTGCATCCCTCTGCAATTGCATCCTCGACTTCCTCATTCACAGACCACAGTCTGTTCGTATTGGTGGAAATGTGTCAGACTAGATAACAATCAGCACGGGAGCACCTCAAGGCTGCGTGCTCAGCCCCCTGCTGTACTCACTCTATACTCATGACTGCGTAGCCGGTCATAGTGCAAACTCCATCATCAAGTTCACTGACGACACCACTGTAGTGGGACGTATCACTGATGAGGATGAGTCGGAGTACAGAAGAGAGATCGAGCGACTGTCCATATGGTGCCAGCACAATAACCTGGCCCTCAACACCAGCAAAACCAAGGAACTGATTGTGGACTTTGGAAGGAGTAGGATGGGGACCCACAGTCCTGTTTATATCAATGGGTCGATGGTTGAAAGGGTCAAGAACTTCAAATTCCTGGGCGTGCACATCTGTGAAGATCTTTCCTGGTTCGAGAACACAGATGCAATTATTAAGAAAGCTCATCAGCGCCTCTACTTCCTGAGAAGATTACGGAGAGTCAGTCTGTCAAGGAGGACTCTCTCTAACTTCTACAGATGCACAGTAGAGAGCTTGCTGACCGGTTGCATCGTGGCTTGGTTCGGCAACTTGAGTGCCCTGGAGAGGAAAAGACTACAAAAAGTAGTAAACACTGCCCAGTCCATCATCGGCTCTGGCCTTCCTTCCATCGAGGGGATCTACCACAGCCGTTGCCTCAAAAAGGCTGGCAGCATCATCAAGGACCCACACCACCCTGGCCACACACTCATCTCCCTGCTACCTTTGGGTAGAAGGTACAGGAGCCTGAGAACTGCAACGACCCGGTTCAGGAATAGCTACTTCCCCACAGCCATCAGGCTATTAAACCTGGCTCGGACAAAACTCTGAACATTAATACCCCTCCATCTGTTATTTGCACTTTATTAATTTATTAATTAATGTGTGTATTTAAGTATATAACTGTAGTCAATGCCTACTATGTTCTGTTGTGCTATGCAAAGAAAGAATTTCATTGTCCTGTCAGGGACACATGACAATAAACTCTTTTGACTTTGACTTTGACACCAGTGAAGAGCCTTGGGAAATGTACCTAATTGAATGATGCTTGTTAAATCAAGCTGCTGTTGATAAAATGTGAGCCAGAGATACAGAAAATCAGTAGACACAAAGGGAGGAACTTGCTGGAAAGAAAACCAAATCCTGTTTCCCAGGCACAGATTTTAGAAACTCGCACCTGATTTTAATCAGGTTTATCAGGCTGCACTAAACCCACTTCCTGTTTTGAGGCCCAGAATGGGAGAAGGTTCAGCCTGAGAATGAGGGTGGTTAGATCTCTGCTGGATCTATACACCAGTCGTTAAGTTCTGGCCCAGAATATAATGTTGCTGAAACCAACCCTGGAGTGAATTCCATTTCCAGCGAATGCGTAAAAGAATTGTTTCGCTTTGAACCTCCAATGAATTCTTAATGTTTTTTTCCTTCCAATTTTTCGGGCTTATCCTCCTTTAATTTAGACCTTAGCCAATGCTGGGATGGGAGGCCCTATGCTGCCACTGCCCCCAAATCTTCTGTTGTCAAGGAGACTGAAGTAAGAGATTAAAAAAAAAAAAACCTGCATTGATAACCACTGTAAATTTCACTATCTTAGGATATCTTCTTGTGGTAATGGCATTAGTTTATTATTGTCATGTGTACATAGATACAGTGAAAAGCTTTGTCTTGCATACCTTCCAGGCAGATCATACCATGCAGGAGTTCATCAGTTAGTGCAAAAGAGAATTAAATAGAGTACATAATTTAATGTTACTGTTACGGAGAAAGTGCAGGTAAATAAAAGTGCGAGTGCCGCAACGAGGTAGACTGTAAAATGGGTAATATATATCGTTAGTATATGAAGAAGCGTCTCAACCCGAAACGTCACCCATTCCTTCTCTCCAGAGATGCTGCTTGTCCTGCTGAGTTACGGCAGCTTTTTGTGTCTATCTTAGTGTATGAAATGTCCATTCAAGAGTCTGATAAAACGGGAAAAAGTTGTTCCTGAATCCTGTGTTACGTGCTTTCACGCTTTTGTATCTTTTGCCCGATGGAAGAGGGGAGAAGAGAGAATGACTGTGGTGTGGGTGGTATTTGATTCTGATGGCTGCTTTCCCGAAGGAGGTGGGTTTGCGTGATGGACTGGGCTGCATCCAGAATTTTCTGCAGTTTCTTGAGATCTTGGGCAGAGCTGTTACCATACCAAGCATGCCATTTGGATAGGATAGGATTCTTACCAATAGAAATTGATGTTCATTGGGTGCATGTCAAATTTATTTCGTCTTTTGAGGAAGGAGAAGCATTGGTGTGCATTCCTGGATGTATCATTGATGTGGTTGGACCGTGTCAAAATGTTGTTGATAGTTACACCTAGGAATTTGTTACTCCTGAATTATAGTCGATGTAATACTTAGAAAATGTGTTCTCTCTATCAGAATTATGGAAGCAATATGTATGTGAGGTCCACCTCCAGGCATAGGTGGAGAAGATGTTGGAAGAGCAAGGCCAGAGACCCAGCTAATGGTCCCCAGGTGAAAGTGACACCTGACCTCCTGCACACTTCTGGGACATGATCTGCCCAGACCAGGCACCTGAGAGGAGAGACATCACCAATGCCATCTTGCCCAAATCATCTGAAGCACTCTCCCAGCACAAAATCACCTCTTATGATCTGGCCATGTCACTTACGCGCCTGGCACTGAACTTCAGGGACTGGTAACTACTCCCAGCTTTGTCTCGAGGGAGCATTGGGGAGGGAATAAGAACCTTGTGGCCTTTAATTGAGAATGCAGCAGAAATGGTGATGCACACTCCTGTCCCACAGACTCCTCCTATCTCATGTGTGTTAGAATTTACAGGTCCCTCCCCTCCCATATCAGGACTGGAGTGGGGACAAATCATCCTCAATCCTAAAAGGATGAGGAAAGTTCCTGAAACCCAAAGACCTGTTAATTTGTATTGTTGGTCTTGCATGTGAGATATCTATTGGCCTGAGCATGAGGAAGAGCTCTTGGGGCAAAATTGGACCAGATAGGGTGGTCGCCTTGCAAAATGATGCAGGATTGGTCAGGCTAGGTGTGGAACTTATTTAAACATTGCCCAATGAGGGTTTTCCAAGGAGGGAGGCTGGTGAGAGTCATAGAGGCTGTATTGCACAGATAGGCCTTTTAGCCCTACTCTTCTATGCCCACCTAAACAAGCTAATCTGTCTCCCATCCAACACTGCATCTAATATTCAAATGGACACGTGGAATTTGCTTCATGTGAATCATGGGGCAAGCAAGCAGGATATAGGAATGTGTAACACCCGGAGGGCAAGGTTCAACAGAAGATTAAGGCAAATCAGTCTGGAGAAGGACAATGGGTCTTTTCAAAGCAAAGATTGATAGGTTCTTGCTTAGAAAGGGCACCAAAGATTATGGGGAGAAGACAGGAGAATGGGTTTGAGAGGGAAAAATAGATCAGCCATGATTGAATGGAGGAACAGACGTGATGGGCCGAATGGCCTAATTTTGCTCATATCTCTTATGTTCTTATGTGCGGTCAGGTCTGTCAGAATGCATACGTGATGTGCAAACAGACACCAGACAATCTGGAATAATTGTGTTTAGTTTATTGGCCATTTTCTAAAATAAATCATCATCTAATCCCTCAGACCACCTGAACCAACTGCTGCACCTTTGGAGCCCTGCCCTCTGCTGATTTCCCTTGAAGCTTTAGCCCGGGCCTTGAGCCCATGTGCTGCCTGCGGACTGGCTGTGTTGTGACTGGGAGACTTCCTCGCCTGATTCTCCATTACAGGTTGCTGCTGGCCGGTGATGTTGGATATCCCTGACGAGTAGCTGCGGCACACAAATGGTTAACTGCAATGGCATTCGAGCCCTCTTCACCCACACACCAGGCACATCACACGGTATGCACAAGCGACATGAGTCTGGCCTGCTAATTATATAGTGGTTGTAAACCTGCATCAATGGCCAAGTGAGAGAGTGAACTGGAAGGTGAGAGATGGGTAGTTTTGCCATAGGGTTATGGAACGTTAAGATGCACCCTTTGAATGTTAGAAGACTTTTGGTGGTTTATGAACTTCCACGATTGTGAGGATGTGTAGACCGATCACTCTGTAAAACTAAAAGATGTTGTTAAGGAATGTGAAGGGAAGCTATGAAAAAATCTTGAAGCATGAAAAATCATGGTAGCTGATGTTGCTGTTAGTGGACATGAAACTGGTATTGTATAAATATGCTTGCACAGCAGTTGCAAACACATTGCTGACATCTAATGATGGGAGAGAGGAATTACACACTGGAATAATGGCCAAATCTTGTTTTGGTATTGTCTCATTACCATTCATCGTTGCCTATCTCCTTCGCTCCTTAGATGCTGCTGCACCCGCTGAGTTTCTCCAGCCTTTTGTGTACCCTCCATTCATAGACTAACGTTGTGTGATTGTTCCCCCTTGATTTGACATTTGTGCATACTTCAAGTGTCAGTTTTAACAAGTTGCAAATTTTATTGTGAGTTCAACTCAGATGGAGGAGGGGTGATTTTTTTTTTTGCATGCTTTACTCATGGAAAAAGTCCCGAACATGCACAAGATAGAAATGTTGGCTGATTCTCTAGCTTAACAGTGTTTAGTGCAATATATCATCTTGCAAGATTTCACTTGGCTAAACTGGCTATGTGTTTTAAATACAGGTCATCACTACTGCAGCTGGAACGGTCTCTGGTCCTGTAGCCTTTACTGGGTCCAGTGTTCTGAAACATCTTCTGATGTTGTAGAGTGAATCAGATTAGGCAAAGATTGATTTCTGAGATGGTGGGGATCTCAGGAGGGAATCAATATTCGCTCGACACGTCTGGACGAAGATGGATGCAAATTCTTCATCCGTGCCTATGGTGCCTGGGTGCCGTATCCAATGCCATTGAGCATGGGAAGATCCTCGGATCTTTTTGTTCCATTCGCTGTTTGACTTTTCAACACCACTCATGATCAGATGTGGCAGGACCATGGAGCTTGATTGGAATTGTTGGTTGAGGATCCACAATTCACCACTATTCATTTAAAGCTCTTCTATCAGTTAGGATGTACAAGCCTACCTTATACAACTAACAAGGAGAAAGTGAATGCCTCATCATGCACATGGGTCCCCTTTGATAAGGCAGATTCAGGAGAGGATATGAGGAATGGAAAGTGCAAAGTCTTCTCTGGTGGATGTGGTACATTCTCAAAGCCTTTCTAAGTCCAGATGGACAACATCTACTGTGCTACCCTCATCAATCTTGTAGGTCACTGCTTCAAAAAGCGCAGTCAAATTCATGAGACACGGTTTCCCATGCACAAGGCCATGCTGACTATCCCTAATCATTCCTTGCCTTTCCATCTGTCTCTCAAGATGCCCTCCAATAAATTGCTCAGGCTCACTGGTCTGTAATTCCCAGGCATTTCCGTGCAGCTTTTCTTAAATAGAAGCTCATATTAGCCACCCTCCAGTCTAGCGGCACCTCGTCCGCAGCTATCGATGATACAAATATCTCATGCCAGGGGTCCTGTAATTTCTTCCCTGTTTCCCATAATGTCCTAGGATGTGCCTGATCAGGTCCCGGGGATTTATCTAAGTACGTGCATTGTGTCCTCCAGCACTTCCTCTTCTGGGATGTGGACTCTCTTCAGGACATCACTGTCAACTTCCCTGAGTTCCCTGCGACGTTGCCTGGGGCTAAAAGGAGACTCATCTGCAATTACTGTAGTCAGTTTTCTCTCCTTTCTAGCGGGAGCAGCAAAGGTACATTCCCCCTGTGACTGTATGAGTTTTCTCCAGATGCTCCGGTGTCCTCCCACACTCCACAGACATACAGGTTTGTAGGTTAATTGGCTTCAGTAAGTTGCAAAAGAATTGTCCCTAGTGTGTGTAGGTTAGTGTGTTACAGGGTGATCACTGGCCTGCGCAGACTCAGCGTATCTCGAAAATCTAAATCGAGGTGCTACCAACAGAGCTGGGATTGGATAACTTTACAGGGCGCGTCACACATTAAAGAAGTTCTTACCACTGGGAATCCCAAAGGGAAGCCGTCGACGGGCATATCATGGAATCTTTGCAGATGTTTGGTGATATTTTAAGATTATTATTCCTACTGGAATTGTTTCCATTAGAGATTTACAAAGCATACAGCATGTGCACGATTATGACAGATTTACTAGCAGTGTGCTCCCCATCCATATCTACAGATCTCTAAAGCACTTTGCTGTTTTCATTGCATATTTTTTCCATTTGTTAACCTTTTATTGAATCTCATTTACCGAATCCATTTCCTGAAAATGACACGCTATTACATTGCTAATGAAAGGTTCCTATAATTTGTCCTTAAAACCAGCTTCTCTTTGATGTGCCGCTTACTGTGGTGTCTGAATGGCCTCGTTGTATTCCTTTTGAAGATGGAAGAATACTGCTTTTCATCCTATGCTTCCATTTTTAATTTGAAGACTGACTCGGCTTCACAATCATTTCACAATTTAATCTACTTTACCTTCTCTTAAAAAGGAAAGTCCTATAATTCTATCATTCATCTTAATGGATTGATAGCTGTTCAATGATGCACATATGAGTAACTCCCATGATAGGTGCCCAGAGATCATATTGATAATGTTTTAGTTTGCATTTGTAGCATGGAAAAGAAAGTAACAATAGATTTCTGCCGCTGAATTAATATAATTACATACTACTTACAAAATGTTTATATTGCATTGTGAGCCAAGTGATGTACACAGGAAAGAAAGATTCCATTCCAATCTGAAACCTGGTTAGATTTTTATATGGACAAAGATTTGAAGCTCATTATTTCAGCTTGCTCTGTTTGACCTCCTGGACCTATGTCTGAAAATCCATCGCTCTGTTAATGATTTAACGCTAAGTATTCTATTTCACTTCCAGGTACCCCCGTAAGGCATAAATAAATTAGTTTCACATATTTAGAAATTCTAAGAATGTGACCTACAAAAGCTATTACTAATGCCTAGACCTTTTCGGTAAGGCTTTTATTAAAATTATTGTTGTTTATTCTTAATTCAAATCAACTGCATTGCTCCTTTAATGCTGAGTAATTTGGACTCCTTGGATTCAGCTTCTGCCCTAAACAAATATATTAAATGAAATGAAACAGGAATGAATATTATACATAGATCACTAAGCCTCGAGCTAAATAAGCTATCTAGTTGTCTGTTTGCTGTTCTGAAAAGCAGTCATGAATCAGCTATGTAAAACTAAATTGGAAGATATGATAAGCAGTTCTCAATTAATTTCTGGATAATTAAAGTCCTTTGAGATTTCTTCAACCAAACCAGCATCCTCCTGACCTCCCTTCCACAGATATTCACAGCAATATTTAATGCCCATCTGCCTCCAAAAGTGCCTCATGCCAATAGTTCCTCATTTTAACCATGTCTGATCCAAGCCTATATCACAAGATTCATTATTATTGTCTCCAGCCACACTCAAATGATGGATTCTTTCCACTTACAAATACAAAAGAAAGAAGGAATTTTACCATAACGTCACCATGCCCCAGAGCACTTTTAAACCAATTATGAATGTTTTGAAGTGTAATCCCCGTTGCACTGGAGAATCCTGGCAGTCAGCTTTCACAAACAGCAATGTGATTGTAGTCATATTGTTTTCAGTCATGTTAGTCGAGGAATGAAAATTGTCCAACTCTCTATGTAGAACCCTGTTCTTTATCAAACTGCTGCCGTGGAATCTTTCACCACCTTTTCAGAGCACTGATAGAGCCTCCGTATGATGTCTTATCTGAAAAACAAACATCTCTGACAGACAGCACAACTTTAGTGATGCACTGAGCTACAGATGTGAGGCATCTATGCTTCTAGCTTATCATTGACTTGTGACCTGGATTCCCTTCTTCCTCAGTAGTGTACCATCGCCAGCTTATTGTCAATGTAATTGGAATGGTTGACATTTGGGTTAGTCCAGCCCCGACGCGAGGTTCGATCGCCCGGCACGGGGGAGCTGACGTCCCCCGGATGCAGGAGCTGAACGCCTCGACGCGGAGGGCTCGAACGCCACCGGCTACGGGAGTCAAGATCATCCCGTTAAAAGGGGGGGCTCGAGGCCCCCGACCAAGGAAGAACAAAGGAAGAGACTTGAACTTTATTTCGCCTTCCATCACAGTGAGGAATGTGTAGGAGTCACTGTGGTGGATGTTCATGTTAAATGTGTTTTTGAGTCTGTTGCTTTTAATTGTATGACTGACCTGGCCAGTGAAATTCCTCGTATGTTACAAAACATACTTGGCGAATAAAATCTGATTCTGATTTGTATTTCCCTATAGGAAATGGGGCCATCGGCTTAACTACCATCTAGATGAGCCTGAGTGTGATTTGATTTGGTGTGGGGAAGCCACTGGCATTTCAACCACATGATGCTTGGCAGATGACAAAATCTGAATCTAATGGCAAGGTTATATCAAGTCAACCCATGATTCCTTCTCTGTTGCATCCATTAGCACCCATCATACCATCACAGCTATTGAGGAGTGTTCACTCCTCGTCTGCCTGCTTTGCCCATGAGATCCTGTCATGGGATCTTTATAGTCGGATCTTGACCAAATGGCAGTCCGTGACACTGTCAGAGCACTACCAGACAACATCACACAGATCCATTCGTCACTCTGTCACGTCACATAAAATGTTTAATTCAAACTAGCAATGTTAATGATAATGAACCGTAGATGGCCATATTGCTCCTCTGTAACTATCTAGCAAAGTTAATATGGCACGGAGCATTGATAGGCTGTTCTAAAATGGAGCAACTCAGCTACACCCAATTGTGTAGTCAGAGAGTTATAGAGTATACAGCATGGAAACAGTCCTGTGGCCCAGCGCAAAAATGCCAACCAAAATGCCCCATCCAAGCTCATCCCATTTGCTCATGCCTGGCCTATATCCTTCTAAACCTTTCCTAAAAAAGATCATACTCATGTGACAATAAAGTATCATTAATCAACTAATTAATTACTTCATTCATTCACCTGTGCAAAAGTCTTTTAAATATCGTTATTGCAGCCTCCCAACATCCTTACTCATTGGGTTTGAACATCAATCACTAGATCACTAGAACCTTGACTTCTATCATGAAACAAGTGTAGCTCCTTACCTCTCTGCTGGCTAGAGTCAGCTCAGTCGGCAGGGTGGGAATTCGTTCTGTTGCATAGTTGTTGCCAAAAATTGGGATAGCTTCCAGCATATTGAAAAGACAAGTGTCAGATTTAGGAAAAGAGGTCAAGTTTCCATCTTTTCCAAGAGGTTAAATGGCTGCCTGGGGTCAAGAACTGAAGATAGTAGAAGTAATATTCTATAAGAGTTGTAGATGTTTTTAACTTCATCATTGACACGGACCATTAACAATTAGTCCTTGGACCTGCAGGACAGTGCATTGAGGACTTTTATGAGCAGTTAGAATTGTTCGCCACTTGTTGGAGCTGTGTCCCAAAACCGTTCTCTGATCTATGTACCTCCCTCTCCCCTGACATCAGTCTGAAGAAGGGTCTCGACCCAAAACGTCACCCATTCCTTCTCTTCAGAGATGCTGCTTATCCCACTGTTACTCCAGCATTTTGTGTCTACCCTCCTCTGATGTTAACATTTAAGTGGGCACACAGTTCACATGTACTAATGTTAAAAAAAAACAAGTGCCATGGTGTTAAATAACAGTGCTATCACATGTTGAACATGATTCTAATATGGACCTTAATACGAGCTCTGAATTTTCCCTTCACTTGCTGTCTGACTTTAAACCACAATTATGTCAGGATTAGGTTAAAACTGCAGCTACTGTTCACTATTTAAGGCGAGAAATATTCTGGTGTGTGTTTCCTGTTAATAATCAATTCCAACGTGACGTCTTAGTTAACTCCCTATTCCAGGAACTGTCACTGCTGAAATGCTAGAGGCAAAACTTGACCAAGTTCCCAGTCAAGTTCTGTTGTTCACTGTTGTTCTCAATACCACATGAATGTTTACTCGGTGTTTTTCTATTTTAATTGGGTTGAGTCTATCCCAGGTGTCATTTGGGGATTTTAATAAGCGAGAGAGAGAGAGAGAGAGAGAGAGAGAGGCAGCTGCAATTAAGGGTTGTGTAAAGGGCCTGTCCCACTTTGGCCGTCAGTTACGCGACAGGCCGGTGGCGCGCGAAGGTTTCGTGCGGGACGAAGTCCACGCTCCTCCACGCCACTCCACGCACCCGTCCCGCGCTACACACGCGCTACCCACACGCTAGCAGGTCGCATAAATGGCGCGCGAATGACAGCCAAGTGAGACAGGACATTTAGGGTCAGAGGCAGATCAACCTGAGTTGTCAGCAAGGCAATCTAACACCATCTAGAGTTAGAGAATAAGTAATGCTTATAATTAAAAGGGTAGCTTGCAAGGCAACTGTAAACAGGGTTCCACCCCTATAGGGAGAGTGAGAGAGAGAGAAGCCGGCAGCTGAATTTAGGGGTTAAAGTGTGTAAGGCACAGCATAAGGCTCAGCATTCTGTGTGCAATAGTTTGTAACATTTTATACCATGTCTTTGTGAATTTCAAGTAACATCGCACATAATATCATTTGCAGTGCTTGTATTTGTGTTGTTTTGTTTGTGACATTTGGTCAGTGTTTAATAAACTTTTGAAAAGAGTTCTGAGTTTGGTCATAGGCCCACCGAGTCTGCCCGGACCAGCGAGCCCCACACTTTAACATTATCCTACACTAGGGGCAATCTTTACATTTTCATACCAAGCCAATTAACCTATAAACCTGTACGGCTTTGGCGTGTGGGAGGAAACCGAAGGTCTCAGAGAAAACCTATGCAGGTCACTGGGAGAACATACAAACTCCGTACAGGCAAGGTCCCGTAGCCAGGATCGAACCTGGATCACTGGTGCTGTAAAGCAGCAACTCTACCGCTGCGCCACCATGCCACCCTCAAGTTGTTCCTCAGTGATCGGAGTAACAGTATTCCTTGATTATTTTGGCTGCAGTCCAGCGTGAAGTATGGGTACAGTTCGTGGTGGGGGGGGGGGGTGTTGGGGGGGGGGGGGGGGGGGGGGTGTATCTGGTTTGTATACCAAGCTATTATGCATCTGGAGAGGATGTTTTCTATGATGCATTTGTGGAATTTGGATATTCAGCATGTTTTGACGAATATCCTTTGCCTTCTGAAGTAGAATGGACATTGGTGTGTTTTCAAGTCCATCATGTCAATGTGATTAGTTTGGGACAAATTGTTGGAGATATTTACATCTGGAAATTTGAAACTCTCGAAATTGTGTTACAATTGGAGACATGATTTGAAAATAGACACAAAACACTGGAGTAAAGGGCCTGTCCTACCAGCATCCGACTCCATGCGGTGAGCGCGACCAAACCGGCAGCGGGGGCCGCGCGGAGGTCGGGTGATCCCTGTACAGGACCGTTCCCAACAGCATGCGCCTGCGTGCGAAGAGCGCGACCAAACCGGCAGCGGGGGCCGCGCGGAGGTGGGGTGAGTGGCGCAACGCGGCGCAAAGTGAGGCGAACTTGGAGCGAAGTCTTAAAGGTAAGTTCGCCAGGACAGAGAGGGACACACAGAGAGGGGCACAGAGGCACACACAGAGAGGGGCACGGAGGCACGACGTCGATGCGGTGTGTAATGTGTCGAGGCGACTGCGAGCCGACAAGCCGTTGCCGCGCGGAATTTTTGAACATGGTCAGTTTTTCGGAGCCCCGCGCGATGTCGGGACGAACTCCGCACAATTCCGCACGGCTCCGGCGATCGAAGTGGGACCGGCCCCGCGACGCCGGACGGCTCAAGCGACCACGGTAGGTCGCGCTCATCGCATGGAGTTGCATGCTGCTGGGACAGGCCCTTAATTCAACGAGGTAGGCAGCATCTCTGGAGAGAAGGACACTCTTCTTAACTCGCGGATTAGGTCGCCGCAGTGGGACAGCCCCTATACATGGCGGGAGATGTGAGGAGAGACAGGGTAGAGAGGTGGAGAGTGAGAGCATGGGAGACATGGAGGAGACACACGGTGGAGGGGTTTGGAGAGGCAGGAAATACAAAGTAGAGGAGATACAAAGCAGGAGAGGCCGGCATACAGGGTGAGTGGGATGGAAGAGAAGGGAGGTTGTGGCTGTTCGCCACAGGGAGTCTCGGCTGACCTTTCAAATAATGCCTGGATAATCGAGAGGCAGACAAAGATGGGCTGTGCCTGCAAAGCAGGAAGAACAACAATGCTGAAGGATTTGGGTTTGCAAATGGAAGAGGGTGGGGGTTGGGTTGGCCAGATCTGCAGGGGATCAGGGGTGGATAAAGTAGATGTCACACCCTGCAGCAGAGGGAAGGGACACTAATGGCCAACAACCACGGACCAGATGAAACAAAGCAAACCCCAGAAACGATTTGCAAGCCTGATGACCACGAGATCCCTGGCATCTCAAGGTATAAACAAAATCCCAGGAGACTGCCTGGATATTGAGAAGGACAGTGCATCCTATAAAACGCATTACCAGGGTCCTGATGTTGAACAGAAACTACAAACCTTATCAAACTGTAATCTTCAATGGTTCAATACTTCAATTGTACTGTATTGTTCTCATGTACCGATGTACAGTGCGATTTGATTTACCATTCAGTCATACAAAAAAAAATCAACAAGATACATAACTACATAGAGATTAAACATACTTAAATAACCACCACAGCGGCATGTGAGAATACTCAAGGCACACAGCATAAGCGGAGACCCACAGCCATCAGTCCAATGTCCGGGCCACACACACGCTCCTTCACCGTGATGTGACCAGAGTTGTACCGACTGCTGTCACTCTCTCTGCAGTCCCAGTCCGACGGAACAGTCAGAAGGCCGTCCACACTCACACTACACTCCACGATGTCCTCGTGGAGCGATGTCCCTGCAAACACCGAGATCACTGCACTCGCGGCACTCCCTCCGAGTCCCCACCAGTGCACGCAGCACATCCATCTTGTTTTTCGGCGACCTCACATTCCCACGGTGATTGATGGCAAATAGCGTATACTTTCTTTCCTCCTTTTCTCCCGCGGTCGTGGCAATCGAAACATCCGCAGTCGGGGCGATCGAAGCCCCCGCAGTCGGGGCGTTCAAAGCCCCCGCAGTCGGCAATCGAAGCCCCCGCATTGGGGGCTACCGAAGCTCCCGCGATCGGGTCGGTCGAAGTTCCTGCAGTTGGAGCCCCTCAAGTCGATCCCAAAGGGACCACCAGTTCCACGATGTTAAGGCCGCAGTGCAGACGGAGATACGATACGGAAAAAGTCACATCTCCGTCGAGGGAAGAGATAAAAAAAGTTTCCCCCAACCCGCGCCCGGCCTCCACATAATACAAAAACTAAACGTACACTAAAACATGCAAGTAAAAACAGACTAAAAACAACAAAAGAAGAAAGGGATGAGACAGGCTGTTGGCGAGGCTGCCATGTACGGTGCCAGGTGGTACTACAGTTACAGATCTAAAATATCCAGACATTGAAATTATCATACCATCTAACGCAGAGGTAGCGGTGACCAGAACTAAATGTAACCATCCACCCACAATCCACAGGGCTTTCATTTATTAGTTGGCAAGGAATGTGCTCCGATTGAGCTAAAACTGCTTCTTTGTTAGAAATGGGTTTTTTTTAATCCATGCATCATATTACTTTTAAGCCTAAAGGGAATCCTTGTGGTCAATGAAAGTTACTGATGCTATCAGATTTTTTCTTAAGCTGCTGGTCTGCAAATTGTTCTTTTAAACCTGAGGAAATCCTGATATGCATTTACTTCAATATTGTCTTTTATTATAGAATGTGGTTGAAAATTTAGACAGGAGAATATCTTATCACGTTGCCTGGCCTACTCACGCCAAAAATGAAACTGCTTCCTGTTGTTATCTTAGAACATCTGTATTTGAGAAAATAGAACAGTGCCAGAGAGTCACAGGCCCGTAAACCCATTCAATCTACACCCACCATGTAACAACATTGAGACTTGTCCTACATGAATCTCTTTATAATTCTCCTCACATTCCCACCAACTACCCCCCTGCCCTCCACTGATCCTTCGATTCTACCACTCACCTTCACTCTAGGGGAGATTTTCAGTGGCCAATTAACCTACCAACCCATGTGTCTTTGCAATGTGGGAATTGACTGCTACTGGTACATGAAGGGATGCATGAAGGAAACCCATGTAGTCACAGGGAGAATGTGCAAACTCCACACAGACAGCACCTGAGGTTAGGATGGAACTTGACTCTCTGGTGCTGAGCTGAACTGGATCTATCAGTTGTTCCGCGGTGCTGCCCTTAACTTTACGATTAAGAGCTGATTCTGGTAGGAGAGTAGCTGGTGGCTAACTTGCCATCCTACAGCTAGGATGGTCAGTTAGAGCTATTTTCCTGCTAGTTCACCACAGCAATGTAATTCTTTTTCTTCAAGGTTAGAAGGTGTTGGTGCTCAGAGGGGCCTGGGTATTGTTCGTAAATCACTGAATGATAATGTACATGTACAGGAAGCGTTTCGGAAGTTAAGCAATATGTTAAACTTCATTGCAAGAGAATTTTGTAATCATTTAAGGCTCTGGTGAGATTACACCTGGAATACTGTGCACAGCTCTGGTCTCATCTCCTCAACACCAGGAAGAATACATGGCAATAGAATCCGTCAGACAGATTCCTGGAATGGCAGTGAGGAGAAATCAACATCTTCTGGAGATAAGACAAAATGCCATAATAATGCAGCGGGTCTACCAGCATCTCTGGAGAGAAGGAATGGTGACGTTTTGGGTTGAGACCCTTCATCAGTCACAAAATACACACTTGTGTTAGCCTTCTTTTGCAGATAGCTGTAAAACTCAAAACAGTTGATTTCCACAGTAAATTAAAACTTAAACCATCTTTGCAAAGAACATGGAAAAAGATAAAAAGTAGGTGGAGCCTCACACAACTCACATACAAGAGAGCAAAAGTCAAGTGTCAACTTCATACGACTTCTTAAAGGAACACTGCCTCTTGTTCTGCCCCTTTAGTTTACATCATGCAATTCAGAAAGTTTTCTTTGATCACATCCTATTTCCTGACACATAATGCAGACATCATCTCAACACAGCCTTTTCCCCATCCCCCCCCTCTTCCTCCCTCCGTCTCTCCCTCCCCCTCTCTCTCCCTTTCTGCCCTTCTACTTTCTCTTTGCTCCCCTCTCCTCCTTTCTCCCCCTTGCCCCTCTCTTCCCTCTCTGGTCTCCTTCCCCTCTCATCCCTCTCCCCTATCTCCCCTCTCAGCCCTCTCCCCTCTCTCTCTCCCCCTCTCCCCTCACTGCCCTAACCTCTTGACCTAAACTCAAGCCCCTCAGCTAACTAAACCCCTACAACCTAAAAACAAAAAAACCTAATCACTAAAAAAACCTTCCCCTCCGTCCCGCCTTCTACTATCCCAAAAAACTAAAAAAATCCAAAATAAAGGCCCTACCATCTCTCCCTCAAATCTAATAAACCCGCAAAGCCTTCTAATAAAAAAAAATACTAAACCTTCTCCCCCTTCCTCTTACAAATGGCCCTAAAACTCCCCCCCCCTCCCCCCTCTACTGCAACATAAAACTAAAACCCCCCCTCGCCTCCTCTCCCCCCCCCTACCTCTATACCCCTACCCCCCTTTCCCTTTGCCCCTTTCACTCTCTCTACCCCTAGCCCCCCCTAAAATAACTCTCTACCTCCCCCTTCCCCTCTCTAACTTACCCCTCCCTCCCTCCCCTACCCCTACCCCTCTCACCCTCTTCTTTACCCCTCTCTACCCTTACCCCTCTCCTCTCTACCCTCTCCCTCTCCTGCCCGTACCCCTCTCTCCTCTCTAACTACCCCTTCTCCCTCTCCTGCTTCCCTCTCCCTCTCTCCCTTCCCTCTACCTCTCTCCCCCTTCCCCTCTCCCTCTCCCCCCTTTTCCCTCTTCCCCTCTCCCATTCCCCTCTCTCCCCCCTTCCCCTCTCCCTCTCTCCCCCTTCCTCTCCCTCTCTCCCCCTCCATCCCCCCTTCCCCTCTCTCCTTTCCCCACACTGAAGCCATCAAGTTGAGTTTATTGTCATGCACAAGTACAGTTAGGTAAAGGTATAATGCAAATCTTGCTCACGGCAGCATCACAGACTCAGATGACATACATAAACATAAATTATACATGAACTAATCATAAATTCTACAAGACAATGGGGAAAAAACTGTACAAAAAACAATTAGTGCAAAATGCATTATTTGAAAAACAGGTCCATGGACTCTCACACTCTACATTTCTCTCTCTTCCTCCCTTTATAGCTCTCCCACTCCCTCCCTCCAGCTCCCTCTCACTCCTTGTGTGAATCAAAAAGATCATACGAACTGCAACATTTTACAGCTCAGCCTTTACTCACCAGGCTAGGTCTGAAAAATGACACATTTCACGGGTAAATCAGTCAAGACTGCTTAAAATACATAGTAGAAGGAGAATTTTAAAGTTTATGGCTATAGAACAAAGAAATGTTGAACGTTTTTTGATCACATAAACATGAATGCCTCCATGGCATTTTGATAAACACCCAAATGTTTATTCAGACCTTCCTCCAATAGTGTCTGTGTTGCATATCCCTGTCTTTCTGATACCACTTCAAAATCTCTGGAAAGAACCCCACTTGGCATCCTTGCGTGCTTTAATATGATTCTTTAAGTCAGCATAACACTCCACTAAGGACCTAATGGTAATTGTGCAACCACATTGGTAATATCTGATATCTGATGTTAGTTAAATCCATTTAAGGTTGCCCTTGTAATATTAATCAATTCATAAAATTGTTTTCTTTTCAACATTTAAATTAAATTAACACAAGAGACTTGTGTCAGGACTCATGCCATGATAGATGCAGACAAATTGGTTACAAGCACAATGGATCCAGTACGTAGTATTTAGTACAAAGAAGCAGTATTTAAAATACATAGTCACGGTCTGTATAAAATATAAAGTGCTGGAGGAACTCAGTCAGGCAGCATCTGCAGAGGGAATGGACAGACAGTATTTCGGCCTAGGTCCCTTCAGGCTGATGGGAGTAGGGAAGATTTCTAGAAAAGTGACGTGGGGTGGGCAAAGCCGGGCAAGTGATAGGTGGATACAGATGAGGAAGGGTTGTGTAAGTTTCCTCAAACAAACTTAAGACAGGATGCTGGCCCGCGTCCGTCCGCCAAGTTCTGCTGGATCTCAGAGTTTTCTATCCATTTGAACTCCCCCTCTCATTCCCATGTTGACCTTTTTGTCCTTGGCCTCCTTCATTGCCAGAGTAAGGCTTAATGGTATGAAAACTTAATTCTCCAATTTCAAGTAATAACCTGCTAATGCCTTCCCTTCCCCCTACCCCCTCCCATCTCTCCCCAATCCCCTCTTGACCCGCCGACACCCCCCACCCCCGAACCCCTTGGTTCAGTTCCCACAATACTCTCTCTGTGACAGCAAGATCGTTTAGCAGTTTGGTTCATTTAATCAAAAATCATAACATATTCCTCCAGATTTGAATTAGCCAATTAATCAGATAAATCAAAATTCCTCTTTGTCTCATACTTAATATCTGATATCCGGTGTTAGTTAAATCAATTTAAGGTTAAGGATAAAGGGTAAATCTTAAGGATAAGGGGGATATCTTTTAGGACCGAGATGAGAAAAACATTTTTCACACAGAGAGTGGTGAATCTCTGGAATTCTCTGCCACAGAAGGTAGTTGAGGCCAGTTCATTGGCTATATTTAAGAGGGAGTTAGATGTGGCCCTTGTGGCTAAAGGGATCAGGGGGTATGGAGAGAAGGCAGGTAAGGGATACTGAGTTGGATGATCAGCCATGATCATATTGAATGTAGCCTCGAAGGGCCAAATGGCCTACTCCTGCACCTTTCTATGTTTCTATGTTTCTATGTCCTACTGTAAGAGTTGTGAGCTATAAAGTCAACAACACTTGAGAAGTCACAGTGCGAAGATCGGGGTGTATACCTGACCATGTCACCTTATTTCATGACCAATTTCGATTTTTAATACATCCCATTTCCCTTCATGAAGAATAGCTCTATTAAACCTCTCGTTTGCAGCAGCATTCACGCACTCTTGGAAAAATCTCTTCAACTGTACTCCAAGCTGAAGTCTAGCAGGGAAACAAAAATCAGTACAAAAACTTCTGACAAAACAAGACATCTGTCTACTCTGCCATGGTATTCTTCTTGAATAAGTGGTTTGTGATTCCCAATATTTCACGTTGGTTGTCCCAGTATCAAAGCCTAGCCGCAGGGTGAGAAATCCCACAATTGCATGAGTTCACTTCATCCACACTGCCACCACTCTGTTTTCGGTTGTGACGTGGGCATTAAGGTTACACAATCCCAACTGTTCATTTTTCAGACCCGTACAGCCCTCTTCCTTTGGATGAGGTTCAAGGCTTTTAGTTGGTGGCAGTGTGGAGCGAGCAACTAAATCCTAAGCCCCAGAAATCCTTACAATTCTCTAACAATTCCCTGGTTTCAACTTCACTATACTGTACTTCATTTAAAGTAACATTTATTCACAAACCAGCCTTAAATGCTGAATACTCTCAATTTACAAAAAAAATCAGTAACCCAACTATAACTGCTTCTGTAGAAAATGTTCCAGTTTATACTAAACAGATGACATATGCAGCTTACAAAACAGATGTTGTTCTGTCACATTATATAATTGCACTCGAGGAGACACGCTAATAATGTAATAAAAGGAACTGCAGATGCTGGTTTATACCGAAGAAAGACACAAAATGCTGGAGTAACTCACAGCAGGTCGACATGGTGGCACAGCGGTAGAGTTGCTGCCTTACAGCGCTTGCAGCGCCGGAGACCCTGGGTTCAATCCCGACTACTGGTGCTGTCTGTACTGAGTTTGTACATTCTCCCCATGACCACATGGGTTTTCTCAGAGAACTTCAGTTTCCTCCCACACTCCAAACACATATAGGTTTGTAGGCTAAATGGCTTGGTGTATGTGCAAATTGTCCCTAGTGTGTGTACGGTAGTGTTAATGAGCGGGAATCGCTGGTCGGCATGAATGCGGTGTGCTGAAGGGCCTATTTCCACGTTGTAGGTCTAAAACTAAAACTAAATAAAACTAAAACTAAAGATCCGGCAGCATCTCTGGAGAAAATGGATAGAAGAAGAGTCCCAAACCGTAACGTCACCTGGCCATTTTCTCCAGCGATGCTGCCTTACCCGCTGCTACCCCAGCATTTTGTGTTGATCTTCAAGATAATTTTTATCCTGGCTATTTATTTGCAAAAGCCAAAGTGCTGCAATTGAAGCAAAACAAATAAAAAGGACTCTAGAATCTCACGGTCAGTGGGGGAAAAATTCGTGTTACGAAAACAACACTTTAGATTTCCCTCAATTTAGATTTCCCTCACTTTAGATTTGTCTCAATAGATCTAATTTATGCCCGCACTTTCATTAAGACCCATATTGGACTGCACAGAAGCAGGCCCTTTGACCCAGCACAGCCACTAATCCCATTTGCCTGCATTAGGACAGTGTCCTTCTATGTCTGGCTTAGTTACAGTAAGTAACTGTGGCTGGAGAGCAATCACATATGTGTAAAGTGCCAGGACAACATCTGTTTTGTGAAATGCAAATGTTTAGGACTAATGGGCCTGTCCCACTTAGGCAATTTTTCATCGGACTGCCGGTGACTGTCAAGTTGCTGTCTATAAAATTCCCACAGTGCAAAGCCAAGGTGATACAGACACACACCGCGATGAACAGGAAGGTTGGCGCAGTAATTAAGACAGCTAAAGCACAGTGTACAGTAGGTCCTTTAAAAGGGGGGGGGGGGGGGGGGGGGAGAGGTGGGAAAAGGAGGGAGAAGGAGTGGAGACAAATTTTAAGAAGCCAGAGATACATGGCTGTGAAGTTCGGCAGACATTTAACATTACCGGTCGGTTCCTTGGTTCTGTAAACTACTGCTTACCTTTTTCTTTCCCCAATGAAATTCACCGGTCAGCACCAACTCCAACCTACGAGAATCTCCGAGAACCTTCGACCTCCTGGCAACCCATTAGGACCTCCTTGCATCCCACCTACGGCTCGCGAATTCTCGCTAATCTCCATGGCGACTTCATTCTAGTCACTGCTAATTTTCCAACACGTTGAAAAATTCTCGGCGACCATAATGACGCCGCGACTAGTTCCCAAAATGTGGGCACTCCTCACGACCATGAAAGCGACTCCCTGGCAAGCACCCGCGACCATGTGGCGACCATGTGGCGACTGCAAATTCTCCTGCAGTCGCCTAAAGAGCTGCCTAAGTGGGACAGGCCCATTTACTGGAACAATTTCTTAAAAAGGGGCTTTAGTTGTTACTGAAGTGTTCTGTAAATTGAGAGTAGGAGCACGTTGCTCCTCTGACAACTCCGAAGCCAGTCCCTTATGAACGTTCTTACCGATTATCTGTCCGTTCCGGCACTGAAAGTTTCCTGTCAATTGAACTATTTTAAAGGAACTCTCAGAAACATGATCTGTTTTAGTCTCAACTTCACTGGCACAGCTGGGAGTGCTTACAAACCACAAAAGCATGGCTGTCAGTGTGGGGACTGCAGGTGCACCTGCAACGATGGGGATTTCAGCCCCAACCTCTCCCCAGCAAACATCAAGCCATGTTCAGTCATTCCAGAACAAGCTTGTTGAGCTGAGAGCACAGTTACCATTTCAAAGGGTGATCAGCGACTGCAATGTATTTTCACTGAAAAATGGTTCCCCCATGACTCCTCTCATCCTGCAAACAACCTGCTTATTTCTCCGTTCATTGTATGGATCCAATGAAATCCTCAGGCAAAGGGAAAGGCAGAGGTTTCTGCCTTTTGGTAATGCTTCATGGTGCACTGATATGACGGTCTTAGCTCATTTCTGCTCCTCTGACTTGGAACACTGCTCCATATAGTACCGACCCTTTTACCTACCGAGGGAATTCACATCCACTATCTTGTTGCTGGTCTACATACCACAGCAAGCCAATTCCAAGATGGCACTGGATGACCTGTACTCAGTCACCAACTCCCATAAACAGCAAACCCTGATGTCCTGTTCAATGAAGCTAACTTCTGGATCTTATTCCCCAAATACCATCAGCATGACTCCTGCCCCGTTGGACCATGCCTTATTGGACCACGCCTCCATCCCTCGTCTTATTTCAATCCAGCTGAACATCGGTCAATGCTGCTTACAGAGGTTGAAGCATGATGCACTACCAAAAGAGTTAGACGGCAGTGGTCTGATGCCTACGATCTACCTCTCACCTTAAAACCATGCCCTCTTGTTTTTGACATTCCAACCATGGGATAAAGATTCTATGTAACCTATTTATGCCTCATCATGTCTAATATATTTCAATCAGGTCACCCATCAGTCTCCTTCACTACAGCTGTAACACTGTATACCCTTCTTGGTTCTGGACTTCCCTGCAGTCAGTGCTCAGCTTCAATCGGCAATGTTAAAAACCACAGACAAAGCCAGAACTCTTGGTGTAATCATGGACTCAGACCTGAATTTCAACAGCCACTTTAAGACAATTACAAAGTCAGCCGACTATCACCTTAAGAATATATCAAGGGTTAAAAGACTTACGGTTCAGCAGGGTTTGGAAAAACCTGTCCATTAATTTATCTTCAATAGAGTTGATTAATGCTGTCTTCACAGGTCTCTCTAAAAAATCGATTAGACAGCTGCAGCTGATTCAGAACACTGCTGCTCAAGTCCTCTCTAAGAACAAGAAAGTGGATCACATCACTCCAGTTTTGAGGTCTTTGCACTGGCTTCCAGTTTGTCAAAGAATTGATTTCAAAATATTAATGTTCGTTTATAAAGCACTGAATGGTCTAGGGCCAAAATACATTTCTGATCTTCTGCTACAATTATGAACCATCCAGACCTCTGAGGTCGTCTGGGACAGGTCTGCTTTCTGTCCCCAGTCAGAACTAAACATGGAGAAGCAGCGTTTAGTTTATATGCACCACATATATGGAACAAACTTCCAGAAAAATGCAGGTCCGCTCCAACTCTCAGTTCTTTTAAATCAAGGCTGAAGACTTTTCTGTTTTACGCTGCTTTTAATTAAATCAAATAATTATTTATTTCTTACACTGCACTGTAACTTTTATTCTTGTATTTTATACTTGTCTTATTCTATTTTAGCTTTGTATTTTCTATTCTTTTTAATTACTGTTTTTAAATGCTTTTGATTGCTTTTTAATGCTTTGTGTAAAGCACTTTGAATTGCCTTGTTGCCGAAATGTGCTATATAAACAAACTTGCTTGCAGACAAATGCTTAGCATCAATATCAGGGCTTAATGTCTTCCTACCGTTTAGTTGGAATAAACCTGTCAATATCGAAATAGGTATTTCACAAGTGTATTATGAATGATAAGCAGAGAGAGCGACGCTGTGGCAATGAGGAGCACAGTAGAGTTTGCACGTTCTTCCTGTAAACATACGGGTTTCCTTTGGCTGTTCCAGTTTCCTCTGTCATCCCAAAGACGTGAAAGTTGGTAGGTTAGTTGTACACTGTATATTGCCCATAGTGTTAGTAGGTGGTAGAATAGGGGAGTGGGAGCGTAGTGGGAAAGGAATGGGATTCATGTAGGATTGGTGTAAATGGGTGTTTGATGTTTGGCACAAATGTAGTGGGCCCAAGGGTCTGTTTCTGTACAGTGTTACCAGAGGGACAGATCAAAAGCAGTGGAAAGGTTACAGTTAGATAGACATGGTAGAATGGGTCATGCATTTTCAGGTAGTTACTTAGAGGACGTTGAGAAAAGTATGAGAAAAGGCATGGTTTTCCTGAAGGACTCCAAAGGTATTGGCGCAGATGCACAGAGTAAAGTATTTTCCTGGTCATGACTGGAGAGATAGGAAGCAACAGAGGCTGGACCACCCACCCGATGGCCAGGTGCCGGGGAAGATGGCATGGTCAACCTCTTCAAAACCTGCAGAAAATTGGAACAGAATGAGGAGGAATAGTTTTCCCTAAACACACTCAACGCTGCGGCTTTGACAAAACATTGTCCGGGATTCGGACATGAACCTGTGGGATAGATGAGCAGAACATAAGTCCATAGAAATGAATAACAGTTTAAACATGTCACGTATTCTTGTTATTTATACCTATATTTAAGATTAGCATTTGATTTAATCTCATGTGATTATGGATTTCAGTTTCTTTTTACTTAATTAATTGATTAAAATGTTCCTATTTAGAAGATACCTTGGGGTTTAATTTGTTTGTGTAAGTGAGTGGTTGATGATCAATGCAGACTCAATGGGCCGAAGGGCCTGTTTCTGTGTTGTATGTCCACATCTAGTAGGCCACCCCTCGGTCATGACTGACCATGGGTGATGCATCCTAGTTTGCAGGTGATGTGTGGTCGGATGCAAGGCTTGGGCGATGTCATGTGAAGGACATGCAACACGTCCCCCCTCTCCATGTCGCTGATCGATCCAGGAACAGCAGGGCCGTTGTATGACTCCATGACTATTAAAGCTGAGGGTGTTTCTGCTTGGGTCCCCATGAATACTATTTGTAATATTCGATTATGGTCCCATGTGCTATTGGCATGACCCTTGAAGTGGAACATTATTCATGTGGAATTAAACTTAGCTGTGGTTTAGAAGTTACAGGATGCATGATTTGTCAATTTTCAGAACAGTTTTTTACAATAGCTGGACAAGGCACTTTTGAGATAAGAAAACAGCATCACTTGTTTTGAAAAAATATATTTCATTTCCCGGGTCATGTTGTCAACAGCACCTCGTACTATAATTTCTATTTAACATGTTAGTCGAGATATTTCTCTCTCCTTGGTGGCAATAAACGTGTTCAAAAATATGAACTGCCAGTTGTATTCATCCCATGATGTTTGGTTCCATTGATGCCAATGGATTTGACTATAAACCTGCAGCTGATTCTCCAACATAAATTGAACAGTAATTAGAGATGCGTTTATTGTCCCCCCCTTGCATTTGTTGAGAGTAAGTTCAATAAATAAATGTACTTGAAATTGCAAACCACATTCTGGCATCAGTCGAACTGTTACTGGCGTCGCTGGCATAATGCAAGCTTCAAGAGCTCATTGACACTTTCGCCATAGCAAGCAAGAGGATGGGTCCTACATTCTCTGTAAGACCAATGACCTCCATTAACCTGTCCCCACTGTCTAGAGACAATGAAGATTGATGCTGCGATTCTGGAAAACATTGACACATCACATATTTCAGGAGCTACCTTAGAGGAAGCGATATTGATGATAAATTTCACCTTCATCTTCAATGCTCCAGAACGGCATTTGGAGGCCTGAGGAAAGAGACATTTGAAGACCAAGACCTCCGAATTGGCACAATGGGGTAGGCAGTGATCCTTGCTTTCCCATATGCTACTGAAATCTGGACTACCTACAGCTGTAATGGAAAAGTACTATTAATTTTTTCAGCAAAATCCTACAAAGTCACTGGAAGGAAAAGCAAAGCAATCATATCACAGCATTGAGACCCTGGTTACTTACAGCTCACTACCCTGTCAACAACAGCCTCCAGAAACTGACAGTCTATTCTGAACTCTGTCATGGGTTGAAGTTACCAGGTGGACAGAGAAAATGATTCAATAATGTGCTTCTTCTTCTTTCAAGAAATGCAACATTGCCTTTGACTCCTGGGAAGCTCGATCCCATGATTGTTCGAAATGGAGATGAGGATTTGGGATGGTATTGAGAACTTGGGGCCATGCATGAAGACAACATTCAAGCCCTGTATAGCTGGCAGAAGGGCGCACCATCTCACAAACTACCCACCCGCCTAGTTGGTCATCTCCTGCCCCATCTGTGGAAGAGGCTGCAACGCTTACAGGGCCTTCATTAACCATCTCAGAACCTACAGAGGCAGATAAAAGCAATCCCTTCTCAATCCCTAAGAAGTAGCACTGTCCTTGCAACCTCCTCTCCCACCTACGCAACTCACTCCTGCCAAAGTCTTCATTATTAACTGCTTTACTCTTCAGACATCTCAGAATCTTGGGAATGCAGAGTATGAGACAGAGGTTAAGTGACAAATTGTTCGGATGTTAATCAGGATCAACAAACGCTGTGGCAAGGAGCCCAGCTTCTTTCAGTTGGACGAGTTTAACAAAATAATCCAAATCCTCTTTTGAGAAATGGTGAGGGAATTGCCTGAGGGATTAGAAGGCACCAGTCTGTGTAATGAAAAATAACCTAAAAACTGAGACCATCATCTGTTTAAAACACCACACAACCGTTTCTGGGCATTGACTTATTTTACTGAACTCTTGACTAAATCAAGTCCATGAACCACATTTTAACAAAGTTAAACACAGCGGTTATAATTGGATCACAAGTGAGAGACAGAACACCTGGTTGAATGCTGCCACAACATCAATGTCTCAGTCAGTGTCAACAAGACCAAGGAACTAATTGTTGACTTCAGAAAGGGGGAAGTCAGGAGGCCACGTGCCAGTTTCAATTGGTGGGTCAGTGGTGGACAGAGTTAACAGCTATAAATTTCTTGACATTTACATCTCCGAAGACCTGCCCTGAACCCAGCGCATGGATGTAATCATAAAGAAGGCGTACCAGCACTTCTACTTTCTTAGATATTTAAATAGATTTGGCATTTCACTGAATACTCCAATAAATGTCTGAAGATACACTGGACGAGGTATTCTGACCTGTAGGCTATTGGGGATTACTGCAGGTTCTTGATCAACTGGGTAATTGGATCAAGAAATGGTAAATAGAGTTTAATTCAGATAAGTGTGAGGTCTTGTCAAAGTCAAACTAGAGAAGGCCTTCTATAGTGAACCACGGTATCTGAGGAGTATTGTTGCAAGTACATAATTCCCTGTAAGTGGTGTAAGGGGCGGATTGAGTGGGGAAGAAGGCTTTTGGCTTGCTGGGCGTGTTTGGTAAGGGCGTGGAGTATTCAAGCTTACATTTGTGTTCAGTTCTGGCCACCGTGTTATAGATGTTGTCAGATTGGAAAGGGTACAGAGAAGATTTACAAGGATGATGCCAGAACTAGAGGTTCTGAGCTATAGAGAGAGGTTGAGTAGGGTGTGACTCGATGCCTTGGAGCACAGGAGGATGAGGGGTGAGACTGGTTTGGGGGGATGTGGACCAAACGCAGGCAGGTAGAACTAGCATAGCTGGGACATATTGGCCGGTGTGGGCAAGTTGGGCCGAGGGGCCTGGTTCCACACTGTATCACTCTATTACTCTATAACTCAGGCATGGCATACAATTTTGTGAGACAGGTTGTAAAGTAATGCAGCTCAGCAGATGTGTCCCAGCTTGTCTCGGTGCCATTGCACAAGATTTACACGGTCAAGGCTGATGTAATTCTTTGTGTGCATTAGATTTGATAAATAGTGAAAGTACTAGCCCCTGTTGATAGTGAGCAGATATGAAAGTGCATGAAGACACTCAGAATGGGAATGATGTGTATTAGTGCGCATAATTACAACCAAATCGTGAATCATAGGTACTTGGAGATGCATAAACAACAGTAAGGATCACATTAGCCTGGGTAAGTCAGATCAGGCATTTGTGTATAAGAGATTAGTTTGATAGTTTATTTCCTTGCCAAATGCAAAAACTAGGAGCAGTAAATCATTTTTTTATCAGGCATTTTTAACCCAGGGAGATCTCTGCTCTTCAGCTAAGATTTAAGTGAAATTAGGTAACTTTTGAAAACTGGCGTATGGATTATGAGGCAAAGTTAACCTGCATCTTTTGTTTAACACACAAAAAGGACTCCCAACTCGTGTTGATGGTTATTGATGTAGTACTTGCCTGCAGCCAGCATAAGCCCATTGGCGGATGGATAGACCAGAGAGTACAGATTCAAAGTGATGGGCAAAGGCACCGAAGGGTTGTGTAGAGAGATATTTCAATGCAGGGAACTGTTATGATTTGAGATTCACTGCCTGTAAAGTGCAGGATTAGGAACCATCAGGTGTTTCAAAAGGGATTTTGATGGCGGCACCTTGGAGGAAAAATAATATTCAATGTTTAGTTTATTATCGTCATATGTACAGAGGTAATTTTTGTTGTGTGCTATCTAGTTAGCAAAAAGACTATACATGATTACAATCAAGCAATCCACCGTCTGAAGAAGAGTCCCGACCTTAAACGTCACCCATCCTTTTTCTCCAGAGATGCTGCCAGTCCCAGAGTTACTCCAGCAATTTGTGTCTATTCACATGATATCTATATGCAGGATAAAGGGAATAACGTTTAGTGCAAGATAAAAGTCCAGTAAAGTCCGATTAAAGGTAGGCCAAGGGTCTCCAGTGAAGCAGATGGTAGGTCAGCACAGCACTCTAGTTGATGATTTCCTTGCCAATTTAGTTTAGTTTAGTTGCCAATTTCTTGGATCAAGCAGTTCCCAAACCATGCTACAGAGATGGAAAGGATGAATACGGTTGAATGAATAATTCTACTGGGAGCTTCAGGAATCTAGCCTCCTTTGTCTCTTAAGGATTCCACATTTTTAAAAAATCTGTTAGGTTAAGAAAACACACAAAGACACAAGAGACTAAAGATGCTGGAATCTGGAGCAAAAACAAATTGCCGGAGGAACTCAGAGGGTTGAGCAGCATCTGTGGAGGCAAAGGGATTGTCAACATTTGGAGTCGAGACCATGCACTGACGTGGGCTGAGTTCGAGCCCTGATCTTGTTTGCATGCAACCACATCTAGATTGCAATCCATAATTCACGTGGTTTGTACACCATTTTTTTTCTTTTTGTATAAAAATGTTTAAAAAGTTGCCTGTGTTGAATATCTAAAATCACAGCAAATGCTGCAAGCACACAGCAGCCGCAATCAAGTTGGAACTGCGAATTTGATACATTTCCTGCTTGCATTTTCTCTTGATGCAACAGGTCTCAAAATGAATGTTTTCACAAATGTAAGCAAAGAAGAAGTGCAGACTAATGCTCCATGCAGTAGGCAGTGGAATGCACTCTTCTGCTCCCCTCCCCCTCCCCTCACCCCCACTGGAGCCAGGGAAAGCCCGACCATACTGTACAATACCTGCCTTTGTGCAATACTGATATATTCATTTATAATATTTTTTTTATAATACTACTCTGACAATGACCTTCTGTGCAATATCTTATATTCTAGTAAAGCATAAGTAAGCATAATATGTATGTGTGTGTGTGTGTATGTGTCACAGTATGTGCATGTGAGTGTATGAACAATTTATATATATTTTTCATTTTTTTGCTGTTATTTTATTGTTATTTTTATCTTGTACATTTGAGCTCCGCTCAGGCAGTGTGTTTGAATTTTGTTGTATGCACCACTACAATGACAAATAAAGTAATAATAATAATAATAATAATACTTGGCAGAATTCATACTTTCAAGAGAGAAATTGGGCAGTCACTGTGTAGGAATTAGAAATGTAAGCCCTCGCACTGTGCGTTTCCTGTGCCATATTACAGACTGACACTTGATTTGCAACATGCATTGGGAGGTTTGAAAGAACTGTGGGATTTTAAATCTCTACTGATTGTCCTCACTGATATCTTCTGTCTACGTTCAGTCCAGATCGAGTTCATAGAGTTATATATAAACATCTAAATGCTGCAAGAACTTAGGGACTATGCGTCGTGAGTATCCCAGCGAGCCAGGGCAAAGCCCACGAGTAGGCCCGGCTCATCCGCTGCGGACCAAGGCCACCGAGAATGAAGGGGGACCATGGAGGGGGCGCCGAGAATGAAGGGGGAACGGCAGGCAGGAGATAGGACTGTTCGGTGAACTTTTGTTACTTTGACAGTGCCAGAAATGTGGCGACTTTTGTGTACTGTCTAGGTGAGGTCTGCTGTATGATTTTACCGGGTTACATGCAAAACAAAGCGTTTCACTGTACCCAGGTGCATGTGACAGTAGAATATCATTGAATTATTGAATTGGATCAGGCAGCACCTCTCGATGTCAGCAAGATGAAGGAGCTATTTATTGAGTTCAGGTAGCACAGTGTAGTACATACCCAATCAGTATCAATGGCACTGAATGGTTCCCCTTATTATTTGATTTGACTGGATAGTAAGCAAACAAAGTTATACCGGTATACGTGACAATAATAGACCAATACTAATGCCCTGTGGAAAGAGAAACAGAATTAATGTTTCAGGCTGACGACCTGGGAATGTTAACTCTGTTTCTCTCTCTCCACAGATGCTACCTGACCTACTGCTTGTTTTCAGCACTTTATGGTTTCATATCAGAGCTCAATTAGGTGGAGTGGAGGCAGGAGGTTGGTCAGTCAGGGGACCGGGGTGGAATGGCCTGTTCCTCTATTGCACTGTTTTGTTCTATGGGGCAAAGGGAAGTCAGTGGGTGGGAGTAGGGGTTGAGGCTCATGTGGGGTGGGGGAAATAAAAGGTAAATATTGGAGTTTCCTTGGCAGTGTTCCAGTCCGTGTTTGCACAGTAAGGACTCATTTGTCCTGGGCGTGCCCAGCCACGGTTGTTCCCAGCACAATTTGACACCATTTTCCCACAAAGCTCTTTGTTGCAGCATTGCATGGGGAATATTATAATTTGATGTGCATCGGATATGGAAATCAAGTTAAACACACTAGTGTAACACACACCAGAAAATGCATGGTCGGATTTTCATTGTAATGCAAAATGGGCCAGAAATGTTTTCATACTTTCGTAAGTAGATAATTACTTGTGCTGTGCCAAATCAAGCAGCATTGCACAATTTAATTTTGAATCACAATATTTATAGCTGTCTGTTGCTCGAGTAAAGTATTGAATGATAGAACTGAGGTGAGAAATATTCACACAGGAAATTGGCAATGTGTTCACATTATGGGACAGCATTTACAGAGTTGTTTGTTACGATGCAACGTGCATTCCCAATGTGCAGAGCCGGCTTTACCTATAGGCTTCGTTGGCTGAAGCCTAGGGCCTCAAAATCTAGAGGGCCTCCAGCCCAGGTGTTTTTTTTTCCCAGAGTAAAAAAATCCAGAGAAAAAAAAAAATTGGATCGCAATCAGCATTTCCACTTTGATGGAAATTATCCAAAATTCTGGTTCTGGCCCGCGCAGTGACGCAGTAGCGATGCAAAATGCCGCTGTCTCTCCGCGCAGTGGGCCCGGGTGGGTTCAAATCTCCATTTGCACTCCACACAATCACCTTGATGCCTCGTGTCTACTCTAGGTAAGTAGTGGAATATTGCGTTGCGGGAATGCCCGTTTCTCCGGGCCGGGGGGGGGGGGGGGGGAAGGGGGGGCTGCGGTGTCTGCAGCGCGGAGTCGGAGCCTCGTTGCTTGGGGTGGGGAGAGAGAGGGGGAGGGAGGGAGGGAGAGAGAGGGGGGATGTGGGACGGGGGGAGAGAGAAAGAGGGGGAGAGAGAGAGAGGGGAAGGGGGAGGGGGAAGAGAGAGAGATGGGGAGGGAGCGGAGAGGGGAGGGAGAGGGAAGGGGGGAGAGGGAAAGGGGGATTATCTTTAGTGAGATTGCAAAATTAAGGTAGGTTTTGGAGCAATTATATTTTCTCCTCCATATGAAAAATATCAAAAAATTGGAACTGCTTTCTTTTCCTTGATAACAATACTGAAAAATATGAATTCCATAGTTTGCGACTTTCTTTTTGCATCATATTTTTAATGTCCACACACTAACACAGTCGAACAGTAACAGCCAATCAAATCAACACACAAAACATTTTCTAAAAAAAGGTTTTATTTACTGCAAAACCTTACAGTATTTTATTTACAGTGTTTGCATGCTCCTTTATAACATTTTACATAACATTTTACAGTACAACGTGATTATTAAAACAAGGACAACTTCAATTCTTGATTTTTTTTAAATGTATACAACAATAATTCCATTCCAACCACTCATTATTATTGACTCAACCAAAATTATTTCTGAAATATTGGTCATAAATTTGGTGCAAAAATGCTCCAAAATAAGTCTCAGAATGCAGCAGAGAGCATCCAAAACCCCAGACCCCGGCCGCAAGAGACTTTGAGCTTCGTGCTAATGATATGCGCTTCGTGCATTTATTTCACATAAAATATTTGTAATCCTGCCATGCGACCCCCCTTTTTGAAAAGTTTCATACGGGCCTGGTGTATAATATTTGTGACACTGTCATCGGCCTTTCTTACATATGCTGTCACAATGCACTGTAGTCGCTAAACAACACTTCAGTAATTTTCCTTGCCCTCCATTTCAGAATAATAGTGTTTTAAGCCGATAACTCGGCACTAGCACTGGCAACAAATAAATAAATAAAAAGAGCAGCTTTCCAGCCCTTATCTCATTGGCCATGCTCAGGTGCACATCTGCACATCGGTGTCAATCTGGTGGACTCTTCAATCTTCCTCTCGTCATGCGGGTGGAGGATTGGGAGGGGCCTCACAAGTGGAATAGCCTAGGGCCTCTCTTCATCTAAATCCGGCAATGCCAATGGGTTTTAGAAGCTCAAGTACAAACTTACAGAAGAAGTCCAGTAGAAATGGAGGATGGAGCAGGCCACCTCCCAAACTACCAACCCGCCTGCAACATCAACGCCCCCTGCCCTATCCCTCGTTGGCCTCATGAGCTGACTCAATCCAACAGAAATGGAGTGGAGGCCTCAACTCTGAGGGATCATCAACTTCAAGGGACTGCCTAAGAAAGAAGGAAGGTAATGGAATGTGGAGCACAGGAGAATGCAGATGCTGAAACTGGAGCAAAAAAAAAGCACAGCTGGAGAAATTCAAGGGGTCAGGCAGCATGTGTGGAGGGAAATGAACAGACGACATTTCGGGTCTGCACCCTTCTTCGTAGAGATGAATGGTCTCAACCTGAAATATCGACTGTCCATTTCCCTCCACAGATGCTGCCTGAACCCTTGAGTTCCTCAGGCAGTTCTCCGATTTTTTGCACCTGGATGGAAAATGAAAATCAGTTCAAAGCATTAATATTCTCACTGCAGAACAATTTGTTGAGATGAATTAATCCCAGCTAAACATAGTGTATTTAGAGTTAAAGGAGGAACTGCAGATGCTGGAAAATCGAGGGTACACAAAATGCTGGGGAAACTCAGCGGGTGCAGCAGCATCCATGGAGCGAGAGAGATAGGCAACGTTTCGGGCTGAAACCCTTCTTCAGACACTGGCTGCAAACAGTGGATGTTAAAGCTGTTATATGGCCGGGCGCTTCTTGCAATCAACTGCTCCTGGGCTTGTAACATTTGTTTGTAAATGCTTGCCAAATCAGTTTGGAGAGGCCTTTGGAATAAACAGGCCATTATGTTCAATTCCTCAACCACAAAGTCACACAAAAGCCAGAGACAATACGTAAACAAATGTTACTGGGAGTGGTGGCCAGTACGTGACAACTATTGAATTTGCAGATGATTCACTGTGTTTTACAGCAAAATTTCGTTAGAGGCCAACAGTTAGAAAATGTTAGAAACACTGAACAGATAAGACAGCACCTGTGGAAAAAGAAATGGAAATAACGATTCAGTACTCCAGTTGTCTTCTAACTGAGGCCCAATTTAAATGCAGTAAGTTTGGCAGCATCTGTGGAAAAAAGAAAGTTAATGTTTTCCACGACTGCTGCCTTCCCTGCCAAGTATTTCCAGTATTTTTATTTCAAAATTTCGATATCTGCATTTTTAATCTCTTACCATTTTTATTAACGATTCTGGTTGGAGAATGTTAATAACTTCTTTGGAGTATCACTGCAGGATATTTTTATTACCTCTTCTTTTAAGATATGAACCAAAATGGTACTAGCAATGGTACAACATTTTGAGATTTTAAAAATCAAGTCTGCAATTTATCCCATCAGATAAAGCATAAAAAGAAGTTTAATTTGACACCTAATTCACTTTCATCTTCAGTATTAAAATCGTTATGGCCATTTTCATACTGAAATTAGCATCTTGTTCCCTATTGCTTTTCCATTGACTTAACTCAAAAGCTGTGATCGAGGACAGTCAATAGCCCATAACTTTCTTAAAAATTAAGAGAACTGAATGAAATTTTCAGTTATTATAGATTAAATCATTCTGAAACAAATATGAAACAATCTTACTTGGATGACCTGAAATTAAAGCATATAATTAGTCAGTTACCTAATTGTAGCTAATTACAAAATTCAATTACTAGATCTAAACATCTATCAATTTCTTAAGAAAAGGTTAACATTTTTAAATAGCCTGTGTCCAAATAACATTCACACAATAATTCACAATATAACCTGATTTTTAAATCTCATTGTCATGAATTTATAGGGCAGATGGAAGGAATTTAGTGTTTAATTCCCGTAAATTAATGACCATTTAAATCATCTTGTGAGTGAGATTTTGTGGAACGCGATCGTTTGGAACGTTGCGGTTGCGATGAATTTGAACCCCATATCGGCAGTAAAAGCACTGCCGGTTCGTATGGGGCCATAATCACATTTTCGCCAATGAAATTTGGATTAAAGTAATCCTAAGAAGCAAGTTTATATGTATAATAAACGACTTACCTTATGTTTTGTCCCCTACGTGAGATCCGTCCCGTTGTCGGCGTTGACGGCGTTAGAAGTAGCTTTTTTATTTTACTCCAGGGATTAAATTGTCCCGCGATCTTTTTTTTTAAACTTCCGAGAATGCAAGTTGGATCAATTATTCTTCAGCAGCTTAACAGCCTGAGAAAGATCGACTCCGACAGGCAGGCGAAAACGACATTTAAATCCCGCCCCCCCTCAAAGACGCCGAAGTCGCGCACACGGCCAGTGACAGAACTGCAGCGCCGCAGAAGGTAAGTATTGTAACATACCTAAAAGTCCAGCATTTATTGCTCGTGTTTCATTGCCTTGAGAAGGTAGTGGTGCGCTTCTTTCTTGAACTACTTTGCTCCTTCTGGTGAAGCTGCTCCCACATTGCTGTCAAGGATGAAGTTCCAGGATTTAGTCCCAGTCATGATGAAGGATTGGTGATATATTTCCAAGTCAGATGGTATGCAACTTGGAGAAGAAAATGTTAGTGATGGTGGTAATTTAATCTACTTGAAATCCATATCCTATTAAATCGTAGAAGCTGTGGGTTTGGGAGGTACTGTTAGTGCAAGACTACAGTATATTTTGTAGATCATACACACTGCAGACAATGTGCATTGGTGTCGAAGGGAATTAGTGTTTAAGCTGAACGAGGCTCAAGTCATACAGGCCGCTTAGTCATGTTCGTTTTTTTAACATGTTAATTTTATTTCCCTAAAATTATGAATGCTTTCACATTTTTCCACATTATACTGCATCTGCATGGTATTTGCCCACTTACTCCACTTGTCTAAATGGTCATGAAGCCTGTTTGTGTCGTTACAACTCATGACGCCACATAGTTTTGCAGGCAAATTTGGAAATATTTCCCTCTTCCTATCATTGCTACATATTGTGAAGAACTGAGACCCAAGGACTGAACCCGGCAGTAACCCTCTGGTCACTGCCTGTCACACTAAGGAAATTCCTTTTATTCCTACCCCGTGTCTCCTCCCTTTAACCAATTTTCAAGCCATTTTAGTATATTACCTCCAATCCCATGTACTTCCAATTTTGAAAACTAACGTTTAATGGAGGGTCTTAGTCAAAGGCTGTTTGAAAATCCAAATGCACCAACCCACTGCTTCTCATTTATCTGTTCATAAGGTCACAAGGAATAGGAGTAGAATCAGGCCATTTGGCCCATCAAGTCTACTCCACCATTCAATCATGGCTGATCTATCTCTCCCTCCTAACCTCCTTCTCCTGTCTTCTCCCCATAACCTCTGACACCTGTACTAATCAAGAATCTATCTATCTCTGCCTTAAAAATATCCACTGACTTGACCTCCAGAGCCTTCTGTGGCAAATAATTCCACAGATTCAGCACCCTCTGACTAAATATTTTTTTCCTCATCTCCTTCCTAAAAGAACGTTCTTTAATTCTGAGACTATGACCTCTAGTCCTGGACTCTCGACTAGTGAAAACATCCTCTCCACATCCACATTATCCAAGCCTTTCACTAAACTCCAGCGAGTACATGCCCTGTGCCTACAAAAGCTCATCATAGGTTAACCTACTCATTCCTGGGATCATTCTCTCCAGAGCCAGCTCATCCTTCATCAGATATAGTGCCCAAAATTGCGCCTTATAGAGCCTCAACATTACATCCCTGTTTTTATATACAAGCCCTCTTGAAATAAATGCTAGCATTGAGTTTGCTTTCTACCCATATTACTACCTTAAAATATCCACTAGATGTGTCAAGCTTGATTTGCGATTACCTGGTTTAATCCCACTGTTATTTTCTCATATCATATTTGTATTATCATATCCTTTATAATGGACTCAAGCAATTACTTTTCTGTTTATATTAAGCTAACTGGTCTTCAAGTTCTTAGTTTCTCTTTTCCTCCTTTCGGAGGATGGGGATGGGGGTGGGGAAAGATAAGTATTGCACTTGCCATTCTCCAATCTGCAGGTAATTTTCTATAATGTATAGAATTTTGGAAGAAGCAACTAATGCATCCTGAATTTCCAATGGTTCCCTTATTAGTACTCTGGGTACCAATGTCCTGAAGATTTATAAGCTTTCTGTGCCATTAATTTACTCAGCAATATTGTTCTTCTATTTCCTCATGAGACTTTTGGTTCCCTTACATTTCTGGAAAGTTATTTGTTTCTTCTTCTCTGAGGACAAAACAGAAATACTTGTTTAATTACACTGCCATGTCTTTGTTGCTCATTGTAAATTCTTCTATTATGACTGCAGGGATCTACTGTTTGTTTTATTAATCTTTTTTCTTTTTACATCTTTAAAGAAGATTTTACAGTCCACTTCTATTTTCCTTGCAAGCTTCTTATAATCACCGTTCTTGTTTGTTGAATTCTGAAGTACTCCTGATTCTCTAGTGTGCTTCATTTTACACCAATTTTATCTGCCATTTCTTTGGACTTGATACTATCATTAACTTCTTATCCTAGCCAGGTTGGATAGCTAGGTTTTGTGTGCTTTTGCTCCAGAAACAAATGTATAACAGCTCCTATAGTTGGTCCTTAAAGGACACAACGCAGGAGTAACTCAGCAGGTCAGGCAGTATCTCTGGAGAACATGGATCGACGTTAGCCATTTTCCTATACACCACCTGCCTTTTAATGAAGCTAAAGATAGACTGGTGTAACTCAGTGGGACGGGTATCATCACTGGAGTGAAGGAATGGGTGACATTTCTGGTCGAGACCATTCTTCAGAGTTCAGTCTGAAGAAGGGTCCCGACCCGAAACATCACCCATTCCTTCTCTCGAGATGCTGCCTGTCCCACTGAGTTAATACAGCATTTTGTGTCTATCTTCGGTTTAAACCAGCATCTGCAGTTCCTTCCTACACATTTTAATGAAGCTCCCTAATCTATCACAATAATTTCTTATCTCTTTGTAGATTATTTTGTTTTGAATTGAATGACTTCAGAGTCATGATGTCATAGTGACGTTGGCCACCTGATACCATTTGCAATCTGCTAACGTCCTTATACAATGACTACCAGCATTTTACAATTCTCACCTTGAACACTCTGACGGAAAGTAGCTGTGGGCTTACCTGTTTGGAACGCTATTGCTGTGTCTTTACTCTGCCACTTGTTATCATATGTGTTTACATCTTTCTTCGTACAAATTAGATAACTTTCCTTCAGTAAATTTCTGGCATTTGATTTTCTTCATCCATTAGGGTGACTGTATAATCATGCAAAGTTATTCTCTGAAAAGTGAAGGTTAAAGGAGGCTTATTTATAAGGTTGATGACCTAAAATATTAGCTCTGTTTCTTCCTCTACATCTATTGCTTGACATGCTCATTTCCAGCAGCTATAATATTTTGCTTTTGGCTCCTGTCAGTTTCCAGTATCGCCCAAAAAGCCTTACAGCTACTGAAGTGCCTTGGAAGTGTGGTTAATCCTCTACTGTGTGAAAAAAAAACCCGTACGCAAAACTCCATATGCACCATCTAAGCGGGCTACATGTTAGCAGGAACACTAAAAGATATCTAACATTTTCTAAATTTTTGCAGCTGCAAGAAATCTGAATCAAAAATAGAGAATGCTGAAAAAGCCCAATGGGTCAGGCAGGGTCTGTGGAGAGAGAATAACTCAGGTTGAAGACTCCACATGCTGAGGAGCTCGCTGAAGCTTGGTGCAGCCAACGCCGAGGCTCTGTGAGGGAGAAACACGGTCTAAGATCCCTCTGCAGTGGGACTTGGGAGACCGGGTCTGGTGGAGACCCCTCAACCAAGGGAAAGGATCTCATCTCAGGGGGCCACTTGAGTGGCAAGTGTGCTTGGTATCAGTATAGTTTGTGAACACTACCTCGTATAGCGATGTCTCAAGTTAAAGGGCCTACATTAAGACCATTGGGTATAAATACAGGTGGAGGACTTGAACCTACGTTCTTCTGAGGCAGAAAATTGATCATCCAAATCTACAGTGGATACTATGTGGGTGGGTGAGTGGTTCTCATAGGTGAATTCATCTAAGACATTATCTTTGCCTGGTCGGTTATCAGGAAATGAAGAAACAAGGAACTGCAGGAGCAGGTTTACAAAAAAAGACACAAAGTGCTGAGTTACTCGGAACTTCAGGCAGGATCTCTGGAGATCACCGATCCATGTTCTCCAGTAAGTCTGAAGAAGGGTCTTGACCTGAAACTTCACCTGTTCCCTTTCTCCAGAGGTGATGTCTGGCCCGCTGCGTTACTCCAGCTTTTTGTGTCTTTTTCCAGTCCTGCTGCCCGACCCACTGAGTTCCTCCAGCAGTTTGCGTATTTTTCTGGTTGTCAAGAAGATGTATCATGATGTGTGGAACTGGGAAGAGTTGAAGAGGTGGATGGATGAATGGGAAGTTGGTGGCAATGCAGGGTGCCCTTGTTACATGTTGACAAGATAGAATGTTGGATGTGCACTACAGGATGTGGGCAAATCTGTGGGCAACTCTTTATTCATCTTTGTTGATCTACGTAGTCCAGTCAGCTAGACCACTTCCACCAGTCTGTTGCCTTCAACACTAGGCCTGACCACAATATTAAAGAGGCTGTGTGAAGAAGGGTTTCGGCCCGAAACGTTGCCTATCTCCTTCGCTCCATAGATGCTGCTGCACCTGCTGAGTTTCTCCAGCATTTTGTGTACCCACAATATTAAAGAGGCTGTGTGCTTCCTTATGCAGGCAGTGGTCACCAAGATGTGGTTAGCTGCTGGCCATAAAGCTATGGCTGTGGCCTGGATCCCTTTGCTGTACGTCATGGCCACGAAAGGATGAACTAATAGCCTTGTTTCCTTCACTCTAATCCTTTAATGTTTCCCTTTTATGTATTATAATCCTACTCGTTTTGAAGGGTCCCCTTAAATCTGCATCTACCACTTTTCTCATAGTCAAATCCATATCATGACAGTACTGATCAGAAATTCCTTGCATTACTCTGTCAATTGATTACGATGAATACGATTTATGAATTGGACATGGAAATCTGAATGCTGCAAGATTATAGTGTCATCCAAAGTAGTACAAAAAACAATACTTTAACAGAAAAACTAAATGAAGTGTTATTAGGAGTAAGCGTATATTCTAACACCTCCAGGAACTGGGTGTGAAACCGCGGATTGATTCAGGAGCTGCTGCACTGTCAGACGTGAGGGATTTTAAATGAATCATTAAACAAAGGCCATGTGTTCCCTGGGATCACATGGAACAATGTAAAGAATGAAATTGTGATTGGTCAAAAACCAACCCTCTTCAATACAACTGAAGTGAGTTTCCATATTTGATTTGGACATAGTAGGTGTTCATTTTGGCCAGCAATTCTATGATGGGTTACAGAACAGTTACAACCACTACTAATTTTCCCTGTATCCTATTTACCTCACATTCCCAGCACTCCCCTGACACTATCACCCATCTACATTTTGGGGCAATCAGTGCTCAATTAACCTAACAACCCACCAATCTTTGGGATGTTGAGAAAACCTGAGCACCGAGGGGTAATCCACATGGTCACCTGGGGGAACATGCAGATACCACACAGACAGCACCAGGGTCAGGATTGAGCCCTGATCACTGGAACCCTGAGTCAGCAGCTTTACCAAAAGGACCACTACGCTGCCCATAGGATGTCCCAGAAATTCAATCAAGTGGGCAGTGTTTCATTTTAGAGTTACTTGCATGACAATCACTGTTTTTCCAGCACATAATTTGCCAGTGAGATAATCTGGTTAAATCAAGTTAATCCAAAATTTTACTGAGAACAAATTGTCCCAAGTTGTAGTTATGTAAATCATTTATTTTTTGCAATGAAAATTCTCTTGATGTCATTCCCTGTTGCCAGGAGAAATTATTATTCATGCTTCCAAGTAGGTCCAAAATCCGGTAATCATGGTCCTATCAGTATATAGGACTGCTCATTTGACATTAGTGGGGATTTTTCTAAACAAGAACTGATTCAGTTAGATTTCCTGTAATTTATTATATTTGCCTCGCCTTTGTTAGACCTTGATGCTAACCACCGAAGAAGGACGTTAACGCGTTAAAATAATTCAACGAAGGTTACTGGACTAATCCCTCAAATGGACAAATTGTCTTATGAGAAAAGGTTGGACTTGGGTGGAGGTTTTAGATTAAACAAGTGAGATTCTGAATAATCTCAACAGGGGGAATATGGAGAAGAAAACATTTCCTTGCTAGAAAATCCCAAACTTAATGTCGCTGTTTAAAAATAAGGCACCATTAAAACAATGAGGCAAAAATATTTTCTCACAGTTACCTGTGACCTTCCTTCGAAAAGGGGAAAAGGTAACAAAATGTTTGAACATTTAAGCAGAAGTATAAAGATACTTGTTTAGCAAGAGATTGAAGGTTGCTAGGGAAAATGGGAATGTGCAATTGAAATCACAAAATTATGCCTTTATTAAATGGCAGAGCAGGCATGGAAGATCAAGCCGCCTATTCCTACTCTAGTTTATGCGTTCACGTCCTCCACTGTGAAACTGAGGTAACCTGCCTAACCACAATCATCCAACCCACCAACCCCAAAGTCCTGATCACATAAATATCTCTCAACTTAGAGACCCCATAGAAATGACACCCACTGACCATTGCTCAACTGATCCCAACCAACGACTTCCAACTCACCGAATGCTTGAGCTTAACTCTTGCTCCAACCAATTAGACTCATAGTCAGTGTGAAAACAGGCCCTTCGGCCCAATTTGCTCACACCAACCAACATGTCCCATCTACACTAGTCCCACCTACCCATATCCCTCCATACCTGTCTAGTTGTTTCTTAAACGTTGCGACATTCCCTGCCTCAACTACCTCCTCCGGCAGCTTGTTCCATACACCCGATGCCCAATTCATGATACAACCATGATTGGTTGGCGGCCCCCCCACACTGAAACAGTATTGGTTGACAGCAGTGCAGTGATTGGTTGGATGACCCTTCACTGAGGCAGGAATTGGTTGAAGACCCCCCTCCCCTCAGCCAGTGGAGCAGTGATTGGTTGGATATCCCCACACTGAGGCAATGATTGGTTGCTTCCACCCACCATCATCCAGCCAGTAGACCAGTGATTGGTTGGATGACCTTTCACTGAAGCAGCGATTGGTTGAATGCCCCCCCTCCCTAATGGTGATGCAGACTGGCGCCCCCTCATGGCGATGCAGTAGCTGTGTGGCGCCCCCTATTGGCAATGTGGAACGTCTGGGTGGTGCCCCCTAATGGTGATGCGGAGTGTCTATGTGGCATGCCTCCTAATGGCGATGCGGAACGGCTGGGTGGCCCCCCCTAATGGCGGTGAGAAGTGGCCATGTGGCGCCCCCCTAATGGCAGAGAGAAGTGGCTGTGTGGTGCCCCCTTAATGGCGACGAGAAGTGGCTGGGTGCCCCCCCCTAATGGCGGTGAGGAGTGGCCATGTGGCGCCCCCCTAATGGCGGAGAGAAGTAGCTGGGTGGCGCCCCCTAATGGCGGTGAGAAGTGGCCATGTGGCGCCCCCTAATGGCGGTGAGAAGTGGCCATGTGGCCCCCCCCTAATAGCGGTGAGGAAGTGGCCATGTGGCGCCCCCCTAATGGCGGAGAGAAGTAGCTGGGTGGCCCCCCCTAATGGCAGTGAGGAGTGGCTGGGTGGCCCTCCTTAATGGCGGAGAGAAGTAGCTGGGTGGCCCCCCCTAATGGCAGTGAGGAGTGGCTGGGTGGCCCTCCTTAATGGCGGTGAGAAGTAGCTGGGTGGCGCCCCCTAATGGCGGTGAGAAGTGGCCATGTGGCGCCCCCTAATGGCGGTGAGAAGTGGCCATGTGGCGCCCCCTAATGGCGGTGAGAAGTGGCCATGTGGCGCCCCCTAATGGCGGTGAGAAGTGGCCATGTGGCGCCCCCTAATGGCGGTGAGAAGTGGCCATGTGGCGCCCCCTAATGGCGGTGAGAAGTGGCCATGTGGCGCCCCCTAATGGCGGTGAGAAGTGGCCATGTGGCGCCCCTAATGGCGGTGCGGAGCTGGCGGCTGCAGGATCACCCTGCTCCCCCTGGCGGCAGCGGGATTATATCAAGGCGCGTCCCCGAGGCGCGCAGGTCGGCGGCGAGACGAGGTCCCATCCGGCGCTGCTATGAGCTCCGAGCGGTCAGCGGCGGCCGGCTCTCCCGCTCCTCTCTGCTCGGAGCCCGCTGGGGCCGACTACCGAGACTGGGTGAGGCGAAGCTACCTGGAGCTGGTGTCCTCCAACCATCACTCGGTGCAGGCGCTGTCCTGGAGGAAGCTCTACCTCAGCCGCGCCAAGCTGAAGGCGTCGAGCCGGACCTCGGCGCTGCTCTCCGGCTTCGCCATGGTGAGTGGTTCCCCGGGCGACAGCTGCCGCCGCCCGCCTCATCCATTCCCAGCATCGCAGCCTGGACCACGTCGGCGGCCACTCCGGTGGGAGGCTGAGGGGCGGGAGATGGCGCCGGGAGAGGGGGGGGCAGACGGCTGGGGGTGAGGGAGAGACGGCTGGGGGTGAGGAGGCAGACGGGGCTGGGGGTGAGGGAGAGACGGCTGGGGGTGAGGGAGAGACGGCTGGGGGTGAGGGAGAGACGGCTGGGGGTGAGGGAGAGACGGCTGGGGATGAGGGAGAGACGGCTGGGGGTGAGGGAGGCAGACGGCTGGGGGTGAGGGAGAGACGGCTGGGGGTGAGGGAGAGAAGAGAGACGGCTGGGGATGAGGGAGAGACGGCTGGGGATGAGGGAGAGACGGCTGGGGGGTGAGGAGAGACGGCTGGGGGGTGAGGGAGGCAGACGGCTGGGGGTGAGGGAGGGCAGACGGCTGGGGGTGAGGGAGAGACGGCTGGGGGTGAGGGAGAGACGGCTGGGGGTGAGGGAGAGACGGCTGGGGGTGAGGGAGAGACGGCTGGGGGTGAGGGAGAGTCGGCTGGGGGTGAGGGAGAGACGGCTGGGGGTGAGGGAGAGACGGCTGGGGGTGAGGGAGAGACGGCTGGGGGTGAGGGAGAGACGGCTGGGGGTGAGGGAGAGACGGCTGGGGGTGAGGGAGAGACGGCTGGGGGTGAGGGAGGCAGGACGGCTGGGGGTGAGGGAGGCAGACGGCTGGGGGTGAGGGAGGCAGACGGCTGGGGGTGAGGGAGGCAGACGGTGGGGGTGAGGGAGGCAGACGGCTGGGGGTGAGGGAGGCAGACGGCTGGGGGTGAGGGAGAGACGGCTGGGGGGATGAGGAGATGGCGGACAAACCGGGGGGGGGGAGATGTTACGGGGAGACGGGGGCCAGACTATTGGGGGGTGAGAGAGAGAGATGGGGGGCAGGTGGGAGGGGGAGATAAAAGCCAGGCGGTGGAAGGGGGGGGGGGGAGGGCCAGATTACTGGGGGCTGAGGGGTCAAACGGGAGAAGAGGGAGACGTGGGCCAGATTGTTGGGGGAGGGGGGGGGGTGAGCGGGAGGCCGGGGAGCAGACTGTTGGGTGAGGGGGGGGGAGACTGGGAGAGGCAGATTGTTAGAGGGTTGTGGGGGGGAGATCGTGAGGGGCGGACTGGTGGGGGGTGGAGGGAGCAGATGGTTGGGAGGTTGTGCGGAAGGGCGAGGGAGAGGCTTGGGGAGGTACAACGGTTAGAGTGGTGGGGGGGGGGTGAGTGGGTATAGGAGGGGTTCAGACAATCGGGGAGGTGATGGAGGGCAGACTGTTGGGATTAAAGGGGGTGATAGGGCACACTTGAGGGTGAGGGAGACGTGAGGCAGAATTCTGAGGTGGATGGGGGGGCAGGATGTTGGGAGTTGATTAGGAGATTGGGAGCAGGGTGTTAAGGATGAGTGAGTGAAAAGGGGGGGGGGGGGGATGAGAGGGAGATAGAGGTCAGGTTGGGAGTGAAGTGAAATCGTGTGGCCAGGTAGCAGGGTGTGAGTGGGAGTCAAGGGAAAGGTGGTTTGAGGGTGGAAATGGGCCTTGACTGTTTTGGAATGAAGATGAATTGCAGGCCAGATATTTGCAGGGTGAGGGAGACATTTTGCAGAAGTGGGGATGGAAGGCGGGTATATGAAAGTTGAAGGTGGAATTTAACCAACATTTTTTCGGACAGGCTGTGTTTACCACCTAAATATTTTCTGTCAGCTGAGATACATACTGATGATTTCCCCTTGCAGTGAGCACCAGAGAATTTGTGCCTGTAAAAAGTGGAAATATTTATTTCTTTAGCAAGAAGCTGTTATTTTGTAGGCATGTTCATTGAATGCCTGAGCTTTCAGTAATTCCAGAGAGAGAGAGAGACATTTTCTTGTCTCATAATTTTCATTCTCTGTAGTGCTCTAATTTGTGTATCAACATGATTTTATCTTTTGTGACGTGGCACAATCATTGGTCATTTTTAACGTTATCGAATATGATGCTTGCTATCTCCCATGATGCCTGCTACTGATATCATCATAAATGTTATGCTATTCTCAGCACAAACTGTTAATCTGATAAAGCACTAAATGAGTTAACGTTTGCAGCCTGACAGGCATTTCATGTCGCCCTGTAACAAGAATCATCCTTATCACATCTGGGGCCTGAGGGAGTGATGATGTGTTCCAAGTTTTGCATTATACTGAAGCATTGCAGGAACGCATCCAGCCACTTCCCTTTTCAGTTCTAAGTTGCTTTTACTTTGAATTTTCATCGAGCAGCCTCAAAGCTCTAGCTTTGAATGGTAAACAATGAACATGAGCATCATTTTCTCATTTCTGTCTATGTCAGACTACAACTCTACTTGAACCTTGCTTCAAGATTCTTTTGGATAATTCATTTTGGAAATCTGAAAAGCTTGGGGGTGTAGGCAGGGCTGCTGTTATTCCTATTCCCTCCCCCCAATTTTCTCTCCCTCTTCCTTGAGACCCCCCCCCAATCTTTGCCCAGATGTTGCCTGACCCATTGTCTGTTTTCAGTCTAGTCTGTTCAGTCTCGCGTGGCTCACAAAGTTCTGTTGCCAGGTGACATGCACTTTTTTTCAATTGCTTTCCTATTCTTGGCTGTTCTAGTCATCCCACTTGTGATGTGCATATCTGGTATGCCAAAGGAGTACTCCGTAATATCTTGGCTCTACAGACAAGCAGGGTTTGCTTTGAGATTGACTTTGATACCTTTCTCAGAGTATTTAAAAAGGAAACAGTAATAGGCCATTTGGCCCTTTGTGTCTACTCTGCCATGCAATAAGATTATGGCTGCTCTCTGACTCAACAACACTTTAATTTGCCAACCCCATTTTCCTTGATTCCTTTAATATCTAACAATCAATTAATCTCTGTTTAGAATATAGCAATTGAGTCTCCACAATCCTTTTAAGTAGAACATTTCAGTAATTTGCTGTTCTTTCTTCGCATCTCAGTTCTGCATGATTAACATTTTATTTTGTTATTGTGACCACAGGCTCTGGACAGCCCAACTAAGATAATATCATTCCTCTATTTGCCCTGTCAAGCCTTGTAAGAATATTATTATGAAGTTGCCTAAATTTAAGAGCATATTGGCACAGTCTACCAATGTCCCCATATCTGTCAAGCCTGCTATCCTAAGAATTAGCTTGAACTTTGTTTATTCCCTTCATTGCAAATATTTGCTAACTTTTACTGCAAATACTCTCTTCAGGAACAGTTTATTCCCAGCTATAATCAGGCAACTGGACAGTCCTCTCAGTTCCTGACCACCCCATCTACCTCATTGGAAACCTTTGAACTATCTTTAATCGGACTTCAGTGTTATATCTGGCACTAATGTTGTACCCTGTATCCTTTATCTGTGCATTGTGGACGGCTTAATTATATTCATGCATATCCTTTTTGACTGGATAGCATGCAAACAATAGCTTTTCACTATCTCCGTGCAAGTGACAATAACAAACGAAACTAAACAAAAAACTATGCAAAATATATCCTTCCTCCATGAAACTCTAAATAGCCCAGCTTGGACTGATAAAGGCAACTCAGTTACTGTTATCTGATCCTCCCCTGAAAAGATCAACATACCTTACTAATGTCTTTTATTACCTGCATGATGATTTTCGTTGATCTTAGAAGGACACCCCAGGTTCCTCTGGACACCAGCACATTCAATCTTGCACTATTTTTAAAAAAACTTCACCTTTTTTGTTCATTTAATGTTCCATCTGCCATCCATTCACTTAGGCCATCTAAATCATTGTAAATGCACCTCTGATCATTATCTCGGACTGCATAGGCTAGGTAATGTTGACACTCGTAGGCTTTCAATTGGATAGGCTTGGTCAGTCATATGCCACATCATCATCCTTGTTGCCAACAATTTGAATTTTGCATTTCCATGTAGTCAGTAGGGCCGTAACTCAATCCACAGCCAAGCTCACATGTATAATTTATGGTTTAAGACTAATACAAATGTAGCTTTCATCTGTCTTAATCTAAGTATACGTGCTACAGGTACAGAGAAATTGCCAAGTGAATTATTAACTAGGCAATTTCTCTGTACCTGTAGCACGCATACTTAGATTAAGCACGTATACTTAGTTAAGGAAGACTAGATTTCTTAGCAATTTAGCTTATTGTGCATTTCTCCCGAAAGGGATTGTGATTCGTCACCTGCTGCGATTGCACATAAATATAAAGTATACTTAGTGAATTATTAACTAGTAGATTTTTTTTTAGTGACCACAATGCCAAGAAGTCCTGCTTATGCAGCTTGTACATCAACCAATATCAGCCCTGTAACAAAGTTGACAGAATTTTAAACAGGTACAAGTTCTTACAGTTGGCGCATGTTTGGGGAAAAAAGTTTTTTCCCCTCACATTCCAAGGAGACCTTAATAAACTAGTCCGTCGCTTTTAAAACATACTCACTTTTACAATGTTCATAAACATATCAGATGATTTATGGATAACATTGTACCACAAATGATGAGAGTGAATAATAAATAGTGTCCAGAGTACCTGCAGAACTCCTCTGTTCACATTTATTACATGCAAGCATGGGCAGATGACATCTTGGTTTAACATCTCATTGGAAATCTACTTGGCAGCGGTAATTAATTTAATCCTGATAGGATGAAGGGTTCATCCTTCTTTTGCAGGGTATGATTTATGTGCAATCGCAGCAGGTGACGAATCACAATCCCTTTCGGGAGAAATGCACAATAAGCTAAATTGCTAAGAAATCTAGTCTTCCTTAACTATGTGCTGGAACAGTGTTAATCATCGACTCCCAAGGCAATGGCAAAAAGGAGATTTTAATAGAACAGTGATTGCTTAGATCATTGTCCGAATGCATTACAATTCATTTGCGACTGAGATCTTGTTTGCCACCAATTTAGTGTCAGTGGTGCTTTGCAATTTAAAATGTGCCATTTCTACCGTATAGCCCACTCATATGCCTGATTGGGGGGGGCTTGGTGCATTTTTATTTCCATAGAAACATAGAAAATAAGTGCAAGAGTAGGCCATTTGGCCCTTTGAGACAGCAGAGTCATTTTCATGATCCATGAACTATGAAGAGCTAAATTTCTAATCCATGTCAGAACATATGATATGGGGTTGGTATATTGTGGAACAAAACTGAAAGCTGTTTAATATTTGGGGAAACTGTTACTGTCTTTCAGCGATTATTCTACTCTGCCCATTCTGCTACATTTTCAAATGCAAAGCAGCAATCAAACACTAAGCTGTTGCGGAGGCTTAGTAATATCTGAATTTAAACCAAAAGTTTGGTGCTTTAGCAAAAGGGAATGCAGAAGAAAAAAACTCCCAACAACACGGGAATTGGGAAAACTCAGAAAGGGAAATTATTTGATAAAGGTTATTTTCAGAGGGAATGAGGGAATAATAGGCCACCTGGAATATTGCTGGAGAGAGCCATAGAGCATTGAAACAGGCCCTTCGGGCCAACTTGCCCACATTAACCAACGTGTTCCATCCACACCAGTCCCTCCCCATCAGCACCACCTTTTCTAAATATTAACGTAACTCCTGTTTATATCTAGTTATTCCTAACAGGTCCGGTCTCATAGCTGATGCAATCAATGTTACTTTGTCAGTTTTTCCATTTTCTGAAAATATTGACATGTGCTTAGCTGCAGTTCACTGGAAGTGCAAACATCACAGTCCATCACTGTGTGCATGCACTGCCAGTGTGCAGTCGCTGGGGCCAAATTCAAAGCCTGACAGTGGGGTCCTTAAAAGATTGTTCATATATCATTTTTGACTCTCATGGATGAGATAAACTGCACAAACCTCCGTGCGCACCCTCAATTTAGAATAGGTTTTGTGCTTAGTTAGTGAACAGCAGCCTTTGTTTGGCAACTGCTTATTCATACTGAAAGCTTCTTCACAGTTCAAGACAGACCAACAGGAAACCTAATGTGAAGTGTAAAATCTGAAGTGACTACATTAACTTAGGAACAGGCTCAACGGGTCATTTGGCAACTACTTCGGTTTGATATGTTCTTGTGTTCAAGTAAGTGACTAAAGAAATATTAAAGATGGTGTTTATGTTAGCGTTTACCTAACTAAATTAAATGTATCTAATCTAAGTGATTTTGGTCTAAGAATATAAATTGTACTTGTATTGATCAGTTTCTAACTCACATGTAGATTGTCAAGTTCTTTCCTATGTGATCTCTTGCCATGATTACCAGATAAATTACTCCTTAATTGTTTCTTTAACTTTGTGATGTTCAAATTGAAAAATTAATGTTTGGTCATGGATGTATCAAGGTAACGGCATACAATAATCTTATTAGCATACACCTCGCAATACACATAAAGATACTTTGCCAAAGATACACTGATGGACTGTGACGTTTGCAGTTCCAGTGACCTGCAACCAAGCGCGTTAATATTTGGTCAAAAAAAACTTAAGTGTTCAAAAAATGATATGTACGCTCAACATTTTGAATTAATATTTTGTCAGCAAATGCTTGAGGTATGCAAGCGAAACTACCGAAAACATTTATCCAAGAAAGTGGTACATTCATCATTTAATTACTAATTATAAATGCATTTATCCACAATGGCAATCCTTATTAGATATTTATGTAAGGTGTTAGACAGCATTGCTTTAATGCATGTCATGTTCAGCAGCCCATATTTGTTAAGAATATCTACCTGCACCAGCAGGCAGAACTTCCTTATGGCCCTTTGTAGAATATTTCTTATTGTTCCGTTGGAGCTATAAGATCCATGACACTTTAGGAAAAGTACATGCATTTCCGAGGGTCCAGGCAACATGCTTCCCATAAGCAACACGCAAAATGTCATCATAACCCACCTGTTTCACCAAAGTTTTCCAGGGAGAGGTGTCTTCTATTTTTGCCTGGTCTGGCCTAGTCTGACTGCAGACTCTTTGCAATATACTGGCAGATTTGTGACAGTCTGTTTGCAATTTAGATTTTAAAAGTTACCACTTCAAGGTAAGAAGATTTAAGTTATCATGGTGTCATGATAAAAAGCTCCAGTTTAAAAAAAAATCAAAAGTAGTGAATGAGTTGTTTGCTCAGCAGATGAGGATCATGGAATCATAAAAATGTACTGATGGAGAACAGTCCATAAGCTGTGGTACTGTTAATTCTTTAAAATAGCATGCAAATTGCCCATAAATAATGTTCTAGCTCATTTCTAAACTCGATTACGGATCAGTCTGAAAAAGGATCCCAATGCAAAATGCCATCTATCCATTTCACTCTTCAACGACTGGCCCACTGATTTCCTCCAGTAGTTTGTTTTTTTTGTTCAAGATTCCAGGACTTGCAGTCTCTTGTGTCTTCATTTATGGATCAGCTTAGCTTTGCAAGTTAGGTGTTCCAGGTCTCAGTAACTCATTGAAAAGATTTCTTATCGTGTCACATCCAGATAATTTGCCACCATTTAAAAAAAAATATATAAATTCCATGACCTAAAATTAACGATCTACTTGGTGGGGATAATATGTTTTTTTGGTCACAATGTCTTATCTGTTAGTTAACTCTTGAAACTTTGTTCACAGTTCTAATGTTTTAAAAGCCTTCTTGTGCCTCGAGCCCACCATGCCTGTACCATCCCAATAAAGGGTGCATAGTTCTTCAAATGGGATTATTTATCATGATTGCCAATCTGTGGATGAGTTGTTGCACAGTAGAATGTAGGTTGGGCTCCCTGTTAATAAATTGCTTGATTACATTGTTTTTAAATCTCAAGTTTAGAAGGGTAGCATCCCTACTTGTTTTAAGGGAGGTTTCATAGTTTGTGGATATTGCACATACAGCATCAAATTCCTTAAGATCGGAACTAGACAGATTGTGGAACCGATTTAAATTATGTAGAAGTGAGATGTACAGGCAGCCAATACAAGTGAGAAGCACCGGTTGCAGTTATTGCTAAGTTATCGGTCAGTAGTGAGCTGCCTTGCATGTTACATTGCAGTCCTGGTAGGAACTTGCTGTAAGAAGCTGGCTCAATCATCAATGATAGAACTCAATGATTGATGTCAACAGTTTCACTTATGTTTATGATACTGAGGAAGGTCTCAACCCGAAACGTCACCCATTCCTTCTCTCCAGACATGCTGCCTGGCCTGCTGAGTTACTCGCCCATTTTGTTTCTATCTTTGATGTAACCTAGCATCTGCAGTTCCTTCCTTCACATATGTTTGGGTAGTATGCTCAGAACAAGCCATGTCCAAAATTTGTTGACAGTGGCTTCAGGAAGCCTTGATATTATCCGAAGACATTCGGAGACCAATTAAAATTAAAATTAAACTGAAAATGCTGGATGTGCACAACAGGTTAGGCAGAATTCCTGACTTCTTATAGGTGTGGCTGTTATAACGCCATACATTAATTACAGTAGGAAACACATCGTGCCTATTGAAGGGTAAAGTTGCATGTGATTATTAGGTGAACAGTAGCGATATTAATTTTATAAAAAGTTAATTATTTGCTTTTTCTCTTGATATTTCTAAAAATGTTGCATACAAGCCTACACCCCCGATGTTGAGCGTCTACCACTCTCAGCAATCAATGAATGTCGTGAAATGCTCCCCACCTACTGGCACAAGGGACTTCTTAACATCTAGTCCTGTGTATTTGATTCTATGTACCCATGAGTATCCAGATCACGATAGAGTTAAAAAGACAATTAAAAATGCACCTGAATTTAGCACAGGTTTAAAGATCACATAAAATAAATTGGAGAAAGCGTTAATGTTTCCGACCAGTTTGATGACATCTATTACATATTTGTATATTCTGTTCTGCTACCAGAATTTCATTGTTCTATCTGGGACACATGACAATAAAACACTATTGACTCTATTTAAAAAAAATCATCATCGTGCAATATTAACTCTTTGTTTCCGCCTGTAGAGGTGCTACCTGACCTGCTGAATATTTGCATCACTAGCAATTTTATTTTAGCTTTCTAGCATCAGATGTATTTTGCTTTAGTGATAGAGGATCTTTGTAACTTTGTACAGTCTAATTCGGCATCTGACAGGAGCATTGGAATTTCCACATATTTAGCCATTAGTAAGTATTTCTCCACAAAGTCTATGACAAAGTGATTTCTTAATAACATTTGCAATTTTCAGTATAATTGGCGAGATGTGTTTGTTTAGTTTGGAGATTGTAATTGTTGCAAGCGACAATTAACATACTGGCGTGTAATGAGATTCTACTCTTACGATTTAGTCGCTTCACTTAAGTGCCACTCTTAATTAACAAAAATAGTGTTATTTGTAGTTAATGATAATTGAGAGGTGCAAACTAACACAGACAATATACAGCACCAGATCCAATTTGCTTACAGAATTTGTAATTTTGATTTAAAATATATGCTTTATTCATAATACATGCAAGATGTACAAGAAACACAAATAGAATAGGTCTTTCTCTACATTTGTTGCACCATCAAATCACTCTCTTACAACGCATCTACGCCATTCTTTTTTTTCTGCTTAAACATGAAGTGTTTGAGAGGTTGTTACACAGGGACCAGCCTTTCATGCCCCAGTGGCAATAGGACCCTCGACTGTGATCTTTCCCTGTAAAGCTTTTGCGGTGGCAGCACCAACCATTCCGTGCTTCTCTCAGCACGTCAACTGTATCCTGGAATGTACCAGCTGGCCTCATTTGTTTGCAGACATTTCCTTACACAACAACATGGTCGGGCAGTTCAAAGTGCACCTTTTACTAGGTTGATGGTCTGCCAGTTGACGTTTGTCTCAAGATTCATCAACACCGGGAACAATCCATAGATCAGTGCACTCTGTGACTCAGCTGCTCAGGTTGCCCTGGCATTCTTTTTCAAACCACCTTGGCAAGTGCACAATCCACAAAAACGTTTATGATCATCCCTCTTCTACTACATCCATCTTAATGGCAGCATACGGTGAGAGTGGGATTCCATCTTGCAGGAGAGATCTGACGGTGGATCCCTCTTCCTGCCAGTCTTGGTGTTAGTTTGTTAATTTTAGCAATAAAGCATTCTGCCAAATTACCGACAGTCTGCTTGGGAAAACATGCCACAGGATTTATCGTGTCCTTTTTCTGTAGGAAATTTTGTACTGAACACTGCTTGAGTGCTTTTTGTTTTGTTTGAGAAACTTTTTAATGACGTATAGGCATTGTGGCGAGGGCCAACTGAATGGAACATTTTGCAATTACAAGGCAAAACCCATCCTTTGTGAGATCAGGGACAAGTCAAACCATGGCACATGGCAACGCCTGATATTTGTGCACTTCGGGTCCACCAGGGCTTTATGCAGGCACACACAAAGATGGCCATTAGAATAATTAGAATTTTGTTGGGTACTTCTTTCCTCTGGCACTTGTTCATCACAGATACAATACATTCTGGATCTCCACTTGAATCATAAGATGGCACAGAAGCAGGGTATAGGCTACACTGTACCTCGTACAGCGACAACAAGAGTATCTTTTATCCGATGACCAGGTTCTTGTCTGTCATTGGAAAGGCGATCCTATGTTCCCATTTTCCAAATCACCTCGGCTATCCATTCCAGACAACTATGTCCTGCGTCCCAATTAGATTCCCAGCCCCTTCAGATGAAGGAGAAACAAGATTGGCTGGGCCAATGGTCAAAAGACTTTGCCTCATTCTTGCTGCAATTGATTCTGCTTCTGAGGCCAGTTCAAACTGGTCACAGATGCCGATTAATCTACAGACCAATTGTAGGTCTGAGAGGGAGGCACTGATGTTGTCCACGTACAGAGGCTTTGATCTGAGTGCCCCCCCCCCCCCCCACTGTGAGATTGGTGCCTCGTACACTCATCTCCTTCATTTAATAAAGTGTTCGCTATAACATGCAAAAATGGCAAAGGAAATTGGGCTGCCTTGCCTGACTCCAGATTTGATGGGCAAGATTTTCTGTCTCCCCCCCCCCCCCAACCACACACTTACATTTTGACTATCCGTATGATGTTATAATATAATAAAATATACTTTGATAGAATTGTATATAGGAGTATAATATCATCTGTACATGTAATTCTTTACATTAATTGTCATTAAGTCAATACACTGTTTATAATGCACGAATGCCATTAATTTCTCCTCTTCAAAAACATATGATGTGTTTGAGAGGCCAGTCCCTCAACGTCCAGTGGTGGCAGGATCTCAGTCATCCTTCCCCATAAACCCTTTGTGGTATCTACACCGTTCCATTTGAAACCTTCTCCCGTGCCATATTTTTCTTTTTTTTCAAAAATAGTTTATTCATAAATGTATACAAGAAATGCAACAGTGTATTGCTTTCTTTCCATTCATTATGCTGTCCAGCCTATAAATTTATAATATTGTCAGGCCTATACAGTGCCCTCCATAATGTTCGGGACAAAGACCCATCATTTATTTATGTTCCTCTGAAATCCACAATTTGAGATGTTTAAAATGGCCTTTATTAAAATTTGACGTGCACTTTAACCGCGTGTGATTTTTTTTTTCTATTACAAATCTCAAATTGTGGAGTACTGAGGCAAATATATAAATGGGTCCTTATCCCAAACATTATGGAGGACATTGGTGATGTCATCATACAAAACACCAGTGCCACTCTGGAGGCCTCTTTGGACAATATGCACTTCAAATATTTGTGGGGTTATACACGGGACACAGGTCCTGTGTCTAGTGGTGGCGAAACCTTGGATTGCAGTCCTTTGTGCTGGCTGTACCAATCTTCAGTGCATCCCTCATCATGTATTCCTATAACCTGGTATGTATCTGATGGCAGCATTCCTTTATGGAGATCTAGTACCAGAAGACCAACACGTTTCAGCAGACTCAATTATGCCTTTCACATGGTTGATGATTTCCTCGTGGCATTTGATATTCGATCCTGGCAACAGTCCCGAGTCAAGAGGCCTAGGACTAGGGCAGATCTCTCAACAAGGACCATTGCACACTGAACTGTTCCAGTTGGCAGCAACTTGGATGACATGCCGGGGTGGCGAGTGAGGACGTGCTATTTCTTGCATTTACATTCTGAATCCATTTTAATGGTAAATTACAATAACTTCTTAAAACCAAACTAGAAATCCATTAGTTGTGCCTATTATCCTCACTTCTGATGATTCAATTATAGCTTGAGAGACTTGGTCACATGATTTCATTTTTATTTTTGAGGCACCAGCTTGCATACAGTGGCTTGCAAAAGTATTCATACCCCTTGAACTTTTCCACATTTTGTCACGTTACAACCACAAACGTAAATGTATTTTATTGAGATTTTATGTGATAGACCAACACAAAGTGGCGCACAATTGTGAAGTGGAAGGGAAATGATACATGGTTTTCAAATTTTATTACAAATAAAAAACTGAAAAGTGTGGCGTGCAAAAGTATTCAGCCCCCTTTACTCTGATACCCCTAAATAAAATCCAGTGCAACCAATTGCTTTCAGAAGTCACCTAATTAGTAAATAGAGTCCACTTGTGTGTAATCTAATCTCAGTATAAATATAGCTGTTCTGTGAAAGCCTCAGAGGTTTGTTAGAGAACATTAGTGAACAAACAGCATCATGAAGCCCAAGGAACACACCAGACAGGTCAGGGATAAAGGTGTGGAGAAGTTTAAAGCAGGGTGAGGTTATAAAAAAATATCCAAAGCTTTGAACATCTCACGGAGCACTGTTCAATCCATCATTCAAAAATGGAAAGAGTATGGCACAACTGCAAACCTACCAAGACATGGCCGTCCACCTAAACTGACAGGCCGGGCAAGGAGAGCATTGATCAGAGAAGCAGCCAAGAGGCCCATGGTAACTCTGGAGGAGCTGCAGAGATCCACAGCTCAAGTGGGAGAATCTGTCCACAGGACAACTATTAGTCATGCACTCCACAAATCGGGTCTTTATGGAAGAGTGGCAAGAAGAAAGCCATTGTTGAAACAAAGCCATAAGAAGTCCCGTTTGCAATTTGCCACAAGCCATTTGGGGGGACCAACAGCAAACATGTGGAGGAAGGTGTTCTGGTCTGATGAGACCAAAATTGAAGTTTTTAGCCTAAATGCAAAACGCTATGTGTGGCGGAAAACTAACACTGCACATCACCCTGAACATACCATCCCCACTGTGAAACGTGGTGGTGGCAGCATCATGCTGTGGGGATGCTTTTCTTCAGCAGGGACAGGGAAGCTGGTCAGAGTTGATGGGAAGATGGATGGAGCCACATACAGGGCAATCTTGGAAGAAAACCTGTTAGAGTCTGCAAAAGACTTGAGACTGGGGCAGAGGTTCACCTTCCAGCAGGACAATGACCCTAAACATACAGCCAGAGCTACAATGGAATGGTTTTTAGATCAAAGGCATATTCATGTGTTAGAATGGCTCAGTCAAAGTCCAGACCTAAATCCAATTGAGAATCTCTGGCAAGACTTGAAAATTGCTGTTCACAGATGCTCTCCATCCAATCTGACTGAGCTTGAGATATTTTGCAAAGAAGAATGGGCAAATATTTCAGTCTCTAGATGTGCAAAGCTGGTAGAGACATACCCCAAAAGACTTGCAGCTGTAATTGCAGCAAAAGGTGGTTCTACAAAGTATTGACTCAGGGGGGTTGAATACTTTTGCACGCCACACTTTTCAGTTTTTTATTTGTAATAAAATTTGAAACCCTGTAGCATTTTCCTTCCACTTCACAATTATGCACCACTTTGTGTTGGTCTATCACATAAAATCCCAATAAAATAAATTTACGTTTGTGGTTGTAACGTGACAAAATGTGGAAAAGTTCAAGGGGTATGAATACTTTTGCAAGCCACTGTATATGACAAAGACGGAACTACAATATGCCTTCAAATCAGTACAGCATTGTTTCAAAGGAATCATTCCTGACTCAACACTTGAAAGCCATTTATCTAGCTATTGCCTCACAGGCGGGTACAAGCCTGCTATGTGTTTTGATATTACCATTCACAGTTGTCTATGAAGCACTTTGAGCAGGGGATGGGTGAGAAGTGTTTTGGGAAAGGTACTAAAATAGTAAGATTAAACGAGAACTCACCTGTTCGAAGTTTGATCCGTTATTTTACGAGGAGTTTACGATGAGGGATTACGTGAAGAGCCCGCCTCACGCTGGTAAACGGCATACTTCAAAGCAACGGCATGAAAAACACAGAACACCAAAGCCGGAGTAACATAGTAAGGCTCATAAAAAGACTATAGAACCACCATTTGATCATTTATTTTAACGAGGGTGGCCCCAGTGGAGGGCACGTAATCCCTCATCGTAACTCCTCGTAAAATAACGATCAAACTTCGAACAGGAGAGTTCCTATCGTTTAATCTTACTATTTTAACTTCGGAGTCACGTGAGTGACTACGTGAAAGAGTTTTTAAAGCTTTCTGTGTTTTTCATGTCGTAGAATTAATCCATACGACAGTCCGCTAAGTAAACACATACATGAGAAAGCAGAACAAAAGTTAGATCTTTTTCACAATTAAATTTTTTAATGGTTGAAAGACCATATAATACCCCCTTATATTTGAGGGAAAAAATGATTACAAGTGACAAAAGATATCAGTGACTACACAACTGATTATAGCAATTAATAGCAAAACAAAGCAGGTGATTAGAGTGCTCCCAACACCGCGTGTCCAAGCTTGTCATAGTGTGAACAGGTTTGTTGTAGAACTTTGAAAAAGTTTCTTCTTTACTCCACCCTGCGATTTTTAAAATATGCTCGAGAGGTACGTCCCGCCCCTTCGCCGCAACACCCCCCCCCCCCCCCCCCACCCAAAAAACCCCCCCCCCCCCCCCCCCACCCCCCCCACCCCCAAAAAAGACGTAGCTGCCGCCCTGGTGGAGTGAGATTTGAAGACTCAGTGTCTACTCCCGCTAAAACCCAACACCTGTTTCAACCATTTTGAGATAGTTTGAACTGAAGCTTTTGTGTGTGGCTTTTTTTTTGTGCGTAAGCAGCAATGTCTTTTCGTTTCCTCGAAAAGTGTCCGTAATTTTAATATATATGGTTCAAAATGTCTAACCACACACAAAGCAGGCTCATATGAAAAGCTTGAAAGGTTACCTTTGTTCCAGATCTCCCTGGTCTACTTTGTTTTGATCATGATCGTAAAACATAGAATACAACGTTATCTGTAGTCACATGCATACAGTCTAAACGCAACATTTGTAAAGTTTGCCACTCTTTGGGCTGAGACCAGTGCCATTAACATGACCAATTTCAATGTTAAAACCTATCCAATGTCAACCCTCAATTGCGTCCATTCTCTAAGTAGAGCAAGTACTATGCTCACATCCCAAATCTCTGTATATCTAGGTTTTTTTGGCGGATTCATGTGAAAAATTCCTTTCATGAATCGTGATATTAATGAATGCGACCCAATTGACTTCTCACCATCATAAGTCCTAAATAGGACGACAAGGCACTGCGTGCAGTGTTAATGGCACTGTAACTTAAATTTTTTGCCCAAAGTGCAAATTGCAAGGAATTCCAAAACATGAGTAACATTCACAGATTCATCAGAAATATTTGACTGTGTGCAAAATTCTTCCCATTTCTTAATATGTGTCCCATTATATTGTTTCTGTGTGCTATGTCGCCATGATGCACCAATAACTGTCAAAGTTTGGTCCGACAATCCTGTTCCTGTAGTGGTCTGGTCCAAAACCTGCAGATTAACAAATTCATATATGCATATAATGGGTAACCTTCATTTGTTACTGGATTAGTCAAGATATCACTACAGTTAGGAATCTGCATATATGGTTCTTTAATCATATTTAGCATAACTGGGAACCAAGGTTGAGTTGGCCAATTTGGCACTACCACAATCCGGAAGCTGAATCTTGCTCTATTTTCTTCAAGCATCTCTGGATCAGAGCAAATGGTGAAAAGCATAAAAGAACATTTTTTCCCCAGTGTAATGAAAATGCATCTACTGCAACTGCGTCCGGATCGTGTTTCCCAAGACTCCTCGCAACATAATGAGGCAATTGTTGATTAAGCCTGGATGCAAACAAATCAATTTCTGGCAACCCAAATCGTTTAACAAATATCTTAAAATATTGCTGGGCTTAAGCAATCCATTCCGTATTATCTTTAAAAATCCTGGACCTTCCATCTGCACCACATTGTCTTTACCTGGAATATAGCTTGCAAAATCCATATCTGCCGACCCATACACCATTGCCATATCTCATGTGACCAGACAATCACATGATACTGATCTAACTCCCCCATGTGATTAATGTAAACCACAGCCGTTTTATTGTCTAAATTGTATTAATACATGCAGACATTGTTTAGCAGAACAATATGCTTTAAGCCCATAAAAGGCCCCCAATAACTCCAAATAGTTAATACCATACTTTTGGAGCAACACTTGCTCTTCAGTTTTCCATCTACCTCCACAACTGGAAGATAAATCTGTGGCCCCCCATCCGAGAGCACTAGCATCTGTTGCAAAACCATTTCAGGCTGTTTAATCATGATCTTCTTAGCAGCTTGTGGGACATTTTCAACCCACCATTGCAATTCCAATACTGCTTTCTTTGTTAATTGCATAGGTCTGTCAAAGTGACCTGCCTTATCTTTAAGAGCCCTTACTTTGTCCCCTTGAAGATTTTGATAATGTAAATGGCCCAAATTCCACTGCCGGAAAAGCTGCCACTAGTGTACCAATGACTTTTGCCACTTCTCGGATGGAGGGATAAGGTTTGTGAATGAGCGTAATTACACATTTGCAAAATATCATTTGTCTTCTTTGCTGGCAACGTAACTAACATAGTTACTGAGTTAATTTTTTTTTTACAAACCCCAGAAAATCAATTGATTGAACTGGCTGCAGCTGGTATTTAATTGGATGAATTAAGAATCCAAGCTCTTTAAACAAAGCTTTAGTAACTGAAATTGAGTGCTCAGCTGACCTCTTGACTATCGTTAACAATCAGAATATCATCCAGATAAGCCATTACAATGTGGTTTCTGTGCTCTTAATTGAGCTAAAACTGTTTCAACAGTTTTGTAAAGAGTCTAGGAGCTGAACTTAATCCATTTGGTAAAGCTTTGAACTGCCATAATTGCCCCTGCCTAAAAAACTTTAAGTATCTCCGAAAAAGATGATGAATTGGTACAGAATAATAGGCGTCTTTCAAATCAATCTTAGCCATATAAAGAACCTGCTGAAATCAAATATTTTGCAGTTTTAAAATGTCTCCATCTTAAAACGTTTGTATTCTACAACTTATTTAGATCTGTAAGGTCTAGAATAATTCTACAACCACCATCTTTCTTATCTCTGGCGAAATATATTAGAGACAAATTGATGCTTATGTTCATAAGTTTTTTCAATTACCCCTTTTTTCGGATAATTTGCCAATTTCCACATCAATCTCCATTCTTTCTTCTGGAGAAAACACATAAGCATAAGCAGGTTTATTCTGTACAGGAGGATTGACCCCTTCTTTAAAAATAATAATAGCTCCTGAAACTGCTTGTAATATAAACCGATCAGAAGTAATATTAAGCCAGGCATTATAAAATTTTGCAATCTCCCTCCAACTGGAGATTCATCCACATTTCTTTATAGGATAGAAGTCTTTAATACCTCTCCATAGGAGCGTGATGGTCTCCTCTTTCCCGAATGCAGGGAAGCAGCGGCCTGTGGAGCACGATAATACCTTCGTGACCAAATTTCTGCCTCTATAAACGAAAATCAAAACTCCTTCGGGCCGAAAACCCTTTTCTTTGTCCAAAGACAAAAGGCTTAATAGTGCTAAAATATTTAAGCTTCTTCATCCAACTGCTTCAGTTGTTTCGGCAGATTTTCTCCAAACAAATATCCAGGAGCTTGAACTCCACTTTCTTGACACAGGCTTGCATATCTAGGGTGAAATATGGGCCGAATCGCCATTTTCCTCATGCAATTGATCTCATAAAACGAATTGCACATTAAACCCAAAGTATCTTTTTGAATCTTGTCCATTTCCAGATTCTCCATTTGCCTGCCAAATGCCGTGATGGCAGCCGAAAATAATTTTAGGCACCTTTTGAAATTTCATTTTCTTGGGCTCTCATACTTGGAGTCATAGATGCCCATACCATCGGATTCACCGTAGGCACTTCCAATGAGGCACAATTGCCTTGGTGCTTTATATAATTCTGATAATTCATTCATCACAGTATTATGAAGCTGGTGAGATACCATATAATTTATATTGGCAGCTAGGCTTTCTTCCATATCCTCACCACTTCCTTCAGGTATAGCAAAACTTTGTGCTATCCCTAGGCAGATCAAGCCTTTTCTTTTTACTTTGTGGCGTGCTTTCAAAAATCATTTCAAATTCAGCAGGGTCTGCCTTCTGCAGCCCTAATTCCATCGGGATATTTATCCCATGAGACTTCTTCCAGCCCAAATCGTGGGTCTGGAGTATCATATTCCAACTTGGCCCACAGCCATATTCATCATATTGAAACCCCTCAGGGATTTTCTGGGATTCATGAGGGTACTGTGACCCTTGTCTCATAATAGTTTGGAGAACTTTCTCCATATGCTCCATTTTTTAGCCACATAGTTTTATTATCTGGAGGTCTTTCAAAATCAGAATCATCAGGAAACCACGGGCCTCACAGTTTTTCTTTTTGCATTTCTTAGGAACATTTTCCTCCGTGGTTATAATTTCCGGAGAATCTGGAAATTCTATATCGGGTAAATCAGTGGCCAACGGTATCGGAACCGGGTCCACTCTAGCTTCGCTTCCCGTTATTTACTTTCACCCCGGGAGGCTCTTTTCACCCGCGAAGCCTTCCTTCCCGATTTCTCCATTTTGTTAAAATTTTATCTTGTGCTCAATCAGCACGTTAACGTCTAAATTTTTACTTTTAGTTTCGCTGTTGGAACATCCAGCGTAACCTAAAACCCGCGCCGATGTAACTTCACTTACCTGCGGGCCGTTCCGACCGCTGCGAGGAGCTGCTCCTTACCGCAGCTCCTTCCTTCGCCGTCAGCGTCGACGTCATGCCGTTACCAGCGTGAGGCGGGCTCTTCACGTAGTCACTCACGTGACTCCGAAGTAAAATGCAGATCAAAATTCAAGTAATCTGAAATAGTTGGGAAACTTGTGAGCCTTGAAATCTTGCAACTGCAACATTTCCTGCCAGAACTGCCTTCCTATTTCAGCAATAAATGTTTAGAAACAACACTTCCTTCTGATACAAGTTGTATCTATTAACATTTTAATCTATTTGCTTCCTGAGGAGAGATTCTCGATTATGAAAGCCTTTCTGCTTCATCCAGAGTGCTGGTTCACGTTTGAAGTATTATGAAAGGATTAAAACACTAAAGAAGAATTGTTAACTGAAATCACTATTTTTGCCAAATTGTACATTTAATAATATTACATTTATTTTATAATGCTGCAATTTGATTTCAGTTAGAGGTATGTTTGAGACTTGTAGCTCACTTCAATTATGTTTACTATGGCAGGCTATATCTGTTCAAGTTCAGCCCATCTCATCTGCACCAGCTGATTCATTTTTCTTAAGAAAAGCTCTCTAACCTAATCCCATCTTCCAGTGTTTGATCCTTCCAATGTAGGTCAATGTTCTACAAGTATTCAAAAAAACACTTCTTAAATATGCCTCATCAACCTCTTCCGGCAATGATTACCTAGTTTACCACTGTTTTTGTGTTTGGTTTTTGACCCCTCATTTAACGGAAATTCATCCTTCCTCTTTGTCTCGATTTTTAATAATTTATTATAACTCATTCAAGTTTTTCTTCAACCCCCTCGGTTCCCAATAACATAACCACCTATCCAGTCTTTGTAGCTAAATTTTTCCCTATCATAGAAAGATAGAAAATAGGTGCTGGTGTAGGCCATTCGGCCCTTCGAGCCTTCCCCGCCATTCAATATGATCATGGCTGATCATCCAACTCAAGTATCCTGTACCTGCCTTCTCTCCTTATCCCCTGATCCCTTTAGCTGCAAGGGCCACATCTAACTTCCTCTTAAATATAGCCAATGAACTGGCCTCAACTACCTTCTGTGGCAGAGAATTTCACATCTCTGTGTGAAAAATGTTTTTCTCATCTCGGTCTTAAAAGACTTCCTCCTTATCCTTAAACTGTGACCCCTTGCTCTGGACTTCCCCAACATCTTCCTGCATCTAGCCTGTCCAACCCCTTAAGAATTTTGTACGTTTCTATAAGCTCCCCCCTCAATCTTCTAAATTCTAGCGAGTATAAGCTGAATTAATAATTAAATTATTATTATTACTATCCTGGTAACACTTCATCAATCATTTTTCTAATAATGGCATGACCTGTACTATTATATAAGAAGCAAGCTGCAGCCTTACACATGTTGCACATAATTCTAGCATAACCTGCCGGTTCTTGCATTCTATGTCACCATTCGTAATGGAATCCATCCCATGCCCTTTAACCACAGTTTCAATCTGCAACATCTATGAATGTATATTCAAGGTCCTTTAGTTACTCCACATTTCTCAAGATCTTCCTATTTGATTCTATTTCTATGCCTTTTTATGTGCATTTTCACAGATTCTTTTGTATTAATTTTTCTGAATTTCATGCCGAAATAGTGTTCATTTTGGATCCAAATTAGCTCTCTTCTTTGGATCTCATGGAATTATATATTTTTGACCAGACTGCCATGTAAGGTCTCAACAAAGCCTTGCAAAAATTCACACAAACTGCTTCAAGTGCACTTCTGTCCTACAGGTTACTTCCTCAAAAAAACATCAAATTAGTCAGATAGGACCTTCACTTAAAAAAATACATTCAGACTGGCCATGATTAATCTATCTTTCAAAATGAATGCCAAGAGTCAGGAGTGTTTTATTGTCATATGTCCTGGATGGGACAATGAAATTCTTACTTGCTGCAGCACAACAGAATATGTGAATATGTAACCCTTTGACGGTGGGGAGGTCAAAGCCGGTGATGGACTGGGCAGTCACAACTTTTTGTAGTATTTTCCACTCCTGAACTAGGCCACAATGCAACCAGTCAGAATGCTCTCTATTGTGCACCTATAGAAGTTTAGGAGAATCCTTATCGACATGCCGAATCTGCTTAACCTTCTCAGGAAGTATAGTCGCTGATGTGCTTTCTTTATAATTGCATCGGTGTGCTGGGTCCAAGAAAGATCCTCAGAAATATGCAGGCCTGGGAATTTGATGTTTTTGACCCTCTCCACCATTGTCCACTGATGTGAACAGGATTGTGGGTCCTCATCCTTCCCCTTCAAAAGTCCACAATCAGTTCCGTGGTCTTACTGATTTTGAGAGCCAGATTGTTGTGCTGGCATCATTTGGTCAGTTGGTCGATCTCACTTCTATACTCTGACTCGTCCCCATCTGTGATTCGTTCAACCACAGTGGTGTCGTTGACGAACTTGTTGATGGAGTTTGCACTATGTCCGGCTACGCAGTCATGGGTATAGAGTGAGTAAAGCAGGGGGCTGAGCACGCAGCCTTGAGGTGCTGCCGTACTAATTGTTACTGAGGATGAAGTGGTTCCTCCAATTTGAACAGACTGGTCTGTGGATGAGGAAGTCGAGGATCCAATTGCAGAAGGATGCGCAGAGACCCAGCTCCGTGAGCTTGGTAACCAGCTTGGAAGGGATGATGGTATTAAACGCCGATCTGTAGTCTGTAAACAACAGCCTGACGTGTTTTTAATGCAATATGCTCTCATTTTCACTAGTGAGTATGAAAAGATCTAAGGAATTTTCAGTACAGCTTGATGTGGTCTGTATCATGCTGTAAATTATCTTTTATGTACTGTTAGAGTTTAATAAATAATGTATTCTGCAACAAGCCTTATCAGGAAATCCTCCACTTTCTGAATGTCTGTTGCTCAAGCTTCACTTTGGTTGGATAGCAGTGAAGAGTTATTTATTCATTTAAAGTGAAATTTAACAGATGGCTATGTTAAACAGAACTAATTGATTATATTTGTTATTGGATTATTGTATTCTAAATTCTGTTTAAGTGGCCGTTGAAAGAAATAGACATTCTTAGTAGCAAAAAACATTTTGGATGTTTTTCCTTGAATGCCAAAGAAGGTGATTTATTGCTGTTTATGGCTTATCAATAGGTGCATCCTGATAATCACTGGCTGTACTGATAATTTATCTCCACTAGTTACTTTCTTTAGTTTCTTTGATTAGTGGTGATTGGGCATTGAACTTTCTGAGCTAGCTTGTCATAAAACTACAAATATTTTTGGAATTTAATGCTATAATGTACAATTGTACCTGTGGATTTAATGCAAGTCTTAAACACTACAGTTCATATTGTGGGTTGTAACTTCTAAGAGCATTTTGGCCAGGAGGGTATGTACTTTTGTGATTAGTAGAACCCTCTGACTTTAATAGAAGCTTTTGATCAAATGTAGGACAGTTTTCAAAATAGTATTGAACGGCCTATTCCATCTGTTATAAATGAATTCACTATGGCAATGGAGCTCATTATCACAGCATCAAAATGGGTTGTGGGAGGAAAGCAGTTATAGTGTGGTCAGCGATTGCCACCGGTACGAGCCTATATGGACGATATAACAACACTAACAACAACTATCCCCTGCACCAAGAGACTTCTGGAAAAACTTCATCAAAACATCACATGGGCAAGGATGAAGATTAAACCCAGCAAGTGCAGAAGCATCTCCATTGTCAAAGGTCAAGTCAAGGATCAAATATTTCATATTAACGGAATACCTGCTCCAACTGTTTCAGAAATGCCAGTGAAGAGTTTGGGCCGATGGTATGATGCAAACTCAAGGACACCGAGCAATTTGAACAACTGAAAAAGGATACCATCATGCACATAGCTCGCATCAACAAGACCTTGCTACCAGGAAAACTCAAGCTGTGGTGCTTCCAATTTGGCATACAACCAAGAATCATGTGGCCTTTAACTATGTATGAAATCCCCATCAACAAAGTGGAAAAGCTAGAAAGAGTGATCAGCACACATGTGAAACAGTGGCTTGGACTTCCACGATGCTTAAGTGCTGTCGGACTGTATGGGAGTGGCAAATTGGAATCACCCATTACAGGACTTGTGGAAGAGTTCAAATGCACTAAAGCAAGGTTGGTCATGACCCTCACTGAATCTGAAGATACTGTTATTCGAACAGTGGCCCCCCGTGTGGCAACGGGGAGGAAGTGGACCCCATCTGAAGCCGTTCAGAGTGCGAAGTCTACTCTTCATTTCCGGGATATGGTTGGCCAAGTCCAACATGGGAGAGCCGGGCTCGTCCCAAAAGCTCCTCAATGGCACAAGGCAACATCAGTGCAGAAAAGAGGGCTCGTGGTGGAGGAGGTGAGAAGACGGGAGGAGACAGAGCGACACGCCAAGGCCGTCTCAATGGCCAAGCAAGGCCAATGGACTAACTGGGAGAGTCTGGAAAAGAGGAAACTCAGCTGGCGTGAAATCTGGCAAATGGAAGGATCTCGACTAAGTTTTGTCATCAGAGCCACTTATGATGTCCTTCCATCACCGCAGAACCTGAAGCAGTGTTTCGGAGAAGACCCCACTTGCTCCCTTTGCCAAGCACCTGGATCACTTTCTAAGGCACATTTTAACAGGATGCACTATGAGCCTCGGCCAAGGGCGTTACACTTGGCGGCATAACCAAGTTCTCAGACAGCTGTCATCAATCCTTGAACAGAGGCGAACTATCACAAATGCTTCCCCACCAACATCGGCAGGAAATGTCCACTTCACAACATTTGTACCAGCAGGCCAACCTCCAGAGCACCGGATAACATCAATGGATGCAAGCATTCTGCAGCCTGCTCGGGATTGGAAAATGGAAGTGGACTTAGAAAAAAAGGCTTGTGTTTCCCCCAGACATTGTGGTTACAACACTCCGGCCAGACATGGTCCTGTGGTCCACAACAGCCAAGTTGGCATATGTTGTGGAATTGACAGTTCCATGGGAAGATGGTGTTGAAGAAGCTTTTGAGAGGAAAATAACCAAGTACTCTGAACTGGCAACTGAAGCTTCCCAGAATGGCTGAAAGACCAAGATTTTCCCTGTCGAAGTGGGATGCAGGGGATTTGTTGCTTCATCTATGACCAGGCTATTAAAGAAAATGGGGGTGAGGGGTCGCTGCCTCCAACAAGCAATCAAATCATTATCAAATTCTGCGGAAAAAAAGCAGCAATTGGATCTGGATCAAAAGGAGAGACAACAATTGGGCTGCAAGATGAATACAGGAGGGTATGGAATTGAGGGGGGTGTAACTGGGACGCCAGGTATCACCGTTGAGCCCTCTGGAGATGTTGTGGGCTTATCAATGAAACATCAAAGAAGGAGGGTGCCCACCTGATGACCCCGATGACATACCAACCCTACCTTTCACCACTCCAATCCCACTGGAAATAGCAAGAGTGCTGACTTATTACAGGTCAAGTATAAAACATCAAGTATTAGCTCTACTAATAGATCTGTAATATAAACATATGGGGGTCATGTCTGCAACTGAATATTAAAACAAAAACATTCGAATTTGAAACCTAACTCACCATTAACAAAAGATAATATTTTTGCCTTTTAGCTTCCGTGTGGTGTTGTATGGTGGTATTGGTTTCCCAAACCCCAACCAGTCTCCAGTTACTCATTCTTTAAACTTTAGAGATTCATGAGTTGTACCTTTTTTTTATTCCTCCAAGTGTGGCTAAACTGGTGGATCTTGTTCTGCAGTCACATTGTGAGTACATTTCCAGCTGGATAAAAATCAGTGTGAAATCTGTACTTAATTTTTTCCCTTCTGTTCATCTGGTCTAAACAATAACTTGTTAATGGCATTCAATTCAAGATAAGAATTAATTTACATTTAGTTTATTATGAGATAGCAGTAACCCCATAAGTAGGACAATAAGATGGTAAAGCAAAAGTGATAATTATGAATCTACCCTTTCATATTTGGCTAGTTATTCTCATGTTATTTACAAAATGATTGAGTTTTATAAATGTACAAACCTCTAACAGTTTTTAAATATATTGGTCCTGCAGAGGATGCATTTTGTGTCTATATTCAGCCAGGTTTGTGCTGTTGAATTCAATAATCTTCTTTTCGTGTCCATTTTCTACAAATGTTGGCCTCGCTGTCATAATTGTCGCATTAGATGATGGTGGTAGCAGAATTAGTTCAGGATACTTCCAGTTTCCAGCCCGCGACGTGGACACTTCTGCTATGGGGCCGTTGAATTCAATGAGAGTTGTTCTGCACTGATGCTGGAAAGATTGTACTACTCAGCTGAGCAAAGTCCACTTTAACGCTGGGGAAATCAGGTGAATTCTTGTGGTGGTGACTAAAACCCAAGGTATATTGTTTCCTTTCATATGCAGGATTAAACAATCATGTAAATGACACAACTCAGTTCATGTGCCCCCCCCCTCCCACCCCCTGCACACACCCGACAAATCTTCCAGTTAAAGTAAAGGAGCTTTGCTATTTGTGTTGTCATTCACAAGTCCTGTTCACCAGTTACCCTGGCACCTATATTAATCCTGATCCTCCTTTGCAAATCTAACCTTGGCACTGCATTTCATTTTTCTTTTTTTTTTTTCATTTCACTGCACATCCCGTATGTGTATGTGACGAATAAACTTGACTGGACTTGGTACTGGGCCTCACTCTGACACTCACTCAGAGTGAGGCCCAGCGCAAATTGGAGGAACCGCACTTCATATTTGGCCTGGGAAGCTTACATCCCAATAGTATGAATATTGACTACTTTAACTTCAAGTAACCCCTGCTTTCCCTCTTTCTCCATCCTTCCCGCTTCTCAGTTTTCCAACCAGTCTGACTGTCACCCTGATTACATTTATCTCTGTTTGCTTTATTGTCATCTTCTCCTAGCTAACAATGATCAATTCTACATTTTCCTTGAGCTTTATCTCTTTTGATGTCTCGTTTACCCTACCTTATCTCCGTGTCTCTCTCTCCCTGACTCTCAGTCCGAAGAAGTGTCTCGACCCGAAACGTCACCCATTCCTTCTACCAGAGATGCTGCCTGTCCTGCTGAGTTACTCCAGCATTTTGTGTCTATGGTGTAAACCAGCATCTGCAGTTCCTTCCTACACCTTTAACATAAAAGTTGTTGATCGCTATGTTGGATCACTTTGGGGATTAAAATGTCTTGAGCTTTCACATTTGCATGCAAATGAAGCAAAAAAACAAAAACAAAATCACAACACACATTTTATACCAAATAAGTTAACATTTAACTGAAAGGACCTACAATAAGATTTTTTTGACCAAAAAGAGAGATAATGATTGGGCAGGGTGCGAGTGATGTATCTTCCCTGTTGCGGTGTGATTAGGAAGAAGAATGAGGTTATCGTTTTCTTTGCAAATTAGGTAAGCACTTGCAACCATTGCTTATTATATTGGGAAGAATAGCAATGAGCTGTTATCCAATGTAATTATAATCATAAACCACAGTCATAATTGTTCTGTTTGTTTAACTATTGTGGAGATGAAGTGCCATAGAAATCTTAACAAGTAATTAATCAGCGTAAGATTCCAGTTTAGAATAAAATGTCTGTGTAGCAGTCACAAATTTAGCACTTAAAATATTCCCATCCTCTATCAAAGGAAACGGATTCAAGGTTGCAGGTACCTAAATAATAATTTATTCTACATTCACATCTGCAGCATTAAAAAAAAAAAACTGATATAAGTTTTAATTCTGTTTCTGTCTTCAGACGCCAAATGACCCGATACTTTCAGAATATTCTGTTGTATTTAAGGTTTCCGCATTCATCGTGGATTCCATTTTATACAAACGATATTAATATCTTTCATCAGCGGAAAATGTTGGTTTCATATTATTTCTGAAGAAGAGTCAGCCTGATAATGTTAAATCTCTTCCACTTTCAATTTTTATTGTGCATTGTACATTTACTTTATAGTTGCTTCTCAAGAGACATTACAATTTGGATTCATGGTATCTGTCTGGATGTCATGGGTGCTAGTCTGGATTGTATTTGCTTAACTACCAATTATAACACAGAAGGGGGGCATTTAGCTCTTTGGGTCCATGCCTGCTCCCAGCAGATCAATCCCATTGATTCCAGTTTTCCATGTGGCCCTGCAGCATATTGTCTCCTACATGCCCATCAACAGCCCGTTGATTCTTTTGCCACCTACCAACTCTAGTGCATGATTTAGTCAGTTAATCCATCAGTGTATCTGTGTTGGATAATGTGCATGTGTGCACATGAATTTGTAGCACACTCTTTGTATAGTCGATAATTGTGATGGATGTTAGTTTATGAAATGCTCCAGCACAGCAGACATATTGTGACATCAATCCTAGTGAAGCACAGTATTGTTCCAGCACAGCAAATTGAGGGTCAGAGTTGCACGAAAGGGCAGAAAGTGCCAGAGTAACTCAGCAGATCTGGCAGCATCTCGGAAGAACATGGATAAGTTTTGGGCCGAGACCCTTCTTAAAAGGGTCAATCGTTGATTATAGGGAGGATGAAGAAAGCTGGAAATGGATACATACTTGTATACTTACATTTGCATACTAGATCCACAATTATTAAACAAGTACTATGGATCCAGTTGTCATCAACATGAAGGTCCCAAACTTGTGTTATCCAAAGAAATCATCAGGTTAGTTTGTTGAGTGATCTGTTCGGGTGTTTTTGGTTTGTATTTACAGTTTTCCCCATGTTTCTGAAGTTTGCATGAAAGAGCTAATGGTCAAATCTAAAATGGAGTCGTTCTTCTACAAAAGCATGGGCTAGTAGAACAAAAGAATGGCTCGGTGCCAAGTCTGAATGACTTTGTAAATTATATGGAAGACAATATGGAGGACAGGTTGTCTTTTTTTAAATATTTTATTTATTAGAGGTAAATACATCAATGTACTTCACATATATCTTGTTACAATCATTGTACCCCATAATTTTATGGCTTTTAAAGAAAAAGAATAGAAAGAAAGAGAGTGAAATAGGTGAAAAGAGTTGTGATAGTGAAAGAGCGTGCCAAAAGGGAAAAGAAACCCTTGGTCAAAGAATTAGAGAAAGGGGGTTAAGAGATAGACCCTAAATAAAAAAGAAAAGGAAAAAAAAGCTATTTACTGTTATATGTATCACGCAAAAGGAATCCACCAACTCCATAGTTTTTCATCCCCCCCCCCCCCACCAAGGCCCGAGGTACTCCTGCACCCTATCTTTGTAGCAGTTCTATAAATGCAGACCACGTCTGAAAGAAGCGTTCTGATTTTCCTTCCAGGCGGAGTCTAATATCTTCCAGATGTAGTGTTTCAATCATAGTTGAAATCCACATATTTAATGTTGGTATAGGAGCATTTTTCCAGAATTTTAAGATTAGTTTTTTTCCTATTATTAAGCCGTAATCAAATAAATTCTTTTGATACGCATTTAATTCCGGACTACCTTCTGTCATTCCGAAAATAATCCATTCTAGCTTTGGTGTCATTTTTATTTTAAACACTTTTGTGAAAATTTCAAAGATTTCAATCCAAAACCTTTGAATTTTTGTACAAAAGATGAATGAGTGTGCTATTGTAGCTTCTTGACAGTGGCATTTATCACAAATTGGTGAAACGTTAGGGAAAAATGTATTTAATTTAGTTTTTGAGTAGTATAATCTATGTATAATTTTAAATTGTATTAAAGTGTGTCTTACGTTAATTGAGCATTTGTGCACATTTAATAACTATTCTTTCCACCTTTCATTGGAAATGTTTATGCTTAGTTAGTTTTCCCACTCACCTCTAATACCTTCCGTTGTTGGTATTACTGCATTTAGTATAATATATATATGTGAAATTAAATTTGATGATTCCGCCTTTGTATTCATTACTTCATCTAGTAAGTCTAATGGCATTGTGTGAAATTCATGTGCATGTTTTTTCAAATAATCACATATTTGGAAATATTTAAAATACTGATTGTTACCCAGATTGTATTTTAGTTGTAATTGTTTAAATGATAATAGTTTCCCCGTGTCATACAAATTCCTGCTCTTTCCCATTGTATGAATGCTTTGTCTATAATCGAGGGTTTAAACAGAGGGTTTTTAGCAATAGGAGATAGGAGAGATAAGTTTCTTAATTTTAAATTGTATTTTATTTGTTTCCAAATTCTGATTGTACTATGTATAATTGGGTTTTTGTTGTAGTTTGTATTATTCACCGCCATTGGTGAAAGAAGGATCGCACCAATATTAAAGGGGGAGCAGTCCTCTTTTTCCATATTGATCCATTCCGGTTGATGAAGAGCATTATCCAACAATTGAATCATATTTCTAATATTTACCGATCAATAATAATACATAAAATTAGGGAGTGCTAATCCCCCTACTACTTTGGGTTTATTCAGGTGTGGTCTTTGTATTCTATGGGTCTTATAATCCCAAATAAAATTTGTAATATCTGAGTCCAATTTTATTTTTTAAACTTTTTGGATAGATATAGTGGGATTGATTGGAACAAGTATAGAATTTGTGGTAGAAAAATCATTTTTATGGCGTTTATTCGACCTATTAAGGACATCGGGAGCGTTTTTCAGAATTTAATTAAATTATGTAATTTCTTAAGTACAGGGTTATAGTTTGCTTTAAACATGTCTTGATATCTTCTAGTAATTTCAATGCCCAAGTATTTAAATTTTTCCCCAGCTATTTTAAAAGGAAATTGTACGAGATGTATAGCATCTTTCGGTTTTATTGACATGATTTCACTTTTATTCCAATTTATTCTGTAACCTGAAAATGAACCAAAATCCTCACTTAAATTTAAAATATTGGGTATAGTGATATGAGGCTTTGTGATGTACAAAAGTACATCATCAGCGTATAATGATATTTTATTGTTTGAATATTTTGTCTTATATCCGTGGATATTCGGATGAGTTCTAATACTTTCCGCTAGTGGTTCAATTATGAGGGCAAATAACAATGGTGATAATGAACAACCTTGTCTATTACCCCTTGACAGTTGAAATTTCGTGGATAAAATATTATTAGTTAATATTCTGGCCGTTGGCTTATTATATATTAATTTAATCCATTGAATGAAATTCTCTCCCAGTTCAAATTTTTGCAATACCTTAACCATATACTTCCATTCAACCTGATCTGGATCTGAAGGTCTCGACCCAAAACATTACCCATTCCTTCTATCCAAAGATGCTGTCTATCCCGCTGAGTTACTCCAGCATTTTGTGTTTATCTTCACATTTAGATACAGTTGGATGCAGGGAACAATTTTAGTAACATTATTTCAAAAGGAAATTGGTTGCTTTGTTTACATTTAAGAGAAGATTGGACCCATGCTCATTTGTATTTAGATGGATGAGAGGCACCTTATTGAAGCACAACATTCTGAGGGAATTTGACAGGATAAATCCTTATGGGGAATCTACTGAGGCATGTTTTTTGAATAATTAGTCCTCAAGGTGGAAGAGATACATTTCTTATATCAGAATTGTAGAGATTGAATAAACAAATGCATTCACGGCAGAGAGTGTTGGTCTTTTGGGGAGTCAATATGGAGAATGGGGAACAAGCATGCATGCCAACTTGTGACCATCTCCAATAGACCAACATCAGACCAGCGTCGATCTTATCGAAGGGTAGAACAGGTTTCTTATTATTTATTTATTTTTAAAAAAATTATTAGAGGTACAGTAAGTTACATCAGTGTACATTCCGTATATATTATTACATTTATTGTACCCCTTAGTTTTTTAAAGCTATTAAAAAAAGAAAATAGAGAAAGTGAGAGAGAATTGTGAAAGTGGAGAAGCGTGACAAAGGAAAAGAAGAAAGAACCCTTAGTCGAGGAATTAGAAAAAGGAAATTAAGAGATAGACCCTAGAAAAGAAGAAAGAGAAAGAAGAAAAAAGGAAAACAGTTGCTTTATTATAAACATCACGCAAAAGGAATTTACCAACTATTTTTCATCCCCCTTTACCAAGACCTGACGCCAGTGCCTTTTTGAGGTATTATTGCACCCTATCCTTGTAGTAAATCTATAAATGCAGACCACTTTTTATAAAAGCGATCTGATTTTCCTGCCAGGCAAAGTCTCATATTTTCCAAATGTAGTGTTTTAAACATAGTTGAAATCCACATATTTACTGATGGTATGGAGCGTTTTTCCAAAATTTTAAAATAAGCTTTTTTCCAGTTATTAACCCATATCCAAATAGGTTCTTTTGAAACACATTTAATTCAGGGCTACCTTCTGTTTCAAAGATAATCCATTCTGCTTTTGGTGTCAGTTTTATTTTAAATAATTTTGTAAAGATTTCAAAAATTTAAATTCAAAATTTTTGAATTTTTATACAAAAAACAAATGAGTGCGCTATAGTAGCTTCTTGAGACTGGCATTTATCACAGATAGGTGATACGTTGGGAAAAAGTTTTGGTTTTTGAATAGTATAATCTATGTAAAATTTTTAATTGGATGAGAGTGTGTCTTACGTTAATTGAATATTTGTGTACATTTAATAAATGTTCATCCCACCTCTCTTTTGAAATGTTAATAGCTAATTCTTGTTCTCAGTCTCTTCTAATACATCAGTTGTTGGTATTTCTACATTTAGAATTATACATTTAGAATTTTATATATATATATATATATATATATATATATAATATATATATATATATGATATTAAGTTTGCTGATTCAGCCTTTGTCTTCATTGCTTCATCCAGTAGATTTAATAGCATATTGTAAACTTCTTGTGCATATTTTTTCAGATACATATTTGAAAATATTTAAAATACTGATTGTTTCCCAGATTGTAATTTAGTTGTAGTTGTTTGAATGATAGTAATTTTCCCGTTTCATACAAGTCTCCAAACATTTTAATTCCTACTCTTTCCCATTGTATAAATGATTTATCTATAATTGAAGGTTTAAACGAAGGGTTATTAACTAATGGAGATAAGAAAGATAAATGTCTTAATTTTAAGTTATATTTTATTTGTTTCCAAGTTCTAATTGTACTATGTATAATTGGACTTTTGTTATAGTTTGTGTTATTCAACTTCATTGGTGAGAGAAGGATCGCTCCAATATTACAAGGGGAGCAGTCCTCTCTCTCCATAATAATCCAATCCAGCTGCTGGGCAGAATTGTTCAGCAGTTGAATCATATTTTTAATATTTACAGACCAGTAATAATACATAACGTTAGGGAGTGCTAATCCCCCTACTGCTTTGGGTTTATTCAAGTGTAGTCTTTGTATTCTATGGGATTTATAATCCCATATAATATTTGTAATGTCTGAATCCAATTTAAAATAAAAACAACTTTTTTGGTAGGTATATTGGAATTGATTGGAACAGGTATAAAATTTGTGGTAGAAAAATCATTTTTATAGCATTTATTCGGCCTATTAGACATCGGAAGCTTTTTCTAGAATTTAATTAAATTGTATAATTTCTTAAGTAAAGGATTATAATTTGCGTTAAACATATCTTGATCTCTTCTGGTAATTTCAATACCCAAGTATTTAAATTTTTCTGTAGCTATTTTAAAAGGAAACTTTAAGAGGTATGTTGAGTTTTCGATTTTATTGACATGATTTCACTTTTGTTCCAATTTATTCTGTATCCTGAGAATGATCCCGAATCCTCAGTTAAATTTAATATATTTGGTACAGTGATATGGGGTTTGTGATGTACAGTAGTACATCATCACCGTATAATGATATTTTATTATTTGAATATTTTGTGTTGTAGCCATGGATATTCGGATGTGTTCTACTCTAATTCTTTCCGCTAGGGATTCGATTATAAGATATAAGATATAATTGATAATTCTTGATCTTCAGTTTGGTGTGAATGCATTATGTTGAGCAGACGTCTCAAATTATTAAATGATTGTCTTAGGGATAAACCCCGTTTGATCCGGATGTATTAATTTACTAACAAACTTACTTAATCTTCTAGCTAATATTTTTGCTAATATTTTTTGATCTGTATTTAACAACGCAATAGCTCTATATGATCCGGGTTCTTCTATATCTTTATCTTTCTTAAGTATTAATGTGATCGTTGATTCTGCTAGTGTTTCAGGTAATGTTTGTTCTTTAAAGACATACGTATACATTTTCTGTAGGCGTGGTGTAATTATGTCGTAAAAACATTTATAAAATTCATTACTAAATCCATCAGGTCCTGGTGTTTTTCCATTCTTTAATGAAATTATTGTTTCTTCTATTTCCTTAATTGAAATTTGTGCTCCCAAGTCCTCTTGTTCCTGCAACTAGTTTTGAAAGATTACAATTATCCAAGAACTCTGTGACTTTATTGGTGTCCGTTGTCGTTTTAGATGTGTACAAATTCTCATAAAATTGCGCAAATCTTTTATTATCATTCGGTAAAGTTAATACTTCCCCTCTGTCTGATTTGATCTTTAGGGTCGTGTGTTCTTTTTCTCGTTTTTTCTAACTGACGTGCCAAAAGTTTATGGGGCTTATCCCCAAATTCAAAGTGTTCCTGTCTTGTGATTTGGAATAATCTTATAACTTTAGCTGATAATAATTTATTTAATTTAAATTTCAGTATTAATATTTTATTGTGTTTATCCATAGTTGGGTCTTTAGCATTATCTATATCCAGTTGTCTAATTTGTTCTTCTAACTGTCTTTGTTCGTTCATGTTTTTTTTATTTTGAAAAGCTTTGGTATGAAATTATAGCGCCTCTAATAAATGCTTTGAAAGATTCCCATAATAATGTAGGCGATATGTCTGGAGTGTCATTTATTTCAAAAAAGAGATCCATTTGTTGTTTTAAATATATACTCTCTTGCGGGTCTTTTAAAATATGAGGGTTATACCTCCAAAACGATTTATTCTTAGACATTCCTTCCAGTTTTAAAAAGAAAGTTAGTGGGGAGTGATCTGAAATCGTGTTGGTATGGTATTTTGGGTTCGAAGTATAAGGAATTAATTTTGTATCCACCAGGAAATAATCTATATGTGAATATGTCTTGTGTACCATTGAATAAAACGAGTATTCCCTGCCGGTCGGATTTGCGATCCTCCAAACATCTGTTATATTTGTATTATTTATATATGTGTTTAAAAGTTCACTAGTTTTAGATTTCGTATTACCTCGTATTCGTTTTTGGCTAGATTTGTCTAAGTAAGGATCTAAAACACAATTAAAGTCTCCTCTGATTATGACATTTTGGTAATTATATTCTGCGATTGTATTCAAGATTTTATTGAAAAAATGAGGATTGTCAAACCCATATATGAGATTCCTCCCAGTTTCTTTTGTTTATCGTCTTGCATTTTGAGTGGTTTTAGTACCTGTGTATCTTACGGTGCATCCGTACCTCAGGTCTTTAGATATTGGGGGAGCATTTGCCCTACAAAGTTCAATTGGTAGATTCCTTCCGCGATTACCCTTAAACAAAAAACACACACATGTGACTTGGTGTGATAATTTAAAAAAACTTTAAAAAGTGAAAGTACAGTGCCCGAACTTGTCGGCACTGTAACAAGTGACCCACCTGTTGGTGGGAGAAAACATTGTATCGACTTCCGTTGTCGATATTAAACAATTAGCTCCGCTCCTTTAATTACTCATAACATACTGGAACGGGACCAGGTAGAGCAGGTTTGATGGGCCAAATGGCCTACTGCTGATTCTCATGTTCAAGTGCACTTGCACATAGAGGAACAGCTGCAAAAGAAAGGAGAGTATTCAACAGGCAAAGATTCAACAGGTTCCCCACCCCCACTACAATCCATCTGAAAAAAAGTTGTCCATTTCCCCCCCCCCCCCCAACAGATGCTGCCTGACCTGAGTTCCACCAGCACATGTATTTTGCTCAAGATCCCAGCATCTGCAATTCCTTGTATCTTCGCTTTACCTCATACTTACCTCTGCATGACGAGCATTGTTCCTGCACTTAGCTGTAAATCTCAATATTTGTCCTTTTTTATTATAGATTTTCAACTGTTTTAACAGCTGATCTTGTCATAGTTTCAGGGAAATTACTATGAATTATTCCAATATGCATTTCTCTCTTGACGTGGTTAGTTTAAAAAATATATATATATTGAACTCTGGTGGGAAAATGCTAAAAATGAGCAATCCAGCAATTTATTCACGTAAAAGTGCTGGCGTTAGTCCATGTGGGTCTTATTTAAAGTTATTCCAGCATCTTTAAATTTAGCTCCAGAATTTTGCTGACAGAAAGGAGCTAAAATAAACCAGACCCTGTAATATTATCTATATGATTTCTGTACAGTGAAGAGACTAGCTTGGCAAAGTTAAAATTCTAGCAACTGATCCAATTACATTAATCTGAAATATCCCATCATCATTCTTCACAATTTCATGAAAGGTTTAACACCATAGTCTTTGCTATCACTTTGGCAAAGCTATTTTGGATTGCTCAGCAGCCACAGTACGTTGCCCTGTCGCGGGTATTGATTCACATTGATAACACGCCTCCCGTTCAGTCATGTTTATGACGTGCTGCTCCATTCCCAAGGAACCCGGGTCCTTCTATCCATATTTTGTAGTAAGGTAACATTAACCAATCTTTCCCAATTACCTTATGAGATAATTGGTCCAAGTGGCTACAGATGATGTACCACAAACTAAAAAAACTTGTTAATGTTAAAACTGCTTCAAAAACCTCCAGGTACAAGCTTCCTATGAAAAAAAGTCTTCCTTTTGCTGTGCATACAATAGACTTTTCAGTTGCATTTTTGCCCACTGCCTGCAACAAATACATTCGTAGTCCATGCCCAGCCTGCATATTTTGGAGACAAAGTTAAACATTAGTGTAAAATGAAACGGAAGATTTCCTCAATTTAAAATATTTATTTGAAAGTTTATGTTAGGGAATGGAAAACCCTCCATATGAAACACTCAGTATCTATGACAGAATATATGCATCCGCCTGCACTGTCCCAGCACAGACGAAAGCCCACTTCTGCACAAATGTAACATTGCCCTTACTAATCACGTGCTTCTCCTCTTTTTTATCGCGTCCACACACAAGATTTAGAAATTGTTCAGCCAGAGCTGAACACACTTCTCGGCATCTGCATACAATGGTGTTTTTCTTGTGCATGGTGGTGGAAACAGGGCCATGTGGTGAACGCTCTTTCCTTGACCCCATGTGGTTCCCCTGTGAGATTGCCATTGAACAGCCAGTATATGTCAGATGGTCTTTAACAAAGTTGTTTACATTTATTTCTTGCAGGTCGCCATGGTTGAAGTTCAGTTGGAGATGGACTACAACTATCCCAAGTTCTTGCTCATTGCCTTCAGTGCCTGCACAACAGTGTTAGTCGCTGTCCACCTCTTCGCTCTCTTGATCAGCACTTGTATTCTCCCTAATGTTGAGGCAGTCAGCAACATACACAATCTCAACTCTGTCAACGAGTCACCCCATGAGCGCATGCATTACTATATCGAGCTGGCCTGGGGCTTCTCAACGGCTCTAGGCATCATCCTCTTCCTTTTGGAGGTGGTTCTGCTTTGTTGGATTAAGTTCCTCCCAGTTGACAGTAAAAGGAAGACTCCCCAGGTTGTTCCAGCCCAGCCTGGAGAAGGACACACTGGACGGGATGCAGCTTTGACATCTACTATTATCATGGCACCAGTGGGCCTTATTTTTGTGATATTTACCGTACATTTCTACCGATCGCTGGTTGGGCACAAAACAGAGCGTCACAATCAGGAGATTGAAGAGTTGCACAAGCTGAAGGTACAACTGGATGGTCATGACCGGTCCCTGCAAGTGGTTTGAAAATATATTGACAAGGAAAATAAATGAATTAGTCTGAAACCATGAGATTCGGGCTTCTGCAATCCACTCGATCTCTACTGCAAGTATCAAATGGGCTCTCCTGTTATTTTCAGGAATTCAAGTTTACAAATATGGCTTTTAAGCGGCTTTATGGTTACAGTATTTTCTGCCTTGTCTTAAAATAAAACTCTTTCTATTTGTTAAGGAATCCAGGTGTGGGCTGAAATTGGAAGCATGTACTATAATGGTTCGGATTGCACTGATGACCAGGCCTGTCATCAGCAAATTGTCACTTAAACAGAGGCAGTTTCTCATTGGGCTAAAATTATCAGAGGTACCAACCTAGAATAAACTGGACAACTGGGACAATGTTTATCTTGTCATCAGTGTTGATACAGTCTGTAACCATCTGTCAGGAAACTTGCTAAGTAGTACAAAGAGTGATGGATTGATCAGATCAATATTGAAAAACTGTAAACAAACAGAAGAGGTAATAGAGTGTAATTGCTGAGTTTCAACAGGATTGATGTTCGGCATGGTTCTGGAAGGTCACAGAGTTTACAGTAGATCCCTCCATTCACAATCGTAATTGACCAAAATTATTAAGTAGCAACCAAAGTCAAACCTGTTTTTTATTCATCCCAGATCCAAATTGTAGTTAACCTGGCACACGTTTAATATAACAGTACAATAGACGTCATAACCTGAAGCCACCAGGATCCCAGTGATGTAGGACTTGACCAGTGATGCCCCATTCTGTAATGTCACAGACTGACACTCCCATACAAGCACCACCACATGATTAATGGTAAGCAATTTAAAATTCCGCTCTTTGTTACCCTGCTTAATCTAATCCCCTACATCCTGGAGTGTGGTTTAGTCCAATTTATATTGACCTTTGTGAACTGTATCACAGATGATATTGAGTAAAACAAGTGTTTACCCTAGTCATTGTCTGTGAGCTTCACAAACATGAGAGGAAGAGATTTTTTTTAAATCTAACTTTAAAACCATGCCATTTTACTGTCTGAATACCATGCTTTATTTATCATGTCCTCAACTTCTGCTCTGTGGAGTATGGCCTTTCTTCTTCTGTTACAATTTCAGTACTTTGATTACTGAAACTTATTAACGGAGCAATCATTTGTTGCATGTTAATTTAGCTGTTACATGTTTGGGAGGCCTTAAAATATGAACTGTAAAGATTAAAATTTCTTGCATGGGATCTGGAGAAAACAAGTGATCATAATTCTGATTATGAAATGCAAAACAGAATTTTGGATTCTATTTTTATTACCCATTGCAGGCAGTAGCAGTGAATGGTTGAGGACAGGTTGTTTTTTGTACCTAATTATGTTCTTTGTTGTGTTTTGGGGAATTCTGCATTTAAAATGTTTTATTCCTGATGTACATTTTTTTGGTGATAGGAATGAGTTATGTTAACTTTAGATATTAATAGGTGAGATGGAGACCTTGCCATCACAACCACAGTTCTCAGATGGTGAAGGGACAAGCAATTTACTGCTGAGTTCACTCATTGGTTTACAGGATTTATAAATACAAATTTGGAAAGCTACCAATTTAGCCAAAGTTACATCTGCCACGGGAAATGTTCAACAATACAGAGGAAACACTGCAGAGGCATTCTTAAAGTCGTCTGGAAGAAGTGTAACATCCGCGGTGACTCTTTGTAATCCTGGACCATTACTGCTCAAAATGGAGGAGGGAGAATTGGAAAATTGGTAATTACCTGTAGACTGTTTGACAAAAGAATGTGAGGATCACACATTAAAAGCAGAAAAAAACAGCCTAAATACCCTTCTATCTATCCTGTCAACATTGTCTGTTCCACGTGGCAGAGTTTACAGATCCGACATAAGACTTCTCAGCCCCGTAAGGAGAAAGTCGTCCTTGAGGGAAGAAGATTGCACACACCAATAACCAGAGCAGTTGATGCATGTTTTGACTTGAGTGTAATTGTGGCCTTGTTACTGAAACCAGTGACCTACAGTTGCTTCATTCTACAATGATATGTGTTTCATTAAACACATTATTGTTCAATTGTACCTTGAATCAGGCAATGTGTAGTCTTAAGCTTTCCCATGTTTGGTATATACCACGCACTGTGCTTTACATAATGTTTGGGACAAAGACCCATTATTTATTTATTTGAAAGGTACACAAAAGTGCTGGAGAAACTCAGCGGGTGCAGCAGCATCTATGGAGCGAAGGAAATGGGCAACGTTTCGGGCCAAAACCCTTCTTCAGACTGCTATTTATTTATTTGCCTCTGTACTCCACAATTTGAGATTAGTAATTAAATAAAAATCATATGTGTTTAAAGTGCACATTGTCAAATTTTAATAAAGGCCATTTTTACACATTTTGGATGCACATGTAGAAATTATAGCAGTGTTTATACACCCCCCCACCCATTTCAGGGCACCATAATGCACACAGCAATGTCACGTAAATGAAAGTAGTTATGTTTAGTGTTTTGTTGCATATCCTTTGACTGCTTGAAGTCTGCGATTCATGGACATCACCTGGGTGTCTTCTCTGCTGATGCTCTACCAGGCCTGTATTGCAGCCATCTTTAGCTAATGCTTGTTTTGGGGGCTAGTCCCCTTCACTTTTCTTTTCAGCATATAAAAGGCATGCTCAATTGGGTTCAGATCGGGCGATTAATTTGGCCACCATTTTTTTAGCTTTGAAAAACTCCTTTGTTGCTTTAACAGTATATTTGGGATCATTGTCTTGCTGCAGAATGAACCGCCGGCCAATGAGTTTTGAGGCATTTGTTTGAACTTGAGCAGATAGGATGTGTCTATACGCTTCAGAATTCATTATGCTACTACCATCAGCAGTTGTATCATCAATGAAGATTGGTGAGCCAGTACTTTCAGCAGCCATACATGCCAAGACCATAACACCCTCACCACCGTGTTTCAAAGATGAGGTGGTATGCTTTGGATCTTGGGCAGTTCCTTCTCTCCTCCATACTTTGCTCTTGCCATCACTCTGATATAAGTTAATCTTTGTTTCATCTGTCCACAAGACCTTTTTTCAGAACTGTGATTGCTTCTTGGCAAACTGTAACATGGCCATCCTATTTTTGCAGCTAACCAGTGGTTTGCATCTTGCAGTGTACCCTTTGTATTTCTGTTCATGAAGTCTTCTGCGGACAGTGGTCATTGACAAATCCACACCTGACTCCTGAAGAGTGTTTCTGAAGAGTGTTCCAAACAGTTGATTTTAGTAAGCCTAAGATTTTGTTGATGTCTCTAACAGTTTTATTCTTGTTTCTCAGTCTCATAATGGCTTCTTTGAATTTCATTGGCACAACTTTGGTCCTCATGTTGATAAACGGCAATAATAGTTTCCAAAGGTGATGGAAAGACTGGAGGAAAGACTAGGTGCTGAGAGGCAATTAAACACACCTGAGCAATTACAAACACCCGTGAAGCCATGTGTCCCAAACATTATGGGGCCCTGAAATAGGGGGACTATGTATAAACACAGCTGTAATTTCTACATGATGAAACCAAAATGTATAAAAATGGCCTTTATTAAAATCTGACAATGTGCACTTTAACCACATGTGATTTTTTTTCTATTACAAATCTCAAATTGCGGAGTGCATAGTTAAATAAATAAATAATGAATCTTTGTCCCAAACATTATGGAGGGCACTGTATTTGAACAAATAATTGTCTTAAACTTTGAGTTTGTAAACTTTTGTGGCTTTGCACCAGTTGCTCTTCCCAGTGTGGCATTTACAAACATAAAGTTACAATAATTTGTAAGTGAGGCAACAATTGCTATATTGTTATTTTTAATTTTATAAAATACAGCCCTGGGCTATTCAGATGTTGCTTTTTCTTAAAATGTAAATCTTTACTGGTACTTTGACCAGTATTTTCTGTTTGCAAATCCTGTACATACATTGTGGCGTCATTTAACCACCTATTAGTTTGTTGGGTACCTGTTGACGAAATGGAAAATGCATTTGAAATAAAGTATTGCCAAACACATTTTGTAACGGCAGAGGCTTGATAACTTTATTTCCTGAGTGTTGGGCTTTTTTTTCATTAATAATGCATGATTAGTAAGTAGTTTGTTCTCTCATGACATGTTCATGATTTATTCTCTGCTATTGAATTGCAACTGTGCTAATATGATGTTAGTGTGTTTAAGATTCTGCATAGCCCATAACCTGAAACCAAATTAGCTCGAATATCCCACAGAACACCAAAGGCCTTCTTCCCCAGCCACTCTCTAAAGGGCCTGTCTCACTTGGGCGACCTAATCCGCGAGTTCTGGTGAGTTTGCCCTCAACTCATACTTGGAGCATGGTCGACACGAGGTCGTAGGAGGTCTTCGTAACTCTCCTTCATGCTCAAGAGTGGTCTCTGTGTACTCAAGGCCTCAGCTATGTCGCGGCGGTTTTTTCAATATGTTAAAAAATGCCCGCGAGTTAAAAAAAGGTCCCCCTGGAAAAAATCGATACTTTTTTTTATTCTTAGGTTTAGTCGTAGTAGGTCAGCATGTTAGTCGTAGGTAATCGAGGGTAGTCGTAGATAGTCTTCATCATAGTCGAAGGAGGTAGTCTTCACTCTCCACTATTCAGTGTCCAATTTTCTCGAAGTTAGTCAAAGCTAGTCTTCAACGAGGTCGAAGGAGGTCTTCAACATGTCATTTTTTTTATACTCTTCTAAACTCGCCAATTAGGTCGCCCAAGTGGGACAGCCCCTTAATGCTGCATTCTCCATTTGAGCCAGGGCTTTTGGATGGGAAGCTCAAAAGAAAGTTACTTGTTTAGTAGAAGATGGAAACCATGGATGTGACTGTCAAACAGGCAAATACAAATTATGCAGTGTTCTCTTTGAAACAATTTGCTGAAAGGATACTTAAGAGACAAAGGTTGTCTTCGGTAAGTAGCTTAAATATAGGTGACATGGTTGACATTAGGGTGCAACTTTTCTTTTTGCTGCCCCCCCCCCCCCCCCCCCAACCAACTCGCTGGAGCATTCAGCCGTATCTTAATATGGTCACCTGACTCGGAAAGATTTCTGCAAATTTGGTGAGAGAAATGGAATACTATCAGATTGGTGTTGTAGTGAGTGCAGCATTTTGGGTTGTTTGAATAAGATGAGAAATGACAATGCCATTTGCAGGAGTTATCAGCCTTCATGTTGGATTGAAAATGAAACTATAAGGTGTGGTCGGCCACGCATCCAGTGGTCACTTATCTTGTCTCAGCATTATCTTGTCTGTTAGGCACCAGCTCAAAAATAGACAGACCTGGTTAAATTGCGTCTAAAGGGATTGATTTTAACATGGAAAATAAACAAGAAAATTGATGTATTTAAGAGAGTTAGATTTAGCTCTTAGGGCTAAATGAATCAAGGGATATGGGGATAAAGCAGAAACGGGGCACTGATTTTGGACGATCAGCCATGATCATATTGAATTGCGGTGCTGACTCGTAAGGCAGAATGGCCTACTCCTTCACCTAGTTTCTATGTTTCTAAACTAACTTACTTACTGCCTATTATGCCTCCTGGCATGTAGGGCAGCAACGAAGGTCCTCCACTCCTGTCTGTTCTGGGCTAGCTTCTGGACAGTGTTGATTTCTTCAGTTGCTGTTTCCGTAACATATTTGTTTTACGAGACGGGGTTGTTAGCCCTGTGCTCAACCTCCAACCTGGAGGACCAGTGGATCGCTCTTCGTCTCGCCTCTACCCTTCGACCTGTCCAGCATGAGAGACCCTAACAGAAGACTAATCTCCCGCTGCATAGCTCTAGGGGTCACTGAGACGCACAAGCTCTCCGACCACGACAAGGTTGCAATCGAACGGGGAGATGTTTCTAAACATTGTGACGAAATTCCATATGATTTACATGACTGTTCTTTCTGACATTTGTCTTTTCAGAAAATAAACTGAAAGATGAATTTTGTGTAGGAAAGAACTGCAGATACTGGTTTATGCAGATGCTGGTTTCTTCAGACTCTGAAGAATCTGAGCGGGTCTGTAGAAAGGTTCCAATCCAAAACGTCACCTATTTTCTCCAGAGATGCTGCCTGACCCGCTGGGTTACTCCAGCAATTTGTGTCTATCTGTAGGACTAGTCTTCTCGCTGACTGTTGCTGCTCTTTAATACTTTAATATTACTGTGCTAGCTCCAGTAATGCCTTTTTTGGAAAAGAACAGTGCTTTTTTGTTCCCCCACCTTTCTCTTCAGTAAACCCAAAACTATGCAAAGGTCACAGCTCTAATTTGAGTGCCTATCCGCATCCCAACTGCTAATAAAAGGGGATGTGTAAGTGATACGGTGCTGCAAGTTCAACTACTTTAGTGTATAAATGGACTGGGACTTGAACAGTTCATTTCAGAACAAAATGCTGAAAAGAGAGAGTTTATAATATGAGCAATTGCCATATTCTATTTTCCCAAATTCTGTTTTGCATTCAAAGTGGGGAAGTTATAAACTTCTCGGATGTATTCACTACTCAGTGCAAATAAAATTGAAGGAGAATTGAATGGCCATTTGAGGAAGAGGGTGATTGAGAAATGTTTGGGATTGTCCCGATGCCCAGTTCTTGCTTCTTATGTTGACAAGCTAGTTCTCATGTGCTCCAAAATTAGTTATTCTGAGTTTGTTCCTAACATGGTCATCAGAAAAAGTAGATTAATTGCAAGCAGACTATAAATACACCTTGATACATTTTGTTATTCTTCATTGTTCCATAGTTTGAAACCTAATTTGCTTTTTTAAAGTTTATGTGCCTCTCAAGTGATGATATCTGCAAAGAATAAAGTACATTTTATCCAGAACTGCCAGTTTAATGTACGGCATCACAGATAATGCAGAGCGTAGTTATTACTGCCCTCAACCTTACTCGAACATGGTATAGTCCTTCTATCGCACCGAGGCATTATTTCTATTCCCTATTGTAACTTCAGAATAAGATTACAAATAATATCGAAGTACAGGCATTTAAAATAGCTGGCAGGAATTTTAGTTGGATGGACAGTGCTGATAATGGTTTGTAATGGCTATTCCACCGTGTTTTATATTTTGTAACTTATTGGATCAATATACTTTGTCTGATTTATGAAAATCCCCTCCACTCGGAATTTTGAGCGGAGAAAATATTAAACATGTTTAGTGTATTTCCACATTTTGACTCTAATTAGAGGCAAACATCAATATTTGTACACGCTGTCCCTTCCTGACATGCTCTAGCTATTACCCATTTCATCATTTAGCACAATGGTCCTTTCTCATTAACTTTCCAAGTTTCTCTGCACCCTCCTTTTCTGTTTAAAGCTTTATTTATAATGCAGGCTACTCAATTTTCTATCTCCATCACAGCTAGCTCATGCAGTTTGCTTTATTTACATTTTAAGACCCTGGTATCAGATTGAAGTAAATCTTCCTAGATTAAAATAAAATAATATCACACTTTTGTTCTTCTTGGAAGCCTCTTAGCTACAAGATTATTACTTAACCCTTTCTCTTGTGCTATAATGTGTGTAAAATAGCCTGTTTCCTCCTGAACACATGGATCTAGAAAAACATCTTGTATGCATTTCATTAACTCATCCTTCCCCAATTACTACCCCAACTATACTTATTACTTCTCCAACTCTATGCAGATTAAAGTTCCACGATTATTGTATTGCCTATACTGCATTTATAATTTCTGATGCATTACCATTACTGTTTTGAGGATCTATTAATAACACCAATTAATATTTTCTGCCTTTCCATGGATTAGTTCCAACCAAACTGATACAATTCCTTGACTATATGAAGCTTTCTCTCTGCTGCTTTAACCCCAATTCGTTATTATCAGGACTGACCCTTGCCATTTTCCAATTTGCCCTTCTATTCCAAAGGTTAAAATACAAGTAGGCCCGGCGCTGTCTACAAATAGCAGAACAAATCAATTTTGGATAATTATTGCCCAGTCTCTTCGCAAGTGGAGGAAGGTGTCACCTCGTAGCAAGCGACTAGTTAGCAATAACCTACACGCCAACGCCCAATGTGTGTTTTGCTATTTTGCTCCAGACCTCATCACAGCTACATTCCAAACATGGCTTTGTAACACCACCAATGACTGAGTTGCTTGATTCCTGCAAGGTTATCTATCACATTCAATTTACAATAGGTGGTAAATGAACCAACAAAAGGCATCAGCCTACTCAACTTGGTCCTCATCCAGCTGTGGCCAGGTGCATCTGTCCATGGGATTCCCACTATCGCACTTAGTCAATTCAACTCTCTGTGAGATAGGAAGAATTTTACTGCTTTTACTACTGCTAACACAAATGGGAATCAAAAAGTATAATTTTATCATATTATAGATTATACACATTAAGAGTTGCCAGGGAAACAATGAGGGGGGCCAGGGTGAGCGGAACTATCGGAAGGATTTACCAAAGAAAAGGGCTTTCCCAAAGCTACGGTAACTGAGATGGTGGTCAGTATAAGAAAGGTTAGCAATGCTTAAAATTAATGGGTCATCATGTCAAGTGGTTTACAGCCTGATGAAAATTACAGAAGTGCTGCCTTCCCTATTCTAATCCTCCTTAGATGCAGGAATTGCAAGTGTAATATCCTTGCTCAAGAAAAGAGAGGATAAACTTGGCAAATACAGCTCAGCATGCCTCATTATTACGTTGGACATTTTTTTTAAAAAATCGTGCAATTAACAAACATTTGGATGAGCAGGGACCAAATCTTTCATTCTGTTTCATAAACGACTGAGATTGGTGTAAAGCAAAGATGATGATTGAAGGTAGTGCAACACTGAAATTGCTTATATCGGTATATTAGAAAGTGCAGCTAATTCTGCAATAATGCCTCAAATTGGACATAACATGGGTGATGAATTAAGGGACACTATTTGTACAATACAGGCCAAATTGGTTATAATGCAATTTTTGATCGAGAACTAGTTACTTTGGAAATTGGCAAGCAGAGAAAATAAAATCTTGCAAAAAGTAAAACAGTCTAACAAAAAAGTAATTGCTTCCATGTAACGCCCCCGCAGTAATCAGACACTGTTGACTTGTAAGAGCAGTCTGTGGGTCTCACCGCAGGTGGCTATTGACAGCAATTGCTTCTAGTGACATTTGTGCAATGATACTCTCTATTGAATGATTTTTGAAAATCCTGTGGGAGAGAAAATATCATTGTAATTTTGAGCCTGAAATAGTAGCCCATAACCCATTTTTTTCCCTGTAACACAATTACAGATATTATATGTTTTTATAATGTCACCACCTATAATGCAAGGTTTCTAAGAAACATAACTATTGCTTTAAAGCAGATTTACCTATACGTATATTAGGCCAATTGATAACATTGAAACTTGTGGGTCAAATTTGCTCCATGAAAGTAAAAAGAGAAGGGGGTAATGGAGGATGAATGATTTGTCACTCTGATTAGTTACTTATTTTATCAACCTTAATGATCTGTATTGAGATCTCTGTTCAGATTTGTAATTTTCAGATAACATGGAGTATAGTAAAGAGTGAGCAAGCCTTTTAAGTCTTGACGAGGTCATGGCTGTTCAAGGACAAAAAAAATGTGAATTGATCAGTTGTGCTTTGTTTTATCTCAGTTCTGCATTTCTCGGAAATAAATGCCATTATGTTTCAGTACCCGTGCAAAATGTGGAAGTCTGAACTAGCTTAGCTTGGACACCAATTAACTAGCTGCAGCCTGAAGCTGAACTCCCCACAGAGTCGGGCAATGGAGCAGGAATTTGAATTCCCAGCACTTAGGCTGGTCATTATCAGAACTGCACAACAGCAGACCTGACATGGCATCCACAGTCTCGTGCATTTCTCTGCAGGCCGTAAGATTACAAGGAAGAAAGATAAGTAAAAGAAGGTACACTTCTTTACTGTACCATTATACAGTTTTTTTTTTAATTGCTGTTTTTTTCCCCCATTTTCCTTCCACCCACAATATTTAATATGTAAAAGAATATGATTCTGCACAAAGTCCGCGAGCATTGCCACTTTTCATTTCACTGCACATCTCGTATGTGTATGTGACGAATAAACTTGACTTGACGACTTTTTATCAGCTTCTGTTTGATTTAATGTTTTAACTATAAAAGGAAAAGACTTTCATTTTTCAGAATCCGAGGCGGCATGGACCCAGACCCTTCAGCACACCTAGTCTGTGATGAATGATGACTGTTGACCACTTATTTACACTAATCCCACCTATTAGATCCCCCAGATTTTATCACTCACCTATACACCAGGGGCAATTTACAGCAGCTAATCAACTCACCAACCTGCACGTCTTTGGTTTGTGGGAGGAAACCAGAGCACCTGGAGGAAGCCCGTCCGGGGGAGAAGTGCAAACTCCACACCAAATGCACCCGAGGTCAGAATTGAACCCAATTTTCTGGTGCTGTGAGAAGTGGCTCTACTAGCAGTGTTGCTGTGCCGCCAGTAATAACATTTAGGTCCAGGGGCAGACCACTCAAATGTTTGAGCCTGCTACACCATTTAATTAGATCATAAGGGACAGAAGTTTAGGGGTAACGTGAGGGGGAACTTCTTTACTCAGAGGGTGGTGGCTGTGTGGAATGAGCTTCCAGCAGAAGTGGTGGAGGCAGGATCGATTTTAACATTTAAAAGTAAAGTGGATAGGTATATGGACGTGAAGGGAATGGAGGGGTATGGTCTGAGTGCAGGTAGATGGGACTAGGGGAAAACAAATGGTCGGCACAGACTGGAAGGGCCGAGAGGGCCTGTTTCCGTGCTGTAATTGTTATATGGTTACATGGTTATAACTAATCTTAGTTCCACATTTCCAACCACTCCCAGTAATTCTTCACCCATCACTAATAAGGTATCCACCCAATTCTGCATTAAAAACATGCAAAGATTCTGTTTCTATTGCCCCTTGAACTTCCAAAAACTGAGGAAAATAAATGGCATCATCTCTGATGGATGACCCTTATCATTAAACAATAACCTCCAGTTCTAGTTTCCTTTATAGGAAATATCCCTTTCATAATTCCACCCTCCTAAAACCCCCCAGGATGTTAACATATCATTCAAATCGCCTTTTGCACTTCTAATTCTCAACCTTAGTTTATTGAACATTATTTTATAAAATGATCCACTCCAGTAATTAATCTAGAAAATGTTCTTTGAGCTGTTTCCACATTAACATAAGACGGGAACAGAATTGGGCCATTCATCCCATCCAGTCTGCTCTTCCATTCTATCATTATGATCTATTTTTCTCCCTCAACCCCATTCTCCTGCCTTCTCACTGTAACCTGAAACATCTTTAACATCCTTAAATAGGGAGCCCAGTATTGTGTAGAGCCAGGGTGATAAAGCACTCTAAGAGTGACGAGACCAGCTTGCATCTTAATACCGGTGTAAAAATGTGATGTAGTTTTGCAGTTTTGGGTTCATATGATTGATGCTGTAGAAAAATATTCAATGCAGTTCAATTTAGGATACAAATCTTATGGAAAAAATACATAATTCGCATACCGTCCGAACAGATCCACAGACGATGCGGTCTCCCAGGTTTTGCACACCGCTCTCTCTAATCTTGACAGCCAGAAGGGGGGCTACGTGAGGATGCTGTTCATAGACTTCAGTTCAGCCTTCAACACGATAGTCCCCACCAGACTGGCCGAGAAGCTACTGGAATTAGGGCTCAACACTCTACTGTGTGCCTGGGCCCTGGACTTTCTCACCACCAGGCCCCAGGTAGTCAAGATGGGAGGGAATACATCAAAGTTCCTCACCCTGAGCACAGGATCCCCCCCAGGGTTGCGTCCTCAGCCCCCTATTGTACTCCCTGTACACACATGACTGTGGCTAGGTTCAGCTCCAACTCGATTATCAAGTTTGCTGATGACACTGTGGTGGTGGGCCGGATCACAGACAACGATGAGAAGGCCTACCAGGAGGAGGTGGCTGATCTGGCACTCTGGTGTCAGGAGAACAGCCTTCTCTTGAACATCAAAAACTAAGGAGCTGATCATGGACTTTAGGAGGGCACATCATCTGAGGACGTACACACCATTGAGGATAAATGGAGATACTGTGGACAGGGTGAGCTGTTTTAAATACCTGGGAGTCCACATCTCTGAGGATATGACATGGACATCACATGCTGCAGAACTCGTAAGGCAAGGCAGCATCTTTACCACCTCAGGCAATTGAGGAAATTCAGAGTGTCTCCGAGGATCCTCCAGTGCTTCTATTCAGCGGCTGTGGAAAGCATCTTGTCCGGAAATATTACAATCTGGTTTGGGAATTGCTCTGCCCAGGACAAGAAGACTCTGCAGAGAGTAGTGCGTTCAGCCAAACGCACTATGGGAACTTCACTCGCCCCTCTGCAGGAATTATACATCAGGAGGTGCAACTCCAGAGCCAATAAGATAATGGGAGACCCCTTTCACCCCTGCAATGGACTGTTCCAGCAAACGCCTCCGTTGCCATGCTGTGAGAACGGAGAGGTTGAGAAGGAGTTTCTTCCCAGAGGCCATTTGGACTGTAAACTCCTATCTCACCAGGGACTAACTTTACTAACTTTGCTGTACCACATGTGATTCTGTTCCATTCTGTTTGTAGTTTGTTGATTGTTTGTTTGTTTTTTTGCACGAAGTCTGCGAGCACTGTCACTTTTCATTTCTCTGCACATCCCGTATGTGTATGTGACGAATAAACTTGACTTGACTTGACTTGACACATATACACTGATTGAAAACTTGTTCAGCACAACACACCCTTTTGAATATCTAGCTATACATATCTAAAGCTCTGATCTTGTTATCTTTCGGTTTGCGCGGTCTTTATATTTGAGCAAAAACGGTACGCGATATTTTTCGCCAACTCATTCACCGTTCTCCTGTGCTGCGAGTGCACCAAGTTTCGTTCCGATCGGTGGGCTATTGTAAAAGGTAGCAAGGATTAAAAAGTCTTAAAAAATGCGCATGCGCAGATCGATCTGCTCTCCAGCCTGTCAGCGCCGCCTGGATTGGTCTTTTCTCCTGTCACTCTGCGGGACGGTCCGTCCCTTCCTGCACCATCACGTCTTTACTGGAGCTGAGGATGGCCGGCAGAGGTTTCCAACCGGATACCATATTTGGGGGGACTAAAGCCCTGCACGCCGCGGGAGATGTCGCCAAGCGGAAAGCAGAGAATCTGATCCCGGCGGAGGAGAGCGACCAGCGCCCGCTGTGAGTTCCCATCGGGGCATCACAACGGGAAGCCGTCAGCCACACCTGCACAGTTAGGGGCTATGGGTGAGTGGTGGAATTTGCATTGGGGGGACGGGTTGTGTTGGGGGAACGGGTGAGTGGTGGAATGGGTTGCGTTGGGGGACCAGGCCTCCCATGTGGCTGGGACCCAACAGGTCCCACGTAGTCTAGTACACAATAAAAATTTCAAATAATTAAAGAATGATTGGGAAGGAAACAAATTATTTCCAGCAGTTGAGTGACATAAGATGCAGGTGTAAATGTCCAGTGAAATAGAATGAAAGGCTGTTGGAATTTCTTCACACGGAAAATTGAGGCCATAAATTCATTTCTAGTTAATTGCTAAGGCAGTGTCACTATTTGAGAATGGATTGGAATGATGAATGACAAAAAAATGAGTTGTAGTTCAGGATTAAAACAGATCAGGGAAACTTGCTTAATAATTAATAATGGGAGCCAAATTGCATACTTTGCTGAAACAACTTCTGTGCATTTAAAAAGAACACCATTAATATAACACTTTTTTAAAACTTTCTTATGCTTTGGCATTCTAATGTTTTACCGCTAATTATGCACTCCCTGTAATGTCGCCATGATTGGACTGGAGCGAACACAGTAATCGGATAATGCACAGCAAATTGGTTTTTAGGTGTTGGTACAGGGATTATGATTTCTTTGTGATTCTGAAGACATCAGCACTCCCGCAGTATCACCCTAGAGTGCCTGACTAGATTAAGTTTTCAGATCTGAAGTATGTCACTCTGGAGTCCTGGCCATCGTATGTAGGTTGCTTCGATAAGAAATGTAACCCTGATTCCAACGCTAGTAGAAATGTCTCACAAATGTTAAAATGGAAATGTTAACGAAAGAACCAATAAACTAAGCCCCTTATTACATCTTAATGGCACAAATGACATATTTCTACAGACTGTTGCACAAAAGAATGACCAAACTGGAGACATCAAACCACAAAGACGTACTAGGGAAGATGAATAAACTGTTCATAAAAGAAATGTTAAAAGTAATATTTTCACATGCATTTCACTCTTCGTGACTCTAAGCACCTTACAGCCATTATCCATTTCAAAAGTGTTCACATTCAAAGGAACAGGGCCACAATTTGGCCTCAGCATCACTGTATGAACAGCAATGAGGAAATGTAGATCTTAAGGTATGCCTACAAGTTCTCTCTTCGACGTGTGTTCTGCAACTCTCACTGCTCTCCCTCTGTGATTCCTCCTGCACTCCAACTCTACGACCACATTTTATTTCAGACTCTGCTTTATTTTCACCTTCAAGTTAACAAGGGAATCCATTCTACATTATCCTTGATGTCTCATTTTCACACCTTACCCTTCCTTATTTCTGTGACTCCCTTGAAGTAGGGTCTCGACCTGAAACGTCACTTATTCCTTCTATCCAGAGGTGCTACCTGTCACGGTTTGTACTTGCCACGGTTTGTCCTGCTTCTCCCATATTCTAACTCTCCCCCCCCCCCCACTCTCCAAATTCCATCACCCTTCAGGAGATTGCAACCTTAACGTGGTCCGCCGTGTTTCGACGGATGCAATCAACCTGGTGTGTACAATCAAATAAGATCAAATAGAACAAGTTGTCCTACAACTTTAGGCTGTGCACGCCATAGGCACGAAGAGTGTCCCGCAAAGCCACCTATTCACGTTCTCCAGAGATGCAGCCTGACCCGCTGAGTAACTCCAGCACTCTGTCCTTCTGCAACGAGCCACTCAACTCCACTGTGATGGTCTGACCATCCCGGCCCCGTGGCATGGTGACGCCCGGCCCCATTGTGATGCCCAGCTCTGCCGGACTCCAGTGTGATGCCCAGCTCTGCGACGCTGAGGACCGCTATAGGATCTTTGAGGGTGCACAAAAGGCTGGAGAAACTCAGCGGGTGCAGCAGCATCTAAGGAGCGAAGGAGATAGGCGACGTTTCGGGTCCCGGTTAGATGCTGCTGCACCCGCTGAGTTTCTCCAGCCTTTTGTGTACCCTCTATTCTCCAGCATCTGCAGCTCCTTCTCTAACATGGGACCTTTGAGCTCCACTGTGACACATTGCTCCACGGTGACGCCCCGAGCCCGGCGAGGCCCCGCCCCTGAAACTGACACAAGGCCGCCGGCAGCCCATTGGCCAGAGGCCTGCGCGGAACTTCGGCGGCGATTGTTCCCTCTGAGTCGCCATTGGGCAGCGCTGGAAAGGGCGGGCCCTGGCCCGCCGGCCGCCGCGCTGATTGGTCAGCTGCCGTCTACCCCGGAAGCGCGCCGCCCGTTTGTTTTGATGTAGCGCTCGCGTAGAAACAGACGCGGCCGGAGTCGGGTCCGGGAAGGGGATCGGGCGGCGGCGGCGGCGGCGGCGGCGGCGACAGCGACATGGCTTTCCAAGAGTGCTGGGAGGAGTGGGAGGTCCTGGACAAGGATTACCTGATGTTGCAGGTGAGCAGGTCCCGCGCCCGCCCTGGGCCTCCGCCGCCTGACTGACGTCACATCGCCATACGTCCCGCCCCCCTGCCTGTCTCTGATTGGCCACTGGCCGGGGCCGCCTCCTCCCGTTTGGCCACGCCGCCGTCACTCAGGCCGTTTGCTGAAGAGGCGAGGCAAAGGGCAAAGCGCAGCGACTTTGAGTTTAGAACTGCAACGTGTCCCGTCTTCCAGAGGAATGCAGCCCTTCAAACACTTCCTTCTCCCCAAATACAGCGTCGTGTCATCCCATCTGTACTGTTAGTTTAGATGCAGAAGATAGACACAAAATGCTGGAGTAACTCAGCGGGGCAGGCAGCGTCTCTGGAGAGAAAGAATGGGTGACATTTCGGGTCGAGACCCTTCTTTAGACTGAGAATCAGGGGAGAGGGGAAAGAGATATGGAAGGTTACGGTGTGAAAATGACAGATCAAAGCAGGCGATGGTAAGAGAATGTAGAATGGTTCATTGTTAGCTGGGGGGGAAGGTGACAACGAGGCATACAAACAGTAACATTAATTAGGAAGACAGTGAAACTAGTCGGAGAACCAGGGCGGGGGGAAGGATGGAGAGAGAGGGAAAGCAAAGGTTACTTGAATTTAGAGAAATCAAATATCATGCCGCTGGTTGTAAGCTGCCCAAGCAAAATATCAGGTACTGTTCCTCAAATTTGCGTTGTTCAATTCAGTTTAGTTTATTGTCTATATAAAATTAGTCTATAGTCTATATTAAATTCTGCACGGACAACGTCACTACCCACAAAGAGATAAAGACCTACCCTAACCAGAAGCCGTGGATGAGCAGGGAGGTCAGACTCCTGCTGAAGGCTCGCGACGCCGCTTTTAAATCTGGCGACGCTGAGGGATACAGCTCATCCAGGGCCAATCTGAAAAAGGGAATTAGGAATGCTAAACTCAATCACAAACGGCGGATCGAGGAGCATTTCCGAAACAACTCTGACCCCAGGCGCATGTGGCAAGGAATAAAATCCATTGCCGATTACCATAAAGTCAACACCCCCCCCCCCCCAGACAATGCCTCCCTTCCTGACGAGCTAAACCATTTCTACGCCCACTTTGACCGGACAACAAAACTCCAGCCATCAAAGTTGCTCCACCCCCGCATGAACAACCCCTCAGTCTCTCCACCTCTGCTGTACAAGATGCACTGAGCAAGTGAATGAGCACAAAGCTGCCGGCCCCGATGGCATCCCCAGGCGGGTGCTCAGGGCATGTGCTGGACAACTATCCCTGGTCCTCACTGACATTTTCAATCTGTCACTGGCCCAGGGTGTCGTCCCCACTTGCCTCAAAGACATCTACCATTGTGCCAGTGCCCAAACAATCAGCGACAGGGAGTCTCAACGATTTCCGGCCAGTGGCACTCACCCCTGTCATAGCCAAGTGCTTCGAGCGGCTGATCTTGGCTCACCTCAAAGCCAGCCTCCCCCCCACACTGGACCCCCATCAGTTTGCCTAACGGTCCAACAGGTCAACAGAGGACGCCATATCGGCGGCCCTACACTCTGCTCTGACCCACCTGGACAGCAATAACACCTACATCAGGTTGCTGTTCATTGACTTCAGCTCCGCCTTCAACACTGTCATACCCGCTAACTTGATCACCAAACTCAGCGGTCTTGGCATCTCCACTTCCCTCTGCAACTGGATACTGGACTTCCTCACTAACAGACCACAGTCTGTTAGGGTCAACAACCTCACCTCCTCCACTATAACACTGAACACTGGCGTGCCACAGGGCTGTGTGCTCAGTCCTCTCCTCTACTCTCTCTTCACCCATGACTGCACCCCTAAGTTTAGCTCCAACGCCATCATAAAATTTGCCGACGACACCACGGTGGTAGGACTGATCAGTGACAACGGCGAGTCAGCCTACAGGGAGGAGGTCCAGCACCTGACAACCTGGTGTGCCGATAATAACCTCGTCCTCAACTCCCAGAAGACGTAGGAAATCATTGTCGACTTCAGGAAGAACAGAGGGGGCAGACACACCCCCATCCATATAAACGGGACTGAGGTGGAGCGGGTCTCCAACTACAAATTTCTCGGGGTACACATCTCGGAGGATCTGTCCTGGTCCCTCAACACCTCCAAGCTGATCAAAAAGGCGCAGTAGCGCCTTTACTTCCTGAGGAAGCTCAAAAAAGCCCACCTGTCCCCCCTGATCCTGACCAACTTCTACCGATGCACCATTGAAAGCATCCTGACCACCTGCTTTACGGTCTGGTACAGCAGTTGCACCGTAGCAGACAGGAAGGCACTACAACGGGTGGTGAAAACCGCCCAGCACATCATCGGTGCCCCGCTCCCTGCCATGGATGCCCTCCACCCAAAACGGTGTCTGAGACGGGCTGGGAAGATCATCAAGGACCCCTCCCACCCTAACCATGGACTGTTTGCCCTCCTACCATCGGGGAGGCGGTACAGGAGCCTCAGGTCCCGCACCAGCAGGATGAGGAGTAGCTTCTATAATAACACCATCGCACTGCTGAACTCGGAGTCCCGCCGATAGATTTCCACACTTGTATTTATTTATCTGTATTTACCTATATATTGCTATCACTTCGTACTGTCACTAAACTGCATTTCGTTGTACCCATACTTGTATCTGTGCAATGACATTAAAGTTGAATTGAATTGAATTGAATTGAATTGTCACGTGTACCGAGGTACAGTGAAAAGCTTTTGTTGCATGCTCCATGCTGACCAGTGGAGGAGACCCAGGACTGAATGGTCAGTATGGGAATGGGAGGGGGAGTTAAAGTGTTTAGCATCCGGGAGATCGGATAGGCCCAGGACTGAGCGGAGGTGTTCAGCGAGATGATCGCCGAGGCTACACTTGGTCTCGCTGATATACGAGTCCACACCTGGGACAACGGGTGCAGTAAATAAGGTTGGAGAAGGTGCAAGTGAACCACTGCCTCACCTGAAAGGACTGTCGGGTGCCTGGACGGGCTCAAGAGAGGAGGTATAGGGTCAGGTGTCGAATCTCTGAAGTACCTGGGGAGAGGGTGGTTGGACTTGTTTTAATTCAGCACCACTAGCAATAACCAGCATATATCTTAAATTTCATCCTCTATTTTTATTGATAGTTGTATTTTGCCTTTAATGAAAGGTCTTAACAGTTAATGCAGACTTCTATATTTCTGTGCAAGTATGCTTTAATACAATCTTCATATTTCCCTGTCATTGTGCAGAGAAGTTAGAGGCAGGCCAAGAGTATGACTGGATTTTGAATGACCATGCTTGCGTACAATTTAAACACATTTATCTTTCAGTACTTATTATGTATATTAATAAGTGGATAGAATAAAAAAAGATGTGTAACAACCCTGTAACGTAATAAATAGAGCCAGGATGTTTAGGCACTAAAAAACTCTGAAATATGCAGGCAAAAAGGCATAATAAAATTATAAAAAAGGCAAGAAAAGGCATTTATTGACCAAAAAAGGCATTTATTTCCAAAAGCAAAATATGGTTAAAAATGATAATATAAAGGTATATTACATTAAATGACCAAAGTTGCCTGATTGCACACAATTACTGGCATTTTTCGCAAACTTTCTGGTGTTAAACTATTTATTTAAGAAGGAACTGCAGATGCTGGAAAATCGAAGGTAGACGAAAATGCTGGAGAAACTCAGCGGGTGAAGCAGCATCTATGGAGCGAAGGAAATAAACAATGTTTCGGGTCGAGACCCTTCTTCAGATTTGAGGGTGGGGGGGTGGGGCGGGAAGAAGAAAGGAAGAGGTGGAGACAATGGGCTGAGGGTGAGCTGAGAAGGGGAGGAGAAACATAGAAACATAGAAACATAGAAATTAGGTGCAGGAGTAGGCCATTCAGCCCTTCGAGCCTGCACCGCCATTCAATATGATCATGGCTGATCATCCAACTCAGTATCCCGTACCTGCCTTCTCTCCATACCCTCTGATCCCCTTAGCCACAAGGGCCACATCCAACTCACTCTTAAATATAGCCAATGAACTGGCCTCAACTACCCTCTGTGGCAGAGAGTTCCAGAGACTCACCACTCACAGAGAAAGCAGGGACTACCTGAAATTAGAGAAGTCAATGTTCCTGGGGTGCAAACTGCCCAAGCGAAATATGAGGTGCTGCTCCACCAATTTACGGTGGTCCTCACTCTGCCCATGGAGGAGGCCCAGGCCAAAAAGGTCGGATTCGGAATGGGAGAGGGAGTTGAAGTGCTGAGCCATCAGGAGATAAGGTAGGTTAATGCGAACCGAGCGAAGGTGTTGGGCGAAGCGATCGCCAAGCCTACGTTAGGTCTCATCGATGTAGAGCAGCTGACATCTAGAGCAGCAGATGCAATAGATGGGGTTGGAGGAGGTGCAGGTGAACCTCTGCCGCACCTGGAAAGACTGCTTGGGTCCTTGTATTGGAGTCAAGGGGGGAGGTAAAGCGACAAGTGTAGCATTTCCTGCGGTTGCAAGGTAAAGTGCCAGGAGAGGTGGTGGGAAGGGACGAATTGACCAGGGAGTTACGGTGGGAGCGGTCTCTGCGGAAAGCAGACAGGGGAGGAGAAGGGAAGATGTGGCCGGTGGTGGGATCCTGTTGGAGGTGGCAAAAATGTTGGAGGATTATTTGGTGGCCAGTGGTGTTAAACTATGCCATCTGTCAGACAGAATATGCTTCAGTTGTGAAAAACATCTTTCTACCTCACCTGAGGTCAGTGGTGCATACCCGAAACAAGCTACAGACTATATTCATGCCGATATCTTGTGCATTACAACTACCTTTAAGAACTTTAGCTATTTTTCTATTTCTTCAAGATATTTGTTAGCTAAAATCACTCTCACATTTTCCTTGTATGTCTTTACCTACATCGCCAGGAACTTTACGAATATTGTCAGTTACTTTGCTGAAAAGTTATTCACTAATGTTTCGCCATGTTTCCCAAGGCAAGTGATAGCTTGTGGGAAGTTTGCAAAATTGGAAGCAATAAACACAAGATCGCGGTGGAGGGACTTTTTCTGCGTGATTTCACTGAGGATCATTGACTGCAACAGATTCTTCTTCAAAACAGTTGATGATTTCCTTTATCTTTTCAAAAACTAGACCAAGGGCAGACCCGTTGGGTCTACTTCCCCCAATCCGTAGTCCCCACGGGAGGCGTGGGGGGCAGAGAGGGAGCGGGAGGGGGGCAGAGAGGGGGGTAGAGTTTGGGGGGGGACGCATCGGCACAGGGGAGGGCTGGTTTCTGAACGAATTACTCCGTCGCTTGCGGCTCCCCCAATGCACCAGTCCCCTACCCGTAGCCCCCACTCAGGGCCTGAGTACGGGGGGGGGGGGAGGCGGGGGAGAATTTGCGGAATTTGCATTCAAATTTGAAGGCTCTAGTCTTCGCAGATTCTCAGTCACATATTAGACTGGTATGTTACATGCAGAGGACCACATAGATGAAGGTGCTGACTTTTATCAAGGAGAAATATGAGAAAGAGTTTTGGTTAAAAGTGCCATTTGAATCTTTTACATCGAGCAACACCAGGCCAAATTGCAGTGTCGGTCCCCTTGTGTATTGCATTATGTTGTCAACTTGGATCTTGGGCTCATGCCTAGAAATGGATCCGGACACCACAATCTCCTTCGATTGTGACAAGGATGATCTTTCAAGTTAGGAATGGCCTTATTCCCTTTATCCTGTATCTGTACACTGTGGACGGCTTGCTCGTAATCATGTATAGTCTTTCAGCTGACTGGATAGCACGCAATAAAACATAGAAACATAGAAACATAGAAATTAGGTGCAGGAGTAGGCCATTCAGCCCTTCGAGCCTGCACCGCCATTCAATATGATCATGGCTGATCATCCAACTCAGTATCCCGTACCTGCCTTCTCTCCATACCCTCTGATCCCCTTAGCCACAAGGGCCACATCCAACTCACTCTTAAATATAGCCAATGAACTGGCCTCGACTACCCTCTGTGGCAGAGAGTTCCAGAGACTCACCACTCTCTGTGTGAAAAAAGTCTTTCTCATCTCTAAAAAAGCTTTTCACTGTGCCACGGTCCAGGTGACAATCGATTAAATTAAACAAAAATGGGAGGAATCAGACTAGCATAACAACACCTATCCTTCCAAAGCAGGAACGAATTAGCAGAGCAAATGACTGGAGGTTTGTAATGCTGTGTCGTTTAGCCAGGAATGCTTGACGCCTCAATACCAAAATGGGAAACAATTGTGGATATCTACTTAATTTAATCTGTGAACTAGATTGTATGTGCACTGAGGTAAAGCTGAAAAATTGTGGATCTCTTACCAACGTCTTACCAAATCAATGTCTAATGTAAGCTTTATTTTATACTGCCTCTGAAATGGAGTATATTGTACCAAGGTTAATCAAGTTCATCATCAAACACTTGCTGAGCTACGTAAGGTGATGCCATGGCAGGTGAGGGAGGGAGCGAGGGAGAGACGAGGGATTGGTAGATAACACGAGTCTTGCGGTCTCAAGCAAAGTGAGGGAGAAAAAACGGGATAGGAAGAGCATGGAGGCATTGGAAAGTTGTAGGCCCATGAGAAAACTTGCCTTTTGCAATCGCTAATCTGTGGGTTGATGTTTTAATTGTCAAGCGGAATGTAAGGTTGATGGGTGGTAAATTTACAGCAATATTTGCACTTTTCCTGCTTCTGCTCCTCAGGAAACACACAAGCTTTACAAGCAGCAGTTAGAAGAGGTCATCAAACTTCAGAATATCTGCCTCACTTCCATTGAACGCCAGAAGAAGAAATACAAGGAACTCGCCAGCAATCTTCAACAGTAAATAATATTTTCAGGAGATGGGTCTCCTTAGCTTAATTTTCAGTTGTTCCTGCACCCATTCCTTGTTTAAATTAATGCTGTTGGCTTCTTTCATTGCAATGGGGGAGAAGGAAAGGAAACTAAATTATGTGGAAAATAACCTGTAATTGTATCTTGTATTATATATTCTCAGAGTGTCCCTAACAGAAAAGAGTTGACATATTTTGTGTTAGTTGAGAAATAAGATTGTCATATAATTGTCCACAGGGCCCTGTGATCTTTCACATCCTCTTAAACTGGTGCAATTTGCCTTCTTGATATATTAGCCAAAAAACATACATTGACAGTGCTGTATTAAGCGACACACTTCATTATCAATCTAGATTATGATCCAGGAGTGAACCTGTGATCTTTGGACTCAGACATGAAAGTTCAGTCGACAGAGCCAAGCGTGCTGCTGTGCTGTCTTGGCTGCCTCTCTCGCAGTGCAGTGGGATTGGGTGATCTTTGTCAAGCTGGCTGCTGATGCATTCCCTGTTCTCACAGATGTGAGCCATTGGACAGTGAAGAACATTCGAGAGAGACTGAGTTCATGAAGGAATTGATGAAGGAAAGACAAAACATCTTCTTTGAAATGGAAGCTTTCCTCCCAAAGAGAAATGGGTAAGCAATGATGATGAGTGACCTTGTCTGTGTAAGCCTTTGGGCAACATGGGAGACTCTGCACTGTGGGGATGGGGACCAACACTCGGTTCCCATGGAATACTAGCTCTCATAGAGTCATACAGAGTTGCCTTTCTGCACAACTTGCCCACACTGACCAACATATCCCATTTATACTGGTCCCCATTGGCCCACATCTCTCTAAACCTGTCCTATCCATTACATAGATTCTGGGCGGTTGGTCAGTTGGAAAATCACATTAGAACAGATCATCGGTCAAAACATATTTTCTGTATAAAATTAATACTGAAATTTTGGAAGGGAACATTATCCCGCACAATTAAAATGTGGACAGTGGAAATGTTGGAGACGTTGCATTTGGATAGAATCAGATTTGTCCTAATGGACAAATACGAACTCTTTGAACAGATATGGTCTCCGTATACAGAATATTTGAAGGGGTAGCTGTTCTTGGCATCACAACTCAATGGGTACCCGGCAGGATTAGATGAAAATAACTCTCTGTTTTTCTTTTTGATTTGTATACATGTCTCTATTGATATCGCTATTTGAAATTGTGTTATTCACTATTAAGATGTATACTATAATCTCTTTTTTTAAATATATATATAATACTTTGTTTTAATTAAATACATATAACAAGAATATATACATTTTTTTCTCTCTCTTCTCTTTCTCTTTCTATATAATCAAAATTATTATTTAATCACTATTCTTATTGATTAAAATCTATTCTTTTCATTTTCTACTTTCTAAAAAAATAGTTTATAAGAATTATTCGTAATATTCGTATACTTATTGAAATAAGTTGGTTGTGTATTTGAAAAGTTGTTATACCGTTGTTATGATGAATTACTTCTAATAAAAATAATATTACAAAAAAACATATTTTCTGATTAATTACAAATTTCTGCTGCTTCCATTTTACAAGTAAAAAAGATTGAAATTAAACATTGCAATCGAGAATAAAATGTAAATGTACTTAGCCTATAGCTTTACGTATGTTTTCCATGGCTTATTGGGAAAGATTCCTCCGCACTGATTGTGGTGAGTTTCTGGCAACAGTACGCAGGGTAATCGATCAGGGAGTGATCCCATTACAGATTCAAGTGTGAATGAAACAGCTGGGAATTTGGAGGCCACGCACTGGGGTTCTCGCTTGGTTTACTCCCATGCAATGTGCTTCATTGATCCATCTCCTGTAGTTGGAAGAGAAGAAAATCTACAATTGAAGTCCTATCCTTTCAGCGTGAATGGCCGCTGTGGTCTCCTTGACTGAGAAGCCCAATCAGGGTGCTGTGGATGGACGGTGTTGCAGGTTGCCTGGAATTTATGCAGCTGTCTTTGAGAGCTGGAGGAGGGATGGCTAGTGCTTTACCCGTGCAGTTCACTGTGGAAAGGAAAGCTGCATCACGGCTCTGTCCACTTGGCCTCAGTGGAGGGGCTGTGTCACTGGCTTGTTTTCTTTTGTTGCAGGTTGTACTTGACTCTGGTATTGGGAAACGTCAACGTCACCCTCCTCAGCAAGCAGGCCAAGTGAGTATCTGCAGGGCCCCATTCCTTTGTCCTTTTTGAACTTGGGTGTTCCATTTCATTTTCTACTAATTGTTCACGCTCCAGGTTTGCCTACAAGGATGAGTATGAAAAATTCAAGCTCTTTCTCACCATCATCCTTCTGCTCATCTCCTTCAGCTGCAGGTTCCTGCTCAATTCCAGGTGAGCTGTTATTTGGCCTCTAACCGTACTGCAGTAGATGGGGAGATGCCTGGAGTATGTGCAGCTGCCATTGAAAGCTGCTGTCGGAATCACTGGTGTGTTACCTGTGCTGTACACGTTTTAGTTCAGTTTAGTTTAGAGATACAGCAGGGAGACAGGCCCTTCGGCCCACCGAGTCTATGCCGACCAGCAATACTGCACACTTAACACACACTAGGGCCAATTTACAATTATGCCAAGGCAATTAACCTACAAACCTGTACTTCTTTGGAGTGTGGGAGGAAACCGGAGCCCCTGGAACAAATTCACGCAGGTTATGATGAGAGTTAAAAACTCCGTACACACAAGCACCCGTAATCAGGATCGAACCTGGGTGTCTGGCTCTGTACGGCAGCAACACTATCGCTGCGCCACTGTGCCGTCACTGTTGGTTTGAAAGCTGCAGCGTGATGAGAGACTCCCACCGCCCGCCCTCCACTCCCTCCTCCCACCACCCAAGCCCAAAGCCTCCTACAAGTGAATATTAATCTTGGGTCGCACTAGTACTTGCTTATGGGCTGTTGATCAATAGGAAAACCGTTTTAACACATTATCGGCCAAAATATTGTTTTCAGTTCAAAATTTCCACTGCATCCACTTTTTAAAGGAATGATTGAGTGTTGTAATTTTGCAAATTGCAGTTCAAAACGTTGAAATGAAACCAGATGCTCTTGCACTGTAGTGGATGTAGAGATGGTTTCTACCTCCCTCTTGCTCCACCCCAGTACCTCTCATGATGGAGGAACTGTAATTACTGAGCGTGGTTCCACATGCCATTTGATCCCTGCGCATGTGAGTGCATGACGGTTTGAATTCTTTAGAGATGCGGGGAGGAAACAGGCCCTTCGGACCATCGAGTGCACACGGACCAGCGAACACCTCGTACACTAGCACTATCCTACACACTAGGGGCATTTTTTTACAAATTTTCCTGAAGCCAATTAACCTACAAACCTGTACATCTTTGGAGTGTGGGAGGAAACCAGAGCACCTAGAGGATGCCCACGCAGTCACTACAAGAACATGCTAACTCTGCACAGGCAGCACGCATAACCAGGATCAAACCCGAGTGCTGCAAGGCAGCAACTCTGCTGCTGTGCCACTGTGCTGCCCTCGGGTGCATCGTGGTTGTGCCAGATACTGCCCTTGGTCAGCGTGGCACTTGTATTAACATCTCAACCCCAGGGTGGAAACGTTGGCAGATTTTGACCTTCCTAACTCGTCGGTCCTGAGACCAGTCGTAGGATGGTGAATGCTCAGTGACGCGGCTGGCAAAGCTCTTGCCTCTTGCTGCATGGTTCAGTCCCGATCTTGGGTGTTGTCTGCATGTTCACATTGGTTTCACCTGGGTGCTCCGGTTTCCTCTTACAGCCCAATGATGAGATAGATGGCAGGTTAATCAGCCATAGTGCAGTCCTCTTTGGTTAAGGTGAGTGACAAAGAATGAAAGGGGGTGGTTGAGCCCACGTGTGGGAGAGAATAGTCGGAAGCCTGCACAAAAATAACTTATTCCCCTGTAGGCTTGCAACTATACTCACCAACACATGGTGGACAAAAATGCTGGAGAAACTCAGCGGGTGAGGCAGCATCCATAGTTGCTGCCTCACCCGCTGAGTTTCTCCAGCATTTTTGCCTACCTTCGATTTTTCCAGCATCTGCAGTTCTTTCTTAAACATTTCACCCACACATGGGCTCAACCATCCCCTTTCATTCTTTGTTACTCACCAGGGAGAATGGGACTGATGTAGCTGGCATGGACCCAATGGGCCAAATGGCCTTTTGCGTCTCAATAATTGATCTCTTCCATGATAACATCAGAGCTTTGCTTACTTGATCAGCTTGGGGGTTCAGATCTTGGGCAGAGAAGCCATCTGGATAAACTTGCGGAGCTCTATAGGGTGTCTGGGATCTTGTAGGTCGTCCACTCTGGCTCGGTGGTGGTTTAGATTGGGTTCTGATGCTCCACACCTCAATGACAGTTACTCATATCTTACACATTATTAATTCTGTGTCTGCATTCAACCTGTAGGTGACTCTGTCAATAGGGGTGTGGTGCAGGAGCATTAACTTATTACCCTTTGGATGTATTCTTGTGCAGGGTGGCAGATTCAGTGTTCAACTTCCTGTTGGTGTGGTACTACTGTACGTTGACAATCAGGGAGAGCATCCTCATTAACAATGGATCGAGGTAAGGACTAGAGACTGGGCACTCCCTCACCTCTGAGAACAGCAGAAGGAACCCTTGGTCTCTACTGACACACTTGTTGCTTCTATTTCAATGCCTTAATAATACCCAGAATGGTCATTGTCCTGCAGCTGAATTCCCCTTTTTATAGTTCCTATGCTTCAAAAGCACTATCCCAAAAGCCTTTAAACTTTCTTGAAATTCCTACTACGTTGAAGATTAAACTTTTACTCCTCAAATTCACTCGCGTGGATCTAATGGGAAAACGGCAATTGGCATCATCTTACTGTAAAGGTGAGCACAACTTTGTACTACTGAACCTAAAAGTGCTTCAGAAACCCTGCATTCACTGTAGGGTTTGATATACTTCCCCACAGTAGTCAAACGAAACCAGGAAATTAAAAACAAATTCAATTATTCACAAATTAACCTCTGTTTAAAGTACAATGAAAACATTCCACATTGACCAGAGGTTTAAGTGAGCTTTCAATGGTAAACTACTAAGCAAGCTCTCCCTTAAGAAACTATGCTTTTTTTGTAAGTAGATAGTAACTTTCTCACTCTATTATTTTGGTATTTATTGGCCCGGATTTTGCTAGTCAAACAGTGAAAAAGACATTGAGAATAATGGGCTAGAAAAGCTAATGGGCCCCTGGAACTGTAGGGAATAAATCTGTGGTCGAACTCAGTCCCGATGAGATTCCACAGACTAAACCTACTCAATTTTTTCCATGGCAACCTTCTTTTACTCGCGGGCATTTTTCAACATGTTGAAAAATACTCCGCGACCTAGCTGAGGCCTCGAGTACAGGGGAACTACTCTCGAACATGAAGGAGAGTTACAAAGCCCTCCTACGACCTTGTGTCGACCATGCTGCGAGTCGAGGGCAAACTCGCCAGAACTTGCGGATTAGGTTGCCCAAGTGGGACAGGCCCTTTAGGTTTATCTTGAATGATAAACTGAAGCAATTAAAAAAAATATGGTCACCTTTTATTGATTTTCTCGAACAACACAATATTTGAACACACATTCGAAATTACTCTTAGGGCTGGGTGCGCGGGCGTATGGGTGAGTTGACGGGTGTATCTCCCCTCTTTTTCTTTATTTTCTCCTTTCTCTTTTTAATTTAATGTCCTTTTTGGAAAGTGTTAAATTGAAGCTGTTCACAAAGCTGCAAAATTGTCACGTTTTTTGTACAAAGGCTTCTAATAAAAACAGTGAAACCAAACTCCACACGGTGGAGTACCTGAGGTCACGTCTGGAACTCAAACAGTATCTTTCACAGAGCGGTACCACTGGAAGGTGTTGGTCCGTAGCTGGTCCTAGCCTTCTTGTAGGTTTTAAACCTTCTGCGTACAAGAGGTGAGCTGGAAAATATGTTCAAGAGATGCTCAGTAACCCTGGTCACCGTCACACAAATGCAAAATTTCTCTGTCTATGATCAGCTAATAGACAGGGAAACCTACCAGAAACTGATTCATTCACTACTGCTCAGTTTTATGGTGGGCCACGTTTTCTCTGTGGAATGGAAGTTATTGCCATTTAATTTCCTTTTAAATTGCTATTTAATTTAATTGTGTTTCTGCATTCTTCTCAGGATTAAAGGCTGGTGGGTGATTCACCATTACATTTCGGCTTTCCTCTCGGGGGTCATGTTAACCTGGTGAGTTCACGTTTCTTGGTGAAGGACCAGAGCAGGGGCAGCATCTCCGGATCGTACCTTTAGACACAGGGCCGTTGTTCTTTAAATGACATGAGGGTATGACGCAGAGCAGCAGCAGGGGTGGGGGAGAGGGTGGGGAGAGGGGTTGGGATGTACGGGGACTGTGGGGAGAGACATGGTACAATGTGGAGATCCTGCCTCTGCTTTGCCTCTGATCTTGGTCAGCGACTTGTGACTGTTTCCCTATGATATCTGCATCAGTTAGAACAACCATCCAGGAACAGTCCTGGCAACAGCATTTTTAAATACTTTAAATCTCGCCATAACTCTCAATCCTTTTCATAGTTCCCCTTTTATTTTTCACTTTTGTGCACAACTCTACTCATTCCCGCAGCGCCTTTCTTTGTCTCTTGCGCCAACGATGAATAATTGACTTCACAGAGTCGGGGAAGGGGGGAGATGGGGGGTGGGGTTGGGGTATGATCCCTCAGTAATCTCAGGAGACGGCAATGTTGTCCAGTGGGAACTGGATGCATTCACGTCAATGTCCCCAGCACTGATCTGATGGGATGTGGAATTTCATCAACAGACCGCCTTGGTTTGTGGGCCTTTAAACCCTTTCAGTCCATACATCGCAGGCAAATCTCCACTGCTTAGAACACTCAGATATCCACTGAATCAAGGTGTGGGGTTAGTGCGGGAAGGTGGAAGTGAGGTATAATGATAAGCCATGACCTCTCCTAATGTTGTTGTGTATTGGGCTTATAGTTAAAAAAAACCTGAAATCCTTGAAGCACGGTTTTTACATGGTATGCAAAATTACAACTTTTACTTTATTGTGTTTAGGCCCGACTCGAAGATGTACCAGCTCTTTCGAAACCAGTTTCTCTCATTTTCCATGTACCAGAGTAAGTGCTCTATTGTTCGTGTTGCTTCCACTCTCTTTACACACCGCTTCTCCCCTCCCACTCAGCACTACCAGTTATCTCCTGCATTTGGCCCTTATACCATTTAAAAAAACCCACAACTGCTAAACAGTTCTAGGTGCTATCTCATTTTGTGTGTGATGCCCGGGAATGTAAGGCGTTGTGTCCAGATTTGTACAGCTCAACTTGCAGAACCTGTGGCATTTTATTGAGCTGAATAATCCGAATGCCGAAGTTCATCGCTGGAAAACCGATTCCCATCCCAAGAATCTCCATCCTGTTTCTGAAATTGCCTGACAGCCATCCTGCCATGTGCATATCATAAGGAATGGGAGTAGAATTAGGCCACTCAGCCCATCAAGTCCACTCCGCCATTCAATCATGGCTGATCGATCACTCCCTCCTAACCCCATTCCCCTGCCTTCTCCCCATAACCCCTAACACATATCTTCAGTGCAGTCGCTCCTCGTGTCCAGTCATGTGAACAGACAAAGTAGGAGTGCCCTCACCCCCAAGTGTTTGTGCTATCACTCAATAGTTGCATGGCTGATCTGACTGTAACAGTTCCACATTCCTGCCGAACTTAGTAACTTTGCAACTCCTCTCCCTAACCATCCACTAGCCTCGGGATCCATTTCCATGCCAGAGCTGCTACCTGGCTTTGTGTAAACGTGCTGTGTTTTCCTTTTGTCTTTGTGAACTTCACGTATCGGGGGTAGGTTTCCGAGGGGTGAGACAAGGTCACGTAGACATGTAGAGTCTGGAGTTTGATCCACACAGTTCTGAAGATGTTGCTCTACCAGTTCAGGGTTCCTTTATCCACTCTGACAGAGTAGCCTCTGAGCTCATCACTAGAGCTCTGGCACACATAGTGGTGCAGTTGACAACTCCTCTGGGCGTGTAAAAGGTTCAATTACACCATGTGTGAAGTTTGAAGATGGGTCTGGACCCAAAACGTCACCCGTTCCTTCTCTCCAGAGATGCTGCCTGTCCCACTGAGTTACTCCAGCTATTTGTGTCTATCTTCAATCACACAATGTTCTATCCTATTCATTGCTCAACTGGAGCCAACTATAAGTAGCCGGGTGTGGAACTCGCTGTGCAAAAACCATCAGCTGAGATTCCTGGATTAGAACACTGCTGCAATGGCTGTGCGTGGATTGATAATTTTATCTAGTGTGACATTTAGGCCGCATGTCAAACTCCCTGTGTGAAGGGGTCTCGGAGATGCAGTCCCTCATGGTACAGTGATACAATAGGACCTTTTAAACCCTACTGCTTGCAGTGAAAGATACACAAAAGGTCGTGTTTCTTGGCTGGCCAGGGTTCTGACCCATGACTGCTTGTATTGTGCAGGTTTTGTTCAGTTTCTGCAGTATTATTATCAGAGTGGCTGCTTGTACAGACTTAGAGCGCTAGGAGAGAGACACAACATGGACCTTACTGTGGGTGAGTCACTCAGCAACACGAAGTTTGTGGTAAATAAAGACTGCGGCAATAAACTAAATACAATACTTACTGCTTCAAGCCAGTGTCATTACTACTTGTTTTTCCATTTATTTAATTACCTGCTTTAACATTAAAAAAAAAAGCATATTTAATGTCTAAATAATGTTTTGTGCACAGATTATCTGTATAAGGATGATAAATAGGTGTAATGATTCCACAGACCTCGATTAAACTCTTAATTTTGCTCAAGACACTTAACTGATTTATTTTCATTTACACCCAGTTCTTTTAGATAACATGGTTTTCTCAATTAATTGTATTCTGCACCTTACTAGTAACCACCAGTTAAGGCCTTCAATATGCTGATAAATCTTAATTCTGACTGCAATGTTATTACATATAATTCATGGAGACAAGCAGCATGGAAACAGGCCCTTCAGCTCTGCGTTCATGCCAACATTCAGCACTCACTTGCACTATTCCCATTTTATTCTTTTCACGCTCCTATCAACTCCCCCCATGTAATATAGTGTGGAAACAAGCCCTTCGGCCTAACATTCCCTCACCGGCCAACATCCCAGCTCCACTAGTCCAACCTGCCTGCATTTGGCCCATATCCTTCCAAACCTGTCCTATCCATGTACCTGTCTAACTGCTTCTTAACGTTGGGATAGTCCCAGCCTCAACTACCTTCTCTGGCAGCTTGTTCCATCACCCTTTCTGTGAAAAAATTACCCCTCGGATTCCTATTAAATCTTTTCCCCGTCACCTTAAACCTATGTCCTCTGGTCCTCGATTCACCTACTTTGGGCAAGAGACTCTGCATCTACCCGATCTATTCCTCTCATGATATTATATTCCTCTGTAAGATTACCCTTCATCCTCCTGCGCTCCAGGGAATAGAGTCCCAGCCTATTCAACCTCTCCCTATAGCACAGACCTCCAGTCCTGGCAACATCTTTCCTAAATCTTCTTTGTACCCTTTCCAGCTTGACAACATCCTTCCTATAATATGGTGCCCAGAACTGAACAGAATACTCCAAATGCAGTCTCACCAATATCTTATACAACTGCAACATGACCTCCCAACTTCTATACTCAATACTCTGAATGATGAAAGCCAATATATCAAAATGGCAGGCAGTGACTAGCAGGGTACCGCATGGATCGGTGCTGGGACTGCAGCTATTTACATTATACATCATTGATTTGGATGAAGGGATTCAAAGTAACATTAGCAAATTTGCAGATGACACAAAGCTGGGTGGCAGTGTGAATGCTATGAGGATGGAGGGTGATTGGACAGGTTGGGTGAGTGGGCGAATGCATGGCAGATGCAGTTAAATGTGGATAAATGTGAGGTTATCCACTTTGGTGGCAAAAACAGTAAGGCAGATTACTATCTAAATGGTGTCAAGTTGGGAAAAGGGGAAGTACAAAGAGGTCTGGGGGTCCTTGTTCATCACTCACTGAAAGTAAGCATGCAGATACAGCAGGCAGTGAAGAAAGCTAATGGCATGTTGGCCTTCATAACAAGAGGAGTTGAGTATAGGAGCAAAGAGGTCCTTCTGCAGTTGTACAGGGCCCTAGTGAGACCACATCTGGAGTATTGTGTGCAGTTTTGGTCTCCAAATTTGAGGAAGGACATTCTTGCTATTGAGGGAGTGCAACGTAGGTTCACGAGATTAATTCCCAGGATGGCGGGACTGTCATATGTTGATAGAATGGGGCGGCTGGGCTTGTATACTCTGGAATTTAGAAGGATGAGAGGGGATCTTATTGAAACATGTAAGATTATTAAGGGATTGGACATGCTAGAGGCAGGAAACATGTTCCCGAAGTTGGGGGAGTCCAGAACCAGGGGCCACAGTTTAAGAATAAGGGGTAGGCCATTTAGAATGGAGATGTGGAAAAACGTTTTCACCCAGAGTTGTGAATCTGTGGAATTCTCTGCCTCAGAAGGCAGTGGAGGCCAATTCTCTGGATGCTTTCAAGAGAGAGTTAGATAGAGCTCGTAAAGATAGCGGAGTCAGGGGATATGATGAGAAGGCAGAAACGGGGTACTGAATATGGATGATCAGCCATGATCACAGTGAATAGCAGTGCTGGCTCGAAGGGCCGAATGGCCTACTCCTGCACTTATTGTCTTTTGTCTAAAAGTCTTTTTGCCCACCTTATCTACCTGCAACTCAACCTTCGTGGAACCATGCACCTGTACTCTTAAATCCCTCTGCTCTACAACACTCCCCAGAGTCCTACCATTCACTGTGTAGGTCGTGCCATGCTAGACTTCCCAAAATTCAACACCTCACATTTCTCGGTAATGACTACATTCAGTTTAGTGATCAGGGTTGCCCGGCTCACCAAACATTAGGGGCATTTTACAAGTGGCCAATTAATGACATGACCCAAGGGCTGAGCTGTTCCTTTTGAGCTTGCAACCCCTTTCTCTGCACCCCAGACTATGGCTGTCATTGTTAGTTCTAATCAATACTGGGATCATTCAAGTTTTGCACATTAAGGTGAATCAAGAACTATAATGCTGAGGTGGGGGAACCAATTCAATTCTTGAAAATGATGGTGCAGATTCAAAGCTTATGGACTACCTCTGCTCCTGTTACACGACCTGGAGCTAAGAGTGGTTTGGTACAAATTTGACATTTTATAGTCTGCCGTATCTTTAATGGTAAAACTATTTTTTTTTCAAATTTAAAGACAATATCCAATTTGTTTTGGTTCTTGGTAAGAGCAAGTCTATATCCAGTACTGATAGAGCTCTTGGGTTTGTCTTTGCAGAAGGTTTCCAGTCATGGATGTGGAGAGGTCTCACCTTTCTCCTACCATTCCTGTTCTTTGGCCACGTGAGTGATTTTTAAATATGGTATAGTTTGATCTGAAGCTGAAGCCAAGGTCCCAAATCCTGTTCTTGGAGATTGGCCCAGGCTTTGGTCACGGCACATGTTGCCCCATCTGGTGGCCAGTGCTGGGAAATGCATTAATTGATCAAGTCTGGGAATTGGGCCTATACGATACAACTTTATTCAATCCTGGAGGGAAATTGGTCTGCCTGCCAACAGTCACAACACACAATGTACACGAAAACTGTTGGCTGTTGCCATGTGCACAGCACCTTCACCTGCAGAAGACTATACTATTATTTGTTATTTGCACTATATTTGTTATTTATTGAACTTTTTTATTTTTTTCCCCATTATATACAATGTTTATATATTCTCATATTCTGTTGTGCTGCAGCAAGTAAGAATTTCATTGTCCCTCCCAGGACATACGACAAAAAAACACTCTTGACTCTTGGAACAAACGAACAAACACAGACTTTATTCCTTGGGCAGAGGATTCTACGCCCTCCCCCACACCGGGTCCCCCTTTGTTCTCCCATTGTCTCTCACAGCGGTCCCCCCACACCGGGTCCCCATTGTTCTTCATGGCGATCTTCCCCTTCCCCCTTCATGCTCATCGACCACTGATCGTGGGTCAATCGCGAGGCCCCACCACCACCGAGGTTCCCACCACCGCTGGGGCTCCTATTGCCGTCGAGGCTCACGGTGTCGCTGAGGCACCTGCTGCCGCCGCTGAGGCTCCTTCAGCCCAGACGGGCCTCACCACCCAGCTTTACCGCAGTTCCCTGGGAGGCCTGTGGGGCAAGTCGATTGTTCGGCGGGTGGATCCGGCCCGCGCGACTCCCCCGGACACTCCCGCCACATGTGCGGCTCTCCGGGACTTCATAGTCTTCTATGCTACCAATGTCCTGGGGTTGTGCACAGGAAGGCCACAGGCATGAGGTCCTAGAGGTTTATCAGCACTGCAGAAATGTATCTGGAAAATCAATAGCTACTGCAACAAGGCAGGAAAAATACAGCAAGAAATTGCACAACCCAAATTCTGGCCGAGAATGAGGAGCTTAAGGTTTCAATCTGGACTTTTGATATAATATTTCACTTGGCTGAGTGCTAAGGCAGGTGTGGGCTCTATATCTTATTTTATATTGTCTGAAAGTGGTGGTGGGGGGGGGGGGGCGGCGGCATCTTTAATCGTTACCAGGTACTAGGATCATATACAGCCTAGCCTTTGATCACTGTCAGTAGACCTTCTGCTGACCTGATGCTTCCCTTGTTTTGCAGTTCTGGCAGTTATTTAACGCAATCACCTTGTTCAAGCTATCGGACCACCCAGAATGTAAAGAATGGCAGGTAAGCAAAGCATGAGGGAGATTTATCTTTGGAAACATTCCCCAACCAACCTCAGCAGTACCTTCATGACGTATACCGGATAGGTTTGCTATAAAGAGAAAATATCAACTAATAAGCAGGTAAGCCGCAAGTGCAGAATGCTGTGCAGTCAATGAGCATTGCCGAGTACTACAGGTTGTGCAGGTGTTGCAACTCGATGCATTGGGATGGGAGTTGAAGGCTTGTGCTGCACGTGTAGGTTTTCCCCAGCTTTACCACATTAAGGCCGCTGAGTGCAATGCTTTGTGTTGAGTGCTTCCACTCCCGAGGGCAGTGAAACCCCCCTCGTCTTCTGCTGCAAGGTACCCAAACACCAAGCTTCTGTGGAAATATAGATGGCCTAACCGGCACACTCTGGAGAGAATGGAGATTAGAAGTGTAGAAATTAGTGTTGATTTTTTTTCATCAGACTAAGTTTAGTCATCTGAACCATTAACTGTCTCATTCCAAAGTCGCTGACCATATAACCATATAACAATTACAGCACGGAAACAGGCCCTCTCGGCCCTTCCAGTCCGTGCCGACCATTTGTTTTCCCCTAGTCCCATCTACCTGCACTCAGACCATACCCCTCCATTCCCTTCCCGTCCATATACCTATCCACTTTACTTTTAAATGTTAAAATCGATCCTGCCTCCACCACTTCTGCTGGAAGCTCATTCCACACAGCCACCACCCTCTGAGTAAAGAAATTCCCCCTCACGTTACCCCGAAACTTCTGTCCCTTAATTGGATTGCTGACGTACTGGGTATTTCCAACATTTTTGTAATATCGCTGGAAGATCCTCAAAAGAGACATTTAAATTTAAAACGGCCTTCTTCGATTACCTAGTTTTGAGATATAGCATGGAAACGGGCCCTTCAACCCACCAAGTCCGCTCCGACCATCAGTCGCCCATCTATTAGCTCTATGGTTTCCCACTTTCACATCCTACACACTAGGAACAATTTACAGAAGCCAATTAAGCTACAAACCCGCCCATCTTTGAGATGTGGGAGGAAACCGGAACACCTGGAGAAAACCCGCGTGGTCACGGGGAGAATATGCAAACTGCACAGGTAACACCAGAGGCAGCATTGAACCTGGGTCTCTGGCGGAGTGAGGCAGCCACTTTACTGCTGCGAGACTGTGCTATCCCACAATCATCAGCAAGTCAAGTTGAACTTTTTGTCAATGAGGTTAGAGCAGAATTTGGCCACACAGTTGAGTGTGTAGGGAATATAGTAAGGGGCTGAGAACACATCCTTGTGGGGCACCTGTGGTGAGAATTATCAGACGGCCAGCTACTCACTGGCCATTTGACAAGTGCTTTGCAGGTAGCAGTGTATAATTTATCCAGTGCAAGCTTAGCATCAGCATGGTATAGGATGTAGGCAGTCATCATGATGTCAGGCGCTCTCCGGAGAGTGGGGGCCTTAGTGGTGGGTCGCAAAGCACTTGTTGTCAAAAGGCCAGTGAGTGGCTGGTCTCTCCTGATAATTCTCACCACTGGTGCCCCACAAGGATGTGTTCTCAGCCCCTTACTATATTCCCTATACACACACCTGTGTCGCCAGATTCTGCACTAACCCCATTCACAAAGGGTTAAACTTGACTTACCTATGATTGTGGGATGGCAGGAAAGTTATTACCTCGGGTATTAACGGCAGTACAGTGGCACAGCAGTAAAGCTGCTGCCTCAGTGTCAGAGACCCAGGTTCAGTGCTGCCCTCTGGTGTTAGTAATTCTGTTACTTTTACCTGCTTTCTATTTTAACTGTAGTGCTGCGTCTCCACTTCCAATTCCCTCTATTGTGGATAACTTGAACCTTTTGTGTGAAAATAAGAAAGAGTGATGAATGCAGAACATAAAAACAAAAAGATCGAGACTAATGGAAGAATTATTTGAAGATGCAGTGTTACTTTTGCCTTCGAGTTTGACAAGGGATAGATTTTTAATGCCCCTGGTTCCATCTTCGAAGGTTGTGATGACCATTTCCCTCAGTTTGCCTCTGTCTAACCCGCTGCACTCATTTCTTTGCTACAGGTTTCCATGTGTGGCATTACATTTCTCATTCTTTTCCTCGGAAATTTCCTCACAACCGTTCGTGTCATCTACCAAAAGCAGAAGCAGAGGGAGAATAAAAACAAACAGTTGTGAGGCACGACAGCGAGCTGCTCCGGTTATGGTCACACTCCGGTGAAATGTGACTGTTTAAGTACTGTGTGGCTTTTCACCTGCACTGACCTTCGTCCATTCTAGCCAGATCACCACTAATCATGAACTATCAGTGTCAGTGTGTGTGTTCAGGACATGTCAATTCAAGAACTGACTTGTGTATAAATGATCACCCAATAAATTTGTACAGGCCCTCTGAAGCATACATCAGAAGTGCAGTCCAGTGTTTCTGCTGCATTACTGACAGCTATATTGGTGGGGACACCATGTGGCTCGACTGCGGCAGCAACGTTTTTAACTGTTCCATGTCCATTACAATTTGGATTTCCACGCACATGCATTGAAGTGTGAAGGTCAGATCATAGATCTCCAGGCTCTCCTTCAGCCCATCAACATGGCCCTGGTGTGTTGAGGAGAGGGGCTGGATGCATCTGATGAAGTTTACATTGGGGATGGCCATGCTCATTTGTTTAATGGTGTTGCTGTGGACAACAATAAGTGCTCATTGAAAACCAAACCAAAGTTTTTGAATAAAGTATATTAATTTTGTTTTTAATGTATTTTCTGTTATTTAAAAAACTCCTCAGAAACAAGGAACACAGTTGCTAGTTCACAAGGCAGCAGTGGTGAGAGTAACTCAGCGGGTCAAGCAGCATCTCTGGAGAACCTGGATAGATGATAGAAGGGTGTAGCTGAAGGATGGTCTAACAGATCAAGGGCATTGCAATTGCAAATTGCCCTAATGTAGATAGAATGGCAACCAGGCAGGTTAGGAAGAGATTGTGGGGAAGGGATGCATGTGGAAGAGCGAGTACATTCTAGATTCACCCTAACTTGTCATTCATTTTCCAAGAACAAATAAACAGAAGTTCTTTGACATTGACATCTCTCTGCACTGCAGCTGCATGACTAGCCGAGTGTATCCAAAATGTTGTTTGTTCATGCAATTTTTAGGGAATGCTTTTAATTGGAGGAGATGGTCAAAGCAAAAATTTGGAGCTGGAAATGCTGTTGACAGTTCTTAACCAAGGAGAATGTTTTGATAATTTAATCAATGGCAAGATCTGCATAAAATACTTTTTATAGAATGGAAATTGGCTATTTAATGCCCTTGTTTCTTGAATTTGCATACAAAAAAACTTTCCATTGATAAAGTACTTTGGCAGGAACTCTTGTACAGAAATCTTTAAGGAAATCATAGAAACATAGAAAATAGGTGCAGGAGTAGGCCATTCGGCTCTTCGAGCCTGCACCGCCATTCAATATAATCATGGCTGATCATTCAACTCAGTTTCCTGTACCTGCCTTCTCTCCATACCCCCTGATCCCCTTAGCCACATCTAAGTCACTCTTAAATATAGCCAATGAACTGGCCTCAACTACCTTCTATGGCAGAGAATTCCACAGATTCACCACTCTGTGTGAAAAATAATTTTCTCATCTCGGTCCTAAAAGACTTCCCCCTTATCCTTAAACTGTGACCCCTTTTGTTCTGGAGTTCCCCAACATCGGGAACAATCTTCCTGCATCTAGCCAGTCCAACCCCTTAAGAATTTTGTAAGTCTCTATAAGATCCCCCCTCAATCTTCTAAATTCCAGCGGGTACAAGCCGAGTCTATCCAGTCTTTCTTCATATGGAAGTCCTGCCATCCCAGGAATCAGTCTGGTGAACCTTCTCTGTACTCCCTCTATGGCAAGAATGTCTTTCCCCAGATTAGGAGACCATTAGCTTTAAAGAAATCATCCTTTCGTTTTGATGTTTTGAATGCCCAAACTTACTTTTGTTGCACAGGGTTCAGAATCTCTGCAGCTGACAGGCAGTGGTCTCTTGGGAACACAAAGTTCAATGGACACCAGCTTTCCATGCTGTCCTTTAAGATCACTATGGCCTCGAGCAATCATTTAGGTGGGTTACAGTACCCTGGGCCCCAAGTAGTCAGTGAAGGAATCATTCCAGATTTTTATAAAGTGTTTAATCGTTTTGAAGACAAATTACATGATAACAGGTCCACACAAAATAAAGCATGATGGAACCATTAGGAACCAGAGCAAGTGAGAATTAGACAAAGATAATGATCTTATATCCAGTCAAGAGAGATTAGATATTTTAAAACTGATGCTGTGCTTGCCTACTGCCTGGAAACAATAAATTCATTAGCAATAGAACACGAAGGCTTTACATTAATACATATTGTTAATTTGAATAGAATTTTTAATTGATGTACAAAATGGTTAATGAGTCCAAGGACAAACAAGTGTCTAAAATTCTACATTACAAACAGGTCCACTTGGACAATGCATCATGGACACTAACATATACCTTAATTGGCACACCATGACAGGCAGTTCTCCAGTAACAGGAAGGTCACTCACAATTTAACAGCAACAGATACAAACTGGAGCTTCCCCAAAGACCATTGTTAACTTGCTGAGAGCTTCCCACAAGTTACGAGTCATTCAGGGGGAATCAGCAATGTCCTGGCGCACACACACACACATTCAGACCAAGTCAGTGAAGTGGGCAGCTTGAGGTTCTGCAGCATGTAGATCAACTGAGCAAATAATCCTGGCTTTTTACAATGAAATAAATGCGGTTGGGGTCCATCTATCTGTGGCATTTGCAGAAAAAGCAAGTACTATCTAAAATGAGTTGCATTCTCCAGCATGAAAATTAATATATTGATAGTCCGAGAAGTTAATATCATTACTTTAAAAGTAATGTCATTTGCTTTGCTGAGCTAGCAGCCTTACTGCCAAACTAACCCAAGTCCGTCTGGGATGACTGCTCAAGAGATCCAATTCATCCCTTTACACCTTCCAGTCAAACAGATGTCAGAACCTCAAAGTGATAAGGCGTTCAGAACTAAGGTGTGGGGGTTACTTAAAAGGTGTACAATGAAACCTCAAAATTTTCCTTCAAGTTCCTGTTTACAGTATGTTAATTTAAGATACATTTTAGATGTGGATTTAATCACCAGTTTCCAACCAAAAAGGAAAATCAATACAAATGAGTACAGAACAGCCTGGACCAAATTGGACCAAAGTATGTACAGATCACCCAACCCAATTACAAAGAGATGATCCAAACACAACTCAATGTAATGCCTTTCACCAATTAAGATGGAGTTGGTCCTTCATCTCGTTAGATTTCAGCTGCAAGTACCTGAACCACTGGGTAAATTTCTGCTCTGCATATTGTAAAAAAAAGCAGTGTGTAAATCAATAAAATGGCCAAGATCGAACTAATGGAGACATGTTTTTAAAACTTTCAAAGATTAAACAAGGCGGCTCTTTTCTAGAGGAAGCTTCTGAAACCCAATAGAGCTCTTCAACATCTTTCTTAAGATGCAGTATAGGCATTTCTTCCCAGGGGGAGTCCAAAATTAGCTGTCATAAATGCAAGTCACAAGCAATTCAGGAGAAACTACTCAGACTGATGAGAATGTGGACTACCCAGAGATGAGGAAAATGGTCCAGCTAGATTTAAGATGGAGGTCAATACACAAAGGCATTATGGAAATATGCCGATAGGATGAAATGCTAGCTGCTGGCACACAAGGATGTAATCACTGAATTGTCAAACATATTTGATAATACTATACAATTTCATCTTACTTCCTAAAGAATAGATCAGGAAGGACCAAGCAGAAGAGGGCTGGGCAGGTTGCCATGTTTTCTGCATAGTTTAGAGATACAGCATGGAAACAGGCCCTTTGGCTCACTGACCGGTGATTCCCCCCCACTAACACTATCCTACACACTAGGGGCACTTCACCAAGCCAATTAACCTACAAACCTGCACTTCTTTGGAGCGTGGGAGGAAACCGGAGTTCCAGGAGAAAACCCACAAAGGTCACGGGGAGAACGTACAAACGCCATACAGACAGCACCTGTAGACTGGATTGAACCTGGGTCTCTGGCGCTGCAAGGCAGCAACTCTACCGTTGCGCCACTGTGGCAGCGAGGATGGGAAAGCCATCATGCCCATCCACCAGGCTGTGCATATCAGATGGAGGCATTTCAAAAACCTCCCTAATACAACCATTCCAAGACAAAACATTTAAAAATCACTTCTATTGTCTCAGGAATCTGAGACTGCAATTGCAGTCACTGTGCTGCTAATTGTGCCCCTGTCGCAATCTGTTTTTACTATTTACAGTTGACAACATCTGGGTGGAAATCCTCCCAGATGTTTTAAAGCGTTTGGCACAATTTGACAACCTTTTTCTTTCGGACTTAAGCAACAGTATGCACGCATGAGGCGCCACCCCTTCTCATACATCTTTGACATTCAGCATCCAAAAGAAATAATCCCTCCCAATGCATTCAGTTCATGATCACTATTAGTTACCTCCCTCTCAAATTATTTTCTTACAAACTGCTGTAGTTTGACTGACCGGTTTGATTGGGTCCCTTAAAGTTGGTTTGTTTGGACATGCTCCAGCTTACTGAAGGTGGTTAACACGGATGATACCCTGGAACACTGCCCATTTCCAGCCCAACTTACGCTATTTCTTACATTGTTGAAATTTGTGTTTTTCCGCAGGCACCATAGCATACCGCAAATGGAGCATCCAATTCCACTCTCATTGGGCCTGAATGAGACATACATTCAGTTAACAAAATCTAATCCAAACAATTAAGAAATGTGCTGCCTCAAGTAAACTTTGCCCAGTGATATTTAAAAACACAAATGGAGACTACAGAACTCGTCTACTCTTCACTCCTAGTTTGTTCAGTATCCCATTTACTTTATCACCAGTCAAGAGATTGCATTGATGGCCTTTTTCCTCCATGTTCTTGAAAAATTGACCATTATCTTCATTAAAGTAAAACTAGAGTTTAGCATTCCTTGCCTGGTGTTAGGCAGGAAACTAAAATAGCATTGTTGTTTGGCACTATTCAAAGACAAGCCCATCAGGTTTAAGTTGGTGTATGATGACAGATCCGCTAATAATCAAGGAATCGGATAGGTATACACGAGTGAACAATTGAAATAGATGCTGCATAAAAGACCGTGGGAGAGCTATTTGATCTCCACAAAATCGTACTACACATCACAAAAGGTTCAACAGATTTACCAGCATGAAGCACAGATATAAATTATTCCATTCTTCTACACATGGAAAGGCTATTCAAAGAGCCTATTCTTTGAAGCTATCCAAAAACCATTTTTTTTAGTTCATTAAAGCAACCTACATTTAAAAGGCTGACTTACAATACACAATGTTAGTACAAGGCACTTATTTGGACCTTAATTGTTAGTGAATGATTCTAACCTACAAAAGAAAGCACCCCTTCAAATTCTGAGTCACAAATTATTGTTACGTAATATACATGCAAGCCCAAGGCGTTTTCCTTTTTATTGTTGTGACAGGTTAGCAGCGCAGGTAATTTTAAAGTGCTTGGTGAGGACAAAATTAGCAGTTTAGAGGGTTTAAAAATCAGGCGTTCCTCAGTTCAAGTACCCACGAGTGCAAAGATGCACTATTAAATTGCAAAATTCACCTTGCCTGAAAGTTTATAATTTTAAGATAAAGATTTAATAATGACAATTTGCTCCAAAATACCAGTTAAAATGGTAAATACGGGTACTACATTTCTCAAAAAAAAATTACAGGAACAGCAAATAAATACCCAAAGAGTCACTCATATATTGTGTTCACAGAATTCTTTCTACTTCAAATTAAGTGCATTAGTTGTATGATGAAGAGCTACCAACAAGTTAAAAAATGAGTGACAATCACCTACATCCTTAGTTTTAGAAGTGCCCCATAGTCAGTAATGATCACTTCCTATGAGAATCTAATTAGACCGAAAAGGGAATTAAACATTACACCAAGAATTGCAGAGCTGAAAGACCCAAGGTAGCAATGTAACATTGGAGACTGAGAAGAGAGTCAAGGATTTTGACGTTGAGAATTCAGAGGCAGTGAAAGGACGAGGTGACCTGAAATTACAGAGTAACCGGAACAAAAAGCCCACATGAAACATCAACAGGACATGTTATTCAGGGTCACGTCTCAGGTCTCCAGCAGTCAGCTATCAAAGTATTGGTGGAGACCCAACAGCAGATTTCCGACCTTGTCACACAATTTGAAAATGAGACAATAAATTTACTTTGAAGCTCAAGGAATCAAATTTTATAAATGGAATTACTCTTAATGGTAATTAAATGTATTTATAAAACCCGAACTTATAGTTATTACCTCTGAGGTAATCATCAGAAATTGATTACCTATGCAACATTAGATGCATGCTACAACAATGATTTTTTAAAGTTTACTCACTGCAGCTGAGATTTAAAAAAAAATCTCATGACTAAAGTGATTGAAGGGAATCTTGACCTGCTTTCATTTGGCACGTTTTGCCGTTAAGGATCAAGGATTCAGAGATTTAATGTTTCCAAGCCAAAGATGATTTTATAGTATAAACAGAAAAGATAGGGAAATACATCACAAGGTGGTCAGTGCTGTGTAGAGATGCCAGGCTTTGAGCGATGGCCTTTCATAGAATGGTATCTGCAAATTTCACTTGTGGCATCTCTTCAGTTTTTTCACACTTCCATTCTATTTCCTCTACTGCAAGTATATGAGCTTGCCAGCCATGGATGTCTCTGGTATGTTGTATTGACTGGACAACATCTTTTACTGATGTACTGCAGCCATGCAGTGGAGATTAACCTCAGCTTGCGTCTTCTATTAAGTTACAGGATTTATGCCTGTATTGGAGGCTTCCAGGTAAAACATTGGATTGGAGATTGTGTTTGCTCCTATTGACACCACATCCTAATAAGGTGTCAAAACCAAATCTTTAATCGTATGAAACTAGGATAAGACGAGATAACATTTCATGTCTAAGGATTAGGAACTAGATTAATGTTCATCGATCCAAGCACACCATAAATCAGCATAATTTAGTAATGTTTGTGTTAGTGATATGGTGTTGAATAAAAATGTGCAGACTGTACCAATTTGAAAGAACAAAGAAAACTCTGGGGTTTAATGCACTGAGAACCTTGCCCAGCACCCACATTCCTCTCAAAACACAAAGAGCAAATGGAGATACAATGGCAACCGAGTAAATGAAAAGGCCCGAGTAACAGCGGGCCAGGCAACATCTCTGGAGGAGAAACGCCACCCTTTCCTTCTCTCCAGAGATGCTGCATGTCCCGCTGAGTTACTCCACCTATTTGTGTCTATCTTAGTTTTAAACCAGCATCTGCAGTTCCTTCCCATACAAATGAAAAGGCCTGTTCAATGTATGTGAAATGATCCTCTCTACAGAAAACCTGGTGCTGTTTTCAATGTTAAAGCCCTGTGCCACGGTACGAGTTCATTCCCGAGTTTAAAAAAAAAAAAAAAAACTCGTGGTAAGCACGTTGAATGAACGTAGCGGGTACGACGGAGCTCGGGGACATCTCTTAGCAGGTACTCGGGAAGACTCGCTAACGGCAGATAAGCACGGGAAGACTCGCGAAGATTTTTCAATATGATGAAAAATGTCCACGAGAGCCCCGAGTACCGACGAGTGGCCATTACCATAAATCTCCGAGTTCGATTCAGGGCAAACTCGGGAGAACTCTTGGAATGAACTCGTACCGTGGAACAGGGCTTTTACTTGTTACATTTTCCCGTATTTTATTTGAGACATTAAAGTACAAGATAAACACAGAGGAAAGGCCCACACTGTACTTGGCCTTGGGAATCAAACTCCACTGTGAGTGGCAGCTGACCATTTAAATTATTTCTACCAAAAACAATTTTGCCAGAATTTGAGGATTTGTAATTCAGAGCAAATTTTAAAAAGACAGTTACAGAAAGTATCTAATGTTAAATATTGATCAATCCTAATGGAGTAAGGTATTGAATAAAGCACAAGGATTTTCTCCACAGGTTCTAAATTGTTTTTTTTTTAATCCATCTCATTTAATGATCTTTGCATTGATTACGGTAGGTCACCCACTGTGAACATCTGACATTCTGTTCATATGCATAAAGCAGCAAAGGCTTACTGCCCCTTCTTTCCACTTTAACTCCACACATCCGATGAGTAACGGCCCTTTGTCATCAGTTTCTTGACGTAATCAACAGCTTGTTCATGCATCATGTTTCCAAGTTCAGCAGCAATTTCATAAAATGTATTCTGGACATCTCTTGCCATATTCTTTGCATCACTGAAATAAAAAAGAACTTGCTTTTTATTGTATTCCCCCCAGCCTTGGTAAATCCCAAAGCCCTCTGCAGCCATTTTTTTTTTCCAAAGCATATTCACTACGGTGATGTAGGACATGTTATAGATATTTAATGCAAATTGACTTAATGGTGCAGGCTGAGGGATAAATATTCTCCAGAACACCAAGAAAAAAAACATATGTTATTGATTTATGAAGACATTATCAATCACAATTATTTTGGAGTAAATTAATGAAGTGTGTCTGTCCCCCTCAATAAAAGAACTGAACCTGCTGCCCAATTTGCCTTGGTCTAATACATATCAGAACCGTAATAGGGTTCATGCGTTGACATTTATGAAGGTCTTTAACTCCCTATTAAATATGCCAGCAGATGTCAAGTACTAGTCATGTTTTAAATTGATCTTTACCTTTAATGCCTGTCAATAAACCTGACAGACCAAACATTTACAAGTGTAGCACATTGCCCCTCTCAATTATTATTGGAGATTGAAGAAATATTTTCAACTTTTCTACATCTTGCATCATTTGTTTTTTTATTCATACGTATATACACTATTGAATATCATAACTTAAATTTATTGATATAGCCATTGGTCAAGAAATTTGTACTGATGGCAAAACTGCTTTCAGCCCTACACCTCCAAAATTGAATTATTGCTTACCAACTAAAGTGCACATTATTGCAACTGTTTTTAGATTTAATCTAGATTTGAAATGGATGGTACCACACTCATCCAGTTCACTCCCAGGGTGTTCCAGCAAGCTCGTAGCCTGCACCTATTAGAGGAAGAGCCTTGGAGCATCAGGTAGAAAGTCTCTGGCCACTGGATACCTTGCATCTGACTTGCCTCTCGAGAGACAGTATCAGTCAAGTTTCTGGTCAGTGCTAACCATAGGATATTGTTGGTGGGGTCACAGCAAGGTAATGCACTGAATGCAAGGGTTGGTGGTTAGACTCCCTTTTGTTAGCGATCATCAGTCAGTTTTGTGGCCCTAACATTACTCATCACTTATCAACCCATGCTCAAGTGTTTGCATGGATTGCTTCATTTTCTGAGGAGTTGTGAATGGGATTGATGCACAACATTCATCTTCACTTCCCACCTTATGATGGAAGGAACATTATTGATGAAGCGGTTAGTGGTTGAATGGTCCAAGCCAATGCACTGCCCTGAGGAACCCCTGCAATGATGTTCTGGGGCTTATGCTGTTAGGGGTTTGGATAAATGAAATGCAAGGACACTCACATGTTCCAGGCAATATATTCTGAAAAACTCATATTTCTCCACTTAAAACGGTACACTTAGAATTTCCCTTGTTATATTGCAAGTGTGAAGCTGTGCACACACATGCCCTTCACTTACCCACAAATGTAAATATGCCCATTCTCCTTCTGGATCAGATTCCAGACATGCTCTTTATTTCTCTTCAGCAAATGTTGAACATACACCTAAAGTTTATTTAAGGTGTTGGGGTGCGGGCGGGGTATGGAGGGAAGAGGGGAGAAACAGATAAAATTAATTATTCAAAACCACAATGTACAAATGGACACCTCCACTAGCTCATTTCTTTTCAGGGCATCCACCTCTTAAATGATTTAACCAGTTTCTTCCACTACCTTATAAAAAGCTAATTCCAACAATAACTGAGATTTATGATGCACATGCAACACTGAAAAATACATTGCAAAGATATTTCATGGGCAAATTATTAAACAAAATCTGATAGACCCAGAGGAGACAATATTAGGAGTGGTGACTGAAAGTCTCGTCAAGGAACTATGAAAGATTCGTTAAAGATGTAATGGAAACGATGTATTTAGCAAGGTTGGCATTTATTATCCCCATATTAAGGAAGTAAAACAGTCAACAGATGAGTCTGGAGTCACATGTAGAGATGTCCTGAGGAATAGCTCTGCACCACATGGCTCGTCAAATGACAATTAGCCTTGCACTAGCTTTTAAAAAACAGCTTGAGTTATTTACATCTTCCCATCTCCACCCCTTTCTGCTTTCCGCAGAGACCGTTCCACCCGCAACTCCCTGGTCCACTCGTCTCTTCCCACCCAAACCACCCCCTCCCCTGGTACTTCCACCTGCAGGAGATGCAACACCTGTCCCTTTACCTCCCCCCTCGACTCCATCCAAGGACCCTGACAGTCTTTTCAGGCAAGGCAGAGATTCACTTGCACCTCCTCCAACCTCATCAACTGTATCCGCTGTTCCAGTATATCAGTGAGACAAAGCACAGGCTCAGCGACCATTTCGCTGAACACCTCTGCTCAGTCCGCCTAAACCTCAGCACTTTAATTTCCCCCTCCCATTTCCAATCTGACCTTTCTGTCCTGGGCCTTCTCCATTGTCAGTGAGGCCCAGTGCAAATTGGAGGAACAACAATGTTTGGGTTAGCTTACACCCCAGCGGTATGAACATTGACTTCGCTAACCTCAAATAGCCCTTGCTTTCCATCTCTTTCCATCCTCTCCCCCATTCTTCCACCAGTTTTACTGTCTCAGACTGCGTTCTCTGTCACACCCACTCCCCTGACATCAGTTTCAAGAAGGGTCGCGACTCGAAATGTCACCCATTCCTTCTCTTCAGATATGCTGTCTTTCCCACTGAGTTACTCCAGCATTTTGTGTCTACCTTCGAGTTATTTACAACCTGATTTCAAGTTCCCCTTTTCCAAGGCTGGGTTCAAACTCATGCCTCTGGAACAAAAGTCCAAAATTTTAGCCACTTGCCCAGGTTATTCGACCTTAATGACAATGAACCCACAAGAGTTGTTTGGAACAGAATGGCACTAGCAGCAAACTCTGGGAGGTAGCATGTTCAAAATTGGAACAGAACAGCACAGGAATAGGCTCTTCAGTCTAGGACGTATGTGCCGATCATAATACTAAATTAAATGTTAAAAACTAAGGTCCCACTTCATCAGGGGCCTTAATTTGAAGAAACAATAACATTTGTCTTTATTTTAACAATAAAAACAATTTTCAAACTTTGCATTGCTTAGTGCATTAAAAAGACAGGATTTCAGGACACAAGTAGGGGCAGGATAATGATTATGATTCACAATTTGGCTTGCGACTGATTTACCTTCTCGCCCTGGTCCCTGGAGAAGGCTACATTAAGCTGAGTGAGGACACCATCCTTCTGGAACTGCTCCAGCGCCTCCTGATAAAGGTAATCCTCGTTCTTATGCCGGCAGCCATAGTACAGCACAGTTTCACCAACCTCCTTCCCTGTAAAAACCAAAGGATAGATCTTTCATCTCTAATTCATTCTACACAGGATTAAACAGTTAGGAGTTTATTTTACTGAAAGCATATAATATAGATGACTAAAAAAACAATGTGGTGGGAAGCCAGCGCAGGAAACTCCACACATTCCAAGGTTAAAAACACCAGTGTCCACAAATCAAAGGTGAAAGGCCAAAGCTTGGACAGTAGAACCGACAGAGGTGAAAAGCACAAAATGTGTGCAAAATCTATTAAAGTGTAAGTGATACCAGACTTTGGTTTTAAAGGGCTACTGAGTGTAGGCGGGGAAAAATACAGAAAAAATACAGAAAGAAAGTTTTACAAAGCAGAATAACGTTTTTTAAACGGCAAATTTGATAGATGCTAATGTTCTAAAGGAACTGGATGCTCTTGCACACATATCACTGAAAATTAACATGCTTGTGCAGCTATCAACCAGGAAGACGATTCAAACATTGACTTTAATTGCAAGAGCACAAGTCCAGGAACAGAAGGAAATGGCTGCAATTATTGGGCCATGGCGAGATCACATCTGGCATATTGTGCTCAATTTACTTTCTCCTGCCAAGCAAGGACACACTTATGAATGAGAAAGATGAGTGAAGGTTCATCAAATTTAATCCTGGGTGGGTACATTTGTGATACGAGGAGAGGTTAACTCAAATTATAAATGAGGTGTAATCTCACTGAACCATACAAAAGTCTCATATAAAGATGCAGAGATGTTTCCCTGGAGTTGGGCATCTAGAATCAGGAGCCAAATTCTGAAAATTAGCAGTTGGCCACTCAGGAAATAAGTTTCTTCACTCAGATACGATGAATCTGGAAGTTTCTACCAAGAGCTGTGTAGGTTCAGTTACTGAGTATATTATAAAAGGACATTGATAGATTTTTTTAGGTATTATGGGAATCAACAGATATGGGGGTTAGTGCAAGAAAGTGTTGCCGAGGTGAAAGATAAGTCATGATTGTACTGAAGGGTGAAGTGAGTAGACAGGATAAAGGGCACAACTCTGCTTCTGTTTGCTTAGGTGTTCTAACTTCCTTCAGATAGTGCCATGAGGCCTCTAATGATCAGCAAAAATATGCATGCCCTCCTGGTCCTCCGTATAAACAAAGCTTGTAACTCTATGTACTGCAATAAACACCCATGTGGAGTGCGAGCTGCCGTGTACGAAACTTGGTACACAGATCACTGCCCTCTACTGGAACTCCCAAACCCACAAATTAACTATCTTACTACACATGACTAAGGCAATGTGCACTGTTTGTATCAGGTTCCCAGCACAGCCACTAAAAATAACATAATGGCCCTTATAAGAGAAATTACATCTCGGATGCTGACTGCCAAGATCAGTACAGGCTCACATGCAGTGGAAGAAGCAGAGATGCCTGCAAACAATAGAAGAATGATTTTGATCCTGTACCTTGCTGCTTCAGCCAAGCTCGTTCCTGAATAAAACCAACGAAGGGAGCGATGCCCGTGCCAGGCCCGATCATGAGAATGGGCGTGCTCGATTTGTAGGGCAGCCGGAACTGAGATTTCCTTACGTACATTGGGACAGTGGGCTTGTGACCATTATCCGTTGGCACCTTGTTTCGTAGCCAAGTTGTTGCAACACCTCTGTTGGTGCGACCTGCTTTAGATACATACTCTACCACAACTGCACAGATGTGAACTGAATCAGAGTGAACCTAAAACAAAGCAGACATTTTAAAACCGGTTTAAAAAAACCCAGCATTGTAATATGCAAATTCTTTGGTAAATCATATAAAACGTACAAAATCATACAAAATTAACTAACAAGCTGGCTGTGAGATAAATAATCCAGTGCTGCCTGTGTGGAGTTTGCATGTTTTCTGCTGTTACTGTGAGGGTTTCCCCTCCATGCCCTGGTTTCCTTCCACATCCAAAAAACATACAGATTGGTAGATTAAAGGGCCTGTCCCATTTGGCCGTCATTTACGTGACAGGCCGGTGACGGTTGCTCGCGTCATCATGCGCCCGCACAGCCGTCTGGACCGCGAGACGTCATTTGAAGATAGACACAAAATGACGGAGTAACTCAGCGGGACCGGCAGCATCTCTGGAGAGAAGGAATGGATGATGTTTCGGGTCGAGACTCTTCTTCAGTCTGAAGAAGGGTCTCGACCCGAAACGTCAACCCGTTGCTTCTCTCCAGAGATGCTCCAGGAGTTACTCCTGCATTTTGTGTCTATCTCCAATCGTCTTGGCCCCGCTCTGGGAGTAGGAGTGGGGATGGATCCAGATCCACAACGGCCATGAGCCCCACGCCGAGCTCGCCGATCGTTTGCCTACTTCTGCTGTTGTTGGAGGTGACATGTTGCACCACGCCAGGGTCTTGGGCCTGTCCCACTTTGGCTGTCAGTTACGCGACAGGCCGGTGGCGCACGAAGATTTTGTGCAGGATGAATCCACACTCCTCCACGCCATTCCACACGCTACCCAGCGCCTCCCGCGCTACCCAGATGCTAGCAAGTCACGTAAATGGTGCGCGCATGATGGCCAAGTGGGACAGGCCCTTAAGTGTCTACAGTAAATTATCAGCTTGTGTAGATGGATAAGGAGTTAATAAACATGCAAGAACAGATTACAGGGAAATTAGTTGGTTAATTGAATTGCTGAGAGGTGTCATAGAATAGCTTCCTTCTTTGTAATATGGAAGCAAGAAAAATATTGGGCAAGGAAACGGAAATCTTTTGTAATCAAAGTAATGCTGTAGGATTTGTTCAACCAAATGGACAGACAAGGCATTGATTTTACCTCATAAAAATACTGCTGAGTTAAGCACTCCCCCAGCAGTGCAGTGGAATGTCAAACTTTACATGTGTTCAGTTCTCTGGAGAAAGGCGTGATCCCACAACTTTCCTCCAACTCAAGGCTGATGCTTTAATTAGACTGCCAGCACAAATGCCTGCCTTGGATCCAGTCATCCCTCTTCAGGCCACAGCAGGAAATTAAGACAACCAGGCCCAAATGGCTTCAAGGGCATTTTTCTGATAATCCTCATTAATTATAATACATTCCAGCATAATGTCAATTGGATGAATTTAGTCATATTTTAGTCCTTGGTTACATGCAGCATTACCCATTTAATTAGTTTAATAATAAGAAACCAGTTTTCAGAAAAAAGTTGTTACAAAATGATCAAGTGAATTGCTCATGCACGCCAATATTCTTCAGTCATTTCAAAATTTAAAAAATTGACAAGTCTTCTCAGCTAGTCTCACCTTTGAAGATGAAGCGATGGAATAATAGCGGGCCTGTAGCCGTGGCAGCAACTCGCAGAGATGATCGATTGGAGGGCGGAGGGACTTCAAGTCTTCGAGGATGGCCAGAATGTTTCTTCTATCTTCAAGCACCCACTTTAAGTATTGCGACTGAAAGACAATACAACTGTCTCTTAACTCAGACGCTAGCCCTCCTTCAAAATCTTAGTGACAGATTTAGCATTTACCAGATGCCAGTCTCCAAAATTGCTGGTTAGCAGATTAATCCATAAAATTCACGAAAATAACACTTTTAATAACTTGAGAGCTAGCAGAAAGTTTTGTTGGCCACATAGTGGCGTCCTGTGCTGCATTTAATTTGGACCCGACTATTCAAAATATTATAGCCCACATTTTATTGAAACATACACATCACATCAGGTACATGAATAGGAAAGGGTTAGAGAGATACAGGCCATGTGCGGGGCAGATGGGACGAACTTGGATGGGGTATCTTGGTCGGCATGGATGAATTGGGCTTAAGATTCTGTTTCCGTGCTGTATGATATCACACTAATGACCACAGGATTTGCGCTAGTTTTGTCTTGTATGTTGGGGACACCAATAAACAGAACAAAGATCATATTTTAAAATTCATCCAGCATCATTAACATCTCAGAGTTTTTGAAAATACTTCATGGACTCAACTGCATATTTGGATATGTGCATGAAAGTTAAATCAAACAGGTCGACTTAAAACAAGTTTATTCAGGGAGATAAGTTAAAGGATTCTAGGGAAAGAACTGCAAAGTTTAGAGCTTACAGTGTTGAGAGCAGATCACTGAAGGAAAGGCAGATGTTGTAACTAAGGGGCAAAAAAAAAAGGACAGTGCAGGCGAGAGAGGGAATACAAAACAAATCGCAAAGGTGGAAGCTCATTTGGTACCTAAATAGGGCTTGCCTAACTAGGTTCTCTGCAAACTGGCATACTCTACCTTTCCTTCTGGGGAGGAAGAAGCCATTTTCCGTAGAAAATCTTGCTCTGTGGGGTCTGATGCATACTGTGCCAGCTCATAGAGGACATTAGTGCGTGGAGGATTGCTGATATCCAGATAATGTGACAATGCTGTTCGGTACGTGGTTGGGCATGGGAATGGGTGATTTTTACTGGACTCCTCTGAAACATACAACCACACAGGATAAATTAATAGAATGCATGTATAGTTGCAGCAGATCATTCATTGTAATGGGAATGAAAAAGTTGTGAATTTGGAGCAGTTGATGGATAACTGATCTGAAACAAAGCAAAGTACTGTTGATTAAAGTTAATGCATGTTCATCCTGAAATTGGCCTGCAAGACAATTATAGTAGGGTGATAAAATCAGGTCCCGGTCAAGATCAAAATTTCTTAGCAGAAGGATATTGGATTACATTACTTTTGACCAGATTTATTGGAGTTACACACTTTATGTCCAACAACTTATTTCAGTTGGTTTATTTATTTTTAATCACTAACATGCAGAAATAAAAGATTGGAAGATTTTTAGGTGGCATCTCTGCTGGAGAAATACAGCAGTTCAGCAATGGTTACACAGGAAACTCCAGGTACATACAGATTAAATTTGAATTATTTTCCCCAATGCCTCACATTGTGACCAGATCTAATAATCAAATGAGAATGAACTCTTATAATTCTTACAGAGGGAGCTTTTCACAGTGCCACATTATGGCCTTGATTACATGAAACATTAGAATTTAAAATTACAATGAATACTGGTTACATGTTTGTTAAAACCCCTTCGCCTCACAGAAATGAACAACAGATGCCTCAGCTTGAATAATATGTTAATATACTGTTATTTGATAATTATTTCTTCCTCCTACTTTCTCCATCTTTCTACATGTCATTGAATTAAGATGTTTACTTGCCACTCACCATCGAGATTTTTTAAAGAAAAGACCACGTCCAAGTCAGAGTTTAGTATTTTGCCGATCTCAGTGACCATGGAGGAGTCGTTCGTAGGGAACGCTGCCACGTGGTCTCCACTCTCGTATCTACAACACAACAGAAAGAAAGCACAAGTGAATAAGGAATGCGAGTGTAAATGTCCATCTACCCACTAAGTTGGCTTCGAGGATCATACATTCTCTTATGACTTCCAACTGAATCCATTCCCAATGGACTGGGAATATTGCTACAGTAACCTGTAGGGAGGGACATCTCTATTGTAATAAATTAAATATACAAAATGACAGAAGCACTCTGGATGTTAGAAAAGCAGAATCAACATCTCAATCAAAAAGGGAGAAATGGGAAGGTTGGTGAATTAGGATCATTGACCTCTAGTACTGACTTTCTTTCCCCACAAATGCTGCTTAATCTGCTAAATGCTTACAGCATTTTATGTCTTAGCTTTGGATTTCCAGGACTTTTGCGCCAATTATTGTATCAATCAAAACCATCTCATTCATCTTCCCTTCCTCTTAGAACTGTTTAAAAGTACCTTTCAGGATCTAAAAACTCAACTTTTCAGGAGATTTATAAAACTGGCATAATTTGCAGAGTATGAATGTTGATTTCTGTTACAAATGTAAAATGGTCTATACACCACTCCAGCATTTTCACTTTGGGATTAAGGCCAACAATTGAAACTCGTCATTTAATTCCCATTTGTAGACAAATGACCCAGTATATTGTATATTAGCCAATTAAAAACGTCACCAAAAATAATTCCGCGCAAGTTGCAAGAACAAGCAACACTGCATCTCTGAATGCCAAAAATCTAAAGTCAAGTTGTTTTTACTTTATAGACACAAATAGAATCAGGCTCTTTCGATGGAATGGAAGACAAAGGCTAATAAGTTTAGTTTAGTTTAGAGATACAGTATGGAAACAAGCCCTTTGCCTTACTGAGTCCATGCCAACCAGCACTAGCACTATCCTACACACGTGACAATTTACAATTTTTACCAAGGCCAATTAACCTACAAACCTGTATGTCTATGGAGTGTGTGAGGAAACAGGAGCACCCGGGTAAAACCCATGGGGAGAATGCACAAACTCCATACAGACAGCACCCATAGTCAGGATTGAACATGGGTCTCTGGCACTGTAAGGCAGCAACTCTACCGCTGCGCCACTGTGCCGCCCTTGTAGAAAAGACAGTTTAGCGAGATCAGACAGAATTGAAAAAGCCAATTAAAATAACATTTGTACAAATATATTGCTTGATTGCTACAGATTAACCAATGTTGCCAATAGGTGCCTAGGTTTCTAATATCACTGGAGTGTAAGGCAAAGTGATTTACCTCGCTCTGCCCAAGGTAGTGATTAGCATTGGGGCAGTTGTCCATAGATTATTAAGTCCCATGATGTCAAGCTCCCGATAACAGGTTTCAGTAATTTAATATCATTCCACACCCGACATTTATTCTAACTGAATGAATTTTTAATCTCATAGATAGGTATAGGGTGCAAATTCAGAATTAGCTTCTCCAAACCATACATTTGATGATCAGCTTTCATCAACATTCACTGTTATTCACTATGTGACTATGCATATATGCATACTATGCAAATAAATGGGGCAATAGGGTCTCAGCCCCATTTGGGGTTAGCAATGGTGTTAGACAAGGGGGAATTTTATCCCGTCCTTTTTAATCTATATATTGATGATCTGTCTAAATAATTGAAAGCCTTTAACACTGGGTATGTGATTGGTAATATTGTAGTGAACCCATATTATGTATGCAGATGATCTTGTGGTCTTTAGTCCATCTAGCGCTGGTCTCCAGCAGCTCCTTACTACATGTTCCGTGTATGGTTTGGAACACGACATTAAATATAATGCTAGTAAGAGTGCTGTTATGGTCTGTAGAACCAAAGAGGATAAAAGCCTAAAATATCCTGATTTTAAATTGTCTGACAACAATCTTAGTGTCTGTAATAAGATAAAATATCTAGGGCATATTATTACAGAACAAATGACAGATGATGAGGATATTTATAGGCAACGACGCATGCTTTATATACAGGCGAATATCCTCTTGCGTAAATTTGGTGCGTGTGCAGATGTGATGAAGATGTCGCTATTTAGAGCATACTGCATACCCCTCTACACTGCGCACCTGTGGTCGAACTATTTAAAGACAAGTATGCAGAGACTAAAGGTGGCATATAACGATGCCATGAGAACACTGCTAAGGCAACCAAGATGGTGTAGTGCCAGTAATATGTTTGTGGCTGCAGGAGTCAGTACTTTAGAAGCTATTCTAAGACACCACATGTATAAATTCATTTGCAGGATAAATGACTCTAAAAATGTGCTTATTGTGGCCTTGACAAACATAAGGGTTAGCACTACACGCTACGAATCCCAATTGTGGAGACACTGGTATCGTCTCGTTGTACGACATTGATAATTTTTTACTCTGGATTTTTAACTTAAGTATTGTGGGGTTTTTTTGGGTTTTTTTAAAAAATATATAAATTATGATGTTTATGTGATTTACCATGATTTTATATATATTTATGATATTTGATATGCAATGCATTCTTAATGTAATGTTGCCCCTTGTCTGGACCTTGAGTCCGTAATAAAGTTATTATTATTATATTATTATTATGTCACTGCCTGAAAATAAGCCAGTAGAGAAAGGAGCCAAATCTATCGGCTCTTGTAATTATTAAGAAGCTTCTATTGATAATAGATTAGTACTATCTGCAGAATTGACAAGTTAATAGAACCATGTCAATTTAAACAAATTTGAAACAATAGTGGTTATAACATTGGTCCATTCCATTCATCATCGTCAAGACTTCACCACCATCCATCACTTGCAACAGAAATCTACCAGACTTTGTTGCTCTATTGCAGTGTTTGAAATTAAGAGCTCTGATATGAAATTCTTTCAATATGTAGAGATGCTTCCCATCACAGGGGACCCATGTGAGCCGTCACTTCAATTCAAAGGGATCCTTCAGAATCAAAAAAAAAGTACTGCCAACTCTTCCATCACTGCTTCATTCATCTCACCCTCATTCTCACTGCACTCTACGAGGTATAACATAATTTTGGAACTTTGAGATTATTGTCCCACTTCCAGTTTATCTGGCTTAGATTATTTGTTTGGGGGTGTATAACACCCGAGTAGTGCACTTTCTCCCAGCTGACATGCAGAAATTGAAGCCCGAGAATCCACTATCATCCCGTTACCAAAACAGAAGCAAGATTAAATGCTTCAATGACTGTCGGCTGGTGGCTCTGACATCCATCTTCATGAGGTGCTTCGATAGGCTGGTCATGACGCAGATTAATTGCCTTCCAGACAACCAAGAGCCACTGCAATTTACCTACCATGGCAACAGACCCACAGCAAATGCCATCTCCCTGGCACTGTACTCATCCTTGGAACATCTGGATGGCAAGGACACCTACATTAGACTCCCATCGATTGACTATAGCTCCACCTTCATCACCATAATCCAAACCAAACTCATCCCCAAACACAAAACACCCGAGATCAACACACAGCCCCAAGAAATCCTAGTCCCCTCACACAAATCCTAGTCCCCTTTGTTGCATTGCATAGAAACCAAGGAAGTAAATTGAACGCCAACCTTTATTGCAAGGGGGAGAGAGCAGTATGAATATTTGCAACACATGCAAGTCTTTGGTGAGATCATAGCAAGTTCCATCATGTACAGTATTGATTTTGTTTAAGGAAGCACATACTTACATGGCACATTGAAGGTTCGCTAATTGCGAGGAAAGATTGACTAGAATAGACTTTCATTGAGATGTGGAGGAAAGATCCCGGGGAGGATATAGAAACATAGAAAATAGGTGCAGGAGTAGGCCATTCAGCCCTTCGAGCCTGCACCACCATTCAATATGATCATGGCTGATCATCCAACTCAGTATCCCGTACCTGCCTTCTCTCCATACCCCCTGATCCCCTTAAACCCCTGTCTCACCGTGCGAGTTTGCCCACGAGTGACCCCGAGTTTTCACTCGTGGTGATCACGTAGCGGGAACGTCGGAACTCGCACGAGCAACTTATCGACTTGTGGCGCTAACGGCAGATACTCGGGAAACTTGTTAACTCGCGAAAAAAATCAAACATGTTTGATTTTTTCCACGATTCAAATTAACTGTTCAAGTTAAAAATGGAAACATTTAAACTCGTAGTAATAACGTAATGGCCCCGTGCGTTTACCTTAGTGACTCGTGAGTCTACCGTGGGAACTTTCTTATAAACTGTTCGTTCGCTCGAGTAAAGACTGAACCAAAGATAGACACAAAATGCTGGAGTAACTCAGCGGACCAGGCAACATCTCTGGAGAGAAGAAATGGAGTCGAGACCCTTCTTCAGACTTACCCGAAACGCCACCCATTCCTTCTCTCCAGAGATGTGGCTTGTCCCGCCGAGTTGCTCCAGCATTTTGTGTCTATCTTCGGCCTTTCTGCGATGATCCGCCACTTGCCCCGTGGCTTCGTATTCGTCACTCTGCCTCAATGAACGGCTTTAGGACGCGGTTAAAGACCTGCCGGAGGGGCAAGTCTGGGGCGGTGGGTGGGATGTGTCCACGTGCGATGCTCCATCCACCCCCCCGGGGCCGAGAGTGTGGGATTGGGAAGGAACTGCAGATGCTGGGTTACACCGAAGATAGACACACACAATGCTGGAGTAACTCCGAGGGACAGGCAGCATCTCTGGAGGGATGGGATGGGTGAGATTTCGGGTCGAGACCCTACTTCAGACTTCTCCAGAGATCCCGCTGAGTTTACTCCAGTAGTTGGTGTCTATCCCGGTGGCGGGGAGCCGGGCTTGGCCAACTCACCGCCTCTACTTGCCGGTCAGTCGGGTGATCATCGCCCTCCGCCCGGGATGCAGCGGAGGTTTGCACCCGGTGAGTTGTCCAGCGGTCACGGTGGACGAGGGAGGACAGCAATAGGCCAGGTGAATGAATAGCAGCACATAAATGAGTCAACCTTTAACATTTCTTGATTTTATGTTTTAATTTACAAGCCGCTTCACGCGAGGCAAGTTTTATTTTCAGTCCGAAACGTCACCCATTCAATGATAGACACAAAAAAGCTGGAGTAACTCAGAGGGTCAGGCAGCAACTCTGGAGAGAAGGAATAGGTGACTTTTCGGGTTGAGATCCTTCTTCAGAAGACGAGCCCTTATCCGAAACGTCACCTTCTCCAGAGATGTTACCTGGCCCGCGTTGTTACTCCAGCTTGTTGCGTCTGCCTTCCGTCTAAAGCCTTGGGATCGTCGCCAACATGAAGACGGTGCGAAGCCCCCGCGCCCGGTGCAATGGGCGGGGAGCTGGAGAGGGGAGGGAAGGGGTCACACACATGGCCGGGAAGCAGAGGGGTGGGGGTGGTGACAGATAGGGCCAACAATGAGATGGAGAAATACCGAAACACCGACGTGCAAAGGAGACCTACAATAGCGCATGATCTCTCTCGCGTTATGGGGGGTGATTGTCGCCTGTCCGCTGTTTCTGCCCCTAAAGCCTTGGGATCGTTGCCCTTTGTGTTGGTGTGGAGGGTGAGGGGGCTAATGTGCTGCTTGATTGCCCCCTGCTTTCATAGGGACAGGGAGACACAGCGGCTTTTGAGACTGGTGGGCAATCACTACCAAAGTGTCTGCCTGCAGTCAGCACACCTCTCTTACACATGTCTCCCGCACTAAGACCATCCCGCAGAGAATGATCCCAGCACCCAAGAGCCTTGTCTGTCACCCCCCACCCCCAACCACGCTCCACCTCAACTTACGCCTGGGCACCAAAGCAGCTCAGGACACGACCCCTGAGCTCCGTCTCCCAACAATCTGATGTGCAACTGATGTGAAAGAACAGCGGCTGCGGCCGGCACCCGGACACCCTCACACACTTACCTTCATTCACGGTTGGCTCAAGAGTAACGGGAGAGGAACTTGGTAAATCGGGAGAGGAACTTGGAACATCGCAGCAATGACATACCCGTGGGAACTCGGTTAAACACTTGATCATAAACTTGAAATCTCGTACATAACCACGAGTCTTTTTTTCCCTTTCACTTGGGGTCACTCGTGGGATGACTCGCACCGTGAGACAGGGCCATTAGCCACAAGGGCCACATCTAACTCCCTCTTAAATATAGAAAATGAACTGGCCTGAACTACCTTCTGTGGCGGAGAATTCCAGAGATTCACCACTCTCTGTGTGAAAAATGTTTTTCTCATCTCAGTCCTAAAAGACTTCCCCCTTATCCTTAGACTGTGACCCATTGTTCTGGACTTCCCCAACATCGGGAATAATCTTCCTGCATCTAGCCTGTCCAACCCCTTAAGAATTTTGTAAGTTTCTATAAGATTCCCCCTCAATCTTCTAAATTCTAGTGAGTACAAGCCGAGTCTATCCAGTCTTTCTTCATATGAAAGTCCTGACATCCCAGGAATCAGTCTAGTGAACCTTCTCTGTACTCTATGGCAAGAATGTCTTTCCTCAGATTAGGAGCCCAAAACTGTACACAATACTCCAGGTGCGGTCTCACCAAGACCCTGTACAACTACAGTAGAACCTCCCTGCTCCTATACTCAAATCCTTTTGCTATGAATGCTAACATACCATTCGCTTTCTTCACAGCCTGCTGCACCTGCATGCCTACTTTCAATGACTGGTGTACCATGACACCCAGGTCTCGTTGCATCTGCCCTTTTCCTAATCGGCCACCATTCAGATAATAGTCTACTTTCCTGTTTTTGCCACCAAAGTGGATAACCTCACATTTATCCACATTATACTGCATCTGCCATGCATTTGCCCACTCACCCAACCTATCCAAGTCACCTTGCAGCCTCCTAGCATCCTCCTCACAGCTAACACTGCCCCCCAGCTTCGTGTTATCTGCAAACTTGGAGATGTTGCATTCAATTCCCTCGTCCAAATCATTAATATTCAATTCCCTCGTCCAAATCATTAATATTTCACCAGTGAGATTTCTAGAATTGGGGCACAGAACAAAGGCTCTTAAGATAAAGGGCAACCCAAGCCATATAAGATTTAGATGCAGAGAAGGCTCGCAAATCTTTAGAATCCTCTTCTTTGTATGGGGTTTAGATGCAAAATATACTTAAGGTTGACCCAGTCTGAATTTCAGACTGCAAGGAAATTCAGCGTGGGGGGGATCATTCAGTGAAGAAGAATTAAGAACAAAGATAAGATTAGCACGATCGTTCGCAAGGTCTTAAAAGCCAGAGGGGAGTCCTATGCTTGAAGTCCTCACTTTACCTTATCTTTGAACCACTGATGTCCAGCTCCAGGTGCATGAGATGCCGTTCTCCTCCTTTATTCAGTTTCCGATTTTCTGTCACAGGTGCCAAAAATGGGTTCTTTGCATCAAAAGGCCTATGGTGGACATAAAACCGTTAATGAGAAAACCACATCAGTTAAAAAGTATTGTTTGGTGCTGAGGGCGTAAAGGAACCCAGCAAGACTGATTTTTTTCCAAAATGTAAGTCCAGCTATCTTTTGATTTAAGCAATTAACTTTATTGCTCTCTTCTTCCTATAATCAACATTTTAAAAAAGTTCACGTCACCCACATTAAGGCCATTTTATTTATTTTTTTAATTATTCGCTTAATCATTACTACATTCCCTTTGATGTGGACTATATGACCTTAACCTCGGAGCAAAAAAAAAGGAGAACACGCTCATTTATTGTGCCTGTCCATATCTGGCCCACTCTCCAGTTTATTGGCCACACACCATATTTTGTTTTTAGTCAGAATCCTCTCCAGTAACGTTCTCACCTCGTTCAGCTCACCGGCCTATATTTCCCAGGTTTGTGCTTGTGGCCCTGAAATGATAAGCACATTAGCCACCCTCCGGTCCTCTGGTACCCCACTTGTGGCTAATGATGATACAAATGTCTCTGCTAGGGACCCAGCAATAAGAACTTTGTGGAATTACATCTGGGGCAAGTTATGATGCCATATTTTTGCAATATGCTGTGCAGAGTTAAATCAATAACTGGAATAAATTTGGTGATAAGCAATACAGCTAATCTTCCACTATTTGTACTATAGGAGAACGTGAAATTACACACATAACTGCAGTTTATTTGGTTAAGATTATACTGATAACTGCAGGGACATTGGCTAAAACACTCACGGTTTCTGATTTTCATAAGCTTTGAGACGTCCCATTTCTCCTATGTAGACTTTATTCATGTTGATGTCATTATGCAGCACTAGCTCATATTGACGAATACTGCAGAAGAATAAGCACGTGGTTACTTAATTACAATATTACTTATTATTAACATATTAGTTTATCACACAGTAAATCCGACATTCAAACAGTACAAAATTGAAAAGATAATCCATGATGTCTATTTGCAACCAGCCATTTGCACAGTGCATGCAATTGAGAAATACAAATTACATATGTACAATGAGAGTGGAGCATAGAGAATATAAATACATCTCCTTTTGCAATTAGAAATGAAGAGTGTAGTGTACATGATAACATTCAGGTTAAGCAGAGAAGTGGTAAGTGAATATTTGAGACCAGATGACAATATACAATGAACAATAGGTTGAGGAATAGGCCATTCGGTCCTTCGAGCCAGCACCGCCATTCACTGCGATCATGGCTGACCATCCACATTCAGTACCCTGCCTTCTCACCATACCCCCTGACCGCTATCTTCAAAAGCTCTATCTATCTTTCTTTAAAGCGTCCAGAGAATTGGCCTCCACTGCCTTCTAAGACAGAGAATTCCACAGATTCACTACTCTCTGGGTGAAAAAGTTTTACCTCATCTCCGTTGTAAATGGCCTACCCCTTAATCCTAAACTGTGGCCCCTGGTTCTGGACTCCCCCAATATCAGGAACATGTTTCCTGCCTCCAGCGTGTCTAATCCCTTAATAATCTTATATGTTTCAATAAGATTCCCTCTCATCCGTTTAAATTACAGTGTATATAAGCCAAGCCGCTCCATTCTATCAACATATGATAGTCCGCCATCCCGGGAATTAACCTTGTGAACCTACGATGCACTCCCTTTATAGCAAGAATATCCTTCCTCAAATTTGGAGACCAAAACCGCATACAATACTCCAGGTGTGGTCTCACTAGGGCTCTGTACAACTGCAGTAGGACCTCTTTGCTCCTATACTTAACTCATCTTGGAATGAATGAATGTTAGGAAGGCCAACATGCCATTAGCTTTATTCACTGCCTGCTGTATCTGCATGCTTACTTTCAGTGAATGATGGACAAGGTCCCCCAGATCTCTTTGTACTTCCCCTTTTCCCAACTTGACACCATTCAGGTAATAATCTGCCTTCCTGTTTTTGCCACCAAAGTGGATAACCTCACATTTATCCACATTAAACTGCATCTGCCAAGTATCTCCCCACTCACCCAACCTGTCCATGTCACCCTACCACCCAGCTTTGTGACATCTGCAAATTTGCTAATGTTACTTTGAATCCCTTCATCCAAATTATTGATGTATACTGTATATAGCTGCGGTCTCAGCACCGAGCCTTGCGGTACCCCACTAGTCGCAGCCTGCCATTCTGAAAGGGACCCGTTAATCCCTACTCTTTGTTTTCTGTCTGCCAACCAATTTTCTACCCATGTCAGTACCCTACCCCCAAAACCATGTGATCTAATTTTCCCCACTACGTGGGACCTTATGAAATGCTTTCTGAATGTCCAGGTATACTACATCCACTGGCTCTCCCCTGTCCATTTTCCTAGTTACATCCTGAAAAGTAAGACTATGACTATTTCCGTGAAGTCCTTTCTAGACAAATCAGCATATTAAGAATTGGCCTCAGTAAATTCTCATAGAGAGACTCACCAGGAATCATCACCAGTGGCTTCCACTCCAAAGTACTCGCACACGGCTGGCCAGAACTGCTCCCGCCACATGATGAAATCCTCTTCCAGGCTAATAGATTGGAAATGAAATCCCAGATATTTAACAGAATTTTAGCATTTAGGCACAACATAGAAAATAGCTGCAGGAGTTCGGCCCTTCCAATATTCCAAAAATACTGGCACACTAAAGATTTACCCTGTCAGCGTTTGAAATGGGCAGCCCATTATTTTTTAAATAGATATTCAATTCTAACTTCTCCTAGAAGAAAAATCCACCACATCCCCACCATGATCCCTCAGGATCTTGAATGTCTCAATCAAGTCCCACCTTTTATAAACTGCAGCCAGGCTTTACTGAAGCTCTCAATTTGGGAGGCATAATTCCCACGCACAAGGACTTTCTAATTATCTCTAATTCCCTCTCCAAATACGAGTAGGTCCCGTCTCTCAAAATTCCCTGCAATAACTTTCCCATCACATTTATTACTCAGTCTTGTATTTGAGAACAGGCACCTCATTACCCCACCTTCAGCATTCTAAATGTACTAAACCACAGACATCCCTTTTTCACTTACTTTCTAATTAGGTATTTCAACCAGATTTGATAATGAAATAACATGACTTGCCCCCCTCACCCACCTCCTGAAAAGTCAACCTCACTGATTTGGTTGGAATTGGAATCAGGCCAACTGCAATGTTAAGAATAATCATGAGGTGCAATTGAAATTAGTGAAATTTTTAAGCATGTCAACATGCCAGAAACAAACACAGCAGAAGGATGCCACCTGTTGCAACCTCTGTTTACCATCAACATTAAAGGTCTAACTTTGTTGGAAAGAATGAACAGCTCAATATGTCAGATTTTATTGCTTGACTCTGCTCAAGGTTTTACCACTGCTACAATTACGACAGCATTACATGTTCAACACGTTGGACTCAGCCTTGAAAGAGTCATTCCAGAAACTGCTTTTATTTTTATAAACAACAACATTTAAAATGTCATTTATTCCTGTCTCCAAACATCTGCAGCAGCATTCAAGGATAACATTTCAGATATGGAGCAAATGGCCTTCTGCTCAGCAGGGAGAATGCAAACCCTTTACTATTTTTAGTGCAACAAGCAAAGGCAAAAAGAATATCTTCTACAAATGTTGACATTCATAAAAAACTTGCGGAATTGCACTCACTTGCCATCATCATCTCCCAGACCGAGCTCAAAGATCCTTTCTGCTCCCAACTCCTCCAGTCTTTTGTTTACGTATTTGCCCATTGCATTAAAGTGTTCATAAGTTTTATTTCCAAGCCCAAAGACCTATTAAAAAATGTAATATTTTTTCAGACTGGTAACCTTGAATAGCCAATTAAATAATATTTATTAACACCCGATTGTTGGCACACTGCATATTAAAGAGTACACAATCAATTTACTCAGGAATCAGACTGCTTCAGGAGGCGAGAAAACTACAGTTACTCCCGAAAAAATTCTCCTGAAAACCAGTGGGTAGAGGACAGTCGCATATAAATTAAGTGTATTAAATTAACCTTATGCACTTATAATAGTGTAGTTAACAAACACAATCTTAATCTACCCAGTCTAGCTAACCTTAATCTATCCAACCTTTCCTCTACTAAATTAAATATTTTGAGTGTCATTGTTACATACTCAAAAAATGTAATCATTAGTCAGACATGACTTTCCCATAAATCCTTGCTGACTGTCCACAACATATTATTCCAAATTAAGTGTTTGTCATGTCCCTAAGTTGCTTTCAGTACTTCGCCCAGGTCTGAAATTAAACAGGGTACACAAAAGGCTGGAGAAACTCAGCGGGTGCAGCAGCATCTAAGGAGTGAAGGAGATAGGCGACGTTTCGGGTCGAGACCCTTCTTCAGACTGGTCAGGGATCAGGGAAACGAGAGATATAGACGGTGATGTGGAGAGATAAAGAACAATGAATGAAAGATATGCAAAAAAGTATCAATGATAAAGGGAACGAGCCATTGTAAGCTGTTCGTGGTGTGAAAATGAGAAGCTGGTGCGACTAGGATGGGGGAGGGAGATAGAGAGAGAGGGAATGCCAGGGCCCGAGGGCTGAGGGAGAGGTGGGAAGGGGAGGAGACAGCAAGGGTTAACAAAATTGAGAAAATTCAATGTTCAAGCCCAAAGGATGCAGAATCCCCAAGCGGAATGTGAGGTGCTGTTCCTCCAACTTGCGGTGTTGCTCACTCTAGCCGTGGTGGAGGCCCAGAACCGAGAGGTCGGATACAGAATGGGAGGGGGAATTGAAGTGCTGAGCCACCGGGAGGTCGGGTTGGTTAATGCGGACCGAGCGGAGGTGTTCGGCGAAACGATCGCCAAGCCTCCGTTTGGTCTCACCGATATAGATCATCTGGCATCTGGAGCAGCGGATGCAGTAGATGAGGTTGGAGGTGGTGCAGGTGAAGCTCTGTCGGACCTGGAAGGACTGTTTGGGTCCCTGAAAGGAGTGGAGGGGGGAGGTGAAGGGACAAGTGTAGGGACAAGCGTTTGCAAGGGAAAGTGCCCGGGGAAGGAGTAGAGCGGGAGGGAAGGGAAGAATTGACAAGAGAGTTGCGGAGGGAGCGGTCTTTGCGGAAGACAGACGGGGGGGGAGATGGGAAGATGTGAAAAAAAGAAGAAAAAAAAAAATCTTTAACACTGAAATTAAACAGACCGGTCTGTAATTAATTTATTATTTCTTCCCTTTTGGGTGCAGTGGTAGAGCATCAACAATCTTCTAATTTTCAAACATTCATCTTGAGCCAGGGATGATTAAAAAATGGTCAAAGATTCTGAAATGTTCCTCCTCATTTCTTTTCCCAGCATGAGTTATTGCGCACACACACTGGTTGATTTGTGCATTAACTAACTTATTCCATGAAATAGCTTTAAGACTGCATGCCCATTTATTCAAGGCTGTTTTAATACAACAACTCAACAATCTGTGGATGATTAGACAACATACAAGGTTTGAAAATCTCAAATAAGTGCCCGCCTCATGATACTTACTGCATATTTTATACCAGAGAGATCTGCATCAGTTTCTTGCATCCAGTCATAAAAGTCTTGTGCATTGTCAGTGGGATCTCCTTCTCCATATGTAGCCATACAGAAGACTGCCAAGGAGTTTTCTAGTTCAGTAAGTCGACTTAATTCAGACTGAAAGGAATAGAAAATTGCATCCCAATATCATTAGTATTATCATCGATTCTACTCTTCCCCAATTGCCCAATCACCTCCATTAGATACTAATCATTAGATATCCCAATATCAATTCTAAAATAAGTCTGAAATGTTACACCTTGAAGACATGAGATTTGTCCTAGCAGGCAAATCAGACCAATTCTTAAATATTTGGTCTCCCTTTATCGACTTATTACAAGCATATGGTGCAACATAACTCTGGAATAAACTGTTTCAGGGCCGGGTGAGGGGTGTATAAACATATGAAGCAGGTACATCCCTTTTATTTTATTTATATTTTCTTTTTTTTCTTTTTCTCTTTCTCGCGCTTTACATCTTTATGGGCTCTCTCGTTCACTTTATCACTCTATCTCGATCACTATCTTATCTAACTTTCTCTCTTTTTCTTGCTTATGTTACTTTTCTATTATTAAATTTTAAAACAAGTGGTACATGAAATGTATAATGTTATTTTTGGTTTATATTATTGTACATTACTTCTAATAAAAATATTAAAAAATAAATAAAAATAAATCAATTCTAAAATATAATTAATGGGAAGTGCATCCTTGGTAAATTCAGTATAATGTAAAGCTGTTTCACAAGCACTGGTTTGCTTCTGAAGTACAACTAATCGTGCCAATTTATAGGGTGGGGAGAGGACATTCAAGGTCTCAAGCAACAAATACATAATCAAACTATTTTTAGAGGTACTGGTTGTAGGAAAATTGCTAGCATGAGGCGGTTAAACCTTCCTTGCAGAACACCATCTGGACTTTTCAATTTCCCTGAAGACATTGCCATAACCCATGACAATACTCCTTAATCACCATATAAAACACATGCAGTTTGAGCGTTTGGTGCTTGTAAATCAACTGCTGTGTTTATTGCAACAATGGTTTCCTTTCAAAAATACTTCATTTGCTGCAATATTTGAATTCCAAGATTGCATGAGGCCCAGAACCATAAGGAATTTCTCCTTTTCCTAATGAGATTGCAGCCCGGCACACGACGAGCCTACTGTGCTGTACTATGACGCTTTAGACAAGCATCCTGGAATGGGATGTACTTAAAGCTACTTAGCGGATAATTTGGTTTATACCGCTTAAAATATGACTCGAGGTACGAAATTGAATCGGTTCAAGGCTTCAAATTAACCAAGCCCAACTGACTTGCTTACTGGTTTTTCTCTTTGGCTTTTGTATCGGATAAAGTGAAGAAGGCCTTTGTCAACATAATGGGTTCATTTAAGGTGAAATGAGTTAAGGTTTTGTGCATAAACAGAGAATGGTTGATATCTGGAATCAATTGCCTGACAATGGTGCAGGTTGGATTGGAAGAAAATCAAGAAAAACGATTCCTTTATTGTAATCGATATTTCTTCTCTAATCTAAACATCATTGCCAGACTTGGTTGAATCGATTCTACTCTTACTCAATTACCTAATCACCTCCATACAATACCAATTTCACTACCCCCTGAAAATTCAAACTTTTCTATGATCCAGGCTGGCTATATGACAAGTGGTTTCCTATCTTGATATTTTTACACCCCTCAACAATGCAATTTGCTCTTGTTCAACATGATAGGTGAAAAAAAATAGGAGGATAGCAGGAAGGCAAAGAGAGGATGAGATAGCTTTAGCTTTTTGGAAGAATCTGAAGAGATTCTACAACCATACTAAAAGCAAAAGGGTAACTAGGGAGAGAATGTGGCCCCTTAAAGATTAATGTGGTCCCTATGGCACAACTCGTCCATGCCAACCAAGTTGCCTAACTAATACTTCAGTAACAGATGGGGTAATTAATTTCTAAACGTATTCAATGTAAAATTGCTCCACTTTGATTATTTTTATTTCTAACATGGTTGATGATCTGCTAGGATAAGTCTTCCTGCAGCGATGAGTCTGATCCTCATCTCCTGCTCTTTACTCATTTGTATCTTTCTTCTGCTCTCTTTTAAAAAGGATCCAATGTGGAAAATATATGTTCATTCTTGCCCAAAGGATTGACTATAGGACATCCCCAAGTAACAAACCAGTTTAGTTTTTACTAATGTCCTTCAGCCGATTTTATCCATCAGTTGGAAAATGCATGAAAACCACTCGCTATGGTAACCACGCCTCTACAGTATTGCAATGAAAGACAAAAACTACTGCACAAGATTAAGAATAATTACAAAACGCGGACAGAGAAAACTAGTTCTCCCATTCGTCGCAATGAATGCATCAGACTTTTGAATTTAACATTACGAGAGCCCAAACATTTATAGCGATGTCCATAAGTTAGGCATTCGTAATCCAGGGGTGGATTATACTCAGTAAATTTAATTTTGTTTCTTCAATTTCAAATGCTTTTCCATTGACCCATAAAATAAAGTACTAACCATATCGTACTCCTCTGGATCAGTGGCCATCCCTCTCATTCCATAACGTTGCGCATCTTTCGAGAGTCGGTTGGCAAACTCTTCTGCTGTTCCTGTTTGAGAGCCATAAAATACAACTATGTTTTTTCCCTGCAGAGAAGAATACAAAATAGGTGAAAAAGGTTCAGGGTTAAAAAGGTTAAGATAGCATTTGTCACACTGAAGCATCAGGGTAGTGTTCACACATACATGTACAGCAACACTGTTATAGCGCTGACTGTAAAATGGATTAGAAGTTGTTATTCACAAAATTTCCAGGTTTCTTAGATAGAATACTGTAGATAGCATTAAAATGTGCTCAAGGAGAACAAACAGATGAACCATAATTATCACCTTGTTGTTGTCATCAACAATAAAACTATTTTGTCGATATATTATCACACACAAGTGCTTTGGTCAACGCGACAAGTAGGAAGGAAGTGCAGCAATCACCGCTCGACGGGGCCCGATGTCAAACCATTGGAATTTCCTAATCAAAATAGCAAGGTTGTAAAAATGGATAAAACAGTGCCCCACTCAAATTATACCTAGAGTAGCCAATTCGGATAAGATCAACAAGAAGACAGCCAATAAAGACGGCCTAAATGTCAGTGGTGGTGATTTAATTGAAGCCACGTGGACAAAATTTAGAAAAATGCAGCCTGCTCAAGGTGAAAATATATAATTTAAACCAATTTAATGGACTTCTTTAGCAAAGCATCAGAGGCAGTTCATCAGGCCATGCAATGTGGGGTACATACAGATATTTGGCTCAAATGGCTAAACAAATGTGGTGTTGGTGGAGGGATATTTGGGGAAGGTTGGCATGCAATGTCTTTGGCAGGGTTCATTTGGGACAGTTGTGCCTTTCCATTTTATTATATGAACATTTGTAATTGACAAAAGTAACTTCCAAACAAGTTTCCAAAAAATACAGGAGGAATTAATACAGCTTCAGGCCAGTGAAGCAGACAAAAGCATGGCAGGGAGTTCTTGTAGAAAAAAGCACATTTGAGGGATTAATAGGGAATGACAATAAAAGAGGAATAGGAAATAAGAACATATCAATCTGGACGTTTATATCTTACTGGTTAGATTCAATTGAATTTTGAACACTCGCCAGGAGAATTATTACAAGGGTACACAGGAGTATTACAAAAATGTTTGCAAGGATAAAGGTCTCCAATTTACAGACGGATGTTGAAAAATATAGAATAGTTCTCCATGGAACAGAGGAAGGCAAGCCCAAATAGAGCTTTAAGAATGTGTTTTGACTTTATGCCTCAAAGATGGTATGGACAAGGGAGCAAACTATTAAGGCAAGATTGACTAATGATGGGAAGCTGAAGAAATGCATTTTCCAAGACTGCCGTAGTGGCTGAAAGTGATAAGGTGGTAAAAACAGTAACTTGCAAGGGTAAATCGAGAATGCAAATTTCAAACAACTGTTCACAATTTGGAACTAATCTCGGAGAATTGATCATAAAGTGGACTTTGCATGAAGTATAAAAAAATTATAAAAATCATGCCATAAAACATGAATCTTGTTAAAAAAGATTCATTTTACATGATATAAAGAAAGCAGTACTGGTCGCTTGAAAGTAGTGAACCCAATGAGAAACCTGTAGAAATCAGCTACCAAAACTGGTAGCAGAGGGAATTAACTCCATTGGATCTGCTCCCCATCAGATCTGTGAGATTACATGTGCCCCAGAATATATATCAAAAGTGGAAGATGCACTTACTGTTTTCCTCATTTTTTCGATGAAACTGGTTTCTCGTATTGTTGGTGCTCTAAAAACAGAAACTTGATTAGTTAAGCATGAGATTTGATCAAGAACCTCTGCAATATTTGTTTAATAAATTTATTTTTGATGCTTGTCTTAATCATATTTGCTCAGTGACTGACAAGATTTCCTTTAGCTAACCATTTGGTTATCTAATTTACAGCAATACACTACAGGAAAAGTCAAACCACACGCAGCTTTTATTTAAGCTTGTCCCACGATATGCTATTGAAAGTTTTGATCAATCTTTATTGGTTCCCCTACTAACTGATATCACAGAGTGGAATTCTAGTCATCAATTCGACCTAAATGGTTTAGTGTAACCTAACACGGAATTAATTAGTTCTAACTATGTTTTACTTCCATCTGATTACTTGCAACTAGTTACCTGCCTCTAAACATTTAAAAGAAAGACATTCACTGGGCTGCACACTGCTTTGTTGAGAACCTGGTCCAAATGCTTGCCCTCGATTGGCACCCTCCCACCAATTGCCCACTGTGCAGGAGGGTTGGTGTTGGCTGACCAGAGTGTGCCCCACTCAGTGCTGAGGTGTGGAGCTCAGAGCTGAGCAATCATTAACTTTGCGAGAGTTCCATTCCTTTGAATGACTGGATGCCAAATTTTAAGTCTCAGACCAAGGCCTTACAATCCCTCATATGTAGTGGGGAAAATTACATTGAAAACACAAAGTACTTGTGCTATAACTCCAGGATAAGCACTCAACTAAGAAAACCAAGCCCAAAGCCAAAGTATTATCTAACTAAACATACCAACTTATAAAACTACCTACATATTAATTAGCTCTTTAAAAAAAAACTAATCCCATAGATGCAAGTATATCATTGGCGTCATCAAGTCCCTTCATTGCTGTTTCATTGAGTTAGATCCACAACACCTCAGGAAGGCTCAACAGTTGGTTCTGACATCCCAGAACAACCCCCCTCAATACCTGCTGTAAAGGAAGCTGCAGCCAATTAGCTCACTCTAACAAATGCTAAACACCTGCATGCTATCTTCCACTAATCCTAGCCCATCATTAAGTTTGTAACATCACAAATATCACCCTTGCATAAGACTGGGATACACTTGCACAGACTTCAATTACAAAGAAATACACATACTGCATGTCATGCGTTTCCTTTCTGCTCCCAACTGACACTATTTCTTCTCTACCAAATCCAGCCAGCCTTGCTCTGCTGCCTCTGGCATCTGCTTTACGGCCTGACGCAAACTCTGTCCGCGAATTCCTTTCTCTCCAAATAGCGACGTGGTCGATCTCGCTATGAAACCTCTACAATCCACCACTACCGGACATACTCTTGCTCTCCATCCTCGCTGCTCAACTTTTGTTGCCAACTCTACATATCTAAGTCTTTTCCTTATATAAGCTTCATCCACTAAGTTCTCCCAAGGCACCGTCAGTTCTATAAAATACACTATCCGCTGACTAACTGACTGGAACACTATATTAAGCCTCAAACTAGTACTCATATTTTCGTGCGAGCAACAAGCTTTCCTCCTAAATTTACCTGCATCTTCCAGTCATTGCCTCCCCGTAGCTGGCCTGACTCATACCTATCTGCAAACTTCCCTCCTCTACTTTTCACTCCCTCACGGACAAAATGATTTGCAAAATGGTTTTCCTCGAGTCAAATTTACTGTTCAAGTTAAAAATGGAAACATTTAAACTCGTTGTAATAACGTAGTGGCCCGTGCGTTTATGTTATTGACTTGTGAGTCTACCGTGGGCACTCTTTAACTCAGCGGGCAGGCAGCATCTCTGGAGAGAAGGAATTGGTGACGGGATGACATAGGGGGGTATTGTGCTGTTTGATCGCCCCCTGTTATCCCAGGGACAGGGAGACACAGCGGCTTTTGAGACTGGTGGGCAATCACTACCAAAGTGTCTGCCCACACAGTCAGTACACCTCTCCTACACTTGTACCTATTATCCATATTTTCCAGGGCTGCTGCCTGGCCCGCTGAGTTAGTCGATCCAGCACTTTGTCTCGCCGTCTTTTCAATGTTTGTCTCTTAGTCCCACATTCACGGCCAAACTATTGGCCAAATGCTCTAATATCTCCTCACCGGATCTTCAGTTAGTTGAGGCACCATGAGGCGTTTTTGTTGTTGTTTTACGACAGGAAGGATGCTATGTAAACACCAAGTTGTTATAAACTGTCGGGATTTTACTTGCTTGACGTGAAGTTTTCTCCCTACCTTCCCCTCATGATGTGCCACGTTCCGGTTACGCGGTGCACGGATCATGGCCAACAGTGTCTGAAGAAGGGTCTCGACCCGAAGCGTCACCTATTCCTTCTTCTCCAGAGATGCTGCCTGACTCTGCCCGAGTTACTCCAGCACTCTGTGTCTCTCTTTAGTGTCCTCAGTTGGACATTCACTGAATATTGAAGAAGAGGGCGTTGATCAGGGTTAACCAACGCGCTATGTGCACTATGTCGGAAGGAACTGTAGATACTGGTTTACAGCAAAAAATGCAGCGGGACAGGGTCTGAAGGATGGTCTCGACCTGAAACGTCACCCATGCCTTCCTCTCCAGAGATGCTGCCTGTCCCGCTGAGGTCCTCCAGCGTTTTGTGTCTGCACACTCATTGTTCTTATCTCTTGCTGCAATTACTTTAAACAAAGGCAGCGCTCGGTTATTGCGCCGATGCCCTTCAGATGTGAAACGAATGCTTCCAGACGCACTGCCCTGACTTTATTCCTTTATCATCATAACTTTTTTTGCGTATGTTTTATTCATTGTTCTGTAAAAGCAAAAGTTGCCATCCGCACGAATGTGTGTCTGTGTCTGTATATGTGTCTGTATGAGAGAGACCGAGACCGAGACCAAGTGAAATACAAAGGGCTTGTATGCTGTGGCAAGAGGGGTTTCCTTTGTTCTCGTCCGGGGCTTGAAAGAGATCGGAGAGAATTAACCCTCCCTCGCACACCACTCATAACCCAAGAGTCTTGTCACCCCAGACAGATTAATGATGCCCCCCCCAACCTCCCTCCACCTCAACTCACGCCTGGGCACCAAAGCAGCTCAGGAGGCAAATCCTGAGCTCCGTCTCCCAACAATCTGATGTGCAACTGATGTGAAAGAACAGCGGCTGCTGCCGGCCAGCACCCGGCATGGACTTCTCACACCCTCACACACGAAAACTGTGCGAATAAACAAAAACAAGGAATAAAATCAAAGCCCGGCTTAAAAGGCAACTAAAAATATATCCCACTTGGAACGAGGTGGCGCGGAGACATCCGTCCACATTCAAAGATTTAATCTCCCATCTCCCCGCAGTGTGTAGACCTGGCAGTAAATTCAATTAAAATATAACAAACCTCCGCCCGCTGGTCTTCTTACCACGTGATGTGTGTTTCAAACAAATCATAAGTATAACTGCTCTGGCACTGGAGGGTGTGCATTTTCCCTTTGTAGGTCATATCAATAGATGCGGCCGCGCTGAATTCTATCTTTAACTCTAAGCCGCAGGGTGGAGATGTCTTCTTTAACACTGTTGCTTATTAAAACATACCTTCATTCATGGTTGGCTCAAGAGTAACGGGAGAGGAACTTGGTAACTCGGGAGAGGAACTTGGAACATCACAGAAATGACATACCTGTGGGAACTTGGTTAAACACTTGAACATAAACTTGAAATCTCGTACATAACCACGAGTCTGTTTTTTTTCTTTCACTTGGGGTCACTCGTGGGTGGACTCGCACCGTGAGACAGGGCTTTTAAGGAAAACTAGCTTGTTTATGCAATAGATCAGAATCACATAACATAAATAGTTTATTAATCCCCTTATTCAGGGGAAATTCAGATGTCCTTGCAGCACACTAATAAAAAATACAACATAGCATTAAAGAAATTTAACATAAAAACATAAAAATATCCCCCCACAATGGTTCCCACTGTGGGGAAGACACAAAGTCCAGTCCCCATCCCCATGTCCAACCAAAGTAGTCGGGCCCATTGAGGCCTCCACAATCGCCGCTACGGAGGCCCGATGTTCCCGGCTGTTCTCACCGGGTGATGGTACTCCGGTGTCAGTCGACCCTCTCAGCATCTTGTGTTGCCAGGAACAGCCGCCTCCTTACCGGAGACCCAGGCTTCCACGCCAACAGGTCGTACTGGACGGAGCTCCACACACTGGCGATCTTGGCGAGAGATCCCAGGCTCCGCAAATGTAAAGTTCAGTGCCGCCACCCGCAGCTGGCCGCTCCACAGACCCGCGGCTCCGCAATGTTTTTTTAAAAAAAAAAATCGGCGGTCGCAGCATACCGGAGTTTCAGCGCAGCGACCCAGGCAAGGCATCGCCCGCTCCGCTCCGCGATAGCGCTCCAGCGCTGCGCCGCCTCCGAAGCCAAGGTTCTGGCCAGGTCTCCCCAGGAAAACGCAGCTCCAGACCCCGATGGTAGGCCGCGAGGACGGGTTGAAGTTGCTGCTCGAGGAAAGCCGCCTCTCCGACCAGGTAGGGATTTGAGAAAGCAGTTTCCTCCTTCCCCCCCCCACCACCCCCACACATAAAAAGATTAGACTCCCAACTAACACTTTTAACGTACTAAAAATAAAGAAAAGTGAAAATAAAACGGACAGCTGCAGGACTGGCTGCCGTACAGGACAGCGCCCCCTCTCCATCTGTATAACACTTGAAAAAGGTTCATTGATAATAGTTCAGAAATCACCGATTAGTGCAACAAAAGCTTATTTTTGGTAGATAGGAGAAAATGTGCTGGCTGATCTTAACCCTTGCCATAAATGTATTAGATTCTGTAAAACGAGCCATTCAGCCGAACTAGTCAGCGCTTGTAATATGCACCATACAAGCCTTTTCTCATTCCATAACCAATTCTAAGGGTTCCCGCACATCTTATTGTTCCCTATTCTTTAAGCATTTGTCCAATTGTAAAAACACCTGTATTTCTAAAGGTAGCAATTTCTCCATCTTAACTTTACATGCAAAACAGGGTCATTAAAGATTATCTGTTTTTCCTCTAAAAGGTTGCAACAAGAGGCAATATCTTGAAAAAGAGAACCAGGCTACGTCACAAAAGGGAGTTTAAAATATATAAAAAAAATGGTTGGGTGGGGGGTGGGGAGGAAAAATGTTCCAATATGATAAAACAGGGGTGACCATGGGGATAAGCTTAGGATAAGAAGAGTTATTCGGTGGATTAATGAATTGGAGCAGTTAGAGTGATAATATAGACAAAATAGGAGTGTGAAATGCAGAGCGATTCCTTTATTTCAACAAAAAGTGACCACATAAAAAATTTAAACTGTGCTGCACAGATTTGTGTTAGGTGCTGCAGAATCAAGGTAGAGGTACGAATTAGTTATAACATTAGTGAACAGCTAAGAACCTTGGGAGATATATGACCTAATCCCATTCGTATGTTTTGCAGTTGTTTGAACACAATTATCTGATTAATTGTTCTAAAGAACAGGATTTCACAATATACCTAACAAATCATGTTATCACTAGATCTGCAATAAAAGCCAATGACTGCCGACCCCGAGAGGCTGCCAGGTATCAAGTAAATAGAGCAATATTCAAATTTCAACACCATGATCTGGTTCGTATCTGCTATGTGATACTAGATGCTTCCCTTCTCATTCTGGCCTTGTAAACAATCTAACCCATTAATGCAGCTTAACCTTGCACTAGAGTCTAATGCGGACGCAATAATGTTCTGAAATTAATGTGACAGGTCAAAGGGGTGATGATTTTGAAGGATTCATCTCTGAGGGACAAGAGGATGGTGCCAATAAATAGTAAATACAGCATGTATTTCCAAACAAACCATGAATTACTGGCCATCAGTTTTGTTTTTCAAAATTACTGTAACCAACACACAATGAAAATTTTATTATTCATTTCATAACAATCAAATTGCATTGATCCAGTTAGGAATTAATTTTGGGGAAAAAAGGCATAATTTCTGAAAGCACATTAACAGCTTTGAAATAGGGGACAGAAAGTTAGCTATAATCCATGTGTTATGTAGATCACAGCTCCAAGCGCACACACACACACACACGCCCCCCCCCCACACCCCACTCCCCCCCCCACACACACACACACAACCCCACACACACACCCCCACACCCCCCCCCCCCCCCCCCCCCAGACATACCCCCCCCCCCACCACACACATCCCCACCCACCCCCCCCCCCCCCCCCCCAACACACATCCCCACCCACACATACAGAAGCTTTTTAACTTGATGAGCGCCATAGCACTGTTCAGTGAGCAAGTTCCAGTCTGCCATTCAACTCTGGATTAAAAAACATTTGTTTCCGGTCTAATTCTTCCACGTATTGCTTTAAATCCACAATTCCTGGACCTTGATCCCTCTAAAGGAAATCGATCCTCACTTTCTGATTAGGATCCTCAACTTTATACACCTCAATTGTTGCCCCATTAGCTTCCAGTGATCAAAATAAAATCTAGCTTATCTGACCTTCCCTCGCAGATATAATGTCTGTCCTGCCAACATCCTCCCAATTATGTTTCCATCACAATTAATCATTACTGTAACATCATAACCTGAACGGTACACTTCAAGGTTTATGTTTTCTCTTTTATATTGTCCCTCGGAATGGTTTCTCATAATTTGGCAGTGAAGTTAAACTGACTTACCTGGTATTACTTGATTTATCCCTCTCTGTTTTAAAGATCAGTGCCACATTAACAGCCCCCCCCCCCCCTTGCCATTACTCATGCAGCTGATGATGATGATAACATTGCATCAGTCCTTCCACAATATCTTCACTTTTATTTTGAAAGCACGCAAGATACATTTCCTCCTTGTGCGGTAATTAATCTATATTCTGTAATAAATCCCCTTAATATCAGATAACCATTTGCTTAACTAAATTAATTCCGGAAATGTATGTCTTTTGTAAATCAAGCAATTGCTGTATTCAGCTTTTGGCATCAGGCAGATTTCCCTTACTTGTCTTCTAACTCTCGAAGCAGGTTTTAGTCTTCTAGGGAACTCTAGATTTGGCAATCTATTATTCCAGGGAACTCTAGATTTGGCAATTCCCCCTTTTGTGTAATAACATTTACCCTAATTCACTTGAATAATTTCCTCAATGTTGCCCATTGTCCGTCCTCCCCAATTCTCTGGCACCCACCTACACTAAGGAAAGTGTAGTGGCCATTTAAACTACTTAAGATGTGGGAGGAAACACACCCAGGAGAATCCTTGCGGGGCGGCACGGTGGCGTAGCGGTAGACTTGCTGCCGTACAGCGGCAGAGACCCAGGTTCGATCCTGACCACCGGTGCTGTCCTTACGGAGTTTGTACGCTCTCCCTGAGTTTTCTCTGGGAAGCTCCAGTTTTCTAACACACTCCAAAGACATACAGTTTTGTAGGTTAATTGGCTTGGTATAAATGTAATTGTCCCCAGTGCGTGTGGGAAACAGCGTGTTTCCATGCTGTATCTCTAAACTAAACTCGACCCAGTATTTACAGAGATCACACATACTCCAGACAGACAGTAGAGGAAGTCCGGATTGAATAGTGATCTTTAGAACTATGTAGCATTTTTCAAAACTACTGTACAGTTCACTCAACTTCCATGCTCAGTTAAATATCTTATCTGCATTCACAAAATCTCATTTCTGGCCATGCTCCTTACTTCCTTGTAGTACTGCAGCTTATTCTCTCTCACATACATACCAATCAATTCCCTTTTGATTGTTTTTTTGTTATTAAACTAGACCAACAGGTAACTTAGTGACAAATTAAAATAATAGGAAATCTTTGGGATGTTGGAGGGAACGAAAGCACGCAAAGGAAAACTGTGCACTCATACAGAGAAGAAAGTCCACGGTCAAGACTGTGGGTCCGGGGCAAATCCGGTCCCTGGAACTAAGCTACCATGCTGACCTTCAGTTCTGAAACAGGTGATACACAGGATGCTCAACCACTAAGTATTCATTCCTTATGTGGCTACAGCATGTACCCTTTCAAAAATCATTCACCTCATGTTCCTTTCAACAAAATCACAACATAAATCAAAGAAAGGCAAAGTTGAACCGGCATCTTTGGTGTGGCTTGCTGAGAAAGGTAGGAAGCTTCAAAGAAAATAGACAACTACGTCCCATTCAGACCTCATTGGAGGCTGTATTATTTATTCTAAAATAGCTAATTATGCTTTAAATTCAATTTCTGCTTCAGCTTTAAAAGGCGCACCAAATACAAAAGCAAGTGGGTGCTTACTTAACTTGGTGCTACTTTGCATGATGTGGTTTTACAGAAACAAAGCTCTTGAAGCCCCACCGGCACTTTAACCACCCGCTTAGTACATGTCTTTGAGTCCTGTGAAAATACCCTCCTTGCAGTGGATGTGCAATTTAACATTGCTTTGAAGGTTTATCCGGCAGCATCAAATCACGAAACATGTCAAATTAAATCAAAATTCCCCGTTAATTCACATCACAACTACCAGGACTTACATTTCAGTATGGTAGTTGGTGACGTGCTTAGATTTATTGCCCCACATAAAGTGACATCGTTGGACATGGTAGCAGCTCATCCAATGTTATTCAGACATAATTTATGAGTTCCTATTCATAGAGCTTAAAATCAGACGGTCGAATCTATGTTCTTTGGTCTCAAATGTGAATTATTTTGTTCCATAGATGCTGCCTAACCTGCTGAGTATTTTAAAAAGTGCTGCAACTGATCAATGACCCGAAAGATTATTTGAACATCAAATATCTTCCCCATCCCCAAATTGGGACCGCACTTTGTTTAAGATGTTGCAGCTATAAATGTACATGATTTAAAGCATTAAAGGCAATGTAAAAGTTAGAATACCAGAAGATTTTTTAATTTTAAATTCACAGATGCTGCACAGGTATGTCCTCCAACGCTATTTCACAGTTCAATCTTTTTTTTCTCCATTTTCCCCTCAGTCATCCCCTCGGAATTATTTGCATTTAACAAACCTTTAGCATCCTCTCTCAGCCAACTGCAGCACCATTTTGATCAGTTTCTCTGTCATCAGTCTCGGTCATTTGTGCCAAGATGGTGGTGACATCACCGAGTCCTCCTAGTGCGGTGCTGTCGGGCAGATGTTTCTAGCATTTGGACCAAGTGCCAAAGGACTGAGTTTCCAAGTCAGGACATGGGATTGGGAGGGAAACTTACATGTATGCGGCTACAGCCCTTTCCTGATGGTGTGGGTCTCGGGTTTAGGAACTGCTATCAGACTAGCCTAGGGATATAACTGCAGGGTATTTTGTTTAAGGCGCACACTGTAGCTACTGTGTGCTGATGGTGAAGGAAACAAATATAGTTAATGGGGTGCCAATCAAGCATTGCTGTGTTGGATGGAGTTGAACTTGGACTTGGATTTGTGATGGTAACAATGCGCTCACCCATACAAGTGGAAGGTATTCCAAAGCTCCCTCTTTGTGCCGATCTGCAACATGGAGCATGAAAATGGCTGATCGCCAACTGTGCCAAGTCTAATGAAAGGGCATTGACCCAAAATGTTAACTTTATTTCAATCTGACCTGCTGAATAACTTTCAGCACTTTCAATTTTAGATTTGCAAAACTTTCGATTTTAGATTTCCAGCATTTTAAATTTTTTTGTTTTGCTTACCAATTCTTACACTTACCAATTCTCCTATACCCACACTTCAAGGACAGTTCCTGACAACAACCAGGTAAATCGTTCCATCTAGAGGTGAATGGTCTTACTGCCAAAGACATTCCTCTTATGTATCCAAAGCCCAAGGCTGCACCTTCACTATAACACGTTTCACCTATCACTTTCAGTATTCACTTTCAATAGAACAGTATTATTGAGAGGTCAGATACAGGCCTTCCTGCATTATTATTTATCGACATTAATTCGCAAATACCAACCTGCATAGATCTGTTTCCTGCTGCCGATCAGAATACATGCAGCCCATATTTTCAGTTGCCGGTTTCCCCAGCTTAGGATGGAAGCTGATAAATTAGGCAGAATTCCCTTACATTTAAGTCAACTTTCGGTTCAATGGTGCACTATCAACTAACTATTCACTGTTAACAATCCATAACTAAGATCTTTGAGTACAACGATATCCAACTCTTCAGTGGAAATCTCAGCTGAAGTAATTCTTGATCTAAATCTGCACTGTTTCTGTACCCGTACTACAATCTGCTAACAATGGAGTGCTTAGACTTTAAAAAATAATCAATCTTCCAGTGGTTGGAAGCCTTGTCCATCTGTATAGGAAATCTTTTTGCAATCTGTTTCGCTTCTCCACTGGCGTTTCCCTTGGCAACAGCAGCATCACATCCAATGCCCTCTCGAGGAGACTCACTGAGCCTAAAGGCAGCTGTTTCAGGACTGAACTAAGGCAGCTTGCTGCTATGGTTACCTAATCTATCATTAAAGGTCCGTACTAATGACATGTCCCCTGCTCTTTTCACTTCAAATGAATGATATCAAATAATCAAAGAAAACAATAATTGGGTAACAATCAATGCAGTCTAATTTGCCTTGTCATTGTTATGCAAAATTACTATGCAGAATAAAACAAAGATTGATTTTATAAATAGCACTTACGAAGCTAATTGTATGATAGTAAACATTGCAGAGTATGTGCATAAATTTTAATCAAATGTCAGCTAACTCCAAGCCACATGGCCTTTTGCATTCAATTATTTCGAAAGCAACATCCCTGAGAATCTGCAAGTTTGAATCCTGATTAGGGAGATTTTGCAATCAGTTCAGTTGATTCCAAAAACTCAATCGGACCTTTGTTGATCCACACCTCAAATCTACCAGCAGCCTAGGCTCTAATATACTACATATTCTTAAACAACAAAAATATACTGAAAGCAAATTACCATTGACTCACGCATATCTATACTAACTAAAACTAAAACTCTTATTTTGTGCTCTTCCGGTTTGCGGGGATTTTTTATTTGCACAAAAACGGTATGCAATAGCGCTACGATTTTCACCAGATTACTCACCATTCTCCTGCGCTGTGAGTGCAACAAGTTTCGTTCCGAGTGATGGTATATTGTAAAAGTTATCAAGGTTTAAAAATCTTTAAAAAAGCGCATGGCAGATTCCTTCAGTCAGTGCCACGCAGATTGGTCTCTTCTCCTGTCAGTCAATGCCATGGCTGGGATGGCGACGCCCCTTCCTGCCCCACTGGCGGCGGCCTGTCCCGCCTCACTCAAACAAAGGGTCTGTAGATGCTGCTTTATATGGATGGAGGGAGGGAGTGACTGACGGTAGGGGAAAGGAGAGGGAGGGTGGGATTGGGGGTGGGGAGGAGGAGAGGGGAAAGATCCTGGGGAGGTGAGGAGGGAGAGTTGGGGGGATTGAGGGAGAGGAAGGGATAGGGAGGGGGGAAAGTGGGGGTGGTGAGGAGAGTGGGGGAGGAGGGGGAAATAGAGGGAGAGGAGGGCAGTGGGGGGAGTGGAGGATAGATAGGAGGGGGGTAGGGAGGGGAGGGGAGTTATGGAGGGAGAGAGTGACTAAGGGTAGGGGAAAGGAGAGGGAGGGAGAGGGAGGGATTGGGGAGGGGAGGAGAGGGGAAAGGAGAGAGAGGGTGAAGAGGAGGGGGAAGGAGTGCTGGGGATGAGGGGAAATGAGCCGTGCCTGCACTGTTAGGGGCTATGCGCGAGTGGTGCAATATTACGTTGGGGGGGATGGGTTGCATTGGGGGAACGGGTGAGTGGTGGAATATTGCATTGGGGAGCGGGTTGCGTTGGGGACCAGGCCTCCCGTGTGACAGGGGCCCAATGGGTCCCACTTAGTCTAGTTCTGCTTAAAATCCAATGCCTAAACTCATATCATTTGGTGATGATCCCTCACAAAAGCCATTATGTCTTTCCAAATAACCCCCAACTGAACACTGCTCTCTAGATTGGATCTGACTGAAGCAAAATATAACTGCTTCATTTTATGCTTAAGCTCATTTGAAATAAAAATCAACATTCTATAAAACCATTGTGTTAAAGAAGGAACTGCAGATTTTGATTTTGATTTGTACTTCCCAATTTGCTTTATACCCGTTGTATTCTTGGACTGCCAAAATGTCTCTTTACCACAGTCCAACTGCCTTTACATTTAGAAAACTGATATATCATTCTTAAATCTACTTCCATTTGCTTACTTTGAATTCCATCTCTCAGATTTGCCCACTCACATGAACAGTAGATTATTTTGCAACTGCATGTTCACAATCAGCCTGAAGAATGGTCCTGGTCCAAATCATCCTGTCATTTTTCTTCCCAGATGCAGGCTGACCTACTGAGTTCCTACAGCATGTTGGGTTTTGTACATTGTTATACAACTTTATGCTCACATCGTGTATTATATTGTCCATAACTTTGCGTGGCATCCAAACCCTGAAACAAAAGTACCCTTTCTTCCACATCATTCATTTGACGACAAAATTGAGTGCCCAGATCAGAGCTGGGAACATCCCTTGGCACATTTTCTGGCCCATGCATTATCAGTTTACCATGCTATGCCACACAGTCTACAAAATCCCAAACCCAGCCAGACAACTATTTCCATGTAATAACAAAAACTGCAGATGATGGCTAATACCAAATATAGACAAAATGCTTGAGTAACTCAGCAGGTCAGATAGCACCCCTAGAGAACATGGATAGGCAACATTTCAGGTTGGAACCTACCTTTAGACTGATTATAGGGGGACGGGAAAGAAGGTTGTGAGAGAGGAAGGGCTGGACAGAGCACGGCAAGTAATAGGTGAAGACAGGCGAGGGGATTATTTGTTAAGCAAATTGTTGGACAAAGAAAGGGTAGAGATAAAGGGAAAGGTGCAAGATGGAAGGATACGGAATTGCAAAGTATTAAACTCAGAGACACAAAGGCCCAAATGGAAAAAAAAGAACATACTGGTATTGTTGGAATTGCCTATAAAACTGCCCCTGATGATTGACAATCAAAATTTTGCTGAAAGATTGGAAAAGGGACACCGTAAATGCTGAAAATAAATTAGGTGGTCAGGCAGTATCTGTGGAAAGGGTGTTTAATCACTCGGTCACTAACTTTCACACTGACCTTTCCATGGTCAAGTCAAGTCACATTTATTTATATAGCACATTTAAAAAACAACTCTCATTGACCAAAGTGCTTTACATTTGTTATAAGAGTAGTATACACACGCAGGCTACATACATATATACAAATAGCCCTAACTTAGAGGACGTCAGGAAAGGTTTGGGAGAACAGATTTGTGATGTAGTGGGTGAGAAGACTTTTAATGTAGGTGGGTGCAAGCCCATTGAGGGCTTTGTAGATAAAGAGGAGGGTCTTGAAATTATTTCGGAACCGCACAGGGAGCCAGTGGAGAGGCCAGGATCGGGGTGATGTGGTCCCTTTTTCGGATGCCCGTCAGGAGCCTCGCTGCGGCGTTTTGGACCAGTTGCAGGCGGGACAGGGAAGATTGGCTGATGCCAGTGTAGAGGGACTTGCAGTAATCTAGGCGGGAGCAGATAAATGTATGGACGATCTTTTTGAGGTCATCAAACTGGAGGAAATGGTTTCTTTTAGCTATCATCCGAAGCTGAAAGAAGCTAGTTTTTACCACGGCATTGACTTGTATGTCAAACTTCAGTGCCGAGTCAAATCCGGAAGTGGCGGCGCTGCATGGCAGCTGCGGCTCACCTGCAGTCCGTCTGTTTTTTTTTCTTTCTTTTTTGTCTTTTTATGTCTGTTTTAGTTAGTATTCTGATTTATTAGGTTGTGTTTGTGGGGGGGGGGGGGAAGGGGGGGGTTGGGAGAAACAAGGTTTTACTCTCTCCCTTCGGGGGGATGCGACCGTTTCTTGTCGTGTCCCCCGTCACCGTCTCCGTCTGTGCTGAGGTCTAATGGCGGAAGCCTAATGGCGGAGCTAGCGGCCTCGGAGCTGTGGCGAGCGTTCAGAGCTCCAACGGCGGCAGCGGCCCGGCTTCAGAGCTCTAGTGCTCCAGCGGCGCTCCAACGGCGGCCCGGCTTCAGAGCTCCGGTGCTCCAGCAGTTGCTCCAGAGGCGTTCCAGCGGCGGCCCGGCTTCAGAGCTCCGGTGCTCCAGCGGCGGCACGGCTTCAGAGCTCCGGCGTTCCAGCGGCGGCACGGCTTCAGAGCTCCGGTGCTCCAACGGCGGCCCGGCTTCAGAGCTCCGGTGCTCCAGCAGTTGCTCCAGAGGCGTTCCAGCGGCGGCACGGCTTCAGAGCTCCGGCACGGCTTCAGAGCTCCGGCGTTCCAGCGGTGGACCCTGATTCAGAGCTGTGGCGGTGTTCCAGCATTCCGGCGATGGCGGTGGCGGCAGCCCGGCTTTGGAGGCTCGGCCGCAGACCTAGTGGACGATAACATCGGAGGCCTGGATCGCCTCAGCGCAGAGGGAGAACAAGTAGGGAAGAAGACAAAGACTTTTAGATTTTTGCCTTCCACCACAGTGAGGAGGTGCCTGGTGACCTCACTGTGGTGGATGTTAAATATGTGTTTATTGTGTGTTTTGTTTTAATTTATCATATGTTATGACTGCAAGGTAACAAAATTTTGTTCAGACCGAAAGGTCTGAATGACAATAAAGAAATCTAAATCTAAAAATATCACGCCAAGATTTTTGACGTGAGTTTGAGTAGTGGGGTAAGGCTTCCAAGGCTGCCTGCTATCATTTTTATTGAGTCCGAGGGGCTGAGAAGGATCTCAGACTTACTTTCGTTTAGTTGGAGGAAGTTCTGGGCCATCCAGCACTTTATATCCTCGAGGCAGCGGGTAAGGTTAAGCAGATTTGATTGTTTTTTGGGCTTCAGGGAGAGGTACAGTTGTGTATCGGCTGCGTAGCAATGGAAGGAAATGCCGTGCCTTTCAATGACTTGGCCTAAGGGGAGCATATACATGATCTCTTGCACTATTCCAATAGGATCCAACATAAACTTGAGGAACATTAACTCACCTGTGCCAGGGCATAAGGCAACCTTTGGGACTCAATGCTAAATTCGACAATCTCAGACAGTTCAATTTATCTGTTTGTATCAGAGATTGCCAACTCTGCTGCAAGATTATCATTTATGGTATCAACTTAGGTACTCTCGCCAGAGAGACTGCGTGTACATTTTCTTTTTGTATTTAGTTCAGAAGCAGCACCGGTCACCTAGGGGGTGCCTTCCAGTAGGTAAGGCTGCCCAGCCTGCAGCTGTCTGTCTATTAACTTCTTTTATTTTTAGTGTGTAAAAATTGTTCTGTTTGGCGTCTATTCTTTTTTATGTGGGGGGGGGGGGGGGGGGGGGGGAGAAAGGGGGAAACTGCTTTTCCTGGTCCCTACCTGGTTGGAGAGGCAGCTTTTCTCCGGGCTGCATCTTCGACCCGTCCTCGCGGCCTACCAGCGGGTCTGGAGCGGCGTTTCCTGATGGGACTGGCCAGAACCTCGGCGTCGGCGCAGTGCTGGAGCGCTATCGCGGAGCGGAGCAGGCGATGCCTTGCCTGGGTCGCAGCGCTGGAACTCCGGTGAGCTGAAGACCGCCGACAAAAAACATCGCGGAGCCGCGGGTCTGTGGAGCGGCCAGCTGTGGGCGGCGCTGAACTTTAACATTGGGAGCCAGTGGTGGAGCTGCATCCGGCGCGGCCTTGTTGGCTTCGGAAGCCGCGGTCCCCAGTAAGGAAGCGGCCATTCCAGGTGTCCCAAGCCGCTGAGAGGATTCTTCCGACGCCGGAGCACCATCACCCGGCGAGAACGGCCTGGAACATCGGGCCTCCATGGAGGCGACCGCGGAGGCCTCAATGGGCCAGACTATGGGTGGACATGGGATGGGGACTGGACATTGTGCCTTCCCTCATAATGGAAATCATTGTGGGGGGATGTTTTTTATGTTTAAATCACTTTATCATTGTTATGTCTGTATTATTTTTTTCTGTGCTGCATTGGCAAGACGCATTTCACTACACCAATTGGTGTATGTGACCAATAAAATAACCTTTGAACCTAACCTAAAATGTATACAAATTGCTGGTGCAACTCAGCCGGGTCAGGCAGCACCTGTGGAGGACATGAATATGTGACGTTGAGCCAGGACCTTTCTTCAGGCAGTAGTATCCTGACCCGTCAAATGTTCGAACATTGGATGGCTTCATAACCTTGGCCTGACCAATCCGAGAAATTCCCTTTGTCCCGTCCATCCTTCGCCCACTCAATGTAGTAAAAACTCATTTGTTTCCTCTTTTAGTTCTGAATGAGAATTTTATTCTTAAAAGTTAATTTGTTCTACAGGTGTTGCTCAGAGCTTCCATTGCTTTCTATTTTTATCATCTTTAGATGCGGGTGGGGATGATGAGGCATTTATCAGGATCTCTGAAGTTCCAAAGGTTGTGGATGGGACAGGAAGAACAAACCATTAGACTAATGTTTTCTTGATAATATCTGATGTTGTACAGTCCAATCCTGAAGATTAACTAACATTAGTTTTCTGTTGAATTATTAGTTTCAATTTCTTTGTGCTCTTAACAATCATTCAAGTCAGTGTGACTCAGCATCTGATGACTCATTTTTTGATGAACACAGTACAAATCGAGAATCTTATGGATTACCTTACTTGCTTTAATGCTTAATACTATTTAGGACAACACAGCCAACTTAAAAATCAGCTTCACTCCCTCATCTACTGGCCGGGCAACAGAATGTACTATTGCCAGAAATTAAGATAAGCAATGCAGTAATGCATTTTCAAATATTCAATCCGACCAACTGTACCACACTCCAAAATTGCCTAGCATTCAATTGCTTACTTGTCACTGGTATAAACATCTCCAATTGTAATTAAACCATTACTAGCACATCATCCAACCATATATACAGCATTTATCTTTGACTTCCATTTCCATGCTGCACAAATTAGGTGGTGACAGTAGCAATTAAAGAATACATTGAGTAACTGCAGGTCAATTGATGATGTTTACCTCAAACACACTGCTGAATAAAACAAACTGGGAAATCAATACAAATTAAATGAAAACAGATGTAATAAGGCAAGGAAGCAGATGAAACTCAAAATTAGGATACTTATAATGTTTTTAAAAATAAGCAAGTTGGCATTGCATATGGAAGCCCTGAATATAAAGTGATTAATTTAGTACAGCCATATTTGGTAGCATTGTGTACTTTTAGATGTTTAATAAAATGGTACTGAAATATGTATTCATTAGAAAATACCAGGGATGATTGAAATAGCAATTACTTTTTAATTTCTTTAGCTGAAAAGATTAAAGATTGATCTAAGGCATGAAATATAAAGTTAAATAATAGGCGACTTCTGAAGAAGTCTTATCAGCAAGCCTACCGGCAATATATCAACAATTTCTGGAAAGCTCAGGGAAGAAATTGGACTGATTTTGCTGTAGGAATGGAGCAATTTCTGGAAAATGTACATTGAAGTCCAATAATGCAAAAGCTCCTGTCAGTCATTCCCTGCTGCTCGACAGGTTATACTGTCATGTACCCTTCCCCAGTGTAACAAACAGAATCAGTGAACCAATGCATGCACCAGATGTTTACAAGGAATGTCAAGTCTTTCAAGATCTGCATCTGTTGACATAATTTTTTAATACCACAATTTACTGATTAGCAATACCTTGGATTCAAAGTCTAATTTCATGGACTTTCCAACAAATAATACTGAATTCAATGTTTCGTTAGTTTAGTTTACAAAAATCTTAAATTTCAACTTTTTCCCCTTCATCTCACAAATTTGGAATTATATTTACATCCACCGTAAAGCACAATTATACGAGAATTCTTCAATGCGAGCAGCCACACACTCTGCTCAGTGATTTTGCAATTAATGAAAACCAGTTGGCATTTGAAATTAAACTCTCAACAGCAACCGCCACATTTTATTTGGAGAAGACAATGGCAGATTTGGCAAAATGCATGCTTGCCTGGCTTCTTCTTTTTGCGTATGGCGTGCACAGCCTAAGGGTGTGCACGCCATACACAAGTTGCGCATACCAAACTTATTCTATTTGATCTTATTTGATTATGCACGCCAGGTCGATTGCATTGGTCGATACAGGGCGGGCCACGTGAAGGTTGCAATCTCCCATTCCCTTGCCTGGCTCAGTGTCAGCATTTAAAGCTGAATCTGATGTTTGTGGTGAAATTCATTGACATATAATCATAAAAAGATTGTCATGATTGTGGTGGGCCAAAGGGCCGGTTTCTGTGTGTACAACATTATGACGACTATTGGATTTACTCATTGTAAACAGAACCACAACCAGGTTTTGTTGCTTCCTGCCTTTCTTTTGGGTGGGTGGGTGGGGGGGGGGGGGGGGAAATTGAGTCATAAGAGTCACACAGCACTGAGATAAGCCCTTCAACCCATCTTGCCTATGGTGAGCATGATGCCCCGCCTACTCTAGTCACACCTTCCATATCCCTCTGAACCTTTCCTATTCATGTACCTGTCCAAATGCCTTTTTAAATGTTTATAGTTCCTGCCTCAACTACCTCCTTCGGCAGCTCTTTCCATATACCCATCACCCTGTGTGCGAAAAAAATGCCCCTCAGATTCCTATTAAATCTTTTCCGTCTCGTCTTAAACCCATATCCTCTGGTTCTCGATTTCCCTACTCTGGGTAAAAGATTATGCATCTACCCTATCTATTCCCCTCAATCTTATATACCTCACACCTTATCCTCCTGCACCAAGGAATACAGTCCTGGCCTGTCCAATTTCCCCCTAGAGCTCAGGCCCTCAGCTCCTGGCAACATCTTCGCATTCAGCTTGACAGCATATTTCCTATTACAGGGTGACCAAAACTGAACACAATCAACTGTGGCCTCACCAGCGCCTTGTACAGTTGTAACATAACATCCAAACTTCTATACTCAAAACCCTGACTAATAAAATCCAATGTGCCGAAAGCCTTCTTGGAAATAAATCATTCCTGTTTTTGATCCAAACACAAGTGTGTGTGAAGCCATCTTTCTCCATCTAATATGTGCTAGTTTTACCTATATCGTAAGTAGACACATATCAAAACATCTACCTATGACGCCACTTTCAAAGAACATATATCTGCACTCCTAAATCCCTCTGCTCTACAACACTCCCCAGTACCCTGCCATTTACTGTGCATGTCCTATGAGGGTTAAGACATCCCAAAATGCAACGCTTCACATTTATTGGCATTAAACTCCATTAACTATTCCCCTGTCCACTTGCCCAACTGATCAAGATCCTACTGGAACCTTTGATAACCATCTTTGCTGTTAGTAATCAAGTCCTGTACATTCTCATCCAACTCATTGATAAAGATGACGATCACTAATGGATCCAGCACCAAAAGGCCTCTAGACCGTAAACATGTTTCCACCATCGCCCTCCGATTCCTTCAATGCAGCCAATTTTCTATTCAGTCGGCTAGCTCTCCTTGGACCCCATGCAATCTATCCTTCCAGAACAGTCTACAATGCGAAACCTTGTCAAATGCCTTGCTGGAATCCATATATACAATGTCCACAGCCCTGCCTTCATCAACCCTTTTGATTACATCCTCAAAAAAACTCTGATTCGTCAGACACGATTGCCCACGTCCAAAAACGTGCCGACCACCCCTAATCAGCACTAGTCTATCTAAATGCATGTATATCTTATCCTTCAGAATATACTCTAGTACCTTTCAGACCACAAATGTTAAACTCACTGGCCTACAGTTCCCAGGCTTTTCCTTGCAGCCCTTTGAAAATAAAGGCACATTTGCCACTCTGCAGTCTTCCGGCACCTCACCCGTATTTATTGATGACTCATAAATCTCAACCAATTTGTTTTAACACGGTAAAATTAATCTTTTAATTTCAAATCTAACTGTATCACTGCATGCTTTCAGAGGCGGAAAAGGACAATGTTAGATAAATGGCATTAGGGCAGAGATATGAATTTGTACTCACTGCAAGATTATATCGTTGTTACAAACAGGCCAAGTTTAGGCTAAGCAAGAACCTTAATAGAAAGATTCCACTTTCTCCTGACCAGTACCCATCCATCCCCCCCCCCCCCCCCCCCCCCCCCCGACACCCCAACGGCCATCGAGAACTCAAATCAACTTGTTCCCAATGTCTTTCCAGGATTTTTGTTTAGCACTTACTGTGGCTGTAATGTTTTGTAGTCAGGGATTTCAACTTTTTTCTTTCTGAAGAAAAACCAATAGATTGCAAATCCAGCAATAAGAGTGAATAGAAAGATGTCCAACGTACTGAAGAACGATTCTTCCACCACTACGGGAGACTCAGCAGCACTGTCCGCTGTGGGCGCAGTAATCTCAGTTTTGGAATAATCCATGATCCTCACTCACAAGGCTTGCTAAAAGAAAAACAAAGATTATTAGTCTTGGTAAAATTGAAAGCAGGAATAGTTTGCTTAACTACAACATCCCAGATCCACAAATAGCATTCCCAGATAGGTATTTAGTGTTGGATGATGTGAAATACTTTAGAGATACAAGTTGTTCAAGATCTGGACAAAGATATCAAAATCATGTGTGGAAACAGAATGCCCACTGCCATTGAGCGTCATCGTGTGCGTGTGCGTGTGTGAGATAATTGGGAAAATTCTGTGATCTGTATCATGAAAGCCTGTTGCCATTTTAGCTGCAAAGCCAATGTTCAAAAAAGGTTAATGGAAACCTGCGTGGAAAAATTATTCTACATTTTTTCTATTAGATTATGCCATTTAGTTTCACAACTGGGACATGCACCAATGATTTGGCAGATAATATTTGGTGCACGTGGTTAGTTGCTGAAAGATTCTCACTTTCTCATTTAACAGATGTGTTACGCTTCCGAATGTTGGTCCAATTCCCTCTGAAGGCCTGTAGAGGTGGGTGTAAATGAGAGCATTATAGCGATCTCAAATTTATCATCTCCAAGCACTCAGAACAGAAAGGCAGCCACACACTATTCCCAGTATATGCTGTAAAATTGAAATAAATCAAAGACTTATTCAGTAAACAAGAGAACATTGTTCCCAGTGACTAAACAATGAGTACCCAAAGGACAATTGTGCCGCATTGATGTTTTCAGCCATTTTGTTTTATTTTTACAATTGCAGTGAACTTACAGGATTGATTGAAATGTTACTCCATGACATTTTTAAAGAACAAATTAAAAACCTGGCCTATCTATGAAATCACATTAAATAGCCCACACAATCCTGCACTAAAATCCAGGGCTGTGGAATCAGTCGGAGTCGTCGAGCAGAGCAATTTTGGTGCTGCTGGAGTCGGGAGTCGGGAGTCGGTAAAAAAAAGTCCCGACTCAGACCTCAACATAAATTTCAGAAACTACGTAAATCAGAAAAAAATTACAATACAAACCATAATTTCTACTTTCAGTGGGATGATTTACACAATATTTTAGGTTAAAAGGTTAGTAAGAGGTTGAGTAATGAAGGAAAAAGGTTAGGGCTCATTCAGGTAAAAGTATAGTAAACACCAACTAACTTAAACTAACTGTGGACTGCGTTCCCTTGACCCCCCCCCCCCCATTAACTTAACCTAAACTAACAGGGGGGGGGGGGGGGGGTGGTCGTGTCCACTTGACCCTCCCTAATCCCTTAAAACAAATTTCCTCAAATTATTTAATTATTATCAATGAATAGAGACTAAAGTGAGTTAGTAAAGTATGTCAGTTCTTCCGCCCGTATTTACTGTACTTTAACCTCGTATTTTGTGATATATAAAAGTTGTTAATAATTTTTATTTCAAGAATAAACAATAAAAAAGCCACAGTAGCATAACAACAACCATTAGACTCAAAACTTTAAGGACACGAGTTTAAAAGCTAGCCTGATGATTCATGTAGTTCTTATGAAATACCATCTTGTGTAATGTCGTCATAGCAGATTTAGAATTATTATACCTAGGGGTCAGAAATCAAGGAGTCGGAATTGGGTGTTTTGGGTATCGACTCCACAGCCGTGCTTAAATCCCAAGCATACAAAATTAAAGGAGTTTTATTATACAAAGGGAATGCCTTCCTTCTGGCATTCTAAAGGTCTGCAGTGAAAGCAGTTGGAATACAGCAATTTACACAAGCAGCTCACAAATGTCCTTTGAGGAAGAGAAACCGTTGCATAGCACTTGGTTAAGTATACAAGTAGGATGACCTTCCATTTGTATTTGTTTGGGACTGTTTCAGTAAAAATCCATTCCTGGTTCAATGCTGAACAAACCTTTGGCCCAGAGCACACACGAACATTGCTGTACTTCAGTCATGATGTAGGCCTGAGTAAACAATATTGACTTCTGCAATTAGAATTCATGCACATCCCACTGAACTGAATTATAAAACTGGGTGAGTGATCATGGAAGCAACAGAAGAATGGGAAGTGAGTTAGTGCAGTGCCAGCAGCAAGTAGTGAATACATAGTTTAGTTCAGTTTAAAGATATAGTGCGGAAACAGGCCCTTTGGCCCACCGGGTCCACTCCAACCAGCGATCCTGCACATTAACATTATCCTACACACAATAGGGACAATTTCCAATTTTACCAAGCCAATTAACCAACAAGCCTGCCTTGGAGTCTGGGAGGAAACCGGAGCTCCTGGGGAAAACCCACGCAGGTCACGGGGAGAACATTCAAACAGCATCTGTAGTCAGGATAGAACCCGGGTCCCCGGCGTTGTAAGGCAGCAACTCTACTGCTGCTTCACCGTGCAGCTCATGTTAGAATTATTTAAAAAGATGCTAGTAGTGTTTACGTTTCCTTAAATCCCCATAGCCTGACCAGGCATATCCTTGGACGTTGTAGAAAACTAGATTAAAAATTGCTGGGATCCTGGCAGAAATATTTTCATCATCTTCCGCCATGGGAAAGGTACCAACAAATTAGAGGAGAGCTAATGTTGTACCTTTATTTAAGAAGGGTACAAGGATAAGCCAGGGAACTACAGGTTTGTAAGCCTGACATCAGTGGTGGGTAGGTTTACTGGAAGGAATTATATGAAATGTATAAGATTGTTAAGGGTTTGGACACTCTAGAGGCAGGAAACATGTTCCCGATGTTGGGGGCATCCAGAACCAGGGGACAGTTTAAGAATAAGGGGTAAGCCATTTAGAACCGAGACGAGGAAACACTTTTCTCACAGAGAGTGGTGAATCTGTGGAATTCTCTGTCTCAGAGGGCGGTGGAGGCAGGTTTTCAGGATGCTTTCAAGAGAGAGCTAGATAGGGTTCTTAAAGATAGCAAAGTCAGGGGATATGGGGAGAAGGCAGGAACAGGGTACTGATTGGGGATGATCAGATTGAATGGCGGTGCTGGCTCGAAGGGCCTACTCCTGCATCTAGTGTCTGTTGTCTATTGTATAGAATTTACTACCATTTAGATAGGCAAGGACAGATTGGGATAGCCAGCACAGTTTTGTGGATGGGAAATCAGGTTTCAGGATTATTATTTTTTTTTTGCAGAGGTCAACAAGAAGATTGATGGGGGCAGGGTGATGGATGTTGTTCATCTGGACTTTAGCAAGGGCTTTGACAAGGCAATTGGCAAGGTGCCAAATGGCAGGCTAGTCAAGAAGGTTAGATCACATGGGAACCCAGATGTGCGAGCCAACTGCATTCAAAAGTGAGCCCTGTACTTTTAAACAGGTCAAAGTGCAATGACCTGTACATCAATGACTAAAGCAGCCATTTAGTCACCCTCATTTTATTTTTATTTACGTAGGACCTTGCTTCACCCATTTGGCATTGACTGCAATTTAAAAATTACACTTTTACCCAAAAAACACTTAGGGTATGCGGAGGTGTTGAAAGGCGTTGTGTAAACCTGTTTTTTAAAAATATAAATGCAAGACCAATTCTTAGGCCAAAACCTTGACTTGCACCGAAGCAATCGACCACATGCTGCTCATCCTGACAGGTTTCAATAACTACTCAGCGTAGAGAAAAGCAGTTTAGAATCGCAGGAGTCATTCCTCATTTAGGATGCATGGGCAATTTCAACACATGCCAACAAAGCCCTGACAGAGCATTGTCAAGGCTTTGGTCAGTGAAGCACTTTAAAAAAATAAGAAAAAGATACATTAGGATTGACAGAGACAGCAAGAGACAATTTATTCATGAATAAATCTGGAGGTGGAAAACTGCAACATTTTTAATAGAAAAAAAATGTAGTGAACCAGTCACTCGCATTCTAGGCACAGATTTGTTCTGTGGATAGGATGTGAGCATTTCATCACTATTGCAAACAAAATGGCAGTGCACAATTTCAAAATGCTTTTGAATAAGAAGAAAGGTAAAGCCTGGGGTGTACATTTCAGAATGAACCTTTATAACACATTCCTGCATGGTTGAGATTTCATAACTTTATTATTAAAGGGATGATAACATGTATGCATTTAGAAAGCAATGCCTCCAATAAAGAAAGGCATATTATTCAAACAATCCAATTAGTCTATTAGACTTTGTTTCAAATTCTTAATTTACTATGCAAGACCTCCGTGGTTTAACTGACCAAATTTGCACGTGTCAAGAGTTAAATTCCATGTTATTCCTCTCCCCAGTTCATCTTAGATAACTTTCTTCACCGTCCTTCACTGTCCACTACACCACCGATTTTGATGTCACCCGCAAACCTATTAACCATGTTAGCATGAGCAAAAACAAAGTGCTGGATGAGCTCAGCAGGCCAGATAGCATCTGTGGAGTGAATGGTCAGATGACATTCTTCAGACTGGTGTAGTGGGGAGAAAATGGAAGAGAAGTGGGGAGGCGGAGCAGTGCCTGGCAAGTGATAGTTGGATACAAGTGACAGCGAGATGGAGAAAGTAAGTGACAAAGGTTAGAAAAGAAAATGAGTCAAAAGGGTGTCAGATAAGGAAAGAGGAGGAGTGAAATGGAAAGCCAGAGACAAGGAAAAAGGGTTGGGAATGGGAGATGAATGTACGAAGAGGAACTGAGCAAGGTGATAGGGCTGCTTATTTAATTCCTCATTCCCATACTGATGTTTCTGTCCTTCATTGCCAGAGCAAGGCCACACACAAACTGGAGAATTGGTACCTAATTTTTCTCTTGGGTAGCTTACATCCCAATAGCATTCTCCAATTTCAAGTAACACTTCATCCCCCCCCCCCCCCCTTTAATGAATCCCGTCATGGTGTCCACACATTTCCCACCCTTCTGTCACCAACTAATTTCCCCTTCTTGGTACACTTGTCTCCCATTTCCCATTTATCCGCCCTTCCCAATCCCACTCTACCCACATCCCTCCCGCCAGCTTTACATTTCGCTCCTCTTCCTTTCCCTTTATCAGAAACATTTGTCTTGTTTTCATCTGTAACCTTTATCCCTTACTCTACCTACCTAACTACCAATAACCCCCCTCCCCCCCCCCCCCCACCTGTATCCACCAATCACTCTGCCAGGCTTTGTCCTTCCCCAGCTTTTTGCAGGGTTCTCCTTCTACTACAATCAGTTTGAAGAAGGGTCCTGACCTGAAACATCGTCTGTCATTTCCTTCACAGATTTTGCCTGATCTGGTGAGTTCCTCCATCACTCTGTTTTAAATGAATGTTGCCAGTGCACAAACAGGTAACACTGATATCTCTGTTAGGCTTTAGGTACTTGGCTGTGGTGAATTTCCAAGCAGATCTGTTCAACCATTCGTGGGAAAACAAAAAAAATCACCGACAGACAAGTAAACCCTAATGAAAAGTAAATTTAAAGAGAAGTGAAGACACCCTGTGTCTTTGGATGTCAATTGCTTATTGCCCTCATTCTCAAACATCACGCAGTTATCTGGAGGGGCCTGTACATGATAATCTGCCTGCCCTGCGATTGTAGCAGCATTGCTCTACAAGACAAGACAGGAAGGACAGGAGTTTTCCATTTAGCCTCTCACAATTTCAAATGGTGATTTGTGAGAAGCTAAATTATTCTTTCCACATTACTTAAAGTAAAGAAAATTCTCCCAAATAATAATCTACCGAGCATCAGGTTCAAATTGGAGAATAGGGCATTTCCAAATAACATTCCAGAATGACAAGGCTCTAATTTTTTGACTTTCTGACAGCTCTAGATTCATCAAGCTGTCAAAATTGATTGTTTTCCATCACTCCCAAGTTTTCCTTTACTTAAAAAATTAACTTCACTTTCAAAAGTCCAGGTAATAAAAGCCAATCCTCCTCCCACCCCCACAATTCAATCCTGTCGCGTTTAGACAGCTTTGGGTAAATTTGATCTCTATTCGCTCCAGACGTTTACCCACTATCTATAACTGTACACCTATTATCAGACTCTCACTTGGCCGTTGATACTTGAGGAATGCATCAGATGATATTCATTGAACCTACATTGTAAGGACGTCAATGTTCAAGGATGGGGAAGAAAAGGCTCAGTGAAAAAAATATGCAGATTACAAAGCTGAACAAGTCCATCAAGCACTTTTAAATACACCATCACTAATTAGTTTTCTCAACTCTGCAAAAAAAAAAAGCTCCCTCGAATTTGTACAAGAGTCTGTCTGGCACTGAGCTGCGTTTCAATGTTGTGATAATTATAACCACAAGCCTTGTTATCATATACAACACATAATAAAATAGAATTTTGCAATATTTATAATGCAGTTATCCTAAATATCATACTCATTGGGTTTATCGCTAGCCCTGCCTTTATACCCACAGATTTTATAATCTTTGATAACCAATCTGAAAGTCAATGTTGCAACCTTTTTTCAACGCCCACTGCACGTTAATCTGAGAAATTACAAAGTAGCATGAATCAGCTTTTTAATTAAATACTATTTACATTTACCAATCCACAGGCTTCTGAAGAAACAATATTTCCAAGGACATATTCTTATGGTGTATTCTTAAACTTTCATTTAGTTGGGAACACAGCACAAGTGCTTGCCTCAAATGAGAATTACACATAACTTCAACCCGAGAAACAAATATTTCCTTTTACCTGGAAACGGGAGAGGGTGGAAGCTAGTACACAAAGTAAAATAGTGTGGCTGTTATAGAAAATAAATCAAAACTATTAATGGAATGCCGTTTTTAGATGTTTAAGAAGGAACTGCAGATGCTGGAAAATCAAAGGTAGACATAAATGCTGGAGAAACTCAGCAGGTGAGGCAGCATCTATGGAGCGAAGGAAATGGGCAACGTTTCGGGTCGAAACCCTTCCTCAGACTGATGTGAGGGTGGGGACTGGAGGAAGAAAGGAAGAGGTGGAGACAGAGGGCTGAGGGAGAGCTGAGAAGGGGAGGAGAAAGTAAGGAAGACCTGAAATTAGAGAAGTTAATGTTCATACCGCTGGGGTGCAAACTGCCCAAGCGAAATACGAGGTGCTGCTCCTCCAATTTACGGTGGTCCTCACTCTGGCCATGGAGGAGGCCCAGGACAGAAAGGTCGGATTCGGAATAGGAGGGGGAGTTGACGTGTTCAGCCACCGGGAGATCAGGTTGGTTATTGCAAACAGAGCAGAGGTGTTCGGCGAAGCAATCGCCAAGCCTATGCTTGGTCTCACCGATGTAGAGCAGCTGACATCTAGAACAGCGGATGCAATAGATGAGATTGGAGGAGGTGCAGGTGAACCTCTGCCCGCACCTGGAAAGACTGCTCAAGGGGTCAAGGGGGGAGGTAAAGCGACAAGTGTTGCATTTCTTGCAGTTGCAAGGGAAAGTGCCAGGAGAGGGGGCAGTTGGGGTGGGAAGGAACGAATTGACCAGGGAATTCCCCTAACCTGCGCTAACCTCCGTCTTGAATATCCAACTGTGCACTGAGAATTCAGAACTACACTAAGATGGGAGGCAGTGAAAGTGGTATTGAAAATACTTGGTTCAGCAAAGATTGACACTGGAAATGGGGGGGGGGGGGGGGGGGGGGGGGGGGGGGGGGGGGGGGGGGGGGGAGAGGGAAAAGGAAAAGACAAAAACAATGCAAGTTTTGCACAAAATGTGCAGACCCGAATGAGAACATGCTTATTTTTTTAGCAACACTTCTTGAACAGATAACATGCAAGTATACTGGTATCTTAATGTCTCATTTCCAGTCCTCACACTTTCCTTTTATACAACTAATTAATGTTTTGAAACATCACGCAAGCTTGTGTGTTTAGATCTATGCAACAATTGAGGCTTCACAATTTTTAATAAATGTGTAGGACAGAACTGCAGATGCTGGTTTAAATCAAAGGTAGACACAAAATGCTGGACTAACTCAGCGGGACAGGCAGCATCTCTGGAGAGAAGTATTGGGTGACGTTTCAGATCAAGACCCTTCTTCAGACCGAAGGGTCGCAACATGAAATGGCACCCATTCCTTCTCTCCCGAGATGCTGCCTGTCCCATTGTGTTTTGTGTCTACCTTCAATTTTTAATAAATCTACGTCTGCAAAGAGCAGGGTAAAACATAGAATTATCTGAACAGATTTAAAAAAAGCAGACAACGCAAATGGGATGGTAAGAGCGGTTTTCTTGTACAATACATCTTGTTTTATCTTTCATCACTACACCAAAACCTGCTGATGCAATGATGCTACACGTACCCCGTTCCTGCCCATATCCCTTGACTCCACTATCTTTAAGAGTTCTATCTAAAGCCCCTGTCCCACTTAGACGATTTCTTCAGCAACTAGGCTGTTTCCACGTGGTCATGAGTAGTCTCCTCAAGTCGCCTAAAGAGCCGTAACGTTTTTCTGGTTGCCGCTGGATTTTGAAATGTTCAAAACATTTTGACGACTGTGGGTTTGACGTAGCTTGCCTTCTCCTGTTGTAGGTCCTGTCATAGGTTGTCGCCAGGACGACGCAGGTTGCCGCCAGGTGCTGACCGATGAATTCCAATAGCGACTACCTACATCAACATACGTCAAAAGATCTTCAGTTGTCGGCAACAGCGTCGTTGCTTGTCGCAGGTGGACTTAGGTTGACTATAGTTGTCGTAGGTTGTCGCCTGTAGGATGTCGTAGGTGTGTTCGTAGGTGGACGTCCTAATCGGTTGCCGGTAGCTTGACGTCGACTAGGTGGTAGGTTGTTGTAAACATTGTCGTGGGGGGTGGGTGCTGTCCAGTCGCCACTTTTTCGGCCACCTGCTACAACTGTGACAGTCGCCGAAAAATGTGCATAAGTGGGACAGGCCCTTTCGCTTGAAAGCATCCAGAGAATTAGCCTCCGCTAACTTCTGAAGCAGAGAATTCCACAGATTCACAACTCTCTGGGTGAAAACGTTTTTTCCTCTTCTCTGTTCTAAATGGCCAACCCCTTATTCTTAAACTGTTGCACCTGGTTCTGGACTCCCTCATCATTGGAACATGTTTTCTGCCTCTAGCGTGTCCAATCCCTTAATAATCTTATATGTTTCAATAAAATCCCCTCTCATCTTTCTAAATTCCAGAGTATACAAGCCCAGCCGCTCTATTCTATCAACATATGACAAACCCGTCATCTCGGGATTTAACCTAGTGAAGCTACTCTGTCCATAGCAAGAATGTCCTTCCTCAAATTGGGAGACCAAAACTGCATGCAATACTCCAGGTGTGGTCTCACTAGGGCCCTGTACAACTGCAGAAAGACCTCTTTACTCCTATGCTCAACTCCTCTTGTTATGAAGGCCAACATGCCATTAGCGTTCTTCACTGCCTGCTGTACCTGCATGCTTACTTACAGTGATTGAAGAACAAGTACCCCCAGATCTTGTTGTACTTCCCCTTTTCCCAACTTGACACCATTCAGATAATAATCTGCCTTCCTGTTTTTTCCACCGAAGCGGATAACCTCACATTTATCCACATTAAACTGAATCTGCCATGCATCTGCCCTCTTGCACAACCTGTCCAAGTTACCCTGCATCCTCATAGCATACTCCTCACCGTTCACACTGCTACCCAGCTTTTTCTCAGCTGCCAATTTGCTATCAGATTTGTATCAGAAGTGTATCAGATTTGCAATAACAAAGTCCCCCCCACCCGCCCAAGGATTTAAAAAAAGTAAAGTAACAAGCAAAGATTATAAAGGAGCAAGATGCGCCACTCAGTGGAAAAGGCGTAGTATCACGTGTGATAGTCGACGCCATGTTAGCGGACTGCCTCGACCAAAGATGGCGTCTACATCATTGGGAAACAAGGCTCCTCTATAATGTTAGTCTCTCGATCTCCCGCTGTGTAATCCACTCCAAAGCTACAGATCCCTCTCTCTCTCTCTCTTCCCCCCTCTCTCTCTTCCCCCCTCTCTCTCTCTCTTCCCCCCTCTCTCTCTCTCTCTTCCCCCCCTCTCTCTCTCTCTCTCTCCCCCCCCCCTCTCTCTCTCTTCCCCCCCTCTCTCTCTCTCTCTCTTCCCCCCCCCTCTCTCCCCCTCTCTCTCTCTCTCCCCCCCCCTCTCTCTCCCCCCCCCCCCCCCCCCATGTGAGAGTTCTCAATCGATATTGCGTGATAGCCAATTCATCCCCTGTAACTACGGATAGTGCTATTAATTCATCAAATGCATCAGATCCATTTCACAGTACTGAAACACTTATAACTATCTGCACCTGAATGGAGCTCAGACACCTGGAGATGGGGAAAGAGTTCACCTTTAAATTATGATAAATTTCAATCTAGTGAACAAGAGGGTCCGTTGTTTTGAGTTGAGTCCATGACAAGGTAGTTATAATGGGATTAAAAGTAGTTTAAGCTGTAGGCATGTTATGGTTTGTCAGAGATCAGTTGAGGCACAGATTTGTACCTCTGAAAACAGAAAAGAACTGTGGGATATATATTTACAATACGTCCTGTCAACAACAGTAAAGAATGGACATCATAATCTCCTTCTATGGATAATGTGGGAGAGAAAGAAAATAATATAAAGGAAACATAGAAAATACTCCCTGCCATAGTAGGCCATTTGGCCCTACGAGCCAGAACCGCCATTCAATATGATCATGGCCGATCATCCATATTCAGTATCCCGTTCCTGCTTTCTCCCCATATCCCTCGGTTCAGTTAGCCCTAAGAGCTACATCGAACTCTCTCTTGAATACAGTCTGTCCACTTGCCGAACACTTTCATGCGTACATTACGCAACACTTTTTCCTTGACAAGCCAGATTTAGTTCCTCAGTCCCGTGACTTTCAGTCTGAAAAAGGATCTCGGCCTGAAACATCACCCATTCCTTCTCTCCAGGGATGCTGCCTGTCCTGCTGAGTTACTCCAGCATTTTGTGTCTATCTTCGATTTAAATCCGCAGTTCCTTCCTGCACTAGTTTCTCAGTAATAGGTTGACTGCTTCAAGGAAGAGAGAACACAATTGCCCAGTTAGAAACTGATGGAAATTACAATGCTCGTGTTGGCAGGTTCTGTTAGCTGTGTCAGTTATGCACATCCAAACCAAGACCACCTTTAAAAACAGAATGGAGAGTGCTGCACTCCACAGGGAGACTGCATTACCATTGGCAACCAAGATGTATTTGTCAGATCCTGTGCTCAATCTTCTACTGGGCACTGACCTTTAGTTGCAAAATCGCACAAGGAAGTGAAATGAAATAACAGGAGATAATGCACAGCAGATGCAGGGATCTGGAGCAAAAAACAAAAAAACTGCTGGAGGAAGTCCAGTAGCATTTGCGGCGTGGGCAAGGGATTGAGAAGCATTCAACCAAGAGGCAGGGGGAAATAGAGCGAGAAAGAATATAAATCACTGGGGGAAGAGGCAAATTGAATGTCGTACTCAAACTCCTGGCTGGGACTGAACTTGGAGGCCTGGAAATGGAGCTGGAAGCCACAGAGGTAAAGCCTGACACAAATCGTTGATAATTCCTTCACCACCATCTGCATCCCCACCTACAACAGATGGTGCTCAACCTGCTAAATTCCTCCAGCAGTTTATCCTTTGCTGAATAAAATAAACCACTGCAATCAAGATGGACCCTGGAGTGGCAGCCATTATTCTTTGTTGTCTTCTTGGAAATCTTTATCTTTGAAGTTATGGATCAACTAATCCAATATCTCCATACATGACTTGTGTCAAACTTTGTTTGATGAAAACCCAGTTAAATGCTTTTATAAATTTGACATTAAAGGTGCTAAATAAATCTTGTTCTGGGAGTCGAATTTGAAAATACAAGCACATAGCTAAAGTTTAACTTGTACCTAGTAAATTATTCTGAATAATGTTGGTCCACTGTGTAAATAAATTGGGAAGATATCTATTTAAGTAGCACCATGATCTTACCAATCACATAGGTCTTTTGGCTAAGAGCAAAACATTAAAGGGCCTGTCCCACTATATGAGGCAATTCAAAAGTTCTCCCGAGTTTTCCCCTGATTCGAACTTGAAGAATGTCCGTAGCGGGTCCGTAGGAGTTCGTGGATGTCTCGTAGCGGCTCGTACGAGTAACGGTAGGTATTCGGGAAATCCAGTAAACTCGTGACGTTTTTTCAACACTGTGGAAAATGTCCACGAGTGTAAAAAAATACATGTGATGAAAAAAAATTGTTACTTTTTACTCGTACGAGCTGCTTCGAGACATCCACAAACTCCCACGGACATTCTCCGAGTTCGAATCAGGGGAAAACTGGTGAGAACTCTCGAATTAGAACATACAGTGGGACAGGCCCTTAAGGAACAAGGCCCATTTAGTTAAACATATTCAATTAATCTACAAGCAAGATATGTTGGTTGCCGAGTTCTCCATTGCGGCGCGCACACACACACACAATCCACCCTTCCCCTTGGCATGCCACACTGCTCCAAAGAAGTTAAATGAGGGTTTGTGGAACACCATCTCATCTATTACACTGCCACCTTTTAGCCTGATGTTAATAAACCTCAGGCACCACTAAGTTATGATTGTGCATATACATAGGTCGTTCTAACAGATGCCACACAATGTGGAATCATTTCCAACATTTGCTGGTTTCATTCCATAGTCTGAGCCATTACTGTTAGCCCTTCAATACACTAATGTTAGGATGTCCCAAGGCTAGGAATTTGTGGTCCCAACCTCAACAGTGGAGAGGACAGGAAGTGGCCAAGCCAAGGTCAGAAATAGAAGAAAAAAAGGCAGGAAATGTCAGTGCAAGCTATCCCTTAACCTTACTTGAAGAATGATTCTTGTGATGTGTAAAATAAAATCAAGAAATTTAAGGCAGCTATCATAAAATGGACCAATGAGAAAAAAATTGCAGAGCTAAAAAAACGGAAGGAGGAATTCAGCAGTTCAGGCAGCAACTGTGGAGGAAATGGACAAATGGAAATTCAAAGTTGTGACCCCATCTGATGAACACACATAATTGTTCCATTAATGCAAGACACAATTTAATTCAATTTAAATTATTGCATAGACTATATTATTCAAAAACGTGGTTGAATAAATTCTACTCAAACGTCTCTCCTAGATGCGATAAATGTTTGTTTCAAAATGCCAATATAACACATTCATTTGTAGGATGTATAAAGTTGAATAAATTTTGGAGCGATATATTTGATATATTTACAAAGCTCTTCAAGTTAAGAATAGAACCTAATACGGAATGATTATATTTGGAATAACAGTAGAAGATATCAATTTAAACAAAGACCAAAAAGTATTCTTTAATTATGGGTTAATAATTGGAAAGAAATTGATACTTAAATTTTGGAAAAATACAGCTATACCAACTATTAAAATGTGGATTAGTAATATGACGGACATAGCTCACCTTGAAGAAATGAGACTCCGCCTAATAGATAAATATGACCAATTCTTAAGGAGTTGGTCCCCTTTCATCGACTTTTTGGAATCATGTGATGCAGCCACATGTGATACCGTAAAAATTATTGATTTCAGGTCAGGTCGTGGATAGAATTACATCTCCGAACAAAGATTTGAATTTTTTTCTTTTTTAAGGGGCTTTTTCTCCTATTTCTACTTTCTCTTTTCTTATATACACACTGCACGTTTTTCTATTTTCTACTATCTATTTTTCCTCTTTTTCTTCTCTCTATCTCTTGTCTTTTTTTACTTCATTTTCAAAAACATAAAACTAGAGGTTGTACATAGAATGTATTACGTAATGACATAGTTGGCACCTAAAATTAGGTGCCACTGTATTGTTTTGTACTGTTTTAACTTCTAATAAAATAAATAACACCAAAAAAAAAGTTGTGACCCCAGACTGATGGATTGGTGGGGGGGGCTGGGAGAAAGCTGGAGAATTGAGAGGTGGTGGTGAGACAAAGTGATAAGTGGATAGAGATGAGGAGCAGGTTCCACCCTCACCCTGGTTTCGCATTTCATTCGTCTTTCCTTATCTGACATCCTTTTGCCATCATTTCACTTCCAGCCTTTGTCACTCGCTTGACCCATCCGTCACTCACCCCACTTCACCTGTATCCACTTATCGCTTGCCAGACTTTGACCCATCTCTTTTCCTGCTTTCTCCCCCTAATTCCATCAGTCTGAAGAAGAGTACCAACCGAAAATGTCGTCAGTCCATTCCCTCCACAGATGCTGCCTGACCCACTAAGTTCCTCCAGCAGATTTTGCGTAAGATTCAAGCATCTTGTTTCTTCTGACCTGTTAAAAATTTACAGAGCTGCGAACCAAATGTAGTCCAAACTATTAGAGATCTTGTTACTCATTTGTATGAAACATTGATGCAACAATTCCTCAAGTACTATATTTAACTCAAGTGCTGACAGGCTGATCAACTTTGCTGACAATATGCATTCTCTCCCAAGTAAACATCCACAAAATCACACTTTTCCAACAGAAAAGTCTGACAGAGTTCCTTTCAGAACAGTTCCATGAATAAAAGAGTTACCGGTAATAGCAATATTCAATGTCACTGCAGATCACACAAATGGAATTTGTATAATGCATTTGTAGCATCAAGTGCCCCAGGTCTCTTTAATGGACTTATCAATATTCACTCTTAACAAATTATTACATCAGTTGATAAAAAGGTTAAGAGTCTGAAGAACATGCCATTTGCTTTCTTCACAGCCTGCTGTACCTGCATGCTTACTTTCAGTGACTCATGTCTCCATGTCTCATTGCACCTCCCCTTTTCTTAATCTGACACAATTCAGATAATAATCTGCCTTCTTGTTCATAAAGAATTACAAGTCACCACTATGGCATTCAGGTACAATTTCCAGCAACACGTCTTCAAGCGAAAAAGAGTGGAAATGTCAAAGACTGAGATAAAACACGATCAAATGTCAAAACAGTTTTTTCGTTGAAGGCAGAGATTAAAAAAAACTATGGCAGGGAATAGAGTAAATTACAAATCAATGATCTCATGGAATGGCAAATCAAACTGAAAGGTTTATTCATCTGTAATATCCAGTAAACCTTTGATCCATCATTTTAAATATAATAAACCCCCACATTATGGAGAGATTATATTCCTAATGTTTTTTCTGTAACTCGAAATCTCAACAAAATGACAAAATTCGATGTTTTCCTTTGCATTCTGTGTTTAGTTATATTTTGTTCCATTCACAATTTTTTTTAATAGTTACGTGATGGAGGAAAATAGAATATATAGTCTTTATCTCAAATTTGTGAATTCCGTAAGAGGAAAATTTCCAGCACATGAACTGTCACACCATGGGGGTATCAGGTAGTTAAACTGATTGCAAGGCAGGTCATGATGGGAATTTCAAGAAAGTTGGGAAAGAATCGTGTAGTATTATCCAAAACATAAATGCAATTGTTTCTGTTAACTGGGATACGGATCTATAGTTTTGTAATTATTGAAGAAGCCATAGAACAGACATCTTGTAAATACCTTTTTGCTATTATACCTTTTCAATGCAGTGACCATTACATTAACTTGTCTGTGACTTGAAAAGACAAACAAGAAATCCAGATCAACATGTCAGTTATCAAATTGATAAACATTAGAAGGTATGAACAATTGCTCAGAGATTGAACATCAGCAGGATTGAATCCCAATTGAGTGCAAGTATTAGAAAAGAACAAAAATGAACAGTATTACACTGCAAATTAACTACCGGGTAGTTAACAGCAGATTTACAACAAAGGATTCCATGTGGATAACTGAAAGGATATGTACTAAGTGGAACCAAGATATCATCTGACATCTAAAACCAAATATATAGGTAGGGGAACATAGCAAAAATGCACCCCCCTCGAGTGGAGGTACAGACATTCAAACCCCTGTCCCATGGTACGAGTTCATTCCAAGAGTTCTCCCGAGTTTGCTCTGATTTGAACTCAGAGATTTACGGTAATGGCCACTCGTCTGTACTCAGGGTTCCCGTGGACATTTTTCAACGTTGAAAAATCTTCACGAGTCTTCCCATGCTTACCTGCTGTTAGCAAGTCTTCCCGAGTACCCGCTATGTTCATTCTCCATGCTTACCACGAGTTTGATTTTTTTTAAACTTGGGAGAGCTCTTGGAATGAACTCGTACCGTGGGACAGGGCTTTCCCTGATAACGTAAGCAAAACGTTGTACACATTAGAATAATTAAAAACTGCAACCATTGAAGATTAATGTGCAACTTAGTGCAAATGTAAATACAAGTGCTAATGTAAATACAAGTTGACAATCGACACACTTGGTGCATCATCTGCTGTTCTGACACCCCAGCTATAGGAAGGATGTTATTAAGTTGGTATGGGTGCAGAAGAGATACACCAGGGTGTTACCTGAACTTGCAGGTTTGGTTTATAAGGAGAATTAGGATAGCCTGGGACATTTTCCTTTGAAGCATAGGAGGCTGAGGTGAAGGTGACTGAGCTTTATTGAAGTGTTTAAGACAATAGATGAAGGAGTAGGCCATTTGGACCTTCGAATCAGCACTGCTATTCACTGTGATCATGGCTGATCATTCACGTTCAGTACCCCATTCCCGCCTTCTCACCATATCCCCCGACTCTGCTATCTTTAAGAGCTCTATCTAACTCTCTTGAAAGCATCCAGAGAATTGGCCTCCACTGCCTTCTGAGGCAGAGAATCCCACAGATTCACAACTCTCTGGGTGAAAATGTTTTTCCTCATATCCGTTCTAAATGGTCTACCCCTTATTCTTAAACTGTAGACCCTGGTTCTGGACTCCCCCAACATCGGGAACATGTTTCCTGCCTCTAGCGTGTCCAATCCCTTAATAATCTTAGATGTTTAAGATCCCCTCTCATCCTTCTAAATTCCAGATTATACAAACCTAGCCGCTCCATTCTATCAACATACAACAGTCCCGCCATCTCGGGAATTAACCTTGTGAACCTACGCTGCACTCCCTCAATAGCAAGAATGTCCTTCCTCAAATTTGGAGACTATATTCATTCATCATCGTTGAAAACATTAGCTACGTAGTGGTGCTGGTTTCCAACGGGAACAGTGACAGACGCACCACACATCTCCGTCCACCAATTCCTATGAACTTCCGCCGCTGGACGTATAGGATTTTGGTGTGTGTGCTTTATCATCATTCCTTAAAATGTTATGTACGACAGTGATTGCAACTTCTAATGAAGTGTGGATGGCCGTTGGCTAGCTACAAGCTGATCCACTCTTTGACAGGTCTTGTTTTTGGTCCTGCTGGGGGTCCACAGCCCCCTCCTCACCTGGGAACCAGGTGGGGGAGACTGTTTAGTCACCGACTATCCGACCATGGTGCAGGTAGCACGGGATAACATGGTACCCGTGGCAGGAAGAACTCCCCCCGACCTTGCACACAATACTCCAGGTGTGGTCTCACTAGGGCCTTGTAGAACTGCAGAAGGATCTCTTTGCTTCTATACTCAACTCCTCGTTATGAAGGCCAACATGCCATTAGCTTTCTTCACTGTCTGCTGTACCTGCATGCTTACTTTCAGTGACTGATGAACAAGGACCCCAGATCTCTTTGTACTTCCCCGTTTCCCAACTTGACACCATTCAGATAATAATCTGCCATCCTGTTTATGCCACCAAAGTGGATAACCTCACATGTATCCACATTAAACTGCAGCTGCCATGCATCTACCCACTCACCCAACCTGTCCAAATCACCCTGCATCTTTATACCCTCCCCACAGTTCACACTGCCACCCAACTTTGTGTCATCTGCAAATTTGGTAATGTTACTTTGAATCCTTTCATTTAAATCATTGATGTATATTGTAAATAGCTGCGTTCCCAGCACCGAGCCTTGCGGTACCCCACTAGTCACTGCCTGCCATTCTGAAAGGGATCCGTTAATCCCTACTCTTTGTTTCCTGTCTGCCAACCAATTTTCTATCCATGTCAGTACCCTACCCCCAATACCATGTGCTCTGATTTCCCCCACTAATCTCCTATGTGGGACCTTATCAAATGCTTTCTGAAAGTCCAGGTACACTACATCCACTGGCTCTCCCTTGTCAATTTTCCTAGTTACATCCTCAAAAAACTCCAGAAGACTAGTCAAGCATTAAACACTCAGTGTCTGGAATGAGCTGTCAGACAAAGTTACAGAAGCGACTTTTACCATTATGATTTCTACGACATCTGGATAGATATGGATAGCAAGGATTTAGAGGGCTCAGGGCCGAATGCAGGGAAATGAGACCAACTCAAATTGGCAACTTGCTCACCAGGTAAAATTACGCAAGGAACATATTTACATGCAGACAATACTCCAAGTATGTTGACTATCAATTTGTATTCCTCTCTGAATGGAAGCCACATGCTTGGACCTTTGTTCCAGTTTACAGCTGGTTTCAAAGAGGCACATTAAGAATTGGAGGTCACAGATTATAATCTACAAATATTAAGAATGTATCTGGAACACCATTCTTTTGAAACCATCCACACAATTAGATTGGGATCCAGAACAACTTTAATATTTTGCTTGAAAAGGCCTAGATGATCAAGTAAAACTGTTTTATATGCCTGGGAAGGCTGAATAAGGCCATTGCCCCGCTAATCAACACATCCTAAATAGGAGGTAGACACAAAATGCTGGAATAACTCAGCAGGTCTGAAGAAGGGTCTCGACCCGAAACGTCACACATTCCTTCTCTCCAGAGATGCTGCGTGTCCCGCTGAGTTACTCCAGCATTTTGTGTCTACCTTCGATTTAAACTAGCATCTGCAGCTCTTTCACACACATCCTAATTAGGTACAGATCTCATTTTAGTTGCGACAAGGAGAAAACTTGAACTAATCAAAATTGGACAGAAATGTTCCAATATCCCCGGAACTCCCCTGAGCAGCCTGTGAAGGCAAGTAGTTTTTGAGAGCTCAGAGGCACTCAGATTTGAAGCAGGCCCTTCTAGCAAACCAGAAGAGCGAGAGCGCAGGTTGTCAAGTACTTTGTCAAACAAACAATTGCCTGTTTCCACCCCCCTCTACAGTACCGAGAGAAATTACTGGGGACCATTTTTTACCGGGGCGACCCTTCTGGAACGACAAGCAGCGGCCGGGACAAGAGGCTGAGAGCTGGGGCTGCCCTTCCGTCGCCAACCCGAGGATGATACTAGGCTAGACACAAAATACTGGAGTAACTCAGCGGGTCAGGTAGCATCTTTGGAGAAAAGGAATGGGGGACGTTTCGGATCGAGACCTTTCTTCAGACTGATTCAAGGGAGAGGGAACCGCGATATGTAAAAGTACACGATAGAGCAAATTAATGAAAGCTATGCTAAAAGTCAGACCAAAGATAGAGGGGCTCGAGGCCCGTCCGCGCCTTCCCGCGGGCCTAGGGGGCTGGGTGAGCGGCCAGGTGTGGACGCACCGTCAGCTGGAGCCTCGCACCGTCTCGCTGCGACGGCCGCTGGGCTGAAGCGGTTGTCGGCGGCGCTCACCGTGAGGTGCTGAGGCGATGGTCGGTCGCGGACGTGCGGAACTCCGGGCCCCTGAGGCGACGGCCGGCGAGCGGTGGCGAGCGCGCTGGGTTGAAGCGGTTGTCGGCGGCGGCGCTCACCGCGAGACGTCGATGGCCGGTCGGTGGGCGGAGCTCCGGCTCCATGAGGTCATTCACGGCCGGGCCAGCTCACTCCCCCCCACCCCCACCCCCACCCCCACCGCGGCCCCAAGGGGGGAGGAGGGGAAGACCCACACAACATCCCCTCACTCTCACTCACTTCAAAAACCACAGACTCACTTTCCAAAGCAACAACACGTTTTACATTAACAACATCAACATTCTGATGATAATAAGGTGCGATTTCCTCAATAAATCTTATTTCCCAAACAAAAAAATGACCCCCCCCACCCTATATAGTTGTGGTAGATTCCGGACGGGCTTGGACCAGCCCATTGGTCTTGGAATGAGTTGGGGGGGGGGGGGTTTACACTGACACGGAGGTTAAAAGCCATAGATGCACAGAAATAAACCCTGCTTACATGCATCGTGGTAATACTCAAAAATAGAATTCTTTAGCTAGAGTAATGTTATTTATAAAATGCTGTAGGGCTACGTGGTGGCAGGGACGTAAATTGATTTATTTACCCCGCTCCCTGCGTTCTCCCTGCGCAAGTCATCAGGGACGCGCGTGCGGTGACGCAATGATGGCGCGATGTCGTCACTCGCTGGGCGGGGCTGGAGCGAAATGCTGAATAATGCTGAGTCGGGAAGTAGGCGGGGGATATGGGAGGGGCTATGGGAGGGGGTGTGGGCGGCAGGTGGTGGGCAGCACGGGGATGTGGGCAGCACGGGGATGTGGGCAGCAGGTGGTGGGCAGCACGGGGATGTGGGCAGCAGGGGGATGTGGGCGGCAGGTGGTGGGCAGCACGGGGATGTGGGCAGCACGGGGATGTGGGCAGCACGGGGATGTGGGCAGCAGGGGGATGTGGGCAGCAGGGGGATGTGGGCAGCAGGTGGTGGGCGGCAGGTGGTGGGCGGCAGGTGGTGGGCAGCAAGGGATGTGATCAGCAGGTGGTGGGCGGCAGGTGGTGGGCAGCAAGGGATGTGGGCAGCAGGTGGTGGGCGGCAGGTGGTGGGCAGCAAGGGGATGTGGGCAGCGGGTGGTGGGCAGCACGGGGATGTGGGCAGCAAGGGGATGTGGGCAGCAAGGGGATGTGGGCAGCAGGTGGTGGGCAGCAAGGGGATGTGGGCAGCACAGGGATGTGGGCAGCAAGGGGATGTGGGCAGCAGGTGGTGGGCAGCAAGTGGTGGGCAGCAAGGGGATGTGGGCAGCGGGTGGTGGGCAGCAGGTGGTGGACAGCAAGGGGATGTGGGCAGCAAGGGGATGTGGGCAGCAGGTGGTGGGCAGCAGGTGGTGGGCAGCAAGGGGATGTGGGCAGCGGGTGGTGGGCAGCAGGTGGTGGGCAGCAAGGGGATGTGGGCAGCAGGTGGTGGGCAGCAGGTGGTGGGCAGCACGGGGATGTGGGCAGCACGGGGATGTGGGCAGCAGGTGGTGGGCAGCAGGTGGTGGGCAGCAAGGGGATGTGGGCATCACGAGGATGTAGCGGAGCAGGATAGACACTCCTGCTAAACGCAATGGGCTGACGTAGTACGCAACGGAACGTGGGCCTTTTTTTCATCCATTTCCGTAACCCGATCCGACTCGCAGTGTAATCACCGCTGCGGGGGATCAGTTTGTGTTAATAAATTAAAATTCTGAAAATGAGGAAAAGTTTTTTCCCCAAATAACTTTTATTTTTACAAGGATGTTTCTGTAACCGGCTTCCGTCTCCGCACTATTATCCTATGGGATCTTTGGTGGGCAGTAGGGGAAGGAGGCAGTAAGGGGTGTGGGCAGTAGGAGAGGGGTGTGGGCAGCAGGGAAGGTGGGCAGTAAAGCAGAAAGGCGTGTGGGCAACAGCAAAGATCCTATCTTTGGGCAGTAGGATGGAGTGGGCAGTAGAGTGGGCAGGAGGTGGTGGGCGGTAGGGGAAGTCGGCAGTAGGAGAGGGGTGTGGGCAGTAGGGGATATGGGCAGTAGAGTGGGCAGGAGGTGGTGGGCGGTAGGGGAAGTATGCAGTAAGGGGTGTGGGCAGTAGGATGGAGTGGGCAGTAGGAGGGGGGTGTAGGCAGTAGAGTGGGCAGGAGGTGGTGGACAGTAGGGGAAGTCGGCAGTAAGGGGTGTGGGCAGTAGGAGAGGGTGTGGGCAGCAGGTGTGTATTTGGTGTGTATTTACTCAATGGCAAACTTGTAACGGTTGAGATATTTAAATATTTAATTCATGATTTGAGTACTTTTCTCTTGGGTGGAGCCGGGGTCATTTACAGTTCGTCCCAGACACCAGCTATGAACTCAGCAGCTCCTTGTCATCGGCTATATAATTCTTGTGGAAATCAGCACGTTCATTATTAGCGAGCACTACAGCCATGATGTGCTGTTGGTGAAGAGATCAATTGTAGGGTGGTTAATAGGGTACCAATCAAGTGCCTGCTCTGTCCTGGATGGTATCGAGTTTCTTGAGTGTTTTTTCAGATGCATTCATCCAGGAAAGTGTATTCCCTCATCGTCCTTATTTATACATTGTGGAAGATGGAAAGGGAAGACTGGGAAGTTAGAGGAGGTGTGGTATTCATCACTAAATACTCTTGTCTGATTCACACGAGGCCAGATTACCAGATTATGAACAAGTTGAGTGAGTCAACAAATTCATGGTGTTTGCAGTGGATAAATATAAAGTCATTCTTTTGGTAACAAAAATTGAAAGTAGCAATATTATTTAAATGGTGGTAGATTGGGAAATGTTGATGAATAAAAGGAGCTGGGTATCCTTGCACAACAGTCACTGAGAACAAACATACAGGACCAGTCAGCAGTCACAAAGGCAAATAGTATGTTGGCTTTCATTGCAAGCAGTTCTAAGAACGGGAGAAAGGATATCTTGCCACTATTATACATGGCCTCAGTGAGACGTCACCTGGAATACTGTGTGCGGCTTTAATTAATTTTGTAATTAATTAATTTATTAGCCAAGTATGTAAACATACAAGGAATTTGCTTTGCCAACAGTCATACAGAAAAGCAACAAGAAACAACCACATAAAAATGAAACACAATCTTAACGGCCACCACAAGGGTGTGTGAGGATCTCCGGGGCACACAGCATAAGTGGAGACCCACAGCCATCAGTTCAATGTCCGGGCCACACACACGCTCCTTCACCATGATGACCGCTGTCACTCTGCAGTCCCTGTCTGCCCGAACAGTCAGAAAGCCGTCCACACTCTCACTAGTCCTCATGGAGTCATGTCCTCGCAAAACACTGAGATCACTGCACTCACGGCACTCCCTCCGAGTCTTCACCAGTGCAGGCCGCACGTCCAACTTGTTTCTTCGGCGATCTCACATTCCCCACGGTAATGGAAGGCAAATAACTTAAACCTTTTCTCCCGAGTTCGGAGCATTCGGAACTTCCGCAGTCGGGGCAATCAAAGTTCCTGCAGTCGATCCTGCGATTGGAGCTCCCGCAGTCGATCCCTAACAAAGGGGTCACCAGCTCTACGATGTTAAAGCCGCATTGCACATGGAGATACAATATAAAAGTCGCATCTCCATCGAGGAAAGAGATAAAAAAGGTTTCCCCCCAATCGCCCCCCCACCCCACATAATACAAAAACTAAAAGTACACTAAAAACATACAAGTAAACACAGACCAAAACAGCAAAGACGATACAGGCTGTTGGCGAGGCTGCCATGTATGGCGCCACCCGGTGGTAATATTCTCCCTACCCGAGAAAATATGTACTTGGCATAAAGAGAATGCAGCAAAAGTTCACCTGACTGATGCCTGAGATGGTATATCATATTTCCATGTTACTACAGTATATATATATTTCCATGTAGCATTTTTGCTCTCACATATTCATGACGTTGGCCCGGGTTCTCCTACCACTTACCTAATTAGGATCAACTAATAGTGGCTCCAATCTACCACCATTTAAATAATACTACACCTTTCAGTTTTTGGTACCAAACAGAATGATTTTATATTTATCTACATATTTATATTTATTTCAGGTAGTCCTTGCTTTCTCCCTCCTTCCCCTCCCCTTCCCAGCTCTCCCACAGCCTACTGTCTCCGCCTCTTCCTTTCTTTTTCTTGCTCCCCCCATATCAGTCTGAAGAAGGGTCTCGACCCGAAATGTCACCTATTCCTTCGCTCCATAGATGCTGCCTCACCCGCTGAGTTTCTCCAGCATTTTTGTCTACCTTATATTTATCTACGGCCTGTTTCCCACACTCCCTTTAAACACAAGGGGTTGGCTGGGAAATTCATTATACTTCTGTGTGACAACTACCGAAAGTTGTTTAAAGGTTCTTGATGGAGCAAAAGGAATAATATCCAACTATCGGGTAAACCTGCCTGACCAGCACCACCAAAAATCTGAGGGTGCTGTATTATCAGTTTTACTGCAAATGGGTTTTCAGACTCAAAAGGAATGAGGGTGTATGGATAGAGAGGGGTATTGAGACAGAGATTCACTCATGATCGTATTGAATGGCGAAGCTGGTTTGGAAGGCTGAATGGGCTCCCATGACTCCTATGTTTCTGTGTACAGACTAGGTGTAGGCTGCTCCTGATGGAAATTAGTCCGTTTTTTGCAGGTGTTCTGGTTTGACTTAAACAACCCTCTTGATGACACACCACTTGAACATTTTGACACCTGCGTTTTGTCTCCTTCAAAGGACAATCATTGCCAGGACCAGTAACTCCCAATTTACAACTGAAAAACTAAAAACACAAGGGCTGAACCATCAGTTAGCCATGTATATCATGGACCAATGTGACTGGTGGAGTTTTTGGAGTGAAACTATAGTTACATTCATATTCTGCTCGGTGGTAGACAAAAGTGCTGGAGAAACTCAGCGGGTGCAGCAGCATCTATGGAGCGAAGGAAATAGGCAACGTTTCAGGCCGAAACCCTTCTTCAGACTTCTTCATAATCTGCTCCATTGTTAAAGTGTATTTTTCATACATAGCAAAAAGTGGGCACAGCTCACTGTTACCATTCTTGCATCAGAGTTAATAAACTGTATGCTTTCATCCAACTCCAGATTACAAAATCTAGGTGTGATGTGTGCACCACAAACATCAATGCAGTGGTGCAAGGTCACTGCTCAGTTGATGGTGATGTCTTTGAGGTGAAGTCTACGCTAGTTTGCTAAGGTAGGTGCAGACTACGCTAGTTTGCTAAGGTAGGTGCAGGGACTTCTATCACATTGACATCTGTTTTGGCTCTGCTTATCCAATCTGCCCCTGTATTTAAATTCATGGTAACAGTGAGTGAATAGCTCTGCAGTGACAGCTCTCTTTTTATTCCTAATATATAATTCATTCATAATATTGTGAGATACCCTTTATGCTCACAATTAATGCTCAAAGACTAAATCCTGAAAGCAAGAGATTCTTTATTTTACAAGTCTGCAGACCGGGTGCCTCTCCAACTCGAGACACCCCGAAGCCAGAGAAATCATCCCCCTTTATACACAGAATCTTACATTCAACCTCCCCTCCGGACCCTTCTCCAATCAGGGTCGGAGGTGCACAATCTGTAGGTACATCCCACCGTACATCCCCTCGCACCTCCCATATCATACATTGCATGTTCAAACATGTTCATGGTAATGAGCAATTTCTTGACCAGGGGTGTGTTGTAATATTCATTTATTCTATTAAGCATGCTCAGTTGCTCATGACCTGGCCTAGTTTTACTCACCTCCTAGTGAACCCTCTCAGTTCTCCTATATCAGTACTAAAGCTAAGCTATAGTGACAAGGGTCCCATCTATCACTCCATTCCATTGATAGGGATCTCTCTACATCACTCCCTTCTACCGCTATACAATGCTATTACTTCTTACTCAAGGACTCAAGGATGGGTCTGGCAACCTTCAGACACAGCTGTGTCAGAATCCTCTCTCCAGCCCCTCTCAGTTCGAATTCTCTTTAAAACTCCTTACTTTAATGAGGTTTAATCACTTTATCCCTCACAATCCTCCCTTTTTCTTTTGCTACGCATACACTGATTAAACCCTCATTTTAAGTTCCTTCAACTCGAACTGACGTAACATTGTCCTAACCTTCTCCTCCTGTAAATCATAAACTTCCCCTGGCCGCATTATCATTATTTTCTGTATTTCCCCTTTCTCTCCCATAGGCATGACTACAGCCTGCATCTGACTTATACTTCTGGTAATAAGTTCCCTAAAACAAGGGATACAACAGGGGATAAAGATCAGTCCAGCCACTGCACATAGAAACACAAGTCCCACCGTTCTCCACCATGTTCCTCCGAGGATGGAATCCCACCATTGGGTTCCCATAATCGAATTCTACTTTTGTATTGGAACATGCGCCAACTTACGGATCCCTTCTGATATGTCCATCACTGCCTGTCCATTATCATCGATGTTCAAACAGCAATTGGAGAGGTTGAATTTCCCGCATACCCCTCCTTCTTCTGCCAGGAGGTAATCTAGGGCTAACCTGTTCTGGTATATCGCTGCTCTCATCTGTGTCTGCTGCTTTGCCAGCATCTCCAGTGTCCCCGCAGTTTGGTTGGTAATTACCTCCAGTACTGCCTGTAGCCTTATGATCCGGTTTAACATATATACTGGTGTTCGGTAGCCCCAGGATCCATCCTGTGCCCAAGTGGCTGGTCCGTAGTATGAGATGATCCTTGCTGGTGGCCATTCATGATCTTTCCATTCTCCAATGTCTATTTTCCTCTTTTTCCGATATATGGTCATCAAATACAGGTGTTCCTAATGACCGGCCTTCTTTGGTGTTTAACAGGAAAAATCCAGGTTGTACCAGTCCAATAAAACAAGTCCCACTCCAATTCATCGGTAACACCGAGTATGCCTTGTATCCGCATATCCATAACAGTCCTTCAGGGGCCGGTCCACTAGAGGCAACCTTGTTCCATATATCTCGCAATACTGGGATCCCCTGATAAGGGTTATTCCCGGTGCAGTTCCATAGTCCGGCTGATTCTACTCCATCGATCTCCATCCGGATAGCGCAGTTTTTCCCACATTTCTTAGTTAGATACCATTTAGGCTCCTCTGGCCACCACACTCGGGACTGATTTGGCCACTGGGTGGCGATGCGCTGGCAGGGGCTGCTGCCTACTAGGACGGCATCCTTTGCCCAGGGCCTAGCGATACACTCAGTCCCGACCGGAGCGTCTGCCAGGACCCATACCTGGGGATCTCGGTCTTGTCCAACTGTCAGGTTCCACCCCATCAGGTCCCATATTTCAACAATGGATCCCCTCCACGGCCAACGTGAATTCATCAGTGGTCCTCCGCAGACCCAACAGTTAGTCACATTCAGGGTCCCAGCTATCCGGGTGGCCAAGTCCACAAACAGGTTTTTTTTCTCCTTCAGGGATTTCGATCTGCTTCTTTATTTCTTCGTACAGTGTCTGGTGCTCTTGAGGCTGAGTATGTGGGGGAGGGGGAGGCTTAGTGACTACTACCTTAGTAACCTCTTTTATTACTTCCTCCTTCGTCTTATCTATTGCCCATTTTACGACCTGAGAAGGGAAAACTAACTGTACACAAACCCATCTCTCTCCCCTTGGGCAGGTAACGGCCCCAAACTTCCCTATATACCCCCTATTGCCTGCCATCAAATACTCCTTTTCCCCCTCTTTACAAATGGTTCTAGTCTTTCGGTCATGGCATACTTTGTTCACATGGGAATGATAGGTAAATGATCTGGTTATTACCCCTCTGTATTGAATAGGATGATAACATTTATCACAATTATTAATACCTTTTACAACAATTACATACAAAGCAAACAATACCACGACTGCTCCTTTCATACTGTCAGTTATACATTCAATGCTTTTTTTTTAAAATTACTGTTAGGGGTTTACTTCCCGGCTTCACCATCCACTGTTCCTCCTCCTCAGGAACGTGTGGATCGACGGGTCCTTTAACCCGGATCGCGTGGGTCCACCCTTTTTCTTTTGTTCGTATTGCTGTCTCGGTTGTCAGTAATACTAGGTACGGTCCGGTCCACCTGGGCTGGAGTTTCTCCTCTTTCCAATTCTTGACCAGTACCCAGTCGCCGGCCTTTACAGCATGTATTGGAAAGTCGAGTGGTGGGCTTTGAGCCAATAATCCTTTAGCTTTTAATTCTGTAAGGGAACGAGACACTGCCAGTAAATAGTTCCTCCAAACGTCAATTTCCTACTTTCCTCCACTAACACTGCTGTTGCCGCTACCGCTTGAATACATACTGGCCATCCCCGCAATACTGGATCCAAGAGTTTGGAGAGGAACGCGACGGGCTGCTGCTTCCCTCCTTTCTCTTGGGTTAGTACTCTCAGCGCAATTCCATTTTCTGCATTCACAAAAAGATGGAATGGCTGGTCAATAGACGGGAGAGCCAGTACAGGGGCAGTGATTAAACTGTTCTTTAATTTCCTAAACTGGTGTTCGTCCCCGGATTCCCACTTTACTTTATCATTTTCTTCACCTAATTTATCATATAGAAACCTAACCTGTCGGGTATAGTCATCTATCCATAATCTACAATATCCAATCAGTCCAAGAAACTTCCTAATCTCCTTCTTATTCTTCGGCATTGGCAGTCCGGTAATTCCTGCTATCCTTTCCGGGTTTATTCTCCTTTTCCCATCGCTTATCAGATGTCCTAGATATTTAACTTCTCGTTCTACAAACTGTAATTTACTTTTAGACACTCTCAACCCCTTTTCCCCCAGAAAGTTCAGGAGGGCTATTGTTGCGTCCTTAACTGCCTCCTCTTCTTCCCCTGATAGTAATAAATCGTCCACATACTGCAACAGCTGTGTCTCATCAGTCCTCGGGACGTCCTCTAATACTTGTTCTAATATCTGTCCAAACAGGTTCGGGGACTCTGTAAATCCCTGAGGGAGTGCAGTCCACCGATACTGCTGTTTCCTTTGGGTCTCTGGGTTTTCCCATTCAAACGCAAAAAGGTCCCTGCTCTCTTCAGCCAGGGGACTGCTCCAAAAAGCATCTTTTAAATCTACCACACTGAACCACTTGTGATTCGGGGGTATCCGTCCCATTATGGTATACGGGTTCGGGACTACCGGGTGTCGCGTTCTAACTACCTTATTTAATTCCCTGAGATCCTGGACCAATCTGAACGTCCCGTCGGTCTTCCTTACGGGGAGTACGGGGGTGTTATATGGGGACATACAACTCTCTAATATACCATCCTTTAGTAAGTTCTCTATAATTGGCTGAAGTCCTCTTCTTCCTTCCATAGAAATTGGATATTGCCTTACCCGTACTATCTCACTTTCTTTTTTTCAGAGCTATTTTCAAGGGTGGGATCTGCAGCCCTCCCCGGTTCCCTTCCTTGGCCCACACCTGCGGGACTATTCTTCCCTCGTCCTCTGTGGTCAATTTATACAATTGGACTATTATCTGTCCCCCTACGGGGGCTGTTCCCATTCCTAATTGGATTTGTAAATCTCTCCCCATCAAATTTATCCCTGCCTGGGGTACCAAGATTAAATCTTCCGTAGTTTCCCGATTCTCATATTTTACCACCACCCCTTCTACCTCGGGTAATGTCATCACTTTCCCTTCTACCCCTGAGATTCTAACCTGTTTTTTTTTACCCAATCTCATTCCTTCTGGTACCTTAGTTACACTCGATCTCTCTGCTCCCGAATCTACCATAAATATCATATCCTCTCCCTGGGGTCCTAATCTCAAGTTTACCAGAGGTTCCCGTGTGTATCCCATACACCCCAGGGAGCGGAACCCCTGAATCTCCTATTCTTCCTCCATGAGTGCGTACGACTGCACCTCCCGTCGTAGCTTGGGACATTCCCTCTTGAAATGACACGGCTCTTTACAATAATAACACCGGGGTGGCCCCGTGTACCACCCTCCTGATCCTTGTTCCTTGTTTTCCCGGGGACCCCAACTTCGGTCCCTCCATTCACCTCTTCCTCGTCCTCTAATACTACCGCTTCCTCGTCCCCGGTCTCCACGAGCACCCGGCCTTCTGTCACCTTCGATTCCCCCCTTCTGTACTCCTTGCTGTACTGCTTGCAACATCATTTTTGCCTTTCCCTTCTGTTTCTCCTCATCCCGTCTTACATATACCTTTTGAGCCTCTGTTAACAACTGATTCAATGGTTTTTCATTCCAATCTTCCAATTTTTCCAATTTCTTTCTAATATCTGGCCATGATTTTGTTACAAAATTAACCTTCAACAACTGCTGGCCTGCGGTCGTATCAGGGTCTATCCCCGAATACTGCTGGACATTCTTCCTTAATCTTTGTAAGAACACTGTTGGAGGTTCGTCCTTGTTCTGCTGATTTTCAAAAGCCCGTTCGAAATTCTGTCCCTTGGGAACGGCTTCTCTGATTCCCTTGATTATTATCTCCCTGAGATCTCTCATACTTTTTCTTCCTTCCTCTGTTTGGTTACTCCAATTCGGCGCAGTGATGGGATATTTTTCTGCTCCTGCATCTCCTACTCCCGCGTCAGCCGACAACCCCTTATCCCAGACCTTTATTCCCGCCTGTCTGACCATCTGCCTTTCTTCTGAAGTAAACAAACTTCCCAGTATCGACATCATTTCCTCCCATGTATAAACATTTGGCCCTAGGAACTGATCTATTTGTTCAGCCAGTCCCAAGGGGTCTTCCAATAAACTTTTCATCTCCTTTTTAAAGTTTCTCACCTCCATACTGGTGAGAGGCACATTTACAAATCTCATCCCCCCGGCATTTCCCCCTAACGGGACCTCCCTGAGGGGCTTCATTCGAACAGATCGCTCTAATCCCTGTTCCTCTGCCCTCGTTTGAGATCGCGTCCTCCGACTACTGCCTGGGACACCCGTCCCATCCTTGTCCTCACTTTTTATTTTCTCTTCCTTATCTGACTGGCTCTCTTCTTCACCTTCTACTTTCTGTAATTCTCTATACTCTGTCTCTTCTGAGACAGAAGCGGACAGGTTTACTGCCGATCCGCTCTGGCTTAGTGGGACCTCCTGGGCAGATGCAGCCGGCGCTGATGGGGATATATTTGGGGGCTGGGATTCATATGGCGGGGGCAGTCTCCGTAGGTGATCATCACCAATTGGTGGCCAGTCAGGTTCATCCTGCTCTCTTTCCGTCTTTAACGGAAACATCCCATTATTGGGTTTCCAGCACTGGGCATAATCCTTTTCTATTTGATTCGGCGTTTGTCTTTCATTCACAAAAACATTCAACGCCTGTCTCACCCAGTCCTCATTTGAACCCAACCGCGGCCACCACACTGCGCTCCCTCGAATAGGCTCCTTTGGCCACTCAAAGTAACAAAACTTTATCATAGTTTCCTTACTCTTACCCCGGGTGTTCCCTTCACCCCATCCATACAACATTCGCCCCAACGGACTATCGGGCGGAATGTTAGGCTCCATATCAGTATGAGCCTCATCCCGTTTCCCCGGACCCTTACTTCTCCCGTTCCGGTTTCCCATTATCTCGTCAGACTATTCCCGTCCGACAGACCCCGGTCGCCCAGGTAATACTTAATAGTCGTTTTTCTTACCTGGGTCCTGTGCACAAGAATCGCTCGACCGTCCCGTACGTATTTACCTTACACCCCCTCTTGCTTCCCGAGTCTTTTTCACCGAATATCACTCGCTCAAACTGCTGATGGCAAGCAAGGAGATCAGAGACTGCTGAAATCAGCAGGGTGCACCTTCCCCTCCTTCTTTGCCTCCACCAAGCAGCCGGAGTGGCGATCCCGGACGAGCCCCCAATTTGTGAGATACCCTTTATGCTCACAATTAATGCTCAAAGACTAAATCCTGGAAGCAAGAGATTCTTTATTTTACAAGTCTGCAGACCGGGTGCCTCTCCAACTCGAGACACCCCGAAGCCAGAGAAATCATCCCCCTTTATACACAGAATCTTACATTCAACCTCCCCTCCGGACCCTTCTCCAATCAGGGTCGGAGGTGCACAATCTGTAGGTACATCCCACCGTACATCCCCTCGCACCTCCCATATCATACATTGCATGTTCAAACATGTTCATGGTAATGAGCAATTTCTTGACCAGGGGTGTGTTGTAATATTCATTTATTCTATTAAGCATGCTCAGTTGCTCATGACCTGGCCTAGTTTTACTCACCTCCTAGTGAACCCTCTCAGTTCTCCTATATCAGTACTAAAGCTATAGTGACAAGGGTCCCATCTATCACTCCATTCCATTGATAGGGATCTCTCTACATCACTCCCTTCTACCGCTATACAATGCTATTACTTCTTACTCAAGGACTCAAGGATGGGTCTGGCAACCTTCAGACACAGCTGTGTCAGAATCCTCTCTCCAGCCCCTCTCAGTTCGAATTCTCTTTAAAACTCCTTACTTTAATGAGGTTTAATCACTTTATCCCTCACAATATAAACACAGTAAATACAATCAGGACATGTCTTTCTCTACTTTGCACCATTAATCCAATGCATTCTCTTACAATGCGTCAACACCACTTATGTTTGCTCCATAGCAATCAATGCACCCGTGAAACATCTGAGAGACTGTTACACGGGACACAGTCCCTCATTGACCCTTGATTGTGGTCATTCCCCAGAGAGCCTTTGCATTGGTTGCACCAACCTACAGGGCTTCTCAACGCAAGTGGCTCTGATTCTCAGAAAATGACAGTCAGTAGCATTTGCTTGTGGATTCCACCTTACAATGGAAGACCAGCTTTAAAAGCACTTCTGCGGTCTGAAGAAGGGTCCAGGCCCAAAATGTGTTCTCCAGAGATGCTGCCCGATCCGCTGAGTTATTCCAGCACTTTGTGTATTTTATTATTGGAGGAGGAAAAGTACTACCTCAGTGCAGGAGAGGGCGCTCTTGTGCAGCTCAGGCATATTGTTGGAGCACCTTGCAACACTGCAACCCTGTGCAATAACTTGGTCTGGATTGTTTTTCAGGGTAGTTGTTGGGCAGGTGCATTAATTGTCATTTTGGAAGCATTTGTTAGCTTGTCTGGAGAGAAACTATTTCCTCTTCAGGGCAAAACAAGAAAAGGGGTTTGAGTGCAGATGTAATCACAAAGAAGGCATGCCTGTGCATCGATCTGCTTGCATGTTTAAAGAGTTTCAGCATGCCGCTGAATATTCTCACACACCTCTGCTGATGCACTGTAAGAGGTACCCTGACTGGTTGCATCATGAGCTATTATGGCAACTCACAGGAACACAAGAGGCTACAGAGTGTGGTGGACTCAGCCCGGTCTATCACAGACACAGTCTTTCCCAGCACTGCCTCAAGTAGGTAACATTTAAAATTAAGGTTCCCCTCAATCCAGGCCATACCCTTTATTCATTGTTACTATCAGGCAGGAGGTATAGAAGCCTGAATGCACACGCCACGAGTTTCAGGAACAGGGACTTTCCTACAACAACCGGGTTCTTGAACCAACCTGGACAACCCTAATCCTACCTAGGCAGCAGAACACTATGGACAACCTGTTGTCCTATCCTATCCCATTATGTTTTGTACAAATGTCTTGATTTTTTGCAGACTTTTTCCTTTCACTGTCTTGTATAATATGTGTATTTTATGTAATTAATGTTTTTGTGTGTTTGTCTGAGTCTATGTGCCTGTGATGCTGCTGCAAGCAAGATTTTCATTGTGCCTGTACTCACCATACCTGCACCTATGACAATAAACTTGACCTGAGGATAAGAAAACATTACAAAAAAAAACAATGTTGGAAGAGCTCAGCCAGTCAACCAGCATCACAATATGTCACCAGAAGTTTGTTATCAGACCATGGCCTGGATCTAATGAACCTCTGTGACACAGTTTAACAGCCAATGCTTGCCTGGTAAAGGCTTCACAGAGCTTAAGTTAGAAAACTACCAATTGTTTATTTTCAGTGAGGCTTGACCCATTCTCTGCTACACGGCCCACCTCCATTTGTATGCTTTCAATTGCCGCTTCGCAATCAAACGCAGATGAGATTGGGATTTGGCTGGTCCCAGAGTGATTACTTTTACTTGGTACTGCAGAGGTTGACGTTCATTAAGATTGTTTCTGAGCTTGGATTTTCTGCAAGGACTGACAATTTGCACGGTAATGTCATTGATAAGATTTTTGCTAGAGTCTGATAATGTATACTTTAAATAGGCTCTCCTATATCTGCAAAAAAAAAACCAGCACTGAAATGTATTTAAGGTTGTCACGATAGTACATCAAAAGCATCACATATAATGAATGTGGAGAGAAGAACTGCAGATGCTGGTTTAAACCAAAGACAGACACAAAAAATTGGAGTAACTCGGCTGGTCAGGCAGCATCTCTGGAGAAAAGGAATAGGTGATGTTTCGGATGGATCCCTTCTTCAGACTAAAGAAAAGTCTGAAGAAGGGTCTCGACCAGAAACGTTACCTATTCCTTTTCTCCAGAGATGCTGCCTGAACTGCTGAGTTACTCCAGTTTTTTATGTGTGTCTTCGAGCATATCTGGAATATTGGCTAAGTATATTGAAATAATTGACAATCGACAATGTTCACTATTTATCAATACATTGCGTAATTTCTCAATTTGGTTAAGCATTAACTATTTTGATGAATCAGCTTGTTGGTTAATTGAAGTATTTGCATTTTGTATTAAATTAGCTGAATATGTTACGGATTGGCCAAATATTTTGGATATTTACTGAGTTTATTTATGAATTTAACTGCAGTTATTGAAATGAGGATCAAATGTATAACTTCAGCATGTTGATTACCAATGATTTCATGAAGCTTCGGGTTAAAGTGCAGCTGCCAGAACTGTGCATTCTATGCAATAGTTTGAACAATTTAATTCACCCATCACACCTGTGCTCAGCAACACATATAAGATTCAGGGCGAGCATCAATTTGATTTAAAAATTCCCCTCCATTTGTCAGATTCCTCTACTACCCTACTACTCTCCTCTGTATCTTCCTTCAGTCCTGCAAACTCCCAAGGACTAGAAATACAAGCACTACTTCTGAAAACATGTCACTGTTGTTATTATTGAAACCATGGCAGGGAATTTGCAGGGAGCAAGTTCCCATTAACTGTGATGTGGTTGTGATCGAATAATCTTTGTTGAGCAATAACTGTTGTTCAGAACTCTGGCAATTTGATCTTTTGCATCCATTTGAGAGAACGCACTTTTGATGTGCAAAGGTGGCACTTCTGACAGTGCATCACTTCTTCAATGAAAATGCACAATGCACGGTACAGAATATAATTTGACCAAACATACCCCTTTCCTTTATACCCCTGGTTGCCATGGCTGCAGCCAAGGTGTCCCCAGCTTTCGAATTACCGCTCCTCTTCTTCGAATGAGAATGCCGTCTTTATATTACACTGGCAAGAATTCAAATTCAAAAATAAGCCAATTCCATTCTCAAAGATATTAAACCTACATTGGAAAATAAATCTGTCCTTGTACAAATTTGCAAAAAGGTAGTCATTGGAATACAGTTTTTAAGGACATGGGTGTGACATGTTGGGAGATGACTGGTCCTGGCATAATCCAACTGGGCTTCAGTGGTTATTAGTGAGTAAGTGTCACTCAATGTACTGTTGATTACTCCTTCCTTCATTGTCAAGTGTACTGAGGTACAGTGGAAAGCTGTTTTGTTGTGTGCTATTCAGTCTGGAAAGGCCATACATGATTACAATCAAGCCGTCCACAGTGAACAGATATAGGTTAAAGGGAATAATGTTTAGTGCAAGGTAAATTGTGTGAAGTCTGATTAAAGATAGTCTCCAATGCGGTAGCTGGTAGCTCAGGACCACTCTCTAGTTGGTGGACTAGTTTTCTGGAATATATTTGTCCTGGGCGATGTTCTGCGTAACTGGGTAGAATGGAAGTTTTGTGGAACACCTCGGATAGAGGTGCAGCTGGATATGGAGTTCTGCAGCCAAGATGACGTGTGGTCCAACAGGCAGAAGAGCCAACTTTCACGCTGCACATCAAACATCATGCATGGATGGAACAGATCAAATTGCCTGTGTTCTAAACAATAGCTATTGGTCAATCAACATTTCTAACATGGATGACCTAATCTCAATCACGTCACAGTGAATAAGAGCTTTCTACCTGCAAATGTCCTGTCACCGTTCCAATATAACACAGTGATATATTTGCATATGTTCTTCACTGGCAGCAGAGTGCTTTGGGGCATTTGTAAAGAGGTCCAATTTCCAGATTTGCAAAGTTTTCCTCCACTTTTCAAAGATGCTTTACAAATGCACTTGTTGCTTGAACAATTCTTTGTCACTTTCCATATTAGAGGAGTATTTCATATGTTAGCTAGGTATGTTGAGCAATAATAGTGTATAGGCTGAGTTAGCTTAAGTATTAAACTCACATGTCCTTTTATTGAGTCAATTGAATTATTAAAAGGTCATGTGCCTATAGTTTCCTGGTTATGCTAAAACATCTATATGACGATTTACGGGCGGCACAGTGGCGCAGCGGTAGAGCTGCTGTCTTACAGCACCAGAGACCCAGGTTCGATCCTGACTATGGGTGCTTGTCTGTACGGACTTTGTACATTCTCCCCATGACCTGTGGGGTTTCCCCAAGATCTTCGGTTTCCTCCCACACTCCAAAGACGTACACGTTTGTAAGTTAATTGCTTGATATAAATGTATTAATGTAAATAAAATAGTCCCTAGTGTGTTAATGTGTGGGGATCGCTTGTCGGTTCGGACACGGTGGGCCGAAGGGCTTGTTTCCGGCTTGTATCTCTAACCTAAACTAAATTATAAGTTAATTACACCTTAATCGATATATTCAGAGAAGAAATATGTTAAACCAGTCCAAATTTGAATATCCTTTAATATCAAAATCTCTGTAAGTATAAATATAAGCACCCATCTCAAATTGAAATTTCTCCCCCTCTCTCACCTTACCACCCTGGAAATCCTATATATATTAGAGATATTTTCTTTGTCTTATCCACCTCTATCTCATCCTCTCTGCAACTTAAAACTAATTTAATTCCTCCCCTTCCAAGTTCTGATAAAGAGTCCTTAATTTGAACGATTAACTCTGTTCTTCTTTTCATAGATGCTGCCTGACCTGCTAACCATTTCCAGCATTTCCAGTTTTTATTCCAGAGCTAGGCTCTAGCCACCAACAATCATATCGTCTTGCAATTGCTTCCATAGGTGCAGGCATATAATGTACAGGAAGTACAGGAATATTGGGGGTTGTGGGAGGAACCAGACCTTTCAAAGGATGCCCTCAAAGTTATACAGGGTACATGCAAACTCCATATAAAAACACCTAATATCAAGATTGAACCCAAGTCACTGGAACTGTGAGGTAACAGCTCTACCATCTGTGTCACTGACAAAGGACAAAGGGCATTTATTGTCACATACACCAATTGGTGTAGTGAAATTTGTCTTGCCATGCAGCACACAAATAAAAATAAGACACAACATTAAAGAATTTAACAATAAACATAAAAAAACATCCCCCCACAATGGTTCCCATTATGAGGGAAGGCACAAAGTCCAGTCCCCATCCCCTTGTCCACCCATAGTCGGGCTTATTGAGGCTGCAGTCGCCTCAATAAGCGAGGGACGATGTTACAGGCCCTTCTTCGCCTCTTAGAAACTCCTCAAAGGAGTTTCTAAGAGGCTTTGATCTGGAACTTGATTAAAAAGCAATTTCAATGCAGGGTACCGCATAGAGTATGAATATTACAAAGCATATCTAGGGTCCTCCTGCTGCTGGACATGGGGGGCAGGGTGTGATGGAGACACCCCTCAAAATAAGGAAATGGATTCCATGTCAGTGGGCCACAAGAGTGGCAAGGGTGGGAGGTAAAATTGTGTAATTTGTGTAAACTGTATTGAATGTATAGCCTCTGAGAATGTCAGGTGGAGTTTGTAAGGATCATTTATATATTTAATTCTCGAATAAATTATATTTTGAAGTGCAGGCTCGGCAATCGTTTCGCTGAACCTCCGCTCAGTCCGCCTTAACCTACCTGATCTCCCGGTTGCTCAGCACTTTAACTCCCCTTCCCATTCCCAATCCGACCTTTCTGTCCTGGGCCTCCTCCATTGTTAGAGTGAAGCCCAGCGCAAATTGGAGGAACAACACCTCATATTTCGCTTGGGTAGCTGACACCCCAGCGGTATGCACATTGACTTCTCTAACTTCAAGTAGCCCTTGCTTTCACCTCTCTCTCCATCCCCTCCCGCTTCCGAGTTCTCCCACCAGTCTTACTGTCTCCAACTACATTCTACCTGTACCGCCCACCCCCCTGACATCAGTCTGAAGAAGGGTCTCGACCCGAAACTTCACCCATTTCTCCAGAGATGCTGCCTGTCCCGCTGAGATACTCCAGCATTTTGTGTCTACCATATATTTTATGTTTCCCTTTGTTTTCCCTCTCTATAATTTTGTTCATTAATCTATATATCCCCTTCATCCTGTAGACTGCAGACTTTAATTATAAGTCTGACACATGCCACGTACAGAAATATTCAGATGACACAGCGATTGTGGCATGGTAAGGAACAGGGACTTGACCAGTGCCTTCTGTGCCTGGAGTAAAGAGAACTGTCTCATCCTGAACACAACTATGACTAAAGAGATGGTGGTTAACTTTGGCAGGTCCAAGCTCCCCCTTCAGCCGGTCAACGCTGCAGGGGCTGACATTGAGGTGGTGCAGACATATAAATACCTTGGAGTGCACCTGGATAACAAACTGGACTGGTCTGTCAACTCTGACGCCCTCTACAAAAATGGCCAGAGCAGACTCTTTTTCCTCAGAAGGCTCAAATCCTTCAATGTGCGTAATGATATGCTACACATGTTTTACAACACTGTGGTTGCAAGTCTTATTTTCTACTCTGTTGTCTGCTGGGGCAACAGCATTAGTGCAAAAAACAACAACAAGCTGGACCAACTTGTTAAACGAGCTAGCTCAGTGCTGGAGGGGAGAGTGGACTCTGGGACGGATGTGCTTGAGAGGCGTGTGAGGCGCAAGGTGCAGGTAATCCTGAAAACCCCGGGCATCCCCTCCATGGAATTCTGGAGAGTCAAAAGAGCACACGGAACAACTAGCGGCTCCTCTCCCTGCCCTGTAGAATGGAGCGGTTCAGGAGATCCTTCACCCCTGCAGCCATTAGATTTTATAATTCGGACCGCTAGGCTGTAGGGGGATGCATTTTTGCATTTTTTAATTTTTAATTGTTAATTATTGGTCTGTTTAAGTATTTATTGCTCTCAGGTAGTGTCCACATTGTATTTTATGTATTTTCTGTCTGCGTTTGTTTTGAATGTGTGGGTTTGTTGGTTGGGGGCTTCTGGACACCTGAATTTCCCTGAGGGGAAAAATAAAATATTTATTATTATTATTATTATTATTATTATTATTATTATTATTATTATTATTATTATTATTATTATTATTTACCAGACATCTTTATGTACAGCATATCTCCCTGGCAAAACCAACTAAGCTTCTCCTATCAGAGGTATTCCCTTTGTCCTATCCACCCCCCTCCTGCATCTCCACATTGAATGAGCAGCACAAGTTCTGAACCAGGAAACAATCGTCAGAATAGTGAAGGCAGTATCAAATCAAGCACAGAAAGTGAGCGAAAACTAGACTGGAAGATGTGTCTCAGAGAGAGAAAGTTCAAAGATTACATTAGAAATATGTTTGATCCTTCACATTTTGAAGGACTAACTCCACAACAAATTAAGTTTTTATACAACCAAAATTATAACTGCCTGCCATGTAGTGTTAAAAAAAGTGTATTTTAACATTTTACAAATTGTATGGATTATTAGTTGAGACTGTTTGGAAATGAGGATTTTTTTGGGATGTTGTGTGAGTTAGATGGGAACCTGCAGGTGGTGGTGTTCGTACATGGCTGTTTCCCTTGTCTTTCTTAGTGTTGAACATTGCTGGTTTGTAGGTGATTTTGGAGCAGCCTTGGTAAGTGACAGCAATGCTTTTAGTATATGTTATGTACAACGGTACAACCACGGGGAAAGGATTGAATGTTTAGGATGGTGAATGAGGTGTCATTCAGGAGATGTTTAGTTTTTTAGTTATGTTTAGTTTAGAGATTCAGCATGGAAACAGGCCATTCAATCCCACCGAGTCCATGCTGACCATTGATCACCTGTTTACACTAGTTATATGTTAGCCCACTTCCTCATCCACTCCATCCATATTTGGGGCAATTTACAATAACCAATTAACATACAAACCCACACATCTTTGGGATATGAGAGGAAAACCAAAGCACCTGGACGAAACCCACATGACCACAGGGAGAACGTGCAAACTCCACACAATCAGCACTCAAGATCAGGATCATACCTAGTTCTCCGGTGCTATGAGGCAGCAGCTCTACCAGCTGCGCCACTGTGCCACCCTGGACTTGCTTTGCCCCGGAGGATACTGAACTTCATTATTTGTTGGAACTGTATTGATCCAGGCAAGTGGATTATGCCAGATTCCTGACATGTCCTGCAGGGTGGCTGGAGAAATTCTTTGATATCAGGATGTGAGCAATTTTTCAGAACCTGCACTTGCAGCTATAGTACTTATGTTTCTGGTCCAGTTAAGTTTCTGAACAGATGTGATACCCAGAAGGTTGGTGGTGGGAGACTTGGTGATGGTAATGGTGTTGAATGTCAACAGTTGGTCTTTGATACTCTCTTGTTGGAGATGGTACTGTTTTGTGTTGGTCATTAAGGACTGGATGTTTCTCAGCATCTACCATTTGCTGTTTTTTTCCCTGAAACCTCACAGATGAAAAACACACAGATCAGAAAGACTCAAAGAAATAAGAGAAGCCGGCAAACTGGAAAGGTAAATGTATTAGTTATGAATTCTCCTGCATGGTGTATGTGTTTAAGTCCAAGTCATTTTGCATTGTGTATATTCTGTGTGCTCCTCATGTACTCTTCCCTCGGTGGTGAAAGGGTGTCATTTGCATCAGTAATGCTTCATTTTGCATACTGTATCTGAGCCAGTATCAGATCCAGCAACCAGCGCTCGGGAAGTTTTCAGCTCATCCTGGAACAAAAACACCAAGTAATACTTCACTCTGTTAGAACAAAACAGTGATCCTGGAGCCTCACTGTACCACCAGGGGGCACTGACGATGGCAGCCTCACCAACAGTCTGTCTGTCTTTTCGTCTTTTTGTTGTTATTTTTAGTGTGTTTTAAAAGTATGTTTTAATGTTCTCTGGTTTGTTTTATGTGGTGGGGGGGGGGGGGTCGGGGGAAACTTTTTGTCAATCTCTTACCTTGCTGGAGATGCGATTGTTTTCTGGATCATATCTCCGGTCGTTCTGTGGCCTAACATCATGGAGCTGGAGGCCTTGCTCGGGACTGACTTTGAGCCCCGCCCTTCCCCCGCGGGGACGTGGATTTACCATTGGAACTGATCCCTTGCCTGGGATCGACGCTCCAACCGCGCCCTGCAGATTTTACCCTCGAGGATCTCGCAGTCTCGGGTAGAAGGTTCAACCAGCCCCGACCCGGGGTCAGATCGCCTGGGGCAGGGGAGCTGAGATTCCTCCCCGAAGCAGGAGCATGATCGCCCCGACACGGATGGCCCAAACGCCGCCAGCTATGGGAGCTAAGATTGTCCCGTCAACGGAAGGCTTGAGGCCCCCGACCACGGGAGGACAAAGAAGGGACGAGATTGAACTTTTTTTCACCTTCCATCACAGTGAGGAATGTGGAGGAGTCACTGTGCTGGATGTTTATGTTAAAATGTAGTGTGTTCTGTTGCTTTTTATTGGGATGACTATAGGCAAATGAAATTCCTCGTATGTTACAAAACATACTTGGCTAATAAAATATTATTATGATTATGATTATCATTATGAAAGATGTCCACAGGGATCTACATTCCTCACCAGGATTCAGGATTGTGATCCAGGATTGTGGAATTGCTCTTCATAATAAAAGCTTGGTTACCCAGAACATGCCAGATCTGGTTAATGATAGTTGAACAAACCTGCTGGTTAACCCATTGTCAGCCTGAGGGCTTCCTCTGACGTGCCAGTTACCCGAGTGTATCAGTAGGTGCTGCTGGATAACCAGCTTTTATTGCCCATGTCAGATGTGAATGAAACCACTATTTTTGTTCCCTATGGATGCCATATGTTTAAATGGGTGCCTTATGCTCCCTTGCACTGACTGGGAAGGAGAGTATGCCAGTTGAATTTTTGAAGATCTCTGCTGTCATTCAGCTGGAGGCATTTGTACTTTGAAATCAGGTTGAACCTTGTACCAGAATCATGAGCACCAGTGTTCCCACTCAGCCCTGAGGGAGCTTCCCTGCAATAGCTGGTGCCCTTTGTCTGAGACAGTAAACGATATAACTGAAGATAGACACAAAAAACTGGATTAACTCAGTGGGACAGGCAGCATCTCTGGAGAGAAGGAATGAGTGACGTATTGGGCGGAGACCCTTCATCGAAACCATAGAACTGTCTATCTGAAATTGATCTCACTGAATAATAATAATAATAATAATAATCACTGAATAATAATCCCCGGTGTTAAGGTCAATATTTCTCCCTCATTCAGCAACATTTAAAACAAACACATTATCTGATCATTATCACAAGGCTGTGTTTGAGGGTGCAGCACGAACGCTCTCTGTCTCCTAGGTCCTTTATTGGACATTCTGGGATTCATTGATGCAGTGAAAGATATTGCATCGTAATAAGATTTATTTTATTTACAACACTAGTTGCTAATTATGACATTTGATTAAACAAGCAAACATATGAGTCTGAAACACCTCAAGCCCACTCTGCCATAATAAAATCATGGCTGATCCGATTATAACATCACTTCACTTGCTTTCTACCTGCAGGAATCTTTGCTCCCCTTGCTTATCACAAATACACCTCTACCTTAAAAAATACTCAAAGACTCTACTTTCACTGCCCTTTGAAAAAGAAAGTTTCAAAGACCCACTGGGAGAGCAAAATGTCACTTCTTCTATATCTCAATGCTGTACCTACATACTAACCTTTTGGCTGAAGAAGGTTCTCAACCCGAAAAGTCACGCATTCCTTCTCTCCAGAGATGCTGCCAGTCCCGCTGCGTTACTCCAGCTTTTTGTGTCTGTCTTCAGTTTAAACCAGCATCTGCAGTTCCTTCCTGCACTACTAGCCTTTTTTGGTATCACACACTAGGTCCCCCAGATCCTATCTCTATCTCAGAGCTCTGCCCTCTCTTGCCATTTAGATATAGAAACTTTACATAATATATATTGTATGAAAACTTCCCCAAATTATCCAGGCATCATATCAAAACAGCTTCACATCACACTTAATAAGTCCATCTTTTGCAAGGCAGCAGTCAACGATGTTAATATGATTTGAAAACCTCTATTTTATGATTTAATACTGTTCAACTCAAAAGTGCAGTATGGAAATTTCAGAATAGAATAAATTGTCTATGATTGGTGTCAAATGGAAGCCAACAGAATGTTTCATTTATAAATGACACTAGTGAATCATCAGAGTTATAACTTCATAGTCACTTTGATTGAAGCAAGCTAATTGCTTCAGGATTTTTAGAAACTGATTTCCAGTGTTTAAACAGCCATAATAGAATTTGAATTCCAAATCGGATGGATTATTAGTTGAGACTGTCTGGATTAATGGTTCAGTAATATCAGCATTTCATTCCAATAGTATTAACCATGTGCATTCATGCATGTTTTGATTTAAAAAAAACCTGAACTGCAAACTCATGCAATCCCTCAGCTGCAACAGATTAGAGTTTGGGATTTCAGCTTTCACACAGGTTAGTGAGTAAACCAGGAAGGTGATCTAAAGAGGAAGTATAAAACAACAAGGCTTTCTCTCAGCACGATTATCATGGTTGCTGACATTAAATGCGGCCTTTTGTTGCTCACCTTATATTTCAAGTCAATAAAACCTTTGGATGGATAATGGGGACAGAGCTGACTGGCAGATGTGAGGCTTTGGTTGTGTCTATTCATAGCCATCGAGTATTATCACTGCCATCCTTTCCACCTGTGTCATTTCATTGAGTTATAGGCCTCATTGAGTTTTACAGCATGGAAACATGCACTTCGACCCAATTTGTCCATTCCAACCAAGGGTTCCCATCTAACCTCGTCCCATTTACCTGCATTTGGCCAATATCAGTCTTAATCTTTCCTATTACCATACCTGACAAAATATCTTTTCATTGTTGCTATTGTACCAAACTCATCTGCCTCCTCTGGTAGTTCGTTCCATATATCCACCGGTCTTTGTGTGCAAATGTTGCCCCTCAGGTTCCTATTAAATCTTTCCTCTGTCATCTTAAACCTGTACCTTCTTTCTAGTTCCTGATTTCCCCACCCTGGGAAAAAAGATTCCGTACATTCACCCTATTTATTCCCCTCTTGATTTTATACATCTCTATAAGATCATCCCTCAGCCTCTTGCACTCTAAGAATAAAGTCCTAGCCTGCCCAACCTCTCCCTAAAGCTCAGATCCTTGAGTTTATGTAAATCTTTTCGGAATCCTTTCCAGCTTAATGGCATCTTTCCTATGGTAGGGTGACCAAAACAGAACACAATAATCCAAGTGCGTTTGATACAAGATTGAATTTACAGTAGTGCATGAGAGAGGCAGGTTCCTCAAACAAAACAACAATCTCCCATCCTTGCTCTTTATAAAACAAATAATCGCAGGATACCATCCAACTTGATGGCCACCTCATCAATCTCCCTCATTATTCATTTTCTCACCATTAGCTGCTGTGTGATCCATCAACAAAATGCACAGGCAGTTACTCCAACAATACCTTCCAATCGTGCAACCTCCACAATCGAGAAGGATAAGGGCAGCAAGTGCATGGAAAACCGACATCTACAGGGTCTCCTCTAAGTTACACACCATCTTGATTTGTTGCTGGTTCCTGATCTTCCTCTACAACTTGATTTAGGGGTGCATAGTTGTGTCCAGTTTCCTAAATTAAATTTTAAATTATCTATTCACCCCTGTTCCATCTCTAAAGACTTGGCATGGCGCAATCCCATCTTTTGGGTAACGCATTCCTTCTCCTCTGGTTCACCTGATGAAATCACACCCTCTCCTCCCATCCCATTTTCTCCCCCAACCATTCTAGCCGGGAACATGATTGTATTGGACGCTTCCCATTCTGCTTTTTCAGGCTGAACCAAGGAAAACTGCTGGGTGGAGCTGAAAATTTGGAATGGAATCTGTTAATGTTTAAGTTCCACGTTACCTTTTTCTTCCAATTGGTAGTGGGAGTGAGTGAGTGGCCCTTTCTCCTGCGGCTCCAACTCACGAGGCCCAGTTTTGCACAATTCCCACTGGATGTCTTTAGTGGCTTCCCTAATTTGGGATGCAGACTCTGGTTGGCAATGGGAGTAAACAGAGATGTCACCTGACAAAATGTGCATTTACCAAATGAACCCCTAGGGATCCATAGGTCAAAGTGTCTAAACGAAGAGCGAGATATCTTCTTTCTCCAGCCCGGCGCCATAACACCCTGCCTAACATTGCTGTTTATTTACATGTGTAGGTATTAAGAAATAACAGAGGACTTTCCTCACCGACCCTGCTGAGGCTCCAGGCACCTATTGCACTATGTGTCTCAGATAGCAAAGATCTTACTCCATGTGGCTAATATAGTAAGAATATTTGTAAAGTGTCTTTCCCGTCCCCATAACCCTGCAACGCACAAAGCAAGCGCCAAAGTATTTTCAAATTGTAGACAGTATTGAACTTACGATAGGAGGCTACCATTTTGACCTCACAAACAACAAGCACGTAAATGACCAAAATCTGTTTAATGCTATTGGATAAGTAAAAAATGTTGGCCAAAGCAAAATGAATGGCACAATGCACAGCGCCGTTCCTTTCATTTTTGTCTAAACATATCAATGGGTAGGAAGGAACTCTAGAAGCTGGTTTATACCGAAGATAGACACAAAATGCTGGAGTAACTCAGCGGGACAGGCAGATCAAGTCAAGTCAACTTTATTTGTCACATACCCATACAAGATGTACAGTGAAAAGAAAGTGGCAACGCCTGTATTTACATTTAAACAAAAATCTGCTTTGATCTGTTGGTTGCACAACTTACATTCTCTCTGTACCCTTCCATATCTCCAGTTTCCCTCTCCCCTGATTCTCAGTCTGAAGAAGCGTCTCGACCCAAAACATCACCCATTTCTTTTCTCCAGAGATGCCGCCTGTGCCGCTGAGCCATTCCAGAATTTTGTGTCTATTTTTAATGCTCCTGTTCCTTTTACTTGAGAGTGTAGTCAATGCTTTGATTTAACAAGCCCGTTGAAAGACAGCATAGCTGACAGTGCAATCAATACATAAAAGCAAATTTCTGTTTCATTTTTGCCACGTAAACCACTTGGAAAATCCATGATTCCAGTCTGACACGTGTGGTGCAACAGGCTTTGGGAGCCTCAAACGAAGGGGTAAACGAAGAAAGGTTTCTCTGATTTCTAAATGCTCCCAAATAAGCAAGGAAAGCTGCAGGGTACTTTGGGGTATGGTGAAGCAGTAATTCATCCAACCATCAGTTTAGATTTTGTACTCGGGTCTCTTCAGGATTTAAACCCCTGAACACTGTTTCAGTGCAACAGTGCTGCCACAGGGCACAGGATAACAGACAGATACAGGAAGGTGAATGATATTGCTGAGGTACTCCCAGTTCGAAGCACATGCAAGGAGAAATTGAATGGATCACGGATATAACAGAGGGAAAAACAAGTATTGCCTGTTCATGTTCCTGGTGAATGAACCGTATAATTCGCAAAGGTTGATGCAGGGAAATGCCTTGTGCATATTGTACTGTTATAATGGACTCACTCTGTGTCCACAGGAGAAGGCTGCCAAGAGAAAATGCCCCAATTGTTGCTACAAATGTCTTCCAATTATCAGTGGATTCATTCTCCTGGTGTTGATAGCAGGAACCATTACTCTGATTCGTGGTGTTCTTGGTGAGAAAGCAATTCATTACATGGAACTCGCAACATATTTGTATGCATGATGTTAATATTGTATGCCATCTCAATATCAGTTCCCAAGCACTCCCACAATTCAATTCCTGATACTCTCCCACCAAGGACCTCAAGTGTGTGGGGATAACCATCTGAGTGGAAACTAGGGCTACTAAGACAGCATGACAGTACTGTCCTAAACCTCTCTCTAAAGCAGGCAGCAGTACCAGGACTACAATCTCAAGAATAAGACAAAGAGCTACATTGCATTCCTGTGTAGAATTTCACAGAATTTGTGGTCTGGAGGCAGGATTGGAATAAGATGATTGGGGGTTTTAAAAAAATGAGACCTCAACCCAGCCTCCCTCCACAATATTCACGTCTGCCTCTGGTTTAAATGGTAGAGCTGGTTGATAGGTGGCCTGGGGCTCTCCAAGTTGGATCAGTCATTACAATATTTCATTGAGCTGTAGCTGTATCCGTCCCTAGTCCAACAAGGCCTGGTTGAGTAGCCTGGGCCTCAGGAAACCCATCTACTGAAGGGAGGTGTTGGATCCAGGAGAAGCTTTGAACATTTGATCATCAAATCTTGAGGCCCAGGGTGGGGAGAGTGAGACTACTTTCTCCAAGGCTACCAGCTTCAATCCCCACCATTCAGCACACTCTCAGCAATCCCATTCAATCTGAGATGCGGTCGATATCTTTGGTACTTTGGAGCCCACCTCCAGAGTCAGAGTTCCGTGAATTAGGAAGCCACCTCAATAAGAAACCCTCCAGCTATCACCTCCTGCCCTAGGAGTGGAACCCCAATTTACCCTCACAACCCAATTTATAACCACTTGTCATGGAGAGAAGGCAGGTACAGGATACTGAGTTGGATGATCAGCCATGATCATATTGAATGGTGGTGCAGGCTCGAAGGGCTGAATGGTCTACTCCTGCATCTAGTTTCTATGTTTCTTTATACAGACTTTTTTTGAGGATCTTCACTTTATTTGGCAATCATTTTAAAGGTGTGCCTTCTGGTTATCAAATGCAGAGGAATCTTAAACTTTTTTATTCCTATCAAAACCATTCAAGTTTTAAATACTACACAGACATCAAATCTTGCCTTTAATCTTCTTGGGAGGAATAACTGCAATTTTTTCCACACATCACTCTATTACTCATTCCTGGAACTATTCCAGAAAATCTGTTCTGTCCTCTCTCCAAAATTTGCCCATTCTTCCTTAAATGTGCAGCCTAACATTGGACACAGTAACTTGGACTGAATTAGTTTGTTTTTTATGGAGGTTTAATGTTGCTGCTAGGATTTTACACTTTGGATCCCTCTTTATAAAGTTGTGTTCCCATGTGCTTTATTTACATTGATCTCAATTTGCCTGTCTAATTATTTGCTAACATCTTGTGTTTCAAATATTAGGATCCCTAGATTCCTTTGTAGAAGATGGCATTGACTTCTCTAATTTCCGGTAGCCCTTGCTGTCTCCTCCCCTTCTCAGCTCTCGCTCAGCCATCTGGCTCCTCTCTTTCTTCTCCCCCCCCCCCCCCTCCTCCCCCTCCCTCAGTCTGAAGAAGGGTTTCGGCCCGAAACTTTGAATATTTCCTTCGCTCCATAGATGCTGCCTCACGCGCTGAGTTTCTCCAGCACTTTTGTCTACCTTCGATTTTCCAGCATCTGCAGTTCCTTCTTGAGCAAGAAAATATATATTGACATTTGAATTTTCTCCAAATTTCCATTACTGCAGTATCTTGGAGATTAATTTCTAACTCCTGAAGAATAATTCCTAATTTCAGGATGTGCAAGATTGACAACTCTTAGCATAGTTAACACAATCACAATGGGCCATATTACCTCCATTCTGTGCCATTAGCTGTCTGTGTTTCTATCCTCCCTTGAAACCTGAAACCACTGTTTCCAATATGTGCCTCCAGCAATCAATTCCCTTTTTTAAAAACCAGCATGCGCAGTTCCTTGCAAAGATACTAGAGGAGCAAGATCAAAAATACTAAAGGTATATTTGGTTCCTTGTGTCTACATGCTTCAAGCAATGTCTGCTCACAGTTATTGTTAGAATGCAGATGCATACTAACATTTTCTCGCCTTCTTCGACAAGGGAATCTCTTGAACCTAGTCCATGAAATAAAATGTTTGCATGCAACTTCTGCGAGGAATTAGGAAGACAAATGCACTGTATCTCAAGGGGTCTGAAATTTTGTTGCAACTTCCTTGCCCTAGGGAAAAGACAGTGAATTTCCCAGCATAGGTTTGGTCTGCACATTTTGAAGAATGACATACTTGCGTTGTAAGCAGGTTAGAGAGCAAGCATTTGTTTGATTCATGGGGTGAAAAGTTTGATGAACAAAGAAAGATTGAGCAGGAAGGAATTTTGAGTGGAAGCACCTTTCCCCAGCTACTGCCTGACATCCTGAGTGTTTCACTATCCCTGCTCTTGGCGATTTGTGAATGTTTCTCCTCTTAAATAAAGAACTCATTTTCTATCAAACAAACAGTCGCAGAGACATAACTAAAATTCTGTGCTTTCTTTCAGAGGTCCCAATGATCATCAATGGCTTTGCTCCCAATCGGCCTGTCAGTACATTGGCTACATCCAGCCTGAGCAGCACTATCAGCAGCAGCAGCAGCAGCAGCAGCAGCCAAACACACACCTTCACCACTGCCGCCAATGATGTCTCACGTCCAACAAGCACTACGACTGGTTCTACTGGTTCTACTGGTTCTACTGGTTCTACTGGTTCTACCGACTACAGCTCAATAGCCAAATGCTACTTTGTCGGAGAGATGGAAGTAAAGGAGCTTATCTCCATCGAACTCAACAGTGACCCCAGGTCAGATGACTATCTGAGGATTGCTGAAGCTGTTGAGATGATGGTAAGCCTTTTGGCTTCCTGAACTGAAAAGGGTGTGAGGTTCAGGTGAAGAGGCAGCACAGTAGCACAAGGTGGCGCAGCGGCAGATTTGCTGCCTTACAGCGCCAGAGACCCAGGTTCGATCATGTCCACATGTGCTGTCTGTATGGAGTTTGTACATTCTCCCACACTCCAAAAAGATGCAGGTTGGTAGGTTAATTGGCTTAGGCAAAAATTGTAAAATTGTCCCTAATGTGTAGGATAGTGCTAATCGCGATCGCTGGTTGGCACGGACTCACCTTCCTCTTATTTTCTCTGTACGCTTCCGATGAACACTACGTTACTAGTCAACTCCAGCTCCGACCCATTTTGTTCACCTTCATCCTGTTGCTATCGTGCCATTTTCCATGTCATCCATTGTGTAGCATTAAAGTCATTATTACTGAGTCAATCAGGTAACAAAGAACGTGGAATTTATTTTTTCTGGCAGTTCATGCATTTTCTCCAAGTTCTCACCACCATTTTTCACCACATAGGTATCTCGCTGTCTAAAGCCACTAGTTGTCTCTGTAACTCTGAATGACGATGCTCCTAGGTTAATCACACTCACACTCAACATGGTGCTCTATTGACACAAGCACATACTGATTACTTCACATTTACTGATTACTTCACACACAAGTTACATTCAACTCTCTAACGAAGTTGGGATATTTTTCCACACACCTATGAAATGACCAAGTTCACAACCAGGGGTTGCCCCGACCCCCCTGTCCCAAAATGTGGTAGATTTACCTTGTTCTTATGATAGTTGGCTCCTGAAGGCATTGTTGACAATATATTTTGAGATCTGTTTCAATATTCTTTCACATGCTCGCCACATGCCTCCTGATTTATTTACAACACATATAAGGGTATAAATTCATTATTTACTTTTAGCGAATGCTTATTGGGAATTCTGGATTTTGTCTGCCATCTGCTGAGCATTTCCACCAGTTTTGGCTTTTGGACTATGACTCAGTCCACAACCCCCAAAGCATATTCCCTCCAAGAATTAGCTCCTCAACCAAAAAGGAGAAACTCCATGTCAGGGAAGCAAATCTGTACAATATGCTCCACTGTGCTGATTTGTTGAGTTATTTCATTTCAGTAAGTATTTTATGAGATCTATGTGAGTAACCTATTAAATGCATTATTTGTTCTTGTCAGATAAATACTACATACAAAACGTCAATATTCAAGACGGCGTATATAACGACAGAGATCATTGGAATAAGGTGAGAAGCGGATACCAGAAAATTCACATCATGGTGAAAATCCCCGCAGTGTAATTGAAGCAATCTGAGTCAGCTTTCATCATAAGAAGATGAACTAGTGTTTATGGAGATAGCAGGGTTTGGATAGATATCTCTTGAGTCAAGAGTGTTTGTTTGTCATATGCACCAGATATGAAGTGGAACAATGAAATTCATACTTGCTGCAGCTTTATAGGCACATCAACAAATATTTGATAAATTATCAATTGTTCTAAGTAAACCATTCCTTTTGCCCTGTTCAGTGCTATGCAATATTTTCTGCTTAAAGCACTGGCCAAACAACAAACCAATGCCAAGATGGCTGGTGTCAGTTGGGCAAATGCTGCATTCAAGTATCTTTTTCTCATTGCACAGTCCTATCTACTCCGCTATCCGCTTCTGGATGCACCTCACGTGCAGTGTGAGACTTCAGGGAGAGGAAATTACTGCAGTCTTTCAGGAAGAAGAGGGTACCATCAACTTGCCCAACGACCAACAGCTGAAGGTTGAACTCAACACCATGAGTAAGTCTTGTTTAAGCCGGCCATATGCCTTGGTGTGAATAGTTTCATCAGTTTTGGTTGCTGCCACTGCAACCAACTCTACTGTAGGTTCAGTGCAAGCATTCAGCAGGTCATCTGGGTCCTGAGATCAGGCGAGATACATGGAGGCACCATGGGGGATGTGTTTGCCAGGTGATGTAATTTGTTGCCATTTGTTCTTCAGCCCAAACCAACAATGCATTTTTGAAGTTGTTGATCATCTCAAACTTACTTTGCTGGATAGGCTACCTGCGCACTTCACAAAACTTACAGCCCCTTCAAATTTCTAACCGTCTTCTTCCCTATGTGCGAAACAATCGTGAACAATCTCCAGCAGCACCTTTGAAACACTCCAGCAGCACTCCCCGGAAGCACAAGAGCAGCATTTGGCTGGGAATATTTCCAAGTCACACCTTATCTGACTTTAGAACTCTTTCATCATTGATTTCCACATCAGGATGACGTGGCTCAGTCAAACCATTGCAACATACACCACACCGATTGAAATTCATTGCCACAGAACACTGTGGGCGCCGTCAATGGGTATTTTTAAGGCAGAGATCGAAAGATTCTTGATTAGAATGGGTGTCAGGGGTTTTGGAGAGAAGGCTGGAGAATCGGGTGAAAATGGGAAGATAGATCTGCCATGAATGATTGGTATAGACTTAATGGGCCAAATGGCCTAATTCTGCTCCAATCACTTATGAAAATGATTGAAGCTACTTAGGAAAAGCACATCAACCTCTCAAGATCTATAAATTATTGTGATCTCAAACTGAGACGGAATAGATAAAAATTGTCAGCAAGGAATTGGAGGTGGTGCAGGGCTCATACAAAACAATCTATTGTATAACAAACAAGGTCAATTTACTTTGGAAACAGTCTATTTAACCAGTGGAGGAAGCAAATAATACTGCAATCTCTCCTGATAAAAGCATAATTATTTCACCAGAAAACTGCAGAGTAAATTATGAGTATGACCCTCATAATTTACAACAGCTGGGTTATTTACAACAGTGAGGTTGCCATGCTGGATAGACATGATGAATTACCAAATAGTTTATGTTGTCTGCCTAATTAGAGCATTGTTGTTATTAAAAGATATAGAGAGGATTTCAGTAAGTTGTCTAATTAGACTCATTCACAAAAGATATAGAGAAGATTTCAGTAAGTTGTCTAATTAGACTCATTCACAAACCAAACACATGCTAAATGTGAACATATAACAATTACAGCACGGAGACAGGCCCTCTCGGCCCTTCCAGTCCGTGCCTGAATATAAAATTGTGGAGCAGGTTTATAAAGAGGAGTCCAGGGCACTAAGTCAAGGAAGGTGTCACAAAACCACAAAGATTGCCAATACAACAAGCAATATCTAACTGCTTGAACCGATTTGCTTACTTTTAGTCATATGGTGTGAAAACAGCATGTCAAGATGCACCAGTGGATACTGCATCAATAAGACCAATGTATATTGTGATGACATCGAAGATTGCTGGAACGGAGAAGATGAAGCAAGCTGCGGTAGGTTAGCTTACAAAATAACCCATGTGACCTTTCATCTCCCAAAATCACAGTGACGGTAAATTCCGCATGGAAATGGGGTTCCCTCTGATCCACTGTGACTTCAACAGAAAGGATACAGAGCACCACTCCCCACCCAGCCAAAATGTATCGTAAACAGCAGACAGGCCACTCATGTTGGGATCTCAGCAGCTCTTCCAACCAATAGCTCCAGCCCATGTATCTTGAAATGCGTCACAGATAAGGGCTGCTCAGCAAATCATGTCCATGCTTCACTCAAGCCTCTTTCCACCTCCTTCCTCTCATTATTCACCCAAATCCTTCTCATGTCATGGAGTCATACAATACCAGGCCCTTCAGCCCACCATGTTTATGCCAGCCATCAACTACCCATCTATCTAATCTAATTTACCAGGGCTTAGACCATAGCCCCACTTTGCCTTAGCAATTCTCGTGCTGGTCTAGCTGCCTCATAGATGCAAGAGTACTTGCTTTCACCATCCACTCAATATGTTCCAGTTTTTGCTACCTTTGCTGCAAAAAAACCCCCAGTTTTATAGTATGCTCCACCTAATGAAGACAGGTATCTCGCCTGCCTACTTGACTACTCTGTGTCTTCAAATACCACCACCTTTAGGTATTTTTGGAGTAGAAAATCAAGGTCACTGTTCCTTATTACTCCCTTGGACTTTACCAGTCATGGTACATCAACCCTCCAAAATGCATAACACTACACTATCAGGGTTAAATTCCAACTGCTATGGTTCTGCCCAATTAACCAACTGATCAATATCATTCCATCCCTGACTACCCACTTCACTATTTAAAACATCACTAAGTTTCATCTTATCTGCAAACTTCCTAATCCCCTACATTTACATCTAGATCATCAACATATATAATAAACAACAGGGGTCCTGTCACCATCCCTGGTCACAGATTTTCAATCACAATAGCAACCCTTCACCATCACCCGCTGACATCCATACCAAGCCAATTTTTGATCCAATTGGCCAACTTGCCTTTGATCCACATGGACCCTAATCACTGGACAACCTTCGATGCCTTTGATCCCCATGGACCCTAATCACTGGACAACCAAGGCCTGATTGATGCCAATTGTATATCACATTAATCATCCTGTCCTCATCAACATTGTTACCCTTTCAAAAAAACGAAATAAAGTAAGTCAGGCTGGAACTCCACCAACAAATCTGTGTTGGCTATCCCGAAACAATCCCTGGATTTCCAAGTGTCAATTGATCCTCTTCATTGTACCAATCACTTCAGCTTCACCATGTGATGGCATGCTCCATATTCGAGCTACTCATTGTGTAATGAATTCCTCTGCAGAATTCTTATGGGATTAATATAAACTGTGCTGTATTTTTGGTATCTGGTTTTGGCACTATTATTATGCCTATCACCTTGGTGATGTTAAAGTTACCGTTGGGTTAGAGATGTTAGAGCTGGTGATGATTAATACCTCTCGGTCTGCCGTCATCCTTGCAAATATTTTTCTGCATTGTAATCAACATTGAAAGTACATAAAATGTTTTAAAACAACATTTTTATATTTGCATTTATGGACCCCTCAGATAGATAGATGCAAGCGTTTCTTGCCCAGTGTAGGTGAATCGAGGACCAGAGGACATAGGTTTAAGGTGAAGGGGAAAAAATTTAATAGGGAATCTGAGGGGTAACTTTTTCACACAAAGGGTGGTGGGTGTATGGAACAAGCTGCCAGAAGAGGTAATTGAGGCAGGGACAACCCCAACGTTTAAGAAACAATTAGATTGGTAATTGGATAGGACAGGTTCATAAATGCAAATATAAAAATGTTGTTTTTAAACATTTTATGTACTTTGAATGTTGATTACAATGCAGAAAAATATTTACAAGGATGATTTTGATGGCCTAATTCTGCTCCTATCATTAATGAACATATGCCCCATCCCTGGCAATGGTTCCAGATGCTGACTTCCAATGGCCAGGCCTCGCAGTGTTTGTGGCAGGAACCAGCTAACTCAAATCCTCTCACTATGAAGGCGAACATGCCATTTGCTTTCTTCACTGCCTGCTGTACCTACATGCTTACTTTCGGTGACTAAATGGTTAAATGGTGTTTTAATTGAATGAACTAAAAGGATCTGTTTTACTGGCTCAAATGGTGCCAAACCAGGGTAAGGCTTTTCCTGGAGGGTTTAAGCATTCGACCTCTGCACCCTCCTGCCATGTTCTCACAAAATAAATCTTACAGGATGGTCTTCAAGTCTCAGCTGGAACATGAAAGAGTCACCATTATCCAATTGGATTACATAGAAATAGCCATTCTTTTATAACTATAGAAATAGAAATGTGCAAGAATTTTCAATAAACCACCATCTTGTGTCTGATTTTCTTCAGGACCTTTTCACTGTGAGCGTTTTGCTCTCTCGCAATCACACATTGTCAGTTCCCCAGCACAGGACCACTTCAAAGACATCACATACTTCACAAAGCACCCTCAACACTCGCCTTCCTCTGCAACCACAGCTCACGTGTGACCGACCTGACCTGGGAAGTGTCCTTGGCCAAGGTTGGCTGCGTCTTTTCCCGCAGACCAAATATTGAAGCGGTTTGAGTGACGATTACCTGCAGGAAGATCCAGTCTGTGGGACAGCTTCTAAATCCATTCTCCTTTACTTATGGGCAGTACAATGGTGCAGCTATTAGAGCCGCTACCTCACATTGCCAGCAACCCGCACTCAATCCTAAGATCAGGTGCTCTCTCCGTGGAGATTTCACCTTCTCTCTGTCAGCACATTGGTTTCTTCTAAGTCCTCTGGCTTCCTCCCTCATCCCAAAAGACAAGTAGACTGATAGGTTAATTAGCCACAGAAAATTGTCACTCGTTTGTATGTGAGTGGTAGAATCTGGGGGAAATGAATGGGAATGTGGGGAAAAATAAAATAGAGGATTTAATGTAGGATTAGTGTAAATGGACGGTTGACGGTTGGCATGGACTCAGTGGGCTGAAGGGCCTCTTTCCGTGCTGCATTTCTCTATGATCTTTCTCATTCAGCTGCCGTCAGTGGGTAAGTGGAACAGTGACCCTTGCTGGTATCCCTGCAGCCATTTACAAAGGGCACGGTTTAAACCCTATTAGCTACACCGGGAGTTCTCTACCTCTGGGATGTTTCAGGCAACGTTACATCTTCAACAGTTTCAAATAGTCCGACATGGCTTCGTTCCGAAATGTTAACTCAGTTTCCCTCTCCGCAGTTGCCTGCTGACCCACTAAGTGTTTCCAGTATTGTCTGCTTCATTTTCAAACAGCTGATGGACAGAGGTACAGAGTCCTTGCCTCGTGGACAGGTTCCCACCATCTGACGATTACTAGAGGCTAAGTCCACACTTGCTTTATCCTAACCAATTATAGCTATCTTATTATTTTGTTTCACCATCCCCCTTGTGTACTGTATGAGGTAAACGATGCCCAGTGAAAATTGAAAATTTAGAAGCTGAAATCCAAAATAAAAACAGAAAGTGCTGGAAATAATCCAACAGGCAGCATCTGTGGATAAAGGAATGGTCAATGTTTTAGATCAGTGACCGTTCACCCGTTCTGATAAAGGATCATTGATGTGAAATGCTAACTCTGTTTCTGTGTGTGTGTGTGTGTGTATCTGTACACACACCCTGCAACTGTTCTCCTTCTGCTAAAACTGCTTTAGTTTCGCTTAGTTTAGTTTAGAGATACAGTGCGGAAATAGGTCCAACGGTCCACTGGCGATCCCAACGCACATCCTACACAATAGGGGCAATTTGCAATTGTTACCAATCCGATTAGCCTATAAACCTGCACGTCTTTGCAGTGTGGGAGGAAACCGGAGCACTCGTAGAAATCCCACCCAGGTCATGGGGAGAAGTACAAACTCCATAATGACAGTAACGGTAGTCAGAATCAAACTCGGGTCTCTGGCGCTGTTAGGCAGCAACTGTACTGCTGTGCCACCGTGCTGAATGTGGTTATTTAAAACTATTGTGCATTTTTCTACTTGCCTACAGCATTTTAAAGTGGCGAAGAGATATATGGTCTGGATTACCTGATGTGTGCCGATACGTAGCTTGATAAAGTGTCAATCTGATGTTTCTGCCATTAATACATTGGGAAGTTTCCCTCCAATCTATGTCTCTCTTCCGTTTTTGTTGGTGATAACAGTACCTCTGGGATGTAATGAAACAGTTATTTTGTTTTATTTTGATCCAGATTGTGAAATACCCCTTGCCACTGCTTGCTCGTCTGTCGTGAATCTTACTGGAAGGAGGTATAGAACTCCTTGCCAAGGCTCTCTTATCTCCAGCAGATGGGTGCTGACCACGAAAAGTTGTGCTGATGACAGGTATACAGACAATGCTTTCTTCAGTAGCAGGTTGCGATGGTGCACTCACAGTCAAATGAGCTTGCCAGGTCAACGTGGCAAGACCTTGACAACATCCAGTCAAGGGATAAGTGGGGAATAGCACAAGATATTCAGCATTGGTCACCTATCTTAGATGTTCAATAGTAATGCCATTCCTAAGTCCACCGCCGTCAACATCCAGGGGTACCTTGGTCCCAATTGTACCAGTAAGATGAGAGCATGGCCAGCATGGTGTGGGTCTTTGATGATGTTAGCTGCCTTTTTGAGGCAGAACCTACAATAAACCCCTTCAATGGAATGGGGTCTGTGATGGACCAGGAAATGCCCACCATTTCTTGAATCCTTCATCATTCTTGGGTGTTCTGGTTGCTTAACCAGATATGATATAACCAGAGAGAAGGAATGGGTGATGCTTCGGGTCGAGACCCTTCTTCAGTCTGAACTAGGGTCTCGACCCTAAACGTCACCTCTCCAGAGATGCTGCCTGACCCGCTGAGTTACTCCAGCATTTTGTGTCTACCTTCGATTTAAACCGGCATCTGCAGTTCTTTCCTACACATGCTATAACCGGAGAGAGACACACAGAGCTGGAGTTACTCAGCGGGACAGGCAGCACCTCTGGAGTGAAGGAATGGCTGATGTTTTGGGTCAAGTCCATTTGACCTGAAACGTCATCTATTCCTTCTCTCTAGAGATGCTGCCTGTCCCGCTGAGTTACTCCAGCTCTTTATGTCTATCTTTGGTGTAAACCAGCATCTGCAGTTCCTTCCTACGCATGATATAACCAGATATTATGCTCTCCAGTGTATATCTGATGATGTTCAATGGAGTATTTGGTGACATGCCGAATCTCTTCAAAGTTCTAATTTTCAAAACCAATATTGATTAAGGATCAGTTTTTTTTCCTTTGTGTTCTGCATTTAAAATGTTGGTAAGTTACTTATAATATATGTTCCAGTTCCTTCAGGTATATTTGTGCCGGTTCTCCTAATATGACAAAGTACACGATTAAATCACGTTACACTCTGGATGATAAAGATGAAGGGATTGCTCTGCTGCTCCTGGAAACCCCAGTGACATTCACGGGATTTCAGCCAATTCCTCTGCCCGACCCCATGAATCAAACTGAAACAGTTCAAACCAGCTGTAAAGTTACTGGTGTCCGGGACACGACACGTCAAGGTAAGACAGGTTGTAACCTAACACACAGGTATAAATCATCTTGTAGAAACATGCAGGATAGAAGGATTATGGTCATAATAAAATCAGAGTGACAGGGTATTGTAACAGTTAGTGCCACTGTCTCACAGCTTCAGGTAGCCAGCTTAATTCCTGGCCGATAGTGCTGTTTGGGTAGAGCTTACATGTTCTCCTTGTGTCCATGTGGGTTTCCACAGAATGCTCTGGTTTCCTCCCATACACCATGGGTATACAGCTGGGTTAGTTGACTACTCGAGATTAATCGGTAAATGGACCTGTTGGGCTGAAGGGCTTCCTTCTGTGCCACAATGAGGGATTTTACTTCGGAGTCACGTGAGTGATTCCGTGAAGAAGGCCCGCCAGGCCGTATGCGCAGCATTACGTCAGCCGCATTGGCGCATGCACCAGTCTGGCAGGACAGAGTTCCTGCCGGTGGTAAGTTAAACTTAAAAGGTTTTTTACTTACCAGGGGTTTTTAGGCAGGAGCCTCTTTTTACAGAGGTTTTTCCTGACAGTTTCACAGCCCGACATGTTGCCAGTTATGGACTGTGGGGAAATTCCAGTCCGACCGCAAATGCGGATAAACTGGCAAAATTGATCGGGTTGCGAGATAAGGAGCCACTAACAGTGCAGTTAGCGGCTCCCCAGCCTGTAGGGATGTTGTAAAGACGGCAGGAAATCTAAGCAGGGTCGCTGACAGGGGGGTCAGCGGCTCCCAGCCTGTGGGATGCCGTTGGAACGGCAAGGAAGCAACGCTGGAGCCAATTACAGTGGAGTCAGTGGCTCACAGACGTTGGTCCCCAGTCAAGAAATTACTGGGACTCATTCAGCCCTATTTGGACTCGGGTGAGTCGGCTATAAAGGGTTTCTCGTTATAATAAAAAGTATGTATTTTATAGTGTTTTTTCTTTAAGTAAAAGCTAAAGGCAAAGTAAAAAGTTATTGTTATATGTTTGACAATGTTATCATGGTTTAAGCACAGGTTGCTATGATTTATTTTTACCCTTCACAGGTAAGGCTGTACACTAAATGTTGATTTAGTGAGCTTACACGGCAACAGCGCGGGCCTATGGGACAGGCCGTGCCAGCAGCGCCTGACAGGGCTGCTTCATGTGTAAAATGTACGGGCCTATGGGACAGGCCGCGCCAGCAGCGCCTGACAGGGCTGCTTCATATATGAAAGTGCCGGCCTACGAGAGAGCCGTGCCAGCAGCACCTGATACAGGGCTGCTTCATTTGTGACATTACCGGCCTATGGGAGAGCCATGCCAGCAGTGCCTGACAGGGCTGCTTCATGTGTGAAGTGCCGGCCTACGGGAGAGCTGTGCCAACAGCGCCTGATGCAGGGCTGTTCATGTCAAAAAGCGCCGGCCTTTATGAAAGGCGGTGCCAGCAACGCCTGGGACAGGGTTGCTCAAATTCACACATATCTGCTCGCCCATGGAGTCAGGAGATGATTCTCCACTGGGGCTAGAGAGCAAGGCCCATGGTCGGGGGATGAATTCCTCACTGAGGCTGGATAGTTCGTTGAAACGACTATCCTAAATACAGCAACTGTTGTATACAGTGCTGCAAAGGTCTCCCTCTCGGAGGCAGAGACCAAGATGGGTCAGTATCCTGCTGACACTGAGGCTCAGGGTATGGCCATGGGGCATACCCAAAGGGATGAAGGGCACGTGTCAGAGGTACCTTTCCTGACAATAAAGTTGCCATCCCAGTAAAATATTCTATTGGGTTAAGGCCAATGGGTTCGTATCAGTATTTGTATCCTACGGCCTGCGGCAGCGCCTGTTAGAGTTGTCTACGAAACACCCTCTCTGAGGAGGGAAGAGCAAAAGGTCAAGATGACTCTGGGCTCTAAAGATCTCAATAGAACAGACTCAAGCACACATGTGCCGGCAGTGAACAATGCCAACAGAGGGATGTGAGAGCCAGCCACTGAATCGGTTATTCAGGTAGGTCTATTCTACAGGGGAAGAAGCCTGGCAGATGAATTAATTCGGCCAACAACGGGCAAAAGTAATCATTCAGAACGCACCCCAGGTGCTCATCGGCAGTAGCGGTTCACTGGAGCTGGGGGCAGCATGGTAGCTCAGAAATTCCATGCACCTTCCAATCATGCTCAACTAAATGGGTCTAGCACTTCCAAAATCTGGGTAGTGCACCGTTCACAAGTTGTAATATTTACATTTGTTTGCACAACACACAAGGGTAAAAATATTTGTTTGAGGCACAGCCGGAGCATTCCAAGTAAATTATGGCCAGGGTTTGGCATTATGAAGAATGGAGAGTATCGGGCATATGAACTTTCCGAATGTGAAAACATATTCCTGACTTCAACAGATTCATAAGGTAAGAGATACGTGTTATACAAATCCCATTACAAAGGTTATCAAAGACAATATAACTGTACTATAACAGTAAAGCTTTGCAGTATGGGATAAACTGTTTGTTGGTCATTGGGATTTACCTTTAATTATTATTAGCCTTGTCTCCGCCTTGTGGCAAGAGATTGGGGTTATAGCAATCTATTACAAAACTGAGTTATTTCATTAAGAGTAATTGGCAATATAGCAGCTGTGTTGCAGCTGAGCAAATCAAGGAACTGATATTGTGTAAGTAGCAATTAGATTTTTGCTAACAACCTTGTGCTATTGTCAGCTGAGGCTACTTCAGCCACAATGATGAAGTAACGGTATTCAGCATTGCTGAACATGACAATAACTCATTGAACTTGAAACTTGCTACAGTAGTGTGGTCGGTTGAATTCAGTTATTATGAACTGATGTTTAGAACTCTAAGATGAGAAGTTCCAAATACCATCACCTACTCAAAGGTAGTGGAGATTGCATGTTACCAATTCTTCAGTTGTTAGTATCAACTAAATATATACACTAAATGCACCGTTGAGTAAGGTTTTGAGTGAATATACATATTTTTCATGCACAAATTTAAGTTGCTACTCTACAATGGTGACATATGTTAGTCTCATGGTAATTAGGAAGAATATCCTGTAATTAATCTCCTTGCCACAGGTGTATCGTTCAGTTTAGGTTGATGATAACACAGAATAAGTGTTGGATCTCAAAGTATGATGAAAGCATGATTCAATACTTCATCAAATATTCGTCATGTTTATGCATGTTTCACTGTTTGCAAAAATATGTGACACAACAGTGTGGAGAAATACATTCTCGCTTCAATAGAGGAATGGACTTTATGTCTTCCTCATTAGCTGGGTCTTAAAACAGTCAGCAAGACCTCGTTTGGATTCGTACTATCGGACTGGCCAAGCGTCCATGTTGCCTACTTCATCAGGCATTATGGCACAACAGTATACAGTTATGCCAAAAGGCAAGAGCTTGCTGTTTTAAACTGTGGTTCAGGGGACTGGTCTTTGCACAGTAAAACGATTATTGACTTACACATTTTCAATGGATTGACTTATGCCTCAGGTTGTCACATTTAGCCATGAAGGTGTTCACTGCAGTATGCATGGATAGCATCCAAAAAAGTACATCTCTATTGAGGGGATCAGAAATGTTTGTTAAATATTAATGATACAGTTGATACGATACAAATTACTGACATTTCCAGTTCATTTTAAGTGATATTGACAATAGTTCAGTTATAGAGAAATTACAGCTGTAGCATAAGGGAACTACATTGTCGGGTCCAACACGGATATAAAGTTGTTAAAAAGATCTTGATACAAGTACTCACATCACAAGATTATGCAGTTGGTTATTGTAAATGTGGAAACATTACTTCACCAAGGGGTTCCAGCTACATCCTTAGTCATGACTCTAATATCAGCACAACTACGGCAAAACATTGCAAACGCTGTGGCTGGACAGGATGCCATTACATTTTACATTCTGGTCTACACTAGCAGAGCAGACCAGGGCTGGCATGATTTTTAAGATCATTTCGAATACCCCACGGTCTCATTTTTATGTTATCAAGGCCACCAGAATCCTTAGAAGTATGGATTCAGCATTGTGTATTCGTTAATCAACAATTACACAAGAGAAGGTCGGTTCAGACTATTTCAAGGTGGCTGCAACAGGTATTAACATTGACGATTGTATATCTCATTCCACCAGGTCAGCATCAACGTCAGTATATCATTTAGATAGTGTGTTTACATCTCATTATACTAGGGCAGCAGCTATGTTGGCGGCCAAAGGGAGGGATGTGTCCTTCGACCAAATTTTAGCGGCCGTCGGATGGGAAAATGAGCTGATGTCTCAGAATTTTATCATCGGCCAATTGTCAATCCAGGGCTGTTTGCCAATGACATTTTAAATACCTAAATTTTAGGGGTACTGTTGTTTGTTTACATTGTTAAATAAACCCTATCATTACATTGAATACAATGTTATTACTAATGCATTTATTTCTCTTTCGAGTCAATCAAATGCAGTGGGATGCCAAGATTGTAATCTGCGGCATTAAATCACAAAGCTTTGAACTCTTCACGGAATTACTCACGTGACTCCGAAGTAAAATAGTAAGATTAAACGAGAACTTACCAGTTTGAAATTTGATCTTGATTTTATGAGGAGTTACTTTGGTGATTACGTACCCACCACGCCCAACCATCTCTCATAAAAGATCATCTGGTAGTTCTCGAGTCACTGATCTTACTGTTTACTTCAGTGTTGTTTATTTGTGATTTAATTTGAAGTTTGCTGCGCATGCGGCCTGGCGAGCCTTCTTCACGTAATCACCAACGTAACTCCTCATAAAATCAAGATCAAACTTCAAACTGGTAAGTTCTCGTTTAATCTTACTAGTGTTAGACATATTCAGCAGACCAGGCAGCAACTGTGGAGAATAAAAAGAGGTAAAAGAGTTCACGTAATGAAGAGTTGTGCTCCTGCAACATTCACACTGATTCTCTCTCCACAGTTACTGTCGGACCTGCCGAGTGTTTCCTCCTCTTCATGAATTTATTTCTGATTTCCAGCACCCGTACTCTCTTTGCCGTTCAATTTTATTTCAAACTTGACATTGACGCAGTGCAAATACCTAGTGTTGTCCAGGTTTAGTCTGTAAATTAAGTGAGATTAGCGCTCGGGATAATTGGACTAAATACTAAATATTCTTTGGAATTCTTTGCCACAGAATGCCATGTCAGTGGATATTTTTAAGGCTGAGATAGATAGATTCTTGATTAGTACAGGTGTCAGAGATTATGGGGAGAAGGTAGGAGAATGGAGTTAGGAGGAAGAGATAGATCAGCCATAACTGCATGGCGTGGTAGACTTGATGGGCCAAATGGTCTAATTCTACTATTCCTTATTATCACATTCGGACTTTTGGGAAGTAGAAACACAGTGGATTCTTTCCAGCAGAGACTGAACAGCTAAAATTGAGAGCAGAAATACAGCTGAGGCAAGTGGGTAACGTTGCAGCTGGAATTTTAGGAAAGGTAACAAAAGGTGGTATTTGTAGGGAGGAACTGCAGATGCTGGTTTCAACCGAAGATACACACAAAAAGTTGGATTAACTCAGCGGGACAGGCAGCATCTCTGGAGAGAAGGAATGGGTGACGTTTCGGGTCGAGACCGTTCTTGAACAAAAGGGTGTGGCAGTGAAAGAAAGTAAGATGATGTGGTCAAAAGGACGAATGTGTTACAGTCAGTGATTCATATCTTTATCTTTGCAATTGAAACATAATCCAATTAATCTATATTTAGCTACTTGAACTCCAGCCATCAACTTCTATTTCTTTTCACAGGTGAATGGCGTGTGATTGCTTCTGATAAACAACAGATCGTAGTACGGGAAGCTTTTCCAAATCTAAGGAACTGTCAGGTACATTTATACACTGCTCCATTTGACTCTAGAAAAGGGTGTGTATCTGTGTATTTTTTTTGCAGAAGCTTGCAACACAGGTTGCATGCCTGAGGCTATTGGCTCACACCAGCAGTTCATCTCAAGGCCATAATGTAATAAAAAGGAACTGCCGAAGATGCTGTTTTATATCAAAATAGAGACAAAGTGCTGGAATAACTTAACTAGTCAGGCGGCATCTCTGGAGAAAATGGATCGGTAGCCTTTTGGGTCGGGACGCTTCTTCAAAGACTGATTGCAGCAGGGGGATTGGGAAGCAAGAAAAAACATGGCAGCAGCCACGTTTGGGGAATGGTAAAGCTGGAATGGGAACCTTGGTTCACCGCCCGGATTAATGAGTGAGCTAGATGCCTGGAGTCAAGTAATCTGTGAATATTTTAGCACCAGGTTCCCCATGAACAAATGTTGTGCTAAGCAGGCCTGGTTCTCCACACTCCAGGCCAGTAGTGAGCGACACTTCATGCCAACGAGGAGTGATGGTGGTCACACCAGGCCGATCAGTGCTCTGCAACACTAGGGTATTATTACGTTTGGGACTAATTTTGATGCGTTCTGACAAAATCCTGCGGATGGTGGCTTTGCACCACCGGCTCCTTAGCCAAGCGCAAGCAGCAAATGTCCAAACCCACAGTTCCTAGTGTACTGAGCAGGGTTACTGTCACTACATCAGAAGGGTAAACCTGACTCAACATTTCCGACCAATCAGATGCCATATTATCACTGGAATTGCACCAGAGTTGTGAGAAGGAAAAGACCCCTTTGTCTTGAGAGGCAAGGTTTTCACATAGAGAGTGGTGGGTGAATGGAACGAGCTGCCAGAGGAGGTAGTTTAGTATAGTTTAGTTTAGAGATACAGCATGGATACAGGCCCTTTGGTCTACCGAGCCTATGCCGACCAATGATCACCTGTGCACTAGTTCCATCCTACACACTTTATAGAAGCCAATTAATGTACAAAACCGCACATGTTTGGAATGTGGGAGGAAACTGGAGGATCCGTAGTGAACCAACATGGTTACAGGGAGTACGTACAAACTCCACACAGACAGCACCCATAGTCAGGGACTCTGGAGCAGTAAGACAGCAACTCTACCGCTGTACCACATGCACTGGTAGTAGAGGTGGGTACAAGTACAACATTTAAAAGATATTTGGATGGGCAAGTGGATAGGGGTTTAGAGGAATATGGGCTAAAAGCAGGCAAATTGGATTAGTTTACACAGGCATCTTAGCCGGCATGGAGGAATCAAGACAAAGGGTAAGTTTTCATACTATATAACTATATGAATAGCTTTCCTTACTTTGTCACATTAAAAGTCACTGTAATGAATGTAGTTGAATGTTTTATATTGTGCTACATGTATAGTACACGTGGTCCCGGTTGTGAATAATAATTGAAGCTTTAAGATGGTTCATCTATTTGATTGTGTCATGTGACTGAGTGCTCTCTGAGCTGTGTCAGCGCGTTCACAGGCGATTCCAAAGGCAGTTTCTATAGAGGTCTGGTTGGACAACGGAGACTTTCTCTGCACTCTTAGTGCTTCCTGTGTGTCAGGCTGTGCATTCCTCAGTGGAGTCTGTAGAAGAGCCCAGTGGCGGCACCTACTGCACAGATCCCCATTACTGCAGGGAGGTTACATGGAAACAGTTTTTTTTCCCCTGAGACAATTTTTTCTCTTATTGTCATGTTCCTAATTTTTTAGTAGTTCTCCAGTTTTATCACGTTTTAACCAATCACCTTTTAACCGATTCTATCCACATAATACAGACAGTATTCCCCTAATTCATCAATCACATTATATCTAATTGGCATTGTGGAAACACGTGTTAATGAACGAATAAGTTTATTGACCAAGTATTCACATACAAGTAATTTGCCTTGGTGCTCCGCCCACAAATGACTGCATGACATACAGTGACAATTAGGAATGACACATAAAACATTAAACATTAATAATACATTATTGATTAAATATGTGAATTAAATATAAAGCAGAACAACTTGTTCTGAAAGTTAAGTTATATTGTTAAATATAAAGCAGAACAACTTCAATTGACCCCTCTCCTATGATTACCCTGATTAGTGTGGGACTCCTATTTTTGTCCGTCAGTGAGAGTGCAGTCCGGTGGCCATGATCCTCTTTGTGTTTGCGGCTTGTTGCAGGTCCAAAAAGGCAGCCCCTTGCTGTGTCTCAAAGGAAATCACACCTGGGACCTCACCGCTGTTAGAGGTGGATGCTCGAGAAATACGAATGACTACAGAAGAATTAACCACGTCTTGTCGAAAATAATAGAATTTATTGATGTTTCACCCGCAGGTGATGTTAATTGACTGCATGTGTTTCTCGTTTCACATTTGATGGAAAGCAAAATTCAAGGCTTCAGGATTACTGGTGCAGTAACCCAGCCACAGGCTGTCACTGAGCAAGTATTCCAGAGATTTGTACTTTGTCACCTACCATGGCAGTCTGAGAATTCAAATTTGATTTGGAAGTAAAATGAAATTAAAAAGTTGAATTGGTTAAAAATCTGACAAGAAATAACTAGATCACCTTTTGACATCCCATAACAAAAATCGTTATACAGCTTGGAACCAGGCCCTTTGGCCCCTTGAGTTCATAATAACCAATAACACATCTATGTGTACTAATCCTATACTTAACCGATTTTAATCCCTCAACAGTAAATCTATGTATTGTGTAAATCTATGTAATTGAGTGTGTGCATCCCCATGTATGTATTTGCTTACTGCAGCATAGAGGTGAGAGACTAGTGAACCGTTGTTTTTCACACTGGAGGACAGCATTCCATGGAGTAGGTATGAACCTAGCGCTATTTTTCATGCATATTCCTGACCTGGATTTGTGTGTATGAGGCATTGTATCAGTTTCCAAAAAACATCCATTTTGTAAATGTGAGCGGTGAGGAGGCTGGTCTCCAGTGCGCAGACAAATGAGGGGAATGATCAGGCGTGTGACAGATTAAACTTAAAGCAGAGAAATGTCAGTGATCCTAGCAGGTCCTTACAGTGGTCCTGATACTGTTGTGAACAGTGCAAGGATTTACAAGGATGTTGCAGGACTTGAATGTCTCAGCTAGAGGGAGAGGCTGGGACTCTATTCCCTGGAGAACAGGAGGGTGAGGGGTAAAATCATGAGAGGAATATATCGGGTGGACACACAGAGTCTCGTGGCCCGATCCGTCCAGTGGTCTGGACGTTACAAATTGGGGTGGTTCCACCATGTCAACTGGAATTTGCAATTTCCAAAAATATGGACAGGGATGACAAGAGCAAATTTCCCTTTATATTCTGTGAATTTGTGTCAATCTTCATTGGTGAATTAAATTTTGTTAGAAAATGAAATCCAGATTCTATCGAATGCCCCAGTTTAAGTATAGATACTGCGTTTTGAAACTCAAGTCTTTTCTGTGCATACTGTGCATGCATGCAGTGTAATGTTATTTTTCAATGTGATTCTATTAATAAAGCATAACTGTCTATAACACACAATGCTTATGTCATAATGCTGCACTAACAGGACTTTACACATTCCTGCTTCTGCTATGAAATTGTGCAAGGGAAGAGCTGTGTGCTGTTTATCATGGGAAAACATTATATATTGACAAATACCTTCCACCCTCCGTGGAATACGGATTTTGTTATTTTCACCCCACTTAGAATCAAAACGGAAACAGAATTCTGGAATTTTCCATTGTTCTCTCTGCCTCTCACTATTCCCACGTTCAAAAAAATCGAGCCACATGAGTCTGCAGATGCTGGAATCTTGAGCGAAAAAGTGTTGGAGGAATTCAGCAGGCCAGGCAGCTAGAAATATCTCTACTCTCCCTCTCCCCTGACTCACCGTCTGAAGCTCTTGTCCAGAATCGTCATCCATTCCTTCTCTCCAGACATACTGCCTGTCCCGCTGAGTTACTCCAGTATTTTGTATCTATTTACAAATATATATATATATCTATCTGTACAAAAGCATGCATTACTGCACCTCTTCTTTCTGTACTATTGCGTCTGGTACCAACCAGGATGAGAGAAGATGGTCTGTACCTGCAAGTTGCCCAGCAAGTCACAAGTCATCTTCACCTGGACACATGACCCCTTTCATTCCGAGTTGTTGGGCCAAAACCTTGCAACTCCCCAGCTCACGGTATGGTGTGATCACTTGTAATACAACATTTTCTGTTGGGGGATCGCTGGTTGGCATGGACTTGTTGGGCCGAAGGGCCTGTTTATGCACTAAACTGGACAATAAGCAGCAGGTCAGAAGTACTCCTTATCACTAACTTCTCAAGGCCCATCAGTTAGGAGGGAGAGATAGATCAGCCATGATTGAATAGCATAGAGTTAATGGGCCGAATGACCACTAAAGCGATAAGGAACAATACACCTGGAATTTTAAGGATGCAGTTAGAAGAAGCAATGAGTGTAGTAAATATTTAAAGGCACGATCAGTTCCCTATAGCAGTGCTTCTTAAACTATTCACCTCGACTAAATTTCATTCACCCTCGACTAAATGTTCTTGTTTTTTGGTAATTTTCGTCTTATTACCCCTCGTGTATAATTTATTTTGTCACATGAGCAAAAAAACATAAATTAACTAATTCACCCCAAAATAATTTCATTCACCATTGGGTGAACCATTCACCAGTTTAAGAAGCACCGCTCTATGGTCACATAGTTGCGATGTGGGGAATAAAATGGAGCATCCAGTGGTCACAGGGAGAATGTGCAAACTCCACACAGACAGCACCTGAAACCGACATAACAGATAGCGCAGTGGTGCAGCTAGTAGAGTCACTGGCCCACAGTTCCAGAAACCTGGATTCAATCCAATCACCCAGTGCTGTCTGTGTGGAGTTTGCACATTCTTCCTGTTACCACATCCACCACTGAGCGAGATATTTGTGGGTTTAAAATCAGACTCCAGGGGGCACAATCTAGGTCAACTCACTGAGGGCAAATGACGTTTAAACAGGTTGTTATCTCAAAGGCCTGGCTCCTTCTCAGACAGGGTGGCCCGGTGGCACTGCGGTAGAGTTGCTGCACCAGAAACCCGGGTTCGATCCCGACTGTGGGTGCTGCCTGTGCGGAGTTTGTACGTTCTCTCCATGACCGCGTAGGTTTTCTCCGAGTATCTTCGGTTTCCTCTCACTCTCCAAAGACGTACAGGTTTGTAGGTTACTTGGCTTGGAATAATTGTAAATTTGCCCTAGTGTGCGTAGGATAGTGTTAGTGTGCGGGGATCGCTGGTCGGCACGGACCTGGTGGCCAAAAGGGACTGTTGCCACGCTGTATCTGCAAACCTTCACCCTATGTAGCATGGTTCAAGGGGTAGATTACACACTTGATACATGATGCTGAGATGGGTGTGTAAAACAAGCAAGTGCTGATCCCCATACTGTTTTGAGTGCTGTGGTGCAGATTACATTCTCAATTGATATCAAATCAAGGAGTGGAAAGTATAAAGGGAAGAATGCAATGTAATATCCGAACAGTCCTTTATATTTGATCAACATGCATTTAAATTAATTATAAGTGATCATTCAATGCATAAACAAGGACATATTACACTGGCTTGGGGGAAGAAAGAGCTGTTTGATTTCCGGCTGGCTGAATGCGGTTTATGAATTCAGTGGCTCTGCATCATTGACACCCATCGCTCGGTAAGTCTTTGTGCTGAACTGTTCCCTCGGTAACAAACGTCCACAAGTCGGAAAATACACACGCGATTTGTGATCCACACCTCTTCAGTAATGAATAGCATCATCCAAAGCACATAAGACTGATAAGAAAAAAAACAATTACTGAAAGCGGGGAGAGGAAGTCCTCTCTCGTTCATAGGAATGAATGTAAGAACATCGTTAGACCTCTGAATTTAATAATATTATGTGTGCTCGTTCGTATTGCGCCGTGTCCGTATGCTGGGACTTGAGAAGACAGGGACAGCCTGTCTACATTTGGGATCGACATCGATCGAATTAGGCTCAAAATCTGATCTCTAGAATACCTCAACATATCTGCTCACAAATATGTCACATATCCCTACGTTCTTCATTCCCCGATGGCAGAGGACAGGTATTCAACCTGTAACCTGGCTGATTAATCCAATTCCTCTGTTTGAAATCTGTAAATTGTCTCTCTTTCATCTTTAATTTCCCTCTCAGATCCTCTTACCACTCACCGACACTACAGGGTCAACTGAAGACTGCAACGACCAGGTTCAGGAATAGCTACTTCCCCACAGCCATCAGGCTATTAAACTCGGCTCGGACAAAACTCTGAACATTAATAGCCCATAATCTGTTCATTTGCACCTTATCCGTTTATTTATTAATGTGTGTATATATTTATACAATGGTATATGGACATATTGATCTGTTCTGTATTCGTGCCTACTATGTTCTGGTGTGCTAAAGCAAAGCAAGAACTTCATTGTCCTATCAGGTACACATGACAATAAACTCACTTGAACTCGAACTTGAACTCGATAAACCTACCAACCCTTCTTCAGACTCACTAAGGCTTTCGTTCTGCAGATGTGAGAGTCGTATCCTTCCAGGGTCTCTTTTGGTTGTAATGTCATTTCCATTTGGTGGTGGGGGGAAGAGGGGCAATACACAGGCTCCTTATATTATTCTTCAGCAGCTTTGGATACTTTTGCAAATTTAGAAATCACATTTTATATCTGTTTTTCTTTATAAATGCATGAGTGAATAGAACGGAACCAAAATACAGTTCAGCAGGGAGATTGCGTCAAACTATTGACAAAGCAGACATGAAGGCTCCTGTAAGAAAAATTCCACACGTGTCTCATCTTGTTTTAGCACAGAGACGATAGGGGAGAGGACAGAGGGTAATTCCGTATATAGCTTCCCTGAAGTTCGGCCGCGGCTCGTGTTCGGGGAGAAGGAAGGTGAAGTTTTGGAGCATGGACGTGAAGAAGATGAAGAGCTCCGTCTTTGCCAGCTGCTCCCCCAAACACACACGGTGACCTGTGGGGTGAGGGGAAGAGTGGTTAGTGACCCGAGAGAGGGACTGGCAGAGTCACACTGAACAGGAATGAGTTCCTACATATTGCTGTCCCACTGCAGTACAATTGTGGTGTGATCAGATCCTGAAGTCCCGGAATTCCCACTCTGACTAAAGGGCTTGTCCCACTGTGGCGACCTAATCCGCGAGCTTAGAAGAGTTTGCACTTGATTCAAACTCACAGCATGGTTGACAAGTGGTCCTAGGATGTCCTAAGAGGTCACTGTAACTCTCCTTCATGATCGAGGGAAGTTCCCGCATACTTGCGGCCTCAGTTTGATGGAGGAAAATTTTCCGTGAGTAAAAATTGGTCGGCATGGTTCTTTTGAACTCGTAGTGCAGTGGAGTGGGGTCACTAGGCAGTCGAGGTAGCCGTAGGCAATCTCCGTTGCTGACTGGACATTTTAATTGGCTCATTGGAGTTTTCAGAACCAAGGAAAACCGACCGGTAATGTTAAATGCCCATTAAACTTGATTAAAAGTTATCTGACTTCTTAAAAGTGTCTCCACTCCTTCTCCCCCCTCTCTCTCCTTTTCTCCCCCCCCCCCCCCCCCGCGCTCTCTAAAGGACTTACCGTACACTGTGCCAGCTGTCTTTTACCTTCCTGTTCATCGCGGGTGTGAATTTCAGACAGCGCTCCCCCGCTTTCCCTGGCCCCCGGCTTTGCGATGTGTTTGTGTGTGTGTTGACGGTCGATCCAGCTCGCAGTTTCATCGCTGATGGTCGATCCAGCTCGAGGTTTTTCAGGTGAGTGCCCTCAAGCTTGAAGGTCGAAGACAGTTGCTCAAAAGTCGCGTTTAATGCAGGCAATGCTGTCTGCTCATGATTAGACACAGCAGTGTAAGGAATTTAATGCAGTTCTTGGTTTTTAGTCTGGGAAATAAACCATCCAATATTAAAAGGAGAACTTTGTTTTGAAGCCATTTGTTCCCTTTTGCAAACAAAAAATGACTTTCTTTAGCACTTGCCTAAAATTTGGGGTAAATGAAAGTTCAAAATACCCGAGGAATCTAAAATAAAAAACGAAAATGCTGGAAACACGGTCTGAAGAAGAGTCTCAACCTGAAATGTGACTCATTCCTTCTCTCCAGAGAACCAGAGTTACTCCAGCATTTTGTGTCTACCCTGGAAACACTCAACAGGTCGGGCAGCATGTGCAGGTAGGCTAACTGTTAATATTTCAGGTCAAATTCCCTTCATCAGACTAGGATAAAGCAAGGAATGAGATGTTTCTGCAGATGTTTGTGCATTAAAATCAGCCTAGGGTTCTGAGGGCCAGGAGCATGTGTCCATTAACTCCTCTATACCCATCTCAAAACTTGAAAGAACTTTCTTTTTTCTCTGTGGATTTCTTAACCAACCACTAGTGCACATGTCACCTCCCTCCAACTCCCTCACTGCCTTCCTTTGGTTTTCCTGATTTACGTATATAAATTCAAATATGTCCTTTCTTGTGTCAAGAGCCCATTGAGAACACCCCAAACATCACCGACTAGGATGTGACTGGACACTTTCACCTCCTGACTCACCTCCTCCACCGAAAGATGGATGGGAACTGGGCAACGACAGATGCATCTCTTGGCTCATTCAATGATCCGTGGATCCCACATTACCTGCAGAGAATGGGATGAAGGCCTCCGGTTTCACAAAATTCCCGTCCGAGTTGAGGAAGTGTCCCGGATTAAACTGATGTGGAGTCAACCAAATGTCTTCATCAAACAAGGCTGAGGAAATGTTTGGAATGATCATTGTTCCCTAAAATTCATTAAGGAGACACATTAGTCAAAAATACATTCGTAGCAGGCCCTCAGAACTGTTAAGAAATTTACTCTGGATGTGAATTACTCACTAGTCCATAATCTGCAGTTTTGAAGATAGACACAAAATGCTGGAGTGACTCAGCGGGATGGCAGCATCTCTGGAGATGCTTCTTCAGAAGGGTCTCGTCCCAGATCGTCACCCATTACTTCTCTCCAGAGATGCTGCCTGTCCCGCTGATTTACTCCAGCACTTCGTGTCTATCTTCGGTTTAAACCAGCCTCTGCAGTTCTTTCCTACATATCAGCAGTACCGGCTGCTTGTTTTCATCATAGTAGTCTAATGGCATTAAAGCCACACCATGCTGCTTTGCTTAATGCTCCATCTTATTTCCCTGGGTCCAGTGTGTTTTTAGCTTATTAGATCAGAAGATCACACAGATGTTCCTACTATCACCCATCTGCTACCCATGGAAGAGATACCATTACACATAATAAACAGCAGAGACCTTCCCACAGGGCAGCTCAGTGACTGGCCTGTAGTCACTCTTCCCAGCTTTCTATTTTGCTTGGGCAGCTTACAGCCCAGTGGTATGAAAATTGATTTCCCAAACTTCAGGTAACCCTGGCATTCCCTCTCTCTCTATCCCTCCCCCACCCAAGTTGCATTAACTTCTCGTTTTTACCCAACAAACAGCTAACAATGACCTGTTTCCTTTATCATCGTTACTTTTTTGCCTATCTTTCATTCATTATTCTTTATCTCCCTACATCATCGTTTATATTTCTCGCTTCCCTTATCCCTAACCAGTCTGAAGAAGGGTCTCAACCCAACAATGTCATCCATTCCTTCTCTCCAGAGATGCTGCCCGTCCCGCTGAGTTACCCCAGCTTTTTGTGTCTATTCTAAGGGTTCGGAAGGCCTGGTCGAGGCTGCAGGCTTCACCAAGTGCGGTAGGAGGAGGATCAGCCCTTCAGAGAATAGATCTGGGGATTTGGGAATGTGTTAGATTCGGGACCAGCTGCTAGAAAGTCAGAATGTGGGGGAAGGCAGAGTTTGGGGAAAGGGGCAAGAGAGAAGGAAGTGAATGAAGGGGAAGGAAGTGGGATCAAAAGTAGTGGAACTGAGGGGCAGTTGATGGGAAGAAGTACAGAGACTTGGGAGGGATGGCAGGAAGAAGGTGAGAGAGGCAAAGTATGTGTTTGTATATATGTTTAATTGTGCCTGCGCACTGATGAGTGCGCACGTGCGAGTGCCGTGGAGCCCAGTCTCCAATTACCTGCAACCTCCATGTCACTAGACCAGGACCTGACTATGCAGTTTGGGAGGTAGATGATGAGTGGCAGTGACCCCACAATTAAAGAATATACATTCATCTATCTTACACTCCTCAGAATTGAAGTGAATTCTGAAGACGTTACAACAGCAAATGTCTTTCAACAAAATCAATTGAGCAGGAATTGTGCCTTCAGACATCGACACTGGAATAATCAAGGCATTGTTGTTAGGGAAGAGTCTAACTAACAGGTACGTCACGATAAGTGGGTTATTTTCAGGTAACTAGTGTGGGGTCTTAGTTCCAGGGTTTCAACAATGTACAATGTGGAAAGAAGGTTTGTCATGTTGATTTCAAAGATAAAGGGCATGGGCGGCACGGTGGCGCAGAGATAGAGTTGCTGCCTTACAGTGCCAGAGACCTGGGTTCGATCCTGACCAAGGGTGCTGTCCGTACATAATTCATACGTTCTCCCCGTGACCTGTGTGGATTTTCTCTGAGATCTTCGGTTTCCTCCCACACTCCAAATACGTACAGGTTTGTAGGTTCATTGGCTTGGTGTAATTGTAAATTGTCCCTGGTGTGTGTAGGATAGTGTTAATGTGCGGGGATCACTGGTCGGTTCGGACTCGGTGGGCCGAAGGGCCTGTTTCCGCGCTGTATCGCCAAACTAAACTGTTACGAAGAAAGATTGAGTGGGTTGGACCTTAGGAGTTTAGAAGAGCATGGGTTGATCCCCACAGAATGTCTTTCTGACATGGCTTAGCCCTGTAGATGCTGACAGGATGATTCTCCCCTGGGGGAAGAATCGTCTTCTTAAGTTAGAGATGATGAGGAACTCCTTCCTCCAGAGGGTTGGCTCTCTCCCAGAGAGAGGACGAGTCACTGATTATATTCAAGAGTAAGATCGACTGACTCTTGATCTGTGAGTGAGGCAGGCTGGGAAGTGGAACTGAGGCCAACTTCAGAGCAGCTCTAATTTGCTGATCAGCAGAGATCACAGGACCGGACTTCCGGTGGCACCATGGAGGGCTGGAGAGCAACGCCAGCCAGCTCCGTGAAAAAAACGAGGAACACTAACTACACCAAACACTAACTACACCAATATTAGATGTAGTTTTTTCTCTCTTTGTGCACCCTATTAATCTCTTAATCTATCCTTTTTTAATATTATTTCTTGTTATTATTATTTTATATTTGAATGGAGTTATAAATGAAGACAAAGGAGGTATATACGTGAGAGATACCCAAGGGTCTTGAAATTCATCTATTCGGAGTTCGGGTGTAAAGTCGGGTATGCCGAGCTGAACCATTTGCCCTATTATATATCCCCTTAGATAAAAGATGCAAGACTTACAAACGAATATGGGGAATGGAGGAATAACGTTTTGTAGCTGGAATGTTAAAGGTATTAACGAACCAATTAAGAGAGGTAAAGTATTAGCACGTTTAAAAGCACTTAAAGTAGATGTGGCATTTATCCAAGAGACACATCTAAAAAAAGAGGCAGAGCATAGATTAAAGGCTAAATGGATTGACAAAGTGTATCATTCTTCTTTCACACACAAATCTAGAGGTGTAGCAATATTAATTCATAAAGGCACTTCATTTAAACATACTACAACTATAACTGATAGTGATGGTAGATATATTATTGTGATAGGAGATTTATACACACAAAAAATGATTTTTGTCAATGTATATGGCCCAAATTTTGACATCCCATTGTTTTAAAAAAAATATTTAATACTATCCCAGATTTATCACAACACAACCTAATAATTGGAGGAGATTTAAATTGTACACTAGATCCTTATTTGGACAGATCATCAAAACAGCGGAAAATTAAATCGCATTCCAGTGATCTAATAAATACATACACAGATACTAGTAATATTAAAGATGTTTGGAGAATGCAAAACCCAGCTGGACGAGAATATTCATTTTACTCACCTGTGCATAAAACTTATTCAACAATAGATTATTTTTTGGTAGATTTAAAACTTATCCCATTCACTTATAATTCAAAATATCATAACATTATAATCTCAGATCATGCACCTTTAACTTTTATGATGAAAATAACTGGTAAAATGGAAAAACAGGGACAATGGAGATTTAACAATTTTAAAAAACAAAATAACTCAGGAATACATAACAAAACAGATTAAGATTTCTTTGAAATAAATGATAAGCCAGAAATACCTTCGTCCCTACTATGGGAAACTTTTAAAGCGTATGTTCGGGGAATTATGATATCCTCTCAAGCATTTTATAATAAAGAGAATTGGAGAGAACAACAGGCATTGGAAAAGGAGATCAAACAATTAGATGCAGAAAATGCTGCTAAGCCAACCATGATAAAACATAATAAAATCTTTGCATTGAAATATAAATTAAATAAAATACAGTCAGACCAAGTTGTAAAACTCTACTAATATACTAAACAAATACAATTTGAATTCGGAGATAAACCACAAAAATTATTGGCTCATCAATTACGAAAATTGGAGGGAAAAAAATTAATCCATAGGATTAAATCAGACAAAGGTGAATTACTAGTACAAACTTAAGATATAAATGAGAGATTTTTGCAATATTATAAAAATTTATATTCAGCTAAAATGACAGAAAATCGGACAGGAATAGAAACATTAAAAAAAACTTGTAATCTAAAAGGACTGGATTCAGAAAATAGAGAATCACTAAACACTGAAATACAGAGCCATAACTCTTTTAAATACTGATCAAAAAATATTAACCAAAATACTAGCATAAAGACTAAATACAGTGATTAATAAAGTAATTCATTCAGATCAAACAGGATTTATACCAAAACGATACTCCTCAGATAACCTGAGACGATTATTCAATATTATATACTCGAAAAGAAATATTAATAAAGATTTAGCAATTATTTCATTAGGCGCAGAGAATGCTTTTGATCAGGTTGAATGGTCTTATTTATTTTCGGTTATGGAAACTTTTCAGTTGGGAGAGAAGTTTATAACATGGGTTAAACTACTATATACCAAGCCAACAGCTAGAATATTAACAAATCAAATGTTTTCAACTAAATTTAATTTATTCTGAGTCTGTAGACAAGGTTGTCCTCTATCCCCACTACTGTTCGCACTGGCAATTGAACCATTAGCACAACGCGTGAGATCACATCCTGTAATATTAGGGTGCGAAACCAAAGAAACTGAAAATAAAATCTCTTTATACGCAGATGATGTATTACTTTATATTACAAAGCCTGAAACTAGTATTGCTAACTTATTAGATTTAATAACTCAATTTGGATTGTTTTCAGGAAATAGAATTAATTGGAATAAAAGTGAACTTATGCCAATAATGGGAAATAACTCACATATACTACAACAATTTCCTTTTAAGATAGCAAATGAAAAAAATCAAATATCTTGGATTTCATGTAACAAAAAGATATGATTCTTTATTTAAATCTAATTTCCCACCCCTACTGAATAAACCACTTAAGAATATCCTATATTGGAAAACATTACCTATTTCAATGCTAGGTAGAATTAATGCGATAAAAATGATTTTGCTTCCGCAATTATTATACCTGTTTCAACTGATCCCGATATATCTTCCTAAAAATGTTTTTAAGAAAGTGGACACTATAGTTACCAATTTTATTTGGGATTATAAGAGCCATAGAATAAATAAAAAACATCTATGTAAATCAAAAATGAATGGAGGTTTTGCACTGGCTAATTTTATGTTTTCCTACTGGGCAGTTAATATTAAAAATATGAATTTTTGGTTGGAAGAATTAGATAAACAGCCTAACTGGTTAGAAATGGAAAAGGAAGATTGTTCGCCTTTCGAAATTAGCTCGATTTTATTTGCCAATACTAAAATACGTAAGAAAATTTATAGAGGAAATCCAATAATAGAAAGTGGAATACGTATCTGGAAACAATTAAAGAAAACATTAAAATTGGAAAGTATACCACTGGGTCTTCCCATTGTAAACAACATTACTTTTAAACCTTCAATGACGGATAAAGGTTTTTTTAAATGGAATACATAAGATGGGTGATCTCTACAGGGAAAGTCTCTTTCTTTCATTTCAGGAATTACAACAAAATTACGGATTACACTCAATAGAGTACTTTAGATATCTACAAATTAGAAACTATGTTAAATTAAACACACAGGATTTTAGAAATAGAAAGACAGAAATTTTAGATGAATGTCTAAATAAATATCCAAATACAGAAAAATTAATATCATATATTTATAATATTTTATTGGAAAATGATTTACCAATGTCGGAAATAATTAGGCAAGCATGGGAAAACGAATTAGGTCAATTAGTTTAGAAGTAAGGAATGAAAGTTTACAACATATACACCACTGCTCATTAAATGCCAGACACTGTTTGATACAATTTAAAGTTTTACAGATTACACTTTTCAAAATCCAAATTAAACAGATTTTTTTCAAATGTTTCTGCTATATGTGATAAATGTCAGCATTTAGAAGCTAATCTAACACATTCATTCACAAAATGTATAAAAATTACTAACTTTTGGATAGAAATTTTTAAGATCTCGAAAGTAGTTAATGCAAATCTGACTCCAGACTCAAAATTAATCATATTAGGAATATTAGAAACGGATCAACTACTAACAACACAGCAAAGAATTTTTATCGATTATAGTTTAATAATTGGTAAAAAATTAATATTAAGATTTTGGAAAGGTCCTACATCCCCCACAATCAATGTGGATTACAGAAATGTCTGAGACACTTCATCTGGAAAGATTAAGACTTGTCCTTTTGGACAAGCTAGATCAATTCAGAGGAATATGGTCTCCATTTATTGAATATTTAAAGGGTCATGGTGGTCCGGTTCGTGGGCCTGACTGAAACCTGAATGAAGGAATAGATGAAGAATGTTATATAATAGACCACTGATATATCTCCAATTAAGAATAGCCTGCTTAATACTCCACTCATATTATTGATTTTCTACTTTTATTTTATTTCTCTTTATTATTTCTCTTTACTATCTTCTTTCTGTTATAAAATAATAAAAAGTATAGAAGTATAAATAAGAATGATTGTAAACTTTAAAAATATTAAGAATGTATGTGACGAATAATATGTCTCTTTTTTTTGATTTTATGTTATTCCTTCTTAATATGTATTTACTTCTAATAAAAATATTTTACAAAAGAAAAAGAGATCACGGGCCCATGTCCACTGCTACTCCTCACACAGTGGAGATGACTGCATGTGCAAGATAACTCTGGATCGTACCTTAGGGATGGTGTAACCCATGACCGTGGTGTCTCTGTACGTTTGATGGGGCAGTGAAATTGGAGCAATATTTCCTAAGCGTTGAGTTTCGTGGATAACTGCGTTAGTGAATGGCATTTCCTCACGGTCTTCCAACGTTGGCTTCCTCCCGTTCCCAATTACTCTGTCAATCTCCTCATGGACCTGGGCTGCAGGAACAAAGCGAGAACTCATTGTGAGAAACGTTGTCTTTATTTCTCACGGTGAGCATTTTGGCCCGCTGAGCATTCTGAATGTCAATTTGCATGACTTCTTTCATGGCTCTAGCTTTGCAACCAGAAAAGTGCTTTTTAAGAGTCGGCAATGTTACAATGTAGGGGAGCAACTTCCAAACAAGAAGGTCTCACAAACAACACAGTGAATCCGGGAATAACTTTGAAATAATGGACAGGTCTTCAGTTTGCCACTTCATCCAAATGATAGCGCAGCTTTCCCACAGTCATCCGGTTATCTGCGCAACCTTTGGAGTGGGTCTCAGATCCCAAACAGAAGGAAGTGTTTTGGACCTCGATAGTGGTGCATTTACAATGTTTAGTTTAGTTTAGAGATACAGCGTAGAAACAGGCCTTTCGACTCGCCAACCCCGGCCAGCGATCTCTGCACATTAACACTACCCTACACACTAGGGATCATTTTACATTTATACCCAGCCAATTAACCTACAAACCTGTAGGTCTTTGGAGTGTGGGAGGTAACCGAAGATCTTGGAGAAAACCCACACAGGTCTTGGGTAGAATGTACAAACTCTGTACAGACAGCACCTGTAGTCAGGACCGAACCCGGGTCTCTGGCGCTGTAAGGCAGTAGCTGTACCACTACGCCACCGTGCCACACCACTCGGCTTCAGGTGGGGAGAATGAACCGAATTTAATATAGGATTATTGTAAATGGATGTTTGACGATTGGCATAGACTCGATGGGCCGAAGGGTCTGTTCCTGTGCTGTATGACTCTGTAACCCTAATAGGATGCAGTTTTCTTCTGACAACCGGATTGAGTGAGGGAGTTTGTCTCTGATCAGGTGATTGACTTGGAGTTGGCTTAACTTGGTTTGACTTGGACATAAAAGCAGCTGGAGCTACTTACACTGCACATCAGGATGGAGCACCATGAAGAGCAAGGCCCAGCGCAGGGTGGTGGAGGTGGTCTCTGTACCTGCAGTAAAAATGTCAATGACTGTACTGATCAGATTCGATTCCAGGAAACTTGTCTTGGGGTTGTTCTTATTCTAAATGCAAAAAGAAAACACAATTAAACAAATTGTCAGCAGGTGCAATACATTCCAGAGGAAGGATCTGTTGCGGGGAGGGTTTTCAATGGGGTGCTTCTGTCTGCAGCCACATCTGCCTGCCACTGGACGCTGCAAAGGGTAAGAAGGTCTCCCATACCCCTGAGCAACCGGAGACCCGGGTTCAATCCAGACTACAGGTGCTGCCTGTACAAAGTTTGTACATTCTCCCCGTGACCTACGTGGGTTTTCTTTGCGATTTTTGGTTTCCTCCCACACTCCATAGATGTACAGGTATGTAGGTAAATTGGCTTGGTATAAGTGTAAATAGTGCATGTAGGATGTCCCTAGTGCATCCAACTAAACTAAACCACTATCTATTGTCCGCCAAGGCCTGCTGGATCTCCCAGTGGCTAACCATTTGAACTCCCCTTCACATTCCCATACTAACTTTTCTGTCCTGGGCCTCCTCCATTGCCAGAGTGAGGCCACATGCAAACTGGAGGAACAGCACCTCATATTCCGCTAAAGGTAGCTTACAACCTAGCCATAAGCACATTAACCTCCAATTTGAGGTAACTAACCTACAAATAACCCATTTTTTTTATTTTTTCCTTCCTATTTTTTGCTTTTTCCTTTCTTTCTTCCCCCCCCCCCCCCCCCCCCCCCCCCCCGAGGCCCATCTAGACTTACAACCATTTCTCCCCTTTCCCCCTTCCCTTCTACTTCTATTCCTTCCTCTGGTTTCACAATTCACACGTCTTCCATCCTTATCTCACATTTTTGTCTTTTCGTCTCCAGCCTCTGTCAAGCTGTCTGCCTATCAAACCTCCCCTCACCTATATCCACCTATCACTCGCCAGGCTTTACCCTGCCCCCGCCTCTCTTCCAGCTTTCTCTTCCCTCTCCCCAGCACAATCAGTCTGAAGAAGGGTCCCAGCCCGAAACATCACCTATCCATGTTCTCCAGAGATGCTGCTTGAACCACTGAGTTACTCCAGCACTTTATGACTCGGCTATTGTTTCAGCTATTGCACTGCTTTTCTCTGGGAATTCCTGGCATTTAACCTGTTGGTTGGCAGACTGCACCCCCTGGTGACTCAGTGCATGTACTACATGCCCAGTGGGGACCAGAGGCAATTTTGTTTATTTTTTTAGTTTAGTGATACAGCATTGTCAAAGGCTTTTTGAAAGTCCAGATGGCTCTGCCTCATCCATTCTACTTGTTACTTCTACTTGTTCAGTGTTCTAGGACTTAGAGACTTACAACAAATGTTAAAAATATAACTGTATATGCTGGAAATCTGAAATTAAAACAGAACATTTTGGAAACACTCTGCAGGTCAGGCAGCATTTGTCGAGGGAATAACAGAGTTAATGTTTCAGAGTTAACTTATCAGAAACTTGCAAACTTTCCTTTACATACCTTCTCATGCTCTGCCAGAAATGCATCAATGAAGTCCCTGGACTCATTTGCGTCCCATGTTTCTTTATGATCCGTGACTATTTCTTGTAAAAAATTAATGATTTTGTCGTGATATTCAAATATTTTATGGTGTGGGCCCGGGAGGTGATGAATAAAGGGGAACGTGTTGAACAACTGCAACAAAAACAGGGTTTGAAATATTCCTTCACCACCTTTTTATGAATATGCTGAAAAGTAAAGAATGTAAACAATCATTCACCACACCTATTAAAAATTCTGACAATCTGCATTTTCTAGAGCCCTCCTGGCGATTACCCATATATGTATACCTGAAAGTGGCATCACAAGCAGAATGGTGAAGAATGTGTATGGCATGCTTGCTTTCATCATCAGCCAGGGCATTGAGTACATTGTTTGACAGCTGTACAAAACATTGGCTAGCCTGCTTTTGGATTATTGTATGTAGTTTTGGTCACCAATTTGTAGGAAGGACAAATAAGGAAGAGAGGGTGCAGAAAAGATTCACCTGCGATGTTACTAGTACTGGATGGATTGAGTTATAAGGAGACACCACAGAGGCTGGGTTTTTTTCTCTGGAGCGAAGTGGGCTGATGTTTATAAAATCACAGAGAGCATGGAGAAGGTAAATGGGCACAGTCTTTTTCCCAGGGTAGGGAGGTCTAAAGAGTCAAGAAAGAGTCAAGAGTGTTTTATTGTCATATGTTCCTGATGGAACAATGGCATTCTTACTTGCTGCAGCACAACAGAATATGTAAACATAGTACATTGTAAACAATTTGATAAATGATAGAAAAAAAAAATCATACTCAAAAAACAAACAATAGTAGGATTAAGGAGGATATAGGTTTAAGGTGAGAAGGGAAAGATGTACAGGGGATCTGAGGGGCAACATTTTCACACAGACCATGGCGGGTATGTCGAATGAGCTGCTCGAATTAGCAGCAGAGGCAGGTACAATTGCAACGTTTAATAAACATTTAGAGAGGTATATGGATACAAAAGGTTTAGTGGGATAAGGAACCAATGCAGGCAAAAGGGATTAGTGTAGATAGGCATCCATGTGGGCATGGATGGGGTGGGTCTCTTTCCGTGCTGTTAAACTCCCACCATATACACATGTGCTGTTACACTTGATATAATGCAGGAAAACATGGAGCTAATCACGCGAAACAAATTACAATATCATGCGTTTATTTAGTGGGTTGGTTGAGTAACTAAAATGACTATTCATAATTAATTGCGTTATTAAAGTAATTCATCAAGTTTTAGTCACACTGTTGAACAACAATCGAACACCAGCATTCTGAACATTGTAATGAAAAATAGTCATGTTGAAATCCCTGAATTTGCCTGCCATATCTATATGACCTCCAGCACTCCGTACATCTCTGCATTCCTTCCAATTTGGAGTCTTGTACTTTCTTGTTTTTTTTTACCACCATTGATGAGTGTGAGACTTTCAGTTTGTTTTAAATTCATGATAAGATTGTATACTTGTTTTAGATTAGATATTAGGGAGAGCAGTGAGAAGTTCAAGTAGAGGTACAAAGAGCCTGGGTGGATTGGTTTGAATGTGAAGGAATGGAAAAGGTTTGGAGAGTATTTACGAGGATGTTGCCAGGAATAGAGGGTCTGATCTATAGGGAGGGGTTGAGCAGGCTGGGTCTCTATTCCTTGGAGCACAGGAGGATGAGGGGTGATCTTATAGAGGTGTAAAAATTATGAGAGGAATAGATCTTGTCTCTTGCCTAGAGTAGAGGGATCGAGGACCAGAGGGCATAGGTTCAAGTTGAAGGGGAAAAGATTTAATAGGAGTCTGAGGAGTAACTTTTTCACACAAAGGGTGGTAAGTGTATGGAACAAGCTGTTGGATGAGGTAGTTGAGGCTGGGACTAATGTTTACGAAACAGTTAGACAGGTACATGGATAGGACATGTTTGGAAGGATATGGACCTAGCGCAGGCAGGTGGGACTAGTGTAGCTGGGGCATGTTGGCCGGTGTGGGCAAGTTGGGCTGAAGGGACTGTTTCCACACTGTGGTAGAGTCACTCTTATGACTCTATGACTGCCCCCGTTATTCAGGCGGCACGGTGGCGCAGCGTTAGAGTTGCTGCCTTACAGCGGATGCAGCGCCGGAGACACGGGTCGATCCCGACCATGAATGTTGCCTGTACGGAGTTTGTACTTTCTCCCCCTGGCTTGCTTCGAGATCTTCGGTTTCCTCCCACGCTCCAAAGATGTACAGGTATGTGGGTTAATTGGCTTGGTAAACGTAAAAAAAAATGTTCCTAGTGTGTAGGGTGGTGTTAATGTGCAGGGATCGCTGGTCAACACGGACCCAGTGGACTGAAGGGCCTGTTTCCGCGCTGCATCTCTAAACTAAACTAAATCAGTTTCAGGCCAGTGCAAAATAGGTAGAATACTGCTCTATCACTTTCGGTCCTTGTGGCAGGACTGTTGGGCTCAGGATGAATTAAACACTCTCCTTTTGAGGAAATTATCATTCTAAGAATTTCCAGTCTTTTTTTGTTTTTTTTTTCAGATTTTCAATGTCTGAATGTTTTTGCTATTCCCTTCTCTAAAATTATCGACAGAAAATATCTGATAAAGCTGGAGTACCAATACCAGCACTTTCGCCAGGACAGCTAATATCTCTAATACCTATGAAACCTGAGGAAGTGTCTGAAGAAGGGTCTCCACCCGAAACATCACCCATTCTCTACTCTCCGGAGATGCTGCCTGTCCTGTTAAGTTACTCCAGCATTTTGTGTCTTCCTCCGAACCCAAAGTTGCCTCACCTGACCCCAAAAGCCACCCTCCATTTTGAGACTTTCTTCACTGATGTGGAGAAATTCAAGGAATTTTTGATCTTGATATTCAAAGCGATGTCCAAAGGCAATTGAGCAGATAATATTTGAGACTGCAATGTTTAACCCGAAATTTGGATCAAAGGCGAGACCTGAAACAGCAATGACAAACCGTTAATGTTCCAAAGTTATAAATGTAAGTCATATATGCTTGGAAATCCTTCAATAAACTGACTGCACTGAGAGATAAAGCAACTGATGACTGAACTGTAATCTAGGCACCGTTCACCAATCCTTCAGCCATCCCAAACAGTTCAGAAAAAAGGTTCAACATGACTTTAATGACCTGATTTTATAGGTTGTGCTTCTAAAGATGAAGTTATCGAGAAATATTCCCTTTATTCTACCCATCCTTCCTTAACCTTCCATGTCACTGAAAACAAACATGTTTTCTCCATCTCTCCCAGTTCTGATGAATAGTTCCAGAACTGAAATATTGACTGGAGACATGAGAGACAGCAGATGCTGGAATCTGGAGCAAAAAAGACAAACTGCTGGAGAAACTCAGCATGTCAGGCAGCATCTGCAGAGGGAAATTGGCAGTCTGAAGGGACCAGCCCTGAAACAACAACAGCCAGAAGGGTCCCTATCCAAAACATTGTCCGTCCATTCCAACTACATATACACTGAGTTCCTCCAGCAGTGTGGTATTTATGCTGAAATATTAACTGTTTCTCTTTTCATTGATACTGCCTATGTCTTTCACCGTATTGTTCTATATTTTATTTTATTTTGTTTTTCTTCATTCTTCCCACAAGAATTTCTTATCTTTCAAGTTCCTCTTACATGGGAGCGTCTGCAGAAACAAATAGCTCTCAAATCCACAACAGTTGAGGAGCCTCTTATTTCCCGAGAAATCCCATTTCATTACCTTTTTCATCTTCAAATGCTTTATTCAAAATTTCTGCTTCTTCTGCAATTCGCAGCTCCAGCGATTTTTTCCCCAGTCCAAAGTTTCTCATTACGGAAAGTGAGAATTTTCTCTGCTCTCTCCACGAATGGCCATATCTTGCAAAGGCAATACCTGCCGGGAACAACAAAAATGATGAGGATGCAGAGAAGCACAGAGAAGTAAGATGTTTCTCCCCATTGTAGGGGATGTAAGTTTAAGGTGACGAGGACGGAAGTTTAGAGGGACCGAAGGAAGGACAACCTCTCACCTGGAGAGTGCTTGGAATCTGGAATGCGCTAATAAGGGGCTGTTAAATATTGATAAGACTTTAATATGTATCTTGAACCACCAAGGCCTACACGCCTTGTAGATTCAAGATACATTTTAAATGCATAGATTACATGCTGGCAAATGGGATTAATAAGATCGGTACTTTTTAGTTTTACTTTTACAGTTGCAGCGCAGAAACAGCCATTCAGCACTATTAATCCAACTATCAAGCCATTCAGCCAATTAACCTACAAACCTTTACATCTTTGGAGTGTGGGAGGAAACTTGATGAAGTGCCGTACTTAGTGAAGTGCATGTGCGGGGTGGGCCAAGGGGCTGCTTCAGCGTTGTATGCCACTATGAATTAAGGCTTTCGGATGCTATTTTAAAAATAGGCAACATAAGTTGAAGCAATATTTGGGCTGCATAATGGTAGAGCCACTGCCTCGGCGCCAGAGGCCTGGGTTCGATCCTGACCTTGGGCGCTTTGTGTATGGAGTTTGCACATTCTCCCTGTGACTGTAAATTTCCCCCAATTCCCTCCTACATCCCAAAGACTTGCAGGTTTGTGGGTTAATTCACCTCTATAAAATCTGCCCCAGTGTGGATGAGGTGGGATATGTAATTAGTGTGAATGTGTGATTGTTGGCCAACGTGCACTCGACAGGCCGAAGGCCTTGTTTCCATGTTGTATCTCTACCTAAATGAGTTCAGCTGTCAATGCACATGACAAGGAGGACAATGTACAACCGAAACCCACACAATGTTTCATGCATGTTTATATTCTATGGTGCTCATGAAGAAGCGTTTCAGAATATCGTGAAGTGGCAAAGTTAAGAAAATTGGGTGGGTTAGCGCTGGGTGTCGACCTCCTCCACTGTCTCAATCAAAGATCCTATAGCAAGCAAGATAGACCACTCCTTCTAAATGCAATGGGCTGACGGGTAGTATGCAACGGAGCGGAACGTGGGCCTTTTTTTCACCCATTTCAGTAACCGGACCCGACCCAACTCGCAGTGTAATCAGCGTTGCGGGGGAACAGTTTGTGTTAATAAATTATAATTCTGAAAATGAGGAGAAGATTTTTCCCAAATAACTTTCATTTTTACGAGGATGTTTCCGTAACCGGCTTCCGTCTCCGCTCTAGTATCCTATGGGATCTTTGGTGCGGAGACAGAAGCCGGTTACGGAAATGTGGCCGAAGATTACCCATGAATCTGCCCATGACCGTACTACGTCTTTTTCTTCGAGTGATCTATCTTGCTTGCTTTAGGATCTTTGGTCTCAATTGTTGATTTATAATTAACTCAAGGCTAATTCGTTCAAGAACTCCAGAGCTTCACCTGAATCCTGCCTGAGTTGTCAGGGCCAACAACGTTCAGTGGCATAAGAAGAGGAATACGCAGGAAGGAATATGAGCAGCATATTCATTTACAGGTTGGCTTGGTTGGCCATCCCATTTTGTCTTCCTCTCTCATTTTAGTGAAGAGTAGTAATTCACAATTTGTCATCACAGGTGTACCAGAACAGATTCCAAATATCCTGCTGCGGTGATGTGAATCTCATTTACTTAAACTGAAGTACTGCTTCATGCAAAACTCGCTGAGCATTGCAGAGACATTTATATCCAATGCCAAACATTAAATCATTGAACAACTCAAAGAGATTCCTTTTGCACACCAGCGTAAAGGCAATTATAGAGAGTTTACGAGGATGTAGTCTCCAATATAGAGTCAAGAGTCAAGAGTGTTTTATTGTCATATGTCCCAGTTAGGACAATGAAATTTTTGCTTGCTGCAGCACAACAGAATATGTAAACATAGTACATAACGGGAGAAAAAAAGTTCAGTGTGTATATATACACATGCACACATACTCAACAAATAAACAAATATAAACATGTATATACCTGGATGTTGCTCATACTCATTTTCCCTGTTCACACAGAGCCTATCCCCTCAAGTCACAGTGTTTAGAGTGCGTTGATCATGGACAGAAACAGCTAAAGTCAAACAATTCCTGACTCTCCGCCTGGAGAAGTTCACACTTACTGGAGCCTAGTTCACACTCACCTTCTCCAATCCTCTCAAAGAGCTTCTGATATATTGGAAGGACTGGCCGGTCCGCAAAATCTTCAGATTTCTTCACCAGCGCCTCTTTCAGGGCCTTGTAGCCGCTCAACACGACCACGTTTGTCCACCCAAAGTCTAAGCTCATCACATCGCCGTACTTCACCCGCAGCTGGAAGTGGGGAAACGATGGGCAAAAGCACGAGGTTGTTATTGTAACTAACTCTCAGAGGCCAAGTGCAACATTGAACAGAGAGACCACAGTCGCAAAGCTCTCAATCAGATCCCCAACCCGGTTTGTTCCGTCCCCATGTTGGTCCTGTTGGTTCTGAGCTCCTGGGAGTCTGGCTCTCCAGTGTAGCCGTTGAACAAGATGTCAAGTATCTCATCGGGTCACTCTGACTAGGAAATGTTGCTGTAAACCCCGGACAAAATTAGCACAGTGAAGGAAGGGCATATTGTTCAAGAATTGGTCAGAAAATGCTGTACCAACACAGATCTCACCTTGAGCATGAAATAAGTTGGCATTCTGATGATTCTGTTAGCAGTTTGATGACTTACAACAGCACAAACAGACAGTCTGACCATTAAGTGACTAAATGGTTGAGTTATTGGTGGAGTGGTGGCAGCAGGAACTTGAAAGGGTTAAAATTTATATGGGCAAAACAGAGTGATTACATGCCGAAACAAACCTTTACGGTTTCAGTCATCAGAAGATAAATAGAGGTATCTTGTTGTTCTGTCCGTTAGTGATTACAGAATTGTGAGAGTCATGGCCTGGAGTAAAGAGCAAAGAAAACCTTAAAAACATTAGCGAAGAAACTGTATAAAAGAAGGGCTGTCAGAGACACTGGTAGTAACAATTTTGGGGAACAACGGAACAACCGTTGCTGGAAGGGGACCCTAATGCCCCTGTACCACTTAGGAAACCTGAACGGAACCCTCTGGAGACTTTGCGTCCCACCCAAGGTTTCTGTGTGGTTCCCGGAGGTTTTTGTCAGTCTCCCTAAAGAAGTGGTTTCCGCTTCTTCTATGTTCCGGTGATTATTTCAAAAAATTCAAAACCGGCTGTGACTAAAAATAGGTTGCCGTTTTAAAAATCGGTTAATTTTGTAGTCGAAGCCGGTTCCAATGGTAGTTGAAGGTGGTTGCCGGAGGTTGCAGGTAGTGGAAGAAACTTTTTTTCACCCAGTTTTATTCAGATCAGGGAGGTCTTACGTTCCACTACCTGCAACCTCCGGTAGACCAGCAGAGGAGGACAAAGGGCTTAATTAGGAAAGGAAAAATAGATTATGAATGAAAACTGGCAGGGAACATAAAAACTGACTGCAAAAGTTTTTATAGATATGTGAAGAGAAAGAGATTAGTTAAAACAAATGTAGGTCCCTTGCAGTCAGAAACAGGTGAGTTGATCATGGGGAACAAGGATATGGCGGACCAATTGAATAACTCCTTTGGTTCTGTCTTCACTAAGGAAGACATAAATAATCTGCCGGAAATAGCAGGGGACCACGGGTCAAGGGAGGATTTGAGTGAAATCCAGGTTAGTCGGGAAGTGGTGTTGGGTAAATTGAATGGATTAAAGGCCGATAAATCCCCAGGGCCAGATAGGCTGCATCCCAGAGTACTTAAGGAAGTAGCTCCGGAAATAGTGGATGCATTAGTGATAATCTTTCAAAACTCTTTAGATTCTGGAGTAGGTCCTGAGGATTGGCAGGTAGCAAACGTAACCCCTCTTTTTAAGAAGGGAGGGAGAGAGAAAACGGGGAATTACAGACCAGTTAGTCTAACATCGGTAGTGGAGAAACTGCTAGAGTCAGTTATTAAAGATGGGATAACAGCGCATTTGGAAAGTGGTGAAATCATTGGAAAAAGTCAGCATGGAGTTACGAAAGGTAAATCATGTCTGACGAGTCTTGTGGAATTTTTCAAGGATGTAACTAGTAGCGTGGATAGGGGAGAACCAGTGGATGTGGTGTATCTGGATTTCCAGAAGGCTTTCGACAAGGTCCCACATAAGAGATTAGTATACAAACTTAAAGCATACGGCAATGGGGGTTCAGTATTGATGTGGATAGAAAACTGGCTGGCAAACAGGAAGCAAAGAGTAGGAGTAAACAAGTCCTTTTCACAATGGCAGGCAGTGACTAGTGGGGTACCGCAAGGCTCAGTGCTGGGACCCCAGCTATTTACAATATATATTAATGATCTGGGTGAGCGAATTGAAGGCAATATCTCCAAGTTTGCGGATGACACTAAGCTGGGGGGGCAGTGTTAGCTGTGAGGAGGATGCTAGGAGACTGCAAGGTGACTTGGATAGGCTGGGTGAGTGGGCAAATGTTTGGCAGATACAGTATAATGTGGATAAATGTGAGGTTATCCACTTTGGTGGCAAAAACAGGAAAGCAGACTATTATCTAAATGGTGGCCGATTAGGAAAAGGGGAAATGCAGCGAGACTTGGGTGTCATGGTACACCAGTCATTGAAAGTAGGCATGCAGGTGCAGCAGGCAGTGAAGAAAGCAAATGGTATGTTAGCTTTCATAGAAAAAGGATTTGAGTATAGGAGCAGAGAGGTTCTACTTCAGTTGTATAGGGTCTTGGTGAGACCACACCTGGAGTATTGCGTACAGTTCTTTTCTCCAAATCTGAGGAAGGACATTATTGCCATAGAGGGAGTGCAGAGAAGGTTCACCAGACTGATTCCTGGGATGTCAGGACTGTCTTATGAAGAAAGACTGGATAGACTCGGTTTATACTCTCTAGAATATAGGAGAGGGGATCTTATAGAAACGTACAAAATTCTTAAGGGGTTGGACAGGCTAGATGCAGGAAGATTGTTCCCGATGTTGGGGAGGTCCAGGACAAGGGGTCACAGCTTAAGGATAAGGGGGAAATCCTTTAAGACCGAGATGTGAAAGACTTTTTTCACACAGAGAGTGGTGAGTCTCTGGAACTCTCTGCCACAGAGGGTAGTGGAGGCCAGTTCATTGGCTATATTTAAGAGGGAGTTAGATGTGGCCCTTGTGGCTAAGGGGATCAGGGGGTATGGAGAGAAGGCAGGTACGGGATACTGAGTTGGATGATCAGCCATGATCATATTGAATGGCGATGCAGGCTCGAAGGGCCGAATGGCCTGCTCCTGCACCTAATTTCTATGTTTCTATGATTCTATGTTTCATCTCATAGGTCCTTAGTAACCTCAATGTACCTTTTCACATAATAAACACGCACAATCTCTGATCTGATGGGTAGGCTGTCAACTCCAACTTGAACCCAACCGTGCCTGCTCTGTTTTATAAGTTCATTCACATAAAATGCTGCCCTCTTGTCAGATATGACTGAGTGATCCAGACGGAGATTGCGTAAAGACTGTGCTCTTCATGCTGAAATCAGTGTCATAAGCATGACTAAGTTAAGACTAACTGCTCCATCGTTAGGGATACAGCTGATGATAATCTGGATAAACATTTATACTGATTACACATTCCACACTACTTTGTATATAGGCTTTAGAGTGTTCATATAAAAGACACCTTCCATAACCTTAGTCACCAGTGTGTGAGAGCCAATCGTTTATTGTCCCACTTCTGGTACTAGATATGATGACAAAACACTACGAGCAGTGTTAATTGCACTATAACATAGTCGCTTCTCATAAACCTAAACTGAAAGAAACCCACAAACCTCAGCTACTTCTGTTTAAAAGTAGCTCACATGTGTCTTTTCACAAAACTTTCCATACAACCATAGAACGAGTGATAGGTTGAACTAGCCACTGCTCTTGTCTGTGAGCAAATATAGGAGCTTCTTTCAGCAGACTTATTTATAATAGAAGCCATGGTTGAGTAGGCCAATTTGGCACTGTTATAATTCATGTTGCCTCGTCTTGAATTATCTTTGGAGGCATCTTCTGACATAATACCCTGAGTCTTATCTGTGGGTAGGGTCAGAGACATATCTGCAGAGTTTAAGACAAAACCTAAATATGTAATAGATAATGTTGACTCCAGTATGGACCTTTATGGGTGAATAACAAACGCTAGATATTCTAGGAGTGCCTTGGTTGCTGAAACAGCTAACTCTGTGACACATGATCTCTTCCCTGCTATAATCATGTCCTCTATAAATTCCATGACAAAATGCCCTTTAGATCCGAGTTGACATTGACATTAGAATCTTTGTAAATAGCCTGGGGCTGAACTCAACCCCTTAGGTAGCGCCTATAATTGCCACAACTGGCCTTGCCAGATAAACCTCAGATATATCCTGTGACTCTCGTGTATTGATATGGAATAGTATGCATCTTCGAGATCGATTGAGGCCCGAAAGCAATCCTCTGTAATCAGCTATTTTGCTGAATGAAAAATATCCGTCTTAAAATAGTTATATTCCAAGCATGTGTTCAGACTAGCCAAATCCTAGAACGGTACCCTCCACTTTTCTTCAACCTTGGGGAGATATTAGAAATATACCCCTCTTGTTCATGGGCAGGCTGCTCAATCCTTTTGTGAAATTTCTCTGTTTCAACTTGGAAAGCCATAGTTTCCTCTTTAGACCGTATGTACAGAAATCTTGCCTTCTCTTGCCGCAGAGGAAATTGATCAGCCAGAAACTGAATCCTATAACCGTTTATGATTTGTAAAATGGAAGGATCAGAGGTTATCTGTCCCCACCTGTTTTTGAACACTCAACCTATCTTCGACTTGAATATCGTCAGCACATCTCATGCGACTGTTGGAATAATATTTGCATACCTCAATGACCTTCACCTCTTTGTCGCTTTGTTATCCATCACGAGACAGACGGTGGCTGTAGATGTGATCAAGGCAGTTTCTAAAAAAGCACTTGCGATAAAAACCACCAAGACTGCCAATAAAATAATAGACAAGAGGTGATTATCACCACCAGTCACCAAGATCCAGCAACCCCTGAGACTGACACCACCAAAAATGGCCTTAGGCGGTTGATCAATAGAGTCAACTGACCCTAGACTCTGCTGTGGGGATCCACAAGGTTCAATCCTTGGCCCCATTCTCTTCTCCCTGTATATGCTCCCCTTAGGCCAAGTCATTGAACGGCACGGCATTTCCTTCCATTGCTATGCAGACGATACACAACTGTACCTCCCCCTGAAGCCCAAAAAACAGTCAAATCTGCTTAACCTTACCCGCTGCCTCGAGGATATAAAGTGCTGGATGGCCCAGAACTTCCTCCAACTAAACGAGAGTTGGAGCTTTAATGGTGGTAGCTGTACAGGTCGTACCAGTCAGCATCTCCGAGCCCGCTGCACCGTTCCTGAAAAAAACACATCAATCCTGACGGAGCATTTTCAAATGCATCCGAATCTCGCGCCATGTGACGACGTATTGACGTGCATGGGGGCTGGCGGGTTCGTCACGTAGTCTCGTCTCGAGACTTCGAAATAATATCATATATTCTCTCCATTTAGCTGTACTTAATATCCCTGAATTATCCACTCGTATTTCCAGTGGATCATTTTCCAGATGGGTTTCAAATACAACTGCTCTTGCATTCTATGCATTGTATAACCTATTCTAAACACCAACTATTTGTATTGGTATATTATTGTCACGTGTAATGAGATCCAGTGAAAAACATTGTTTGCGTGCTAACCAGCTATCAAAGCATCGTAAACATGAGTACAATCAACCCATACACACATACCGCAAGTAGGCAATTAAAAATATAGAGAGCAGAATATAGTGTTACAGTGTTATAGCACAACAACTACAGAGAAAGTGTAAATAAAACAAAAAGCATGAGGGTCACAATCAACTAGGTATGGGAGATCAGGACCACACTCTTAGCTTACAAGACCATTCAGTACTCTGATAATAGTGGGTAGGAAGCTATTCCTGAAACTGGTGGTGCATGCTTTCAAAAATGGTCCTTGATTATGTACAGGAAGGAACCAAAGATAGGCACAAAATGCTGGAGTATCTCAGTGGGTTAGGCAACATCTCTGGAGAAAAGGAATCGTTGATGTTTCGGGTCGAGACCCTTCTTCAGCTTGAAGAAGAAGAGTCTCGACCCAAAACCTATTCCTTTTCTCCAGTGTGGTCTTTGAATATGTTGGTTACTTTCCCAAGGCAGTGTAAAGTGTTGATGGAGTTGATGAGAATATGGGGAGGCTAGTCTGTGCGATCGACTGGACTACATCTACAACTTTATGGAATTTCTTCTGGTGTTGGCAGGGTTGTTGCCAAAAACAAACAGCCATGCATCCCGACAGGATGCTTTCTACGGTGCTTCTGTTGAAGTGCTTTCTTGACCGTATCTTCAATGAGGTTGGTCCATGAAACATTGTTGGTGATATTTACAACTAAGAACTTGAAATTCTTGATCTTCTCCTCTTCGGCATGATCAATGCTGATTGGGGCATGTACTCCACCCCACTTCCTGAAATCAAATACTAGCTAACTTGCTACCTTTGCTAACTTTGATGGAGAGATTATTATCTTGACACCATGCTACTACTACTCCCTTGTACTCTGTCTCATCAAGCTTTTCACTGTACTTTGGTGCATGTGATAATAAACTAAACTCAAACTCAACATTGTTTGATACTTTGGCCCTTGACAGTGGTGCCATCTGCACACATGTACATGGAGTTAGAGCAGAATTTAGTTAACATAAAACTCAGGCGAGTAGCTCTTAACTACCGCATTGTATCCTGTGCCATGAACTCAATGGCAATCATTTCTGCTTTGGCTGCTTGCTAAGGTTTTCTCTCTCGAAGTCTCTGACCTCACACCGTCTTGATTTCTCGGATTTCAGGGTGCAATTAAATTCCTTATTCACATGAAGCTCGGGCAACAATGAACACAATAAGTACAGCAACAATAAATACAATGCCAAATGCAAATGCAAAAAATGTAGTGCAATCTGGTACAAATAAAGTACTAAAGCTCAACAAAGGAATTACTAAATGTGGTAAAGTTAAGAATAGGACTACGTGACAGCAATTCCAGAAAGGGAGAGTGAAAGGGTTGATTACTTCAGAAGTCTTACAGCAATTTTTAAGTTTGATCGTCTGAGCTTCCAATCTCTTGCATTTTCTCCTAGATGGTAGAAGAGAGAAAAGGGAATGGCCAGAGCCATGATAATGTTTCCAATCATAGGCTCTTTGGCCCAACTTAGCATGCTGACCAAGATGCCCAGTTTAAACTAGTCTCATTTGACCACATTTGGCCCGTAGCCTTACCCTTTCCTATCCATGCACCTGTCCAAATATTGTTTAAATGTTGTAATCATACCTGCCTCAACTACTTCCTCTGGCAGCTTGTTACATATTCCCTCCACCCTTTGTGTGAAAACGCTGCCCATCAGGTTTCCTATTAAATCTTTGCCCTCTCACCTTTAACTTACGCTCTCTAATTCTTGACTCCCTACATCTCTACCTCATCGGGACTTCTGCACTGATGGCCCGGTCAAATTCCAGCCAGGGCACTGGAACTCCAGCCGGGAGGAGCCGGCAGATCCATTCCCATAACCAACTTCCGAAGCCAACTTGGCGGGGCCGGTAACTCAGCCCCTCGAGGCCGCGACCTCTGTTGGTCCGGCAAAGCGGATGAGACAGCAAGGCTCTGGAATCAAGGGTGCCAGAAAATTGTTGGTGGACCTGCAATGCTATACATGAATACAATACAGCCAAACACAAGTACAACAGGTACAGCACAGAGAAAAATGCCAGAGTTCAGAATATAGTTTATCAATATTGTTGCCAACAGTTCCAGAGCAAAAGTCTAACGTTAAGTCATTAAAGCACGCTACCTTGCTCTTCTTTGGCACTGGGGTGATAGTTATCTACTTGAAGCAGATGGGGGTCTCAGAACGGAGCAGTGAGATATTAAAGATGTCTATGAATGCTTTTCTCAGCAGGTTCATGCAGGTCCTGAGAATGCGGCCGGGAACTCCACCCGGGATAGTTCAGGATGCTATCTCAGGAAGGCTGACCTTGCACCTGCCACAGTGACCATCGGCGAGGCTAACGGGGCAGGTGATATCCTTCCGCAGACCATCTGCTCAAAGTGAGTATTAGATGCATTGTGCTCACCTGCCCTGGCATGTTGGTCTTGCCACAATCGATGCGTGTCTGTGTCATCGCCTTTGAACGCTATCATCTCTCACACTTTCACTATTTACGAAAAAAAGATTCGCCTTTCTACTTTCAGGACGGGAGTTTAGATATTATAATGACAAAGTTCACGTCTAGAAAATCAAGATGAAAGCCAAACACCCGGCTGAATGAACTCCAACTGCACTGTGATGTTTAAAATTCCAAGAAGTGGATTATAAAGCTGTGATAAAGAAATAAACAGAAACAAAATTTCAAGACATAAGAGGTGGAGAAATGGATGCAGTACAAAGAGAAAGTTTAAAAAAATCTGTTGTGCAACCTGTTTGTCAATTTTGCTTTGCGCATGATTGCTAAACATTCCAAAACATTGGCCTCAACCTTCCCTTATCCCTGCAGGATGGTTACACACTGCACGCCAGCCTTTGTGCTGCGGGAAAGCTGACTAGTGTACTTGCAATACGTGAGCATCTTATTCCATTTCTGCAATTCTTACAATGTCTAAACCTGGAATACATGCCCCATCTTTGGGATGTGGGAAGAAACCGAAACATGAAATATATACAGTACTTGATTCACTCAGTTACAGGGAAAAAAAAAAGATTAAATGGATTGGCTGAATGATACAGCATGGAAGCAGGCCATTATGCCCACCCAATCCAAGTCGACCATCGATCAGCTGTTAATACTTGTTCTATATTTGGCCACTTTCACATCAATTCTTTACACACCAGGGGCAATTTACGGAGCCCGCACATCTACAAGCCTGCACATCATTGGGATGTGGGATCCATCCGGAAAACGGAGCACCCGGAGGAAACCCTCACGGTCTTACGGAGAATGTGCAAACTCCACACAGTCAGCGCATCAGGTCAGTATCGAACCCAGGCCTCTTGGCGCCGTGAGGCAATACCTCTACCAGCTGCACTGCTGGGCCATACAAGATAATGAGGAAGCAAGCAAGCAGCGGAAAAATAAAAGAAGCAGTTACAATAAATGCAGAGGACACAACCAATAGGATGGAAATGGGGTGTTAAGGCCACTGGACAGAAGCAGAGAGCGACCAAGGATTAAAGGTGGTCCCGGGTGGGTGTTCACTTCTTTCCCACGGTCTCTCTCCCTCTCTCTCCACTCGCTGTCTTTACCTTTGCGAATGACAGGTGCGGGTTGTGCAGATCCACTTGCAGAAGGTTGCCGAGGAAAGGCAGAGCCCGGGGTCCAGGAGGGTAGTTGCCACACTTCTTCCACCTCTTCATCAAGTCAAAGGCCAGGGCAAAGACGGTGCAGAACACGGCCAGCGCCGGGAACCCGCCAAACACCCTGAGCACGGCCTCGGGCAGAGCCGACAACTCCATGTTCCCCGGAGAGAACCAGCGGCAAACTCACTGAGAGCGGAGACTCTATTCACATAAACTTGGCAACCTGGGGTGCGGGTTCTGTAAAGACTGCGATGGAAATGTTTACAACTTCTCTGATATCTTGGCACAAACACAGCCAGACAGTCTACTTCCGCATTACGATCTCCGTCACCGCGTATGTTCATAAGTATTAAAATGTTTAACCCACTGATGGCATGCGGTTACAATTCCTGTTTGTGGTTATAAATCAGCTGCTAACGACCCCCAAACACCCATCTACAATAATCCCATTTGTTATCATCCCTGCATCCACTCCTCCCTGGTTCCACTACTCACCAACATACCAATTTACAGCAGCCAGTTTATCTCATTCAGATGTTTTGGGGATATGGGAGTCTCAGAAGGAATCCCACTTTGCCCTCAACATCACTTGCACCATTTCTCACACCTCTCACACATTTTCAGATCAATCTGAAAACATCACAGGAGTTTCATATAACCATATAACCATATAACAATTACAGCACGGAAACAGGCCCTCTCGGCCCTTCCAGTCCGTGCCGACCATTTGTTTTCCCCTAGTCCCATCTACCTGCACTCAGACCATACCCCTCCATTCCCTTCACGTCCATATACCTATCCACTTTACTCTAAAATGTTAAAATCGATCCTGCCTCCACCACTTCTGCTGGAAGCTGATTCCACACAGCCACCACCCTCTGGGTAAAGAAGTTCCCCCTCACGTTACCCCGAAACCTCTGTCCCTTAATTCTCATGTCATGCCCTCTTGTTTGAATCTTCCCTACCCTCAATGGGAAAAACGTATCCACGTCAACTCTGTCTATCCCTTTCATCATTTTAAAGACCTCAATCAAGTCCCTCAATCTCAGAACTAACCGATGATATCTACTAGAAACCCACTGACTCCCACAGCAACCTAGACTACACCTCTTCCCATCCTCCCACCCTGTCGCTTGTAAGGCCACTATCCCTTTCTCTCAGTTTCTCCACCTCTGCCGCATCTGTTCTCCAGATGAGGTTTTCCACTCCAGGACATTTGTCCTCCTCATTCAGTAAACAGAGCTTTACCCCCACTGTGGTCAACCAAGCTCTCATCCGCATCTCCTCCATATCACGCAGTTCTGCTCTCACTCCACCTTCCCCCTGACGGAACAGGATTAGAATTTCCTTAGTCCTTAACTTTCACCCGTCCACCCCCTGCTTCCAGCACATCATCCTTCAACATTTACGCAAGCTACAATATGATTCCACCACCCGTCAAGTCTAACCCTCCCCGCTACCTTCTGCAGGGACCATTCTCTCCCTAATTCCCTGGTTCGCTAATCCCTCCCCACCCATCTCTTCCATCCCCAGGCACTTCCACCTGCAACCATAAGAGGTGTAACACCTATCCAAACATCTCCACCCTCAGCTCTATTCAGGAGACTGAACAGCCCTTCCAGGCGAGACACAATTTCATCTGTACTTCGTGAAAAACCTCGCAAAATTGCATTCAGCCTACTCTACATTGGTGAGACCAAATGCAGATCAGGCGTCTACTATGCTAAGCACTTGCACTCTGTCCACTATGACCATGTGGCTGTCCAGTTAATGTCATTTTTAAATTGTCTTCCCCTTCCTACACTGACCTGCATGTCCTCGGCCTTCTCCACTGTCACGGTGAGGCCAAGCACAAACGTGAGGAACAGCACCTCATATTCCATCTGGGTGGTCTACAATCCAACGGCTTGATCACTGAATTCTCCAATTTCAAGGAACACGCACACCCTATTATCCTTTTCTCTCTCCTCCTGTCTACCTTGGTCCCCTCACACACACCCTTCACTCCACAATACACCCCATTAGTTTCTTTCCCACTTCCCCCATTTGCTCCATCTGCCCGTCTCCTACAATCTCCTCGCACGGGCATTTCTCCAACATCTCCCCAGAGCTCACCCCTTTCACTCCCTGTTGTCTCCATCTGCCACCATCCATCTTCCTCAATTCAACTCTTCACCTTGCTTTGCTATCAGATACCAGGAACTAGTGTTCTCCACACATCACCTCCCAGCACGGATGTAATCAATTTAAATGTGGATTTTGCTCACCTTCCAGGCAGTGTAGCTAAGGTCAGAAACACATCCTTCCCCTCCATTTGAAATGAGATTAATTCTGGCTGGAGGTGCTGGACATTCATTGTTTTATATTTTTATTTAAGTTTGGAAACAAATTTATAAGATTACAACAATCTATTGTGCCATTAGGCTAACACACAGTATAACGGGACATGCAAATTAACATGACATTTAGAATGATTGGTTCAACCTGAACATCTTGCAAAAATGATTTGGTCAATCTTGTCGTAAAAGACTTGTAAAGTTTTTTCTACCTGTTTGCTCGAGTTGTACAGATTAAAATTGCTCACTTTGTGAACATATTGATAGAAAGTCTAGAAAAAATGAATGATTGCATAGAAACTGGTTGTTAGCTGTAAAAAGGCACGTAACTCAGAGAATAAATTCCACAGTGCAGTGGGCCCAAGGCATCATTGCACACAAAAAAACAACTAAACGTGGGGTTGGCGTCTTAAGTTGAGATCGTGGAGTCCATGGATTTTCATGGGCTTCAAGATGGGTGGAAGAGTTGGGTCAAATGTCAGCTGCAAAGGATGGCAGTGGGACCCTGTGTTTGTGGTCAGGGTGATGAAGAAGGTGGAAGAAGGGTTCAAAGGATGGTGGGCGAGTGGGCAACACCAAGGGTGCACAGAATCATATGGTCATAAGTGATAGGAGCAGAATTCGGCCATTTGGCCCATCATGTCTACTCCGCATTCAATCATGGCTAATCTATCTCTCCCTGCTAACCCCATTCTCCTGCCTTCTCCCCATAACTCCTGACACCCGTACTAATCAAGAATCTATCTATCTCTGCTTTAAAAATATCCATTGATGGCCTCCACAACCTTCTGGGCAAAGAATTCCACACATTCACCACCCTCTGACTAAATAAATTCCTTCTCATCCCCTTCCTAAAGGAATCATTTAATTATGAGGCTATGACCTCTGGTCATAGATCTCCCACTAGTGGAAACATCCTCTCAACATCCATTCTATCCATGCCTTTCACTATTTGATACGTTTCAATGAGGTCCCTCCTCATTCTTCTAAACTCCAGTGAGTACAGGCCCAGTGCCGTTAAACGCTCATCGTGTTAACTCACACATTTCTGGGACCATTCTTGTAAACATCCTCTGGACCCTTTACAGGACCAGCACACCCTTCCTCAGATATGGTAGCCAAGGAACCTGAAGGAGGTTCTGTGTATCCTTACTGTAATGGCGATATCTGAGTTGGTGGTGCAGCACCAATCTGAGATGTCCCCACGATTCCTCCTTTTAAGTAAGTTACTTAGGAACCAGCACACCACCCAGGGCCCAGTACTAACCGCTTGTGTACAGATGCCCAAGGAGCTGCATGACTGGCAATTACCAAAGCCGCATAGCATAGGACACCACTGCACGATTCCTGGGTCATCCATGCATGAGCAAGTCAGACTTACAGAGGATCCCACAGAGAGAATGACCAACTTCATACAATTGCCATGAAGTTCCCAATTTCTGATTAAGTTTCATGGGGGTGTCATCGTGGCAGACTGACTGACCTGAAGGGATGATATAGATGATGGGGCAAGCCAGGTGATGGGGCATTAAACCACTTTCACCCCCCCCCTGGTGTGTAGGAACCAATCAGTGCAAATTGTTTATCCAATGTTTGTTCACGACACTTTCAGATCAAAAAGCCAGTAACTGAAGGGAAACATGCTGGAGTAACTCGGAGGGCCAGGCAGCATCTCTTCTTCTTCTTGCGTATGGCGTGCACAGCCTAAAGTTGTAGTACAACTTGTTCTATTTGATCTTATTTGATTGTGCACACCAGGTTGATTGCATTCGTCGAAACAGGGTGGACCACGTGAAGGTTGCAATCTGTCATCCTGCAGCATCTCTGGACAAAAAGAACAGGTGACGTTTTGGATCATGAAGTGCTATTACTTTTCTCCAGAGATGCTGCCCGACCCACTGAGATGCTCAATCCCTTGTGTGGCTATCTTTGGTATAAACCAGCATTTGCAGTTCTTTGTTTCTCCATACTGAAGGGAGAACCCTCTGTGGAGAGTCTCCTCTCAACTGTCTGCAGATGGTCCAGGTTGAACCATAGGTTGGTTCCTTGTAGCTAGTGGGCCCTGCCTCAGAGCAGAACGATCCTCTGGAATAAGATACAGTAAATATGATTTTCATACTTAACAATTTTTTAACTATTATCACACATAAAAAAAGGAAAATCAATGTGTTTGTGATTTGATTACATGCATGTTAGAGAAGAGTGGATGTCCTAGTTTTCTCTTCATTACATCTCATCTGGTTTTAACACAGAGATGATAGGGGAGAGGACAGAGGGTTATGCCGAATTTAGCATCTCTGTAGTTCGGCCGTGGCTCATTTTCCGGGAGAAAGAAGGTGAAGTGTTGGAGCAAGGATGTGAAGAAGATGAAGAGCTCCGTCTTTGCCAGCTGCTCCCCCAAACACACACGGAGACCTGTGGGGTGAGGGCAAGAGTGGTTAATGAACCAAGAGAGGGACTGGCAGGGCCACACTGACTGAACAGGAATGAGTTGCTACATTTTGCTGCCCCACTGCTGTACGACTGTGATTTGAACAGATCCTGAAGTTCTGGATTACGTGAAACAAATTTGCCAATTCCCACTCTGGCTAAGAAATTACCCAGACCCATTCCCAGTGTAACTTGCAGGATCTGAATGGTGTTATGTTACTGTGTGTTCTGCAGTCTGCTCATGATTGGACACAACAGTATAAGGAATTTAATGCCATTCTTGGTTTTTAGTTCCCCACAGTCTAAAGTCGCAATGTCATCCTGCTAAACCAACCCTGCTTAATATATCACAGAAGAAGTACACTCCCAGCCTTTATCATTGTTAAGCAAATGCTCATATTTATCACTTTGTCAACATAAAATGTGCTCTTTCAGCACTGTGCTGACCATTAGGTATTTTCGCATTTGACTTAAATTTAGTTGTTAATGAACTGCACGTCATAAATCAAGGAGCAAGCTCCCCCACGACCTTCACATAGTGCAGCAGATCGAGCTGGATATCCATAACCACAAAATTTAATATATTCGAATGATCTCTTTCAATGCATTTAACAATCCATAAATCCCACATTACCTGCAGAGAATGGGATGAAAGCTTCCGGCTTCACAAACTTCCCATCTGAATTCAGGAAGTGTCCCGGATTAAACTCACGTGGAGTCAACCAAATGTCTTCATCATACAAGACTGAGGTAATGTTTGGAAAGATTGTTGTTCCCTAAAAGTCATTTAAGGAGACAAATTAGTCAGCAACAGGACCTGCGAACAATGGGGAGTTGTCCATCTGTGCCACTATTGCACAGAGCGAGTCGAACATTTAAGATTAACTCTAGATTGTACCTTAGGAACGGTGTAACCCATGACCTCTGTGTCTCTGTACGTTTCATGAGGCAGTGAAATTGGAACAATATTTCCTAAGCGTTGGGTTTCGTGGATAACTGCGTTAGTGAATGGCATTTCCTCACGGTCTTCCAGCTTTGGCGTCCGCCCCTTCCCAATGACTCTGTCGATCTCCTCGTGGACCTGGGCTGCAGGAACAAAGCGAGAACTCAAGTTGAGTTTCAGTTCACCAAAGGTGCTGGTGTTATCGTTGTATCTGTCACTCCCTCAAAATGTCCCAAAAAGTGTTCCTGTTAAAATAAATTCTGGTAATATAGTGGGTATCTTAACCCAAGAACTGCAGCAGTCAATATGTACAGAACAAGATCCTACAAATGTCATTGGGATTGAAATTTAAACAATGGGTTTTCATGAGCTTTGTGTTACATGACATGGTGTTAGTAATTGAATCATTACAATCAGCATTTTAGGCTGGAAATGAACTACAATACGAAGAGGGACGCACATTGGTGCAGTGGTAGAGCTGCTGCCTCACACCACCAGAAATCCAGGTTTGATCCTGACTGTAGGTGCTATCTGTACGGAGTTTGTACATTCTTCCTGTGACTACGGTGTTTTCTCCGAGTTTTATGGTTTCCTCCCATACTCCAAAGATGTGCAAGTTTGTAGGTTTATTGGCTTCTGTGAAATTGCCCCAAGTGTGGAGGACGCGAAAGAAGGAGAACATAGAACTCTGTGAATGGGTGATTGATGGCTGGTGCGGGCTCGAAGGACCTGTATCACACTATATCTCTAAACTCTACCAGTCTCTTGCCCCAGGTAAGAGAATTGAGAACAAGAGGACATAAGTTAAAGGAGGGGGGGGGGGGGGGGGGGGGGGGGGGGGGGAGAGAGAAGATGAAAAGATTTAATAGGAACCTGAGGGGTAACATTTTTGTTGTCGTGGTGTATGGAACAAGCTGCCACAGGAGGTAGTTGAGGCGAGTACTTTTGCAATGTTTAAGAAACATTTTGACAGGTTAATGTATAGGATAGATTTGGAAGGATATGGGCCAAACTCAAGCAGGTGGAACTAGTGTAGATGGGACATGTTGGTCAATGTGCACAATTTAGGCCGAAGGGCCTGTTTACACATTATATGACTCTATGACACTAAATTACTTTATGATATCTTTCATAATATGCTTCTCTTTTTTGATACTGTCACATTCCTCCTCCATATCTGCCATCAACACAAAGATATTCATGATACGAGAGAATTTGTTCCACTTACACTGCACATCAGGATGGAGCACCATGAAGAGCAAGGCCCAGTTCAGGGTGGTGGAGGTGGTCTCTGTACCTGCAGCAAAAAGGCTCAATAATGTCCCCATCAGCTTGGCGTCCGGGAAACTTGTGTAGTGGCTGTGTTTCATCTGAGACCCAAATAAGAGAACCAGTGTTAAGATGTAGAATCAAAGATAGATCATAAGAACAGTGCTGAAGTCATCCATGCTGTGTTAAAAGTGCCCTGAAATGGTATAATACACTGGCGAGGTGACAACTTGAGTTGAACATCCAATTCTGGTCCTAACACTCAAGGAAGATGCTAAGGTCCTGAGAAGAAATTCCAGTTGAGATCCTGATGAAAGTTGAAAGAAGACTTGAAAAAGGTCCTCGGGACCAGGACTGGATTAGACAGAGTGGATGGAGAGAAAAGAATCAGGCAAAAGCTGAGAATTGTTGATCTGAAATTGATGGGCATCATCGAACCCTTCATGTAATTGAAGATCCAAGTGGTACAAAGCATTGGACAATGCCAGCTGTGAAAATGATGCAGGGAGACTTCAGGGGATATAGACAGGAGAAGTGAACAGGTGAGGAAATGGCAGACAGAATATGATGAGGATGCTCCACATTGATGGATAATGGAAAGACAGGCTATTTCCAGGTGAAGAATTGAAAAGACTGGTGTTCAGAGAGAAATGGGGACACTCTGAACCAAATGCATGGAAATAGGACCAGTTGAGATTGTACAATAGTCAGAATGGACTGTTTCTGTAATGCAAACTCCATGATAAATCTATGATAAAGAACATACAGATATACAAATTAATTCAGAAGGTAAATGGTGGCATGGTGGCACAGCGGTAGTGTTGCAGCTTTACAGCGCCTGCAGCGCCGGAGGTCTGGGTTCGATCCCGACTATGGGTGCTGTCTGTATGGAGTTTGTACTTTCGCCCAGTGACCATGTGGGTTTTCTCCGAGATCTAAGTTTTCCTCCCACACTCCAAAGACGAACAGGTATGTAGGTTAATTGGCTTGGTGTAGGTGTAAATTGTCCCGAGTGTGTGTAGGATAGTGTTAATGTGCAGGAATCGTTGGACAGCGCAGACTCGGTGGACCGAAGGGCCTCATTTGCGCTGTATCTCTAAACTAAACTAAATTAAACAAGCAGGAGAATTTGAGTACAACTATAGAGATATTTTGCTTCATTATATACGTCCCAGGTGAGTCTGCGCCTGGAATATTGTTTCTGGCCTCACAATCTAAGGATGGACAGGTAACAATACCGAGTGTAGGGCACTGCAATTACAGTCCCTTTGTCGCCAAGGAGATAACATGGGAAAGGAATGGAAAACACGACCACATCAAGCACTGGGACCAATTCCCCTCCAGGGATGAATAAATATTTAACGTATCGTATTGTGCCTGGAATACCCCAATAACCATCACCTACCTTCTCCTGTTGTGTAAAGAAAGCATCAATGAAGTCTCTGGGATCATCTGGATCCCATGTATCTTTGTGCCTTGTAATTATTTCTTCTACAAACTGAATGATTTTTTCGTGATTTTCATATATTTTGTTTTGTGGGCCCGGGAGGTGTTGAATAAAAGGGAAGGTATTCATCAGCTGAAACAAAGACAGGACTTGAAATTAAATACATTCTTATTCATAAGGGGGTTGAAGGCTTTGTGGGGAAGTTTGCAGATGATGCTTAGATGGGTGGAGGGGCAGCTAGTGTAGTGGCTCTGCAGAAGGACTTGGACACGTTAGGAGGGTGGGCAGATAAGTGGCAGATGAAATTCAGTATAGCAAAGTGCGGATTTGGTAATAAGAATAAAGGTGTAGATTATTTTCTAAATGGAGAGAGAATCTAGAAATCAGAGGTGCAGACGGACATGGGAGTGCTGGCACAGGACTCCCAAAAAGTTAATCTGCAACTCGAATTGGTAGTAGGGATGCAAATTCAATGCTAGCATTTATATCAAGAGCGGTCATGGTGCTGCAGCGGTGGAGTTACTGCCTTACAGCGAATGCAGCGCAGGAGACCCGGGTTCAATCCCAACTACGGGTGCTGTCTGTAAAGAGTTTGTATATTGTCCCCATGACCGGCGTGGGTATTCGCCAAGATCTTCGGTTTCCTCCCACACTCCAAAAACGTAGAGGTTTGTAGGTTAATTGGGTTGGTAAATGTAAAAACTGTCCCTAGTGGTTGAAGGATAATGTTAATGTGCGGGATCGCTGGTCGGCGGGGACCCGGTGGGCCGAAGGGCCTGTTTCCGCGCTGTGTCTCTAAACTAAAAACTAAACGAAAGAGGACTGGAATACAAAAACTGAGATGTGATACAGATGCTCTATGAAAGCGCCGGTCAGGCCGCATTTGGAGTACTGTGAACCGATTTTTGGGCCCCATATCTGAGGAAGGGTCCAGAGGAGGTTTAGAAGAATGATTTCAGGAACGAGTGGGTTAGCATATGATGAGCTTTTGACAGCAGTGGGCCTGTGCTTGCTGGAGTTTAGAAGGTTGGGGGGGGGGGGGGGGGGGGGGGGGGGGTGGGCAACCTCATTGAAACATACAGAATAATGAAAGGCATAGATAGAGTGGATGTGGAAAGGATGTTTCCACTGGTGAGTGAGTCCAGGATTAGAGGTCATAGCCTCACAATTAAAGGACACTCTTTTAGAAAGAAGGCTAGGAGGAACTTCTTTCATCAGAGGGTAGAAAATATGTGGAACTCAGTGCCACGGAAGGCTGCGGAGGCCGAGTCAATGGATATTTTTAAGGCAGAAATAGACAAATTCTTGATTAGAACGGGTGTCAATGTTCACGGGGAGAAGGCAAGAAAATTGGATTTGAGGCAGAGATCAGCCATGATTGAATGGCGGAGTAAGCTCGATCAGCCAAATGACCTAATTCTACTCCCATAACTCGTGAACAAACAAAAATGTAGTTTTCACCGTGATACTGTGAGCCAGGATGCGACGGAAGGTGTGCGTTTATTATTGTCTGGCCTTCCACGGGGACCAGCAGTGCCCTGTGATGTCCTCTCTGCCCGACCATCACTGGTTGCTGTGGCATGTCTGTGGCTGTGAGTCGCCACCTGGCATTTTGTAGTAGAATAATCCTGCGGGGGCTGATCCAGATCGGAGCCAGCTCCAGAATAATTTGCTGCTGTGCGTTACCACTAACCACCTCAACCCAGCCCAGCCGCTTCAGGGCACAGTCCTCTCATTGCCTTCTGCTATGAGCAGCAAGAGGAGAAGGCCTGAGTAGATTTTCACCCAGATACCCAATTATGGCCTCACTGCCTGTCCTTCAAGATCCCATCTGATCCATATTCACCATGTGCTAATATTTCATAAGATAACCCTCCATGCACATTTTGAAAATCAAACAAAAAGCTGTAGTTGCTGAAAATGTGGAATAAAAACAGAAACACTCAGCAGGTCAGACAGAATCCATGTTAAGAGGAATTGAGTTATCTTTCGGTCCAGAAACCTTCATCAGAACTGAGAGAGAACACAAGTTAGTTTTAGGTTGTGGGAGGTGGGGTGAACTTATTAATTGGTTTTATTAACGGCTGATGAAGCCATTTGGTTAATGGGTTAATGAGGGAGAACAGAAAGCAAGGAACATGTCAAGGTAATGTTTAGTAGATCAAGCAGCGTTAATTAAATTACAGAGAGAACTCAAATTAAGTTTACGTTCCCACTGCAACCCGTGTGTTTGCGACCTCCTGTAATGTTATAATGAGGACCAGCATAAACTTGAGGCATTATACCTTGACCTTTGCCCAGACATATTCCAACCTTCTGAACTCAATATAAATCTCAACAATTTCACATAACTTGCTTCCTCTGTTTATATCAGAACCGTCAGGTTCTGCTGCAAGTTACCCATTTGTAATTTTTACTCAGTTCTTTTCTCTCCACCACCACCGGCTGGAATACATTTGAGATGGACTTACAGGCAGAGCCCTACATTGCCCACAAGTGGTACATCGTCAAATGAATAATCTGCCTTACCTGGCCCCAAAATCCACCTTCCAATACAATGCTTTCTTCAAGTATGCGCAAAAATGTAAGGAACTTTTCGTCACAATATTCAAAACGTTCTCCAAAGATAATCGAACAGATAATATTTGCAGTTGCATAAGTCAAGTGGAAGTGTGGATCAAAAGGGCAACCTGATTAAATGGAAAGGTATTATAGTTTATAACTGCAATCTTAAAGATAGCGGAGTCAAGGGATATGGGGAGAAGTCATTTATAACACAGCACAAAAGGTTCTCACTTATACAACCTTGGTTCTTCAATGCTCTCCTAGCCAGTCTTCGGATTACACCTTCCTTAAACACAAACTCTTTCAAACCTGTTGCCCAAATCCTTGATCCTTCCTATGAGATTCAGCAAATCCACCACCTTAAATCCTTAGTCCATGGGATTTGTCCCATCTCTGCAACCCTTCTCCAGCACCGCAACCCTATTTCCACAACTCTGGGCCTTTTTGCATCCTTCATCGTTTACATTATCCCTTCAGCTAAATGGGTTTCCCATTCATTTTCAGACCACATTATGATTAAGAGTTAAGGGGTTGGATGGGTTTATGAGTGAAGGCCAAAGTTCAGATAATCCACGAAGGAGGGATTTTTTCTGCTCCTACTTCTCGTGTTCTCTAAACATGACAACTTCCAGGTCCATATCACTTCACCTGTCCAACTCTCTCTGCCATTCAGATGCTGCTCATAACCTTTGATCAAATGTTCAGTCACATGGCCTAATGGACATTGGTTGACTAACGTGGCAGTTTTGGACTGGGTGCACAGATCGGAACCTCTTCACGTGGGACAAGCAATATCATTGCAAATGGTTGAGCTTTGCTTCAGAGCTACATCAGAAGCAGCTGTCAAACAGTCATCCCTCTCAGATGAGCCCTGCTCTATCTTCACGAGAAAGATGAAACATTATCACAGCCCTTTTATCCCCCCCCCAAGCCTCAATGGCAACTCTGCTCCAATTCTCTCTCTCAAAGTGCAGAAAAACTAGAGATGTTTTGATCAGACAGGATTTAAGCTTAAACTGATGGATCTTTTCCAAATGCCCATTAAAGCAAACTTTCCTTCTGTTACACACTGGCTTTGCCAAAGAGTGAAATTTCCCGCAGTAGTGCGACATGAAATAAGGCAGTGGCTTCCTCAGGATTAACTCACTTTGTTCACCTTCAATGGCTTGGTTTAAAAATCCAGCCTCTTCTGTTATTCGCAATTCAAGAGACTTCTTTCCGACCCCAAGATTTTTCAGCGTCATAAGTGCAAATCTTCTCTGCTCTTTCCACCAGTCACCATACTTTGCAAACACGATACCTGGATGGAAATTACAGGAATATTGGTTCATTCAGATTTGTTTTCAGCCAGTCCTTTGAATAGAGCCTACAGAAATTGAGAGAATAACCCAGGCCCTCCTTGTGGCGGGGGTTTGTCATCTGTTCATACAATGCTCGTTCTCATAGTATACAGTGTTGTGTTAACATTATACTCCATGAGACAGGATTAAGCAATCTGTAGGATTGCTACACTGAAGGATTGACTGCCATGAAAACCTGGGAACAGGTTGACAGGAAGGTCACACTGATCAACATGCTAGGTCTCAAAGGCTGTGCATTGGCAATTCCACTTAGTTACTTCATTGAATACAGTAACTAGTGACAAGTGGTGAAACCCACACCCGTAATTCAAGGCATTTTAAAAGGCGGGGTTTCCTCAGTTAATGGTCAAAGCCAGTAACTTTTATGGCATAATCCTCACAGACTGGCTTTTAGCTGAAACTGCAGTTGTAGTAAATAGGACAACAAGTTACCTTGAGAGAGTACCTTCCGTTGTAATTATAAAAACTGACAGAACGAGAGTGGGTTGAATAAAGAGAGAGGCACTGTAGATCTTGGAGTGTAGGCAAAAGTGGAAAATGTGTGATCTGTATTCACGGTGACAAAGGACTTCTTAGCGGGAGAATTCAGGGAGGGAGAGAAATTCAAAGGCACGTTAACCTTATAACGAGAAGATATTTGATGTTTTTGCATGGTTAAAGGTGGAGAAATCTTCTGGATCTCACATGTAATAGAGGTTACTCTGAATTGCTAGACCCATGACAGAAATGTTTAAATCTTTACAGGCCAAACATGAGGTGTCAGATGACTGGATGACAGCAAATGTGGTGCATTAATTGAAGCAAGACAGCAGGGATAAGACAAGTAACAGAAAGAACCCTCCACCACCACCCTCTGCTTCCATGTACCAAGCCAATTTTGATACAATTTGCCTATTTGGTTTGGTTCCCAATGGCTCTAATCTCTTTGGCCAGTTGCCCACGTGGGGTTTTGAAAAAGGTCTGACCAAAGTCCCTGCAGACGACATAAGGTACACTGCCTTTCTCACCATTTATTTACTGTCTCTGGAGTCCACTTCACACTCACCTTCTCCAATCCGCTGAAAGAGCTTTTTGTATATTGGGAGCTCTGGCCGGTCCGCAAAATCTTCCGATTTCTTCACCAGCGCCTCTTTCAGGGCCTTGTAGCCACTCAACACCACCACGTTTGTCCACCCAAAGTCCAAGCTCATCACATCACCGTACTTCTTCCGCAGCTTAAAGTGGAGGAGATGGGAGAAAGCATGAGGCTGTCATTGTAACTCGCTCTCGGAGGCCAAATGCAACATTGAACAAAGACAGAACAGTCGCCACTTTCTCACCAGACCCTGCATTGGTTTATTCCACAGGCTTTACTATTGTCTCCTACCTGACACCCTTTTGTTTATTTTTCATGTCTCATTTTGTTATTGACTCCACTCACCTGCCAACATCCCCCACCCTCCCCTCACCTGTATCCTCCAATCACTTGCCGAGCTTTATCCTGCACAACTCTCTTTCCCAGCTATCTGCCGACTACTACAATCAGTCAGAAGGGTCCCAACCTGAAAAGTCACCCGCCGATGTCTTCTACAGATGCTGCGTAGAAGGCATTTTATCGGGGTGCGTCAATTCATGGTTTTGGAACAGCTCCATCCAATACCGCAAACAATTGCAGGGAATTGTGGACGCAGCCCAGACCATCACACAAACCATCCTTCCTTCCATTGACTCCATTTACACTGAGGCAAGGCCAGCAGCATAATCAAGGACCAGTTGCAGCCTGGCCATTCCCTCTTCTTTGCTCTCCCATCAGGCAAGAGGTATATATGTGTGAAACATCATACCTCTAGATTCAGGGACAGTTTCTTCCCAGCTATTATCAGGCAACTGAACCATTGGACAAACAACCAGAGAGCAGTCCTGAGCTGCTATCTACCTCATTGGAGACCATTGGACTATCTTTGATCGGAATTTACTGGACTTTAACTTGCACTAAATGTTATTTCCGTTATCATTTTCGTTCTCACAGAGAGTGGTGAGTCTGTGGAATTCTCTGCCTCAGAGGGCGGTGGAGGCAGGTTCTCTGGATGCTTTCAAGAGAGAGCAAGATAGGGCTCTAAAAAATAGCGGAGTCAGGGGATATGGGGAGAAGGCAGGAACGGGGTACTGATTGGGGATGATCAGCCATGATCACATTGAATGGCGGTGCTGGCTCGGAGGGCCAAATGTCCTACTCCTGCACCTACTGTCTATTGTCTTTCATCTATGTGTACACCGTGCATGGAGCGTTTGTAATCATGCGTTGGCTTTCCGCTGACCAGTCAGCACGCAACAAAAGCTACTAACTGCACCTCGGTACAAGTGACAATAAACTAAACTTAAACTCCTCCAGAGACACTGCCTGACCCGCTGAGTTACTGAAAATTGGAGAATTCAATGTTCATACCATTGGGTTGTAAGCTACCCAAGCGGAACATGAGGCGCTGTCCCTGCAGATTGGGTGCGGCCTCACTGATAGCAAATAGTGTCAAGGCCACAGGACAGAAACAGAGAGATAGAGACCAAGGGTTAAAAAGTGGATGAAGAAAGGAATGACTGCATTTTGTACTGTTATTGAAAATGGAGACCTAAGAAGTTTTCAAGATTTGAGGGATAGATTTGCACTTCGGAACCAAGACTTGTTTAGATACCTCGAACTGAGAGATTATTACAATAAAAAAGTAAAAAGGGAAGCACTAGAAGAAAATAATCCAGTGATAGAAGTTATAGTTAATGCGTATCATCAAAAAACATTAAGGATTATTTCTAAACTTTATCATAGTTAAATGGAATGTCAAGCTAAAATTACATTTTATGTAAAATTTAAGTGCGAAAAGGAATTGAACATCACAATCTCAGAAGAAGAATGGCATCAGATGTGTGTAACACAACAGACATCCATTAATTCACAAAAATGGAGAGAATTTAATTGGAAAAATTTGATTTGTTTCTTTATTACGCCTAACATAAAAAGCAAGCAAATTCTTAAGGCAGCAAACATGCTGGAGGCAATGTGGCCAAACAGACACAAATCATGCACATATCTTCTCGAGTTGCCCAAAAATAGAAGCAATTTGGGACCGGGTGAATTCAGAATTAAAGGAGGTATTAGGATATATAGTCTCCAAGAAGTGTTCCATTTTATACCTGGGTAATATAACTACAGTGGTGCTGAAGGAAGATCATTACTTGGTTAAAATCCTACTCACAGCTGGCAGAAAGGCCATTACAAGAAACTGGTTTGCAGCAGACACACCCAGAATGGTTATGGCCCTGTCTCACGGTGCGAGTTGACCCACGAGTGACCCTGAGTGACAGACTCGTGGTTGTGCACGAGATCCCAAGTTGATGTTCAAGTGTTTAAACCGAGTTCCCACGAGTATGGTATTTTGCCGTTCACTGCGATGTTCCAAGTTCGTCTCCTGAGTTAACCAAGTTCGTCTCCCGTTTACTCTTGAGCTGACAACGTGTCATGAAAAGTGACACAGTGTTTCTATTTGGACATGTTCTATCTGGACATTAAACTGACCTGAATATAGACGAAAGCTGAGAAAAGGGTTTGGGAAAAGCCTCAGGTGTAACCTGACGAGGCGTTGCACCTGTTGGGCAGTGGAACCCACCGATCACAGCCCGGGGTCAGGACGGAGACCTCCCTCCAGCCTTATTTTAATCCACAACAGTCTGCACCTGTCTCTCATGCAGCAGTCTTGTTTATTATTTAAAGGATATTATATGACCCTTTAATATTTATTTCAGTATGCAAAGGTTCACTTAGATTAGTTAGATTAGCGCGAAAACAGGCCCTTCAGGGCCACCGAGTCCGCACTGACCAGCGACCAATATACAATAGGGACAATTTTACACAAACACCTGTAATGTGCTCGATTGTAATAATGTATTGTCTTTCAGCTGACAAAATTTCACTGTTCCTCGATACACGTGACATTAAAACTAAATTGAAAAGCCTTATTCTCTTTCCATAGGCACAAAATGCTGGAGTAACTCAGCGGGACAGGCTGCATCAGGAGGAATGGGTGACGGTTCGGGTCGAGACCCTACTTCAGACATTCCTTCTCTCCAGAGATGCTGCCTGTCCCGCTGAGTTACTCCAGCTTTTTGTGACTATGTCCGGATGTTGTACTCTGGGCCTTCATTGACGAAGGTTCTGGATTCCCGTTGCCATTACTGGCTGCGCTTCAATGTGATTTACGCAGGTAAAGAACTGTGGTCTCTGAAAAGAGATGCGAGGATATTGTATAAATGTTAGCGTGTTGTGACTATGCAATGCTGAGAACTATATGCTGCACATTATATCTGTCCCTTTTCAGCTTGATTGTAGTTATCTTTGTTATTATTTACTTTGACTGGACAGAATGCAAAACAAAACCTTTATATATGTGAAAATAATAAACCTAGAACTAAACCGTTTGGGACTGGAGACACTGCTGCAGGTGGGGGTGAGTGATGAGGGTGAGTGCCGGGGGTGGGAGGGGGGCGTATTGGGGGGGCGGGGGTTTCTCATCCTCCGGTGTTTGTGTTCGTACCCCGTGTTGTCCGTGATCCGAAGGGCCGCCTAGTACTGATGGTGGTCTCAGCGCAGAGACTTTTGGAAATTCTGTGAAGAAAGTAACATATCTGGAATATAAATTGATGACGATTTATCTGGGTGGCGTGCATCTTATTTCGTTGATAAATTCACTGCACTGTCCCATCACAAACGCTGCTGTGGCTGGCGGAGTGTTCCAGTGTTTACAGCAGCCGCCAGCGAGATCCAACGACGTGGGTTCTGCCTGTGTGGACTTTGTTCATTCAACCCGTCCCCACGTGCTTTACCCGCCTGTGCTCCGGTTTCCTGCCACTTCCCGAAGGTGCGGGGGCTCTCGTTGTATTGGCTGCTTGATGTGACTCCAGTGTAGATTAGTGGGGGTGGAGGGAAGGGGGAATAGGGTAGGGTGAAGGGAGGTGATGGTACGAGTGCGATAAATGAGTGCAGGCAGTGGGGCAGATGGGAATACAGTGCGTGAGTGGCGGCACAGGGTTGAGACACAAGAGCCAGGAGATACTGGAATCTTGAACAAAAAACTAATTGCCGGACGATTCAACGGGTCAGGCAGCATCTGTGGCGGGACATGGATATTTCACGCTTGGAATCGTGATCCTCAGACTTGATGGACGATTGGCCTCTTGTATTTTGAATCATGCGTAAAAAAGAACGAGACTTCCCCTTGAAAAGAACTTGAATTTCCCCTTGAACCGTGCGGCCGTTGGTATGACTTAATACAACTTGATTGTACCCGCATACGGTATGATTTGAATGGATAGTACGCAGGCAAAGTTTTTCATTGTACATCGTTGCACGTGAAACAATAAACCAAATGATATCAATACCACCATGTTGTTGTCAGTTAGTGAATAACTCCAGTCCCGTCCCGACCCCCTGGGAAACTGAAGGGAGGGACAATCAACTGCCACGGACATAAATAATGACTTACATAAGAAAGGGCAGATGCTGGTTGACAAAAAGTGAACACATGGGGCTGGAACAATTTGGAAATGTCATCCTGTCACCCATTCCTTCTCTCCAGAGATGCTGCCTGCCCGCTGAGTTAAAGAGTTCCCACGGTAGACTCACGAGTCACTAAGGTAAACGCACGGGCCGCTACGTTATTACAACGAGTTAAAATGTTTCAATTTTTAACTTGAACAATAAATTTGACTCGTGGAAAAAATCAAACATGTTTGATTTTTTTCACGAGTTAACAAGTTTCCCGAGTACCTGCCGTTAGCGCCACGAGTCGCTAAGTTGCTCGCGCGAGTTCCGACGTTCCCGCTACGTTGATTGTACGTGATTACTGCGAGTGAAAACTCGGGGTCACTCGTGGGTCAACTCCCACCGTGAGACAGGGGTTTTAGACATAGTACAGGAAGTATTTGTCATGGAGAAAATGACATATTCTCTAATAGTGAAAGAAGACGAGTTTAACAGAAAATGGGAAAAATGGATTAGGTATAGAAATAAAGACATCAACACTGTATAATTGAATTGACAATAATGTAAGTTATTGGAAAATGTTTTAATAAGAAAATATTTCTGTATACTGCATCATTAATTGTAAACTGAACCCCCCGCTACACTGTTGTACGTTTCACTGCATGGTTGTATGTTTTGTTGTTATATTTGTGTTTTATTTGTGTATGCATAAAACCAATAAAGACTAAAGTGGAAAAAAAATAAAGGTGGTCCCGGGTGTGTGTCCACTACCTTCCAACCGTCTCTCTCTCCCTCTCTCTCCACTCGCTGTCTTTACCTTTGCGAATGACAGGTGCGGGCTGTGCAGATCCACTTGCAGAAGGTTGCCGAGGAAAGGCAGACCCCGGGGCCCAGGAGGGTAGTTGCCACACTTCTTCTGCCTCTTCATCAAGTCAAAGGCCAGGGCAAAGACGGTGCAGAACAGGGCCAGCGCCGGGAACCCGCCAAACACCCTGAGCACGGCCTCGGGCAGAGCCGACAACTCCATGTTCCCCGGAGAGAACCAGCGGCAAACTCACTGAGAGCGGAGACTCTATTCACATAAACTTGGCAACCTGGGGTGCGGGTCCGGTAAAGACTGCGATGGAAATGTTTACAACTTCTCTGATATCTTGGCACAAACGCAGCCAGACAGTCTACTTCCGCATTACGATCTATGTCACTGGGCAAGTACATAAGTATTCATTTTTTTAACCCACTGATGGCATGCGGATAAATTCCTGTTTGTGGTTATAAATCAGCTGCTAATGGGGGACTCCCCGCGACCCCCAAACACCCATCTACAATAATCCCATTTGTTATCATCCCTGCATCCACTCCTCCCTAGTTCCACTACTCACCAACATACCAATTTACAGCAGCCAGTTTATCTCATTCAGATGTTTTGGGGGATATGGGAGTCTCAGAAGGAATCCCACCTTGCCCTCAACATCACTTGCACCATTTCTCACACCTCTCACACATTTTCAGATCAATCTGAAAACATCTCAGGAGTCAAACTATCCAATGATATCTGCTACAAACCCACTGACTCCCACAGCAACCTAGACTACACCTCTTCCCATCCTCCCACCCTGTCGCTTGTAAGGCCACTATCCCTTTCTCTCAGTTTCTCCACCTCTGCCGCATCTGTTCTCCAGATGAGGTTTTCCACTCCAGGACATTTGTCCTCCTCATTCAGTAAACAGAGCTTTACCCCCACTGTGGTCAACCAAGCTCTCATCCGCATCTCCTCCATATCACGCAGTTCTGCTCTCACTCCACCTGCTCCCTGACGGAACAGGATTAGAATTTCCTTAGTCCTTAACTTTCATCCGTCCACCCCCTGCTTCCAGCACATCATCCTTCAACATTTACGCAAGCTACAATGTGATCCCACAACCCATCGTCTAACCCTCCCCGCTACCTTCTACAGGGACCATTCTCTTCCTAATTCCCTGGTTCGCTCATCCTTCCCCACCCATCTCTTCCATCCCCAGGCACTTCCATCTGCAACCATAAGAGGTGTAACAACTATCCATAGATCTCCATCCTCAGCTCTATTCAGGAGCCTGAACAGCCCTTCCAGGCGAGACACTATTTCACCTGTACTTCCTGAAAAACCTCGCAAAATTGCATTCAGCCTACTCTACATTGGTGAGACCAAATGCAGATCAGGCGTCTACTATGCTAAGCACTTGCACTCTGTCCAATATGGCCATGTGGCTGTCCAGTTAATGTCGTTTTTAAATTGTCTTCCCCTTCCTACACTGACCTGCATGTCCTCGACCTTCCCCACTGTCACTGTGAGGCCAAACACAAACTTGTGGAAGAGCACCTCATATTCAATCTGGGTGGTCTATAATCCAATGGCATGATCACTGAATTCTCAAATTTGAAGGAACACGCACACCCTATCATCCTTTTTGCTCTCCTCCTGTCTACCTTGGTCCCCTCACACACACCCTTCACTCCACAATACATCCCATTAGTTTATTTCCCAGTTGCTCCATCTGCCCATCTCCTGCAATCTCCTTGAACTGGCATTTATCCAACCCCCCCCCCCCCCCCCCCCCAGCTCATCCCCTTCACTCCTTGTTGTCTCCATCTGCCACCATCCATCGTCCTCAATTCAACTCTTCACCGTACTTTGCTATCAGATACCAGGAGCTGGTGTTCTCCACACATCACCTCCCAGCCTCTGTCACTATCTACGCCCCTCCCCACCTCATTTTTTTAACTGCCAATCGACCCCTCTATTCTACCTACTGCTTGCTAGCTCTTGTCCCACCACCTTATGACATCCACACTCCCTCTACCAGTCCAGATGAAGGACCTCAAGTGAGGAGGGACTCAAATAGAGAAGGCTAGTAGACAGGGTCTGAGGCAGGAGGCAGAGAAGGGAAACACTCGGACCCAACATGTAGGGGGGAAAGAAGAAAAAAAATAATAAACAGAGAATAAGAGGTGGTGGGTCCTTAAATGTGTGAGCAGAGAAAAAGAGGAGTATAAAATGAGGGTAGAAGCAATTGGTAGCAAGGTGAAAATTAATAGATGCAGGCAGACAAATCCAGGGTAAAAATCAAAAGGGGCCACGTCAACATAATTGTATAAGGAGTAAGAGTGTTGTAAAAACAAGCCTGAAGGCTTTGTGTCTCAATGCAAGGAGCATTCATAATAAGGTGGACGAGTTGAATGTGCAGATAGCTATTAATGACTATGCTATAGTTGGGATCACGGAGACATAGCTCCAGGGTGACCAAGGCTGGGAGCTGAACATCCAGGGATATTCAATATTCAGGAGGGATAGGCAGAAAGGAAAAGGAGGTGGGATAGCATTGCTGGTGAGAGGGGAGATTAATGCAATAGAAAGGAAGGACATTAGCTTGGAGGATGTGGAATCGATATGGGTAGAGCTGCGAAACTCTAAGGGGCAGAAAACGCTAGTGGGAGTTGTGTACAGGCCACCTAACAGTAGTAGTGGAGTTGGGGATGGCATCAAACAGGAAATTAGAAATGCGTGCAACAAGGGTAAAACAGTTATAATGGGTGACTTCAATCTACATATAGACTGGGTGAATCAAATTGGCAGGGGTGCTGAGGAAGAAGATTTCTTGGAATGTATGTGGCATAGTTTTCTAAACCAACATGCAGAGGAACCAACGAGAGAGCAGACTATTCTAGACTGGGTATTGAGTAATGGGGAAGGGTTAGTTAGCAGTCATGTTGTGCGTGGCCCCTTGGGCAAGAGTGACCATAATATGGTTGAGTTCTTCATTAGGATGGAGTCACATAATTAAGTCAAAAAAAAGGGTTCTGAACTTAAACAAAGGTAACTTTGAAGGTATGAGACGTGAATTGGCCAAGATAGACTGGCAAGTGATTCTTAAAGGGTTGACAGTGGATGTGCAATGGAAGGTATTTAAAGACTGCATGGATAAACTACAACAATTGTTCATCCTTGTTTGGCAAAAGAATAAATCAGGGAAGGTAGTGCATCCATGGATAACAAGGGAAATCTGGGATAGTATAAAAACAAAAGAAGAAGCATACAAATTAACCAGAAAAAGCAGCCTTCCAGAGGAGGGCAAAGGGCTTAATTAGGAAAGGGAAAATAGATTATGAAAGAAAACTGGCAGGGAACATAAAAACTGACTGCAAAAGTTTTTATAGATATGTGAAGAGAAAGAGATTAGTTAAAACAAACATAGGTCCCTTGCAGTCAGAAACAGGTGAATTGATCATGGGGAACAAGGACATGGCAGACCAATTGAATAACTACTTTGGTTCTGTTTTCACTAAGGAAGACATAAATAATCTGCCGGAAATAGCAGGGGATTGGGGGTCAAATAAGAGGAACTGAGTGAAATCCAGGTTAGCCGGGAAGTGGTGTTGGGTAAATTGAACGGATTAAAAGCCGATAAATCCCCAGGGCCAGATAGGCTGCATCCCAGAGTACTCAAGGAAGTAGCCCCAGAAATAGTGGATGCATTAGTGATAATTTTTCAAAACTCTTTAGTTTCTGGAGTAGTTCCTGAGGATTGGAGGGTAGCTAATATAACCCCACTTTTTAAAAAAAGGAGGGAGAGAGAAAACGGGGTATTACAGACCAGTTAGTCTAACATCGGTAGTGGGGAAACTGCTAGAGTCAGTTATTAAAGATGGGATAGCAGCACATTTGGAAAGTGGTGAAATCATTGGACAAAGTCAGCATTGATTTACGAAAGGTCAATCATGTCTGGCGACTCTTATAGAATGTTTCGAGGATGTAACTAGTAGAGAGGATAAGGGAGAACCATTGAATGTGTTAAATCTGGACTTTCAGAAGGTTTTCGACAAGGTCCCACATAAGAAATTAGTATACAAACTTAAAGCACACGGTATTGGGGGTTCAGTATTGATGTGGACAGAGAACTGGCTGGCAGACAGGAAGCAAAGGGTAGGAGTAAACGGGTCCTTTTCAGAATGGCAGGCAGTGACTAGTGGGGTACCGCAAGGCTCAATGCTGGGACCCCAGCTATTTACAATATATATTAATGATTTGGACGGGGTTGTGGCGGTCCCTGGGGGGTTGGCCACTCCTTGGATCATCCCCCTCGCCGATTGAGTGACAGTGGCGTTGGTCTTCCTGACCTTGTCTAGGCCGCTACACTGGTGACCCTCGACATTCATCACGCGTCGTGATGGATAATAATGCCGTTGCGCTTAAGCTCCCTACTTTGTGGACCAAAGAGCCTGACATCTGGTTCCAGCAGGCAGAGGCACAATTTGCTGTGAGACGTATTACAGCAGACGAAACAAAATACTATTACGTGGTCAGCGCGCTTAACCAAGCAACTGCGAGGCGAGTAAAGCCTCTCTTCAGAGCCCCCCCCCCCCGGTAGCTAACAAATATAGGGGCCTTAAGGAATTAATTATCAGGAAGTTTGGCCTTGGTGTAGGTATGTTACAAAACTTACCTTCAGCGGTGCTGCAGTTCTGTCACTGGCCGTGTGCGCGGCTTTGGCGCCTTTAAGGGGGGGGGGCGGGGTTAAAATGCGGTTTTTCCCTTGCCATCCGGAGCTTTCTTTTGTCAGAGTGCGATCTATTTCTGGAGATTCGTTCCGACTGTCGGTAAGTTAATTTTTTTTAATAAATAGCCCGACTATTTCAGCGCTGGAATAAAATAAAAATTAGCTCCTAATGCCGTGAACGCCGTCAACGGGGACGGATTTTACGTTGGGGACAGGTAAGTGAAAGCTGTTTATTTTTACATATAAACCTGCATCTTTAGATTACCTTAATCAACATTTAATGTTGCAAAACGGTGATATGGGGTTTAAATTCACCGCAACTGCAACGTTCCAATCCATCGCGTTCCAGAAAATCCCACTCGCAAGCTGATTAAAATGCTCATTAATCAACTGGCATTAAACACTAAATTCCTTCACTTTGGCCTATAAATTAATGACAATTGGATTTAAAAATCATGTTATATTGTGAATTATTGTGTGAATGTTTATTGGACACTTAGGCTTTAAAAATGTTAACCTTTTCTTAAGAAATGGATAGATGTTTAGATCTAGTAATTGAATTTTGTAATTTCAGGTCATCCAAGTAAGATTGTTTCATATTTGTTTCAGAATACTTCAACCTATAATAACTGAAAATGTCTTTCAGTTCTCTTAATTTTTAAGAAAGATATGGGCTTTTGACTGTCCTCGATCACAACTTTTGTGTTAAGTCAAGAGAAAAGCAATAGGAAATAAGTTGCTAATTTCCGAGTATGTAAATGGCCATAACTTTTTTTAATACCGAAGATATGAAAGTGAATTAGGTGTCAAATTAAACTTCTTTTTATGCTTTATCTGATGGGATAAATTGCAGACTTGATTTTTGAAATCTCAAAATTTTGTAACATTGCTACTTGGTGACTTGGAGCGGGCAGCTCGGATTCTCCGAATGGACAGCCTGGGTGACCGCCGGCTGTCTGCCCTCCTGGAGGACATGCTCACCTTATTGGGGGACCATGAACCCCGTTTGCTATTTAAATTCGCCTACCAGCAGCAGCTCATGATCGACATACGCCTGCAGCTCGCCAGAGATCCCTTTACTAACATGCAGGCACTGGGCGAGCATGCAAACGAGCTGTGGATGTCTTGCCAGCAAAACCAGGAAGCGCTGACCGTTCTTCCCGCGGTGGTTGGTGGCACAGAGCAGGTCGGGGCCGCTATTGACCGCGTCACCACTGCTCCCAGACGGCCTCCGCAGCTAAATCCGGCCGCCATTGGGCATTCAAGTCCAGGCATGTCTTTGCAGCAGGGCCCGCCTGCAGTTCCAACCAGCGCCAGCAGAGGTTGCTGGTGTTCAACCCAACCAAATTCGCTGGCAGTTCCATCAGACGCCAGCAGAGGGGGTTGGTGTTATTACCATCATCGCTGGGGAGCTGCAGCCAGGCAATCTCGCCCACCCTGTTCATTCCAGGGAAACAAAGGGGCCGGTCATCAGTGATTCCTTCGGCTGCCAGCAAAATCCATCGCGTCTTCGCCTGGGATCGCCGCACTGGAGGTCGATTCCTCGTGGACATGGGTGCGGAAGTGAGTGTCCTGCCTCTCTCCATCGCTGACAACCATGCGGGCAAACGCGGGCCCCTCCTCACTGCGGCGAACAGGAGTGTTATTCGCAACTATGGGTTTCGCACCATCCCCCTCAAGTTTGGCCGCAGGTCCTTTTCATGGGAGTTCGTCATTGCTGATGTTTCCCAGCCGCTGCTGGGCTCCGACTTCCTTCGAGCCCATTCACTGATCGTGGATGTCTAGCGGCGGCGCCTGAGGCACTCCGTCACGCTGGAGCCGGTCTTCGTCCGCATTGGTGATCCCGTATCACGCCCTGATGTCCCCCTGTCGTCCGTGGATGCGACTTTCATGCGCATCCTGGCGGATTTCCCTGACAACCTTGAACCCCACTTCCGCTCCTCCACCCCCATGGGCATCGTGCGTCCCTCCGATAGCCCATGGGCGTCACCGCTCCACATGGTCCACAAGGCGGACGTGGGCTGGCGCCCGTGTGGGGATTACCGTCGCCTGAACGATGCGACCGTCGCCGACAGGTACCCGATCCCGCACATCCAGGACTTCAACGCCCATCTGGCCAGACCATCGGTATTCTCCAAGGTGGACCTCGTGCGAGGGTACAATCAAATTCCGGTCCGCCCGACGATATCCCAAAGATGGCCATTATAACACCATTTGGTCTATTCGAATTTGTACGGATGCCGTTTGGGTTGAAGGACGCTGCGCAGGCCTTTCAGCGGCTTAAGGACTGCGTGTGCCGCGGCCTGGACTTCGTCTTCGTCCACTTGGACGACATACTCGTGGCCAGTCGCTCGCGGCAGGAGCACTGCATCCACCTCCGTCAGCTGTGTCAGCGCCCCAGCGACTTCGGGTTGTCCATCAATTCGTCCAAGTGCCGTTTCGGGGTGACGGCTATTGACTTCCTTGGCCACCGTGTAACTCCACAGGGGGTAGTGCCTCTGCCCGCCAGGGTGGACACTGTTCGCAGGTTCCCCTGTACGACCACAGTTAAGGGCCCACAGGAATCCGTGGGGATGGTCACCGTTTACCACCGTTTCCTGCCAGCAGCCGCCGCTGTCATGCGTCCGCGTTTCCACCTGATGGCTGGTCATCGCAGGGAGGTTGAGTGGTCCGTGGAAGCAACAGCGGCATTCGAGAGGACTAAGGAGGCACTGGCTGAGGCCACGATGCTCGTCCACCCACGAGAGGGCGCCCCGACCGCCCTGACGGTGGGCGTTTCTGAGATAGCGGTTGGGGCAGTGTTGGAGCAGCTTGTTGACGGATGCTGGCGGCCACTCGCCTTCTTCAGCAGGCATCTCAGTGGTGCTCAGCGCCGTTACAGCGCTTTCGACCGCGAGCTCCTGGCCCTGTATCTCGCCGTACGCCATTTCCACTACTTCCTGGAGGGGAGGCCATTTACCGCATATACGCACCACAAACCGCTAACCTTCGCGTTCGCCAAGGTTTCAGACCCGTGGTCTGCCCAGCAGCAGGGGCATTTGGCGTATGTGTCTGAATACACCATCTCCATCCCTTTCGTGGAGGGCAAATTCAATAGGGTGGCTGACGCCTTAATCGAGACCTGCAGTCCACGCGGTTCTCCAAGTTGCTGAGGGGATTAATTATTCCGCCCTGGCAGCCGCTCAGCTGGTCGACGAGGAGATGGCCGCCTATCGTACGGCAGTTTCGGGCCTGCAGTTGCAGGACGTTCTCTGTGGTCCTGGGGGCGCAACGCTGCTGTGCGATGTCTCCACAGGAGTTCCACGACCCATCGTCCCCATTGCCTGGCGGCGCAGGGTGTTTGAGGTGCTCCACGGGCTCGCGCATCCCTCCATCCGGGCGACAACGGCCCTGGTAGCCTCCCGCTTCATATGGCACGGGCTGCGGAAGGAGGTTGGACATTGGGTGCGCACTTGCATCCCGTGCCAGACCGCCAAGGTGCAACGACACGTGCGCGCGCCGTTGCAGGAGTTCACCATCCCTCGGCAGTGGTTTGACCACATAGACGTGGACATCGTGGGGCCGCTGCCGCTATCCCGGGGCTTGACATATCTACTCACCGTTGTCGACCGCTTCACGAGGTGGCCTGAAGCCACTCCGCTACCAGATTCTTCAACGGCCACTTGTGCTTGGGCGTTGGTGTTCACTGGATCGCCACAGAACCGCGTATCATCCGCAGGCGAACGGCCCGGTGGAGCGGTTTCACCGTCAGCTCAAGGACGCCATGAAGGCACGGCTCAATGATCCGGACTGGGTGGACGCCCTGCCGTGGGTTTTGCTGGGGATCCGCACTGCTTCGAAAGAGGACTTGGCCTCCTCCTCGGCCGAGTTGGTGTATGGCTCTCCATTGACGGTCCCCGGGGAGTTCATCCCGCCGGCACAAGGCCAGGTGGAGCAGCCTTCGGAAGCTCGGCGACGTCTTCGGGAGACGGTGGGCAAGCTGGCGCCGGCGCCCACGTCTCGTCATGGGTCCTTCCGTCCGCACGTTCCCTCTGCTCTGGAGGACTGCCAGTTCGTCTTCCTGCGTTGGGATGCTCATCGGACACCTCTCCAGCGGCCGTACGAGGGTCCCTTCCCGCTCCTGGGACATGGCTCGTCCACTTTCGCCCTGACATGGGGGGGTCGGCATGAGACTGTTTCATTGTGCTGCCTGAAGGCAGCACATATTGATATTGATCAGCCAGTGCTGGTAACCCGTAAGCGAGGGCACACTCTGTCTAGGGTACCTCCCCCTCTGGCTACTCCGTCTCCTGCACCTGTTGGTCAGTTGCCCGTTCCTGTGCCGAGCATGGTGTACACCGGGGCTGGTCGCCATGTACGCCCTCCTGTCCGTTTCGTGCCTCGGGTACTTGGGGGGGGGGGGGGGTCCTGTGGCAGTCCCTGGGGGGTAGGCCACTCCTTGGATCATCCCCCTCGCCGATTGAGTGACAGGGGCGTTGGTCTGCCACGGGGTTTCCTGACCACCCCTGGGTGTGTGCAGGCAGTGTGTGTGGTGTGCTCTCGCTGTAGGGATTAAAGGACTACTGTTTAAACCTACCTAGCGTCTGGTCTTTTCCTGACCTCGTCTAGGCCGCTACAACGGAATTAAATGCAACATCTCCAAGTTTGGGGATGACACAAAGCTGGGGGGCAGTGTTAGCTATGAGGAGGATGCAAGGTGACTTGGATACGCTGGGTGAGTGGACAAATGCATGGCAGATGCAGTATAATGTGGATAAATGAGAGGTTATCCACTTTGGTGGCAAAAACAGGAACGTAGGCTATTATCTGAATTGTGGCAGATTAGGAGAAGGGGAGATACAACGAGACCTGGGTGTCATGGTACACCAGTCATTGAAAGTAGGCATGCAGGTGCAGCAGGCAGTAAAGAAAGCGAATGGTATGTAAGCATTCATAGCGAAAGGATTTGAGTATAGGAGCAGGGAGGTTCTTCTGCAGTTGTACAGGGTTTTGATGAGACCACACCTGGAGTATTGCGTACAGTTTTGGTCTCCAAATCTGAGGAAAGACATTCTTGCCATAGAGGGAGTACAGAGAAGGTTCACCAGACTGATTCCTGGGATGTCAGGACTTTCATATGAGGAAAGACTGGATAGACTCGGCTTGTACTCGCTAGAATTTATAAGATTGAGGGGGGAACGTTATAGAAACTTACAAAATTCTTAAGGGGTTAGACAGGCTAGATGCAGGAAGATTGTTCCTGATGTTTTGGAGGTCCAGAACAAGGGGTCACAGTCTAAGGATAAGGGGGGATTCATTTAGGACCGAGATGAGGAAAACATTTTTCACACAGAGAGCGGTGAGTCTCTGGAATTCTCTGCCACAGAAGGTAGTTGAGGCCAGTTCATTGGCTATATTTAAGAGGGAGTTAGATGTGGCCCTTGTGGCTAAAGGGATCAGGGGGTATGGAGAGAAGGCAGGTACAGGATACTGAGTTGGATGATCAGCCATGATCATATTGAATGGCGGTGCAGGCTCGAAGGGCCGAATGGCCTACTCCTGCACCTATTTTCTATGTTTCTATGTTTCTATCTCGACCCAAAACATCAGTAGTCCATTTCACTCCACAGATGCTGCCTGCAGCTCCGCTATTTTTTGTTCCCTAAATATCGCCACTCTTCACTTTAACTTCCTTGCAGCTTTCCTCCTCGATCTCCATCACAATGTGCTGCCCTAAGGAACATCCCCACTCACACAATAGCTCCCTTCACACTTAGGCAAATGGATTCCCTCCTTGATCTCTCAAAGGGTTTTCTCTCAGCTGCATATCATTTTCCTTAATCAGTACTGATACCCCACACTTTTCTTTTCCTTCCTTATCTTTTGTGTCGAGGAATGATAAGTGATTATTCCTGTACACTTTGAGCCATGTTTACAAGTTATCACTACACCATAACCCTGTACAGTTGTTTGTCTCTGCAGCTCATCAAACCTGTTCACCACTCTTTACATATATCTTTGTCCTCATGGTAGTCTTAATCTGCACCCACCTACTGTATATCCAAGTTCATGACATGAAGGTGTGCTGCTTGTCAATCTGTTGCCCAATAAATGTATATTATTCAAACTAGAATATATTCCAGTTGAATTTGCCAATCAAAGACATTTGAATACTTGTCCCTACAAAATAATTCTCCTTCACATTACTGTAGCAGTAACAAGCTGTAAAATGTGGGTCACTCGTTAGCATTAGGAGAGTAGTGCTATTGGCACAGATCATTATGATCACTGGTGGTGTTGGTTCAGTGGCTGGTGGTGGCCACTATGTTTATTTCAGAGCAGCACCGATGTAATCGATTTAAATGTGGACTTCGCTCATCTACCAGGCAGTGTAGCTAAGGTCAGAAACACATCCTTCCCCTCCATTTGAAATGAGATTAATTCTGGCTGGAGGTGCCATCTGAGCACATCGTCAATTGCTCGACATTCATTGTTATATATTTTTATTTAAGTTTGGAAACAAATTTATAAGATTAAAACAATCCATTGTGCCATTAGGCTAACACACACAGTATAACAGGACATGCAAATTAACATGACATTTAGAATGATTGGTTCAACCTGAACATTTTGCTTAAATGATGTGATCAATCTCCTCGTAAGAGACTTGTAAAGTTGTAAACATATTGATAGAAAATCTGGAAAGCTTGCCTAGAAACTGGTTGGTAGCTGTAAAAAGACACGTAACTCAGAGAATAAATTCCACAGTGCAGTGAGCCCAAGGCATCATCGTACAAAGAAATCAACTAAACGTGGGGTTGGGCGTCTAAAGTTGTGATCAGGGATTCCATGGATTCTCATGGGCTTCAAGATGGGTGGAAGAGTTGGGTCAAATATCAGCTGCTAAGGAAGGCAGTGGGACCCGGTGCTTGTGGTCAGGGTGATGAGGAAGGTGGAAGAAGGGTTCAAAGGATGGTGGGCGAGTGGGCCACACCAAGGATGCACAGAATCATAAGGTCATATGTGATATGAGCAGAATTGGGCCATTTGGCCCATCAAGTCTACTTCGCAATCAATCATGGCTGATCTATCTCTCCCTCCTAACCCCATTCTCCTGCCTTCTCCCCATAACTCCTGACAACTGTACTAATCCACAATCTATCTCTGCTTTTAAAAAAAAAACATTGACGGACTCCACAGCCTTCTGGGGCAAAGAATTCCACACATTCACCACCCTCTGACTAAAAAAAAATGTTCTATCCCCTTCCTAAAGGAACCTTTAATTCTGAGGCTATGACCTTGCACTAGTGGAAACATCCTCTCAACATCCACTCTATCCAAGCCTTTCACTATTTGGTAAGTTTCAATGAGGTCCCCCCTCATTCTTCTGAACTCCAGTGAGTACAGGCCCAGTGCGGTAAAATGCTCATCGTGTTAACCCACTCATACCTGGGATTGTTCTTGTAAATGTCCTCTGGACCCTTTCCAGGGCCAGCACATCGTCCCTCAGATATGGTGCCCAAGGAACTTGAAGGAGGTTCTGTGTATCCTTACCGTAATGGCGATATCTGAGTTGGTGTTGTAGCACCAATCTGAGATGTCCCAACGATTCCTCCCTTTAAATACGTTACTTAGAAACCACCACCCCACCCAGGGCCTGGTACTAACCGCCTGTGTACAGATGCCCAAGGAGCTGCATGACTGGCAATCACAAAAGCCGCATAGCACAGGACACCACTGCTCGATTCCTATGCCATCCGTGCATGATCAAGTCAGACCTACGGAGGATTCCACAGAGAGAATGACCGACTTCATACAATTGCCATGAAGTTCACAATTTCTGATTAAGTTTCATAGGGATGTCATCGTGGCACATTTAGTAAAGCTGCTGCCTCACAGCTCCAGTGACCCAGGTTCAATTCTGACCTCCGGCTTCAATCCTGACATGCACACGTGGAGTGTGCATGTTCTCACCGTGACCATATGGATCTCATCCTAGAACCCAAAGACGGGCATATCAGAAGAACAGGCGGCTGTTGTAGGTTGCCCATGGCGTAGGTGATGGTAGAATTTGGAAGGAGTTCATGGGAATGCAGAAAGTATACGTACAAGGTTTATTAATGTAGGAGGATGTGGGCACTTCTTCAGTCTGAAGAAGGGTCTCGACCCGAAACGTCGGGTCTGAAGAAGGGTCTCGACCCGAAACGTCGCCTAACTCCTTCGCTCCTTAGATGCTGCTGCACCCGCTGAGTTTCTCCAGCTTTTGTGTACCCTTATTAATGTAGGATCTCTGTAGGCCAGCATAGACTCAATGGACTGAAAAGTCTCAACCAAGATCTTGCAGACTAACTGTCCTGAAGGAATGATACAGATGATGGGGCAAGCCAGGTGACGGGGCATTAAACCACTTTCATCCCCCCTGGTGTGTAGCAACCAACCAGTGCAAATTGTTTATCCAATGTTTGTTCACAACACATCTCGGGCTTGGTTGAAAAAGCCAGTAACTGAAGGGAGAAATGCTGGAGTAACTCAGCGGGCCAGGCAGCATCTCTGGACAAAAAGAACAGGTGACGTTTTGGATCAGGAAGAGCTATCACTTTTCTCTAGAGGTGCTACCCGACCCACTGAGATGCTCAATCCCTTGTGTGTCTATCTTTGGTATAAACCAGCATTTGCAGTTCTTTGTTTCTCCATACTGAAGGGAGAACCCTCTGTGGAGAGTCTCCTCTCAACTGTCTGCAGATGGTCCAGGTTGAACCAGAGTTTGGTTCCTTGTAGCTAGTGGGCCCTGCCTCAGAGCAGAACGATCCTCTGAAAGCTACATTTTGGAATAATACAGTAAATATGATTTTCATACTTAACAATTTTTTAACTATCATCACACTTAAAAAAAAGAAAATCAATCTTTGTGATTTGATTACATGCACGTTAGAGAAGAATGGATGTCCTAGTTTTCTCTCCATTACATCTCATCTGGTTTTAACACGGAGACGATAGGGGAGAGGACAGAGGGTAATTCCGTATTTAGCTTCCCTGTAATTCGGCCGTGGCTCATTTTCCGGGAGAAAGAAGGTGAAGTGTTGGAGCAAGGATGTGAAGAAGATGAAGAGCTCCGTCTTTGCCAGCTGCTCCCCCAAACACACACGGTGACCTGTGGGGTGAGTGCAAGAGTGGTTAGTGACCCGTGATGGGGACTGGCAGGGCCACACTGACTGAACAGGAATGAGTTGCTACATATTGCTGACATATTTGCCAATTCGCACTCTGGCTAAGAGATTCCCTAGACCCATTCCCAGTGTAACTTGCAGGATCTGAATGGTGTTATGTTACTGCGTGTTATGCAGTTTGCTCATGATTAGACACAACAGTATAAGGAATTTAATGCCATTCTTGGTTTTTAGTTCCCCACAGTCTAAAGTCGCAATGTCATCCTGCTAAACCAATCCTGCTTAATATCTCACAGAAGAAGTACACTCCCAGCCTTTATCAATGTTAAGCAAATGCTCAAATTTCTCACTTTGACACAAAGGTAGACACAAAATGCTGGATTAATGCAGCGGGCCAGGCAGCTTCTCTGGAGTGAAGGAATGGGTGACGTTTTGGATCAAGACTCTTCTTCAGACTGATGTCAGGGAGCTTGACCCGAAACATCACCCATTCCTTCTCTCCAGAGATGCTGCCTGTCCCGCTGCGTTACTCCAGCATTTTGTGTCTACCTTCGATTTAAACCAGCATCAGCCGTTATTTCCTACACATTTAAGCAAATGCTCATATTTCTCACTTTGTCAACATAAAATGTGCTGTTTTAGCACTGTGCTGACCATTAGGTATTTTCGCATTTGACTTAAATTTAGTTGTTAATGAACTGAATTTCATAAATCAAGGAGCAAGCTCCCCCACTGCCTTCACATAGTGCAGAAGATTGAGCTGGTCATCCATAACCACAGAATTTAATATATTCTAATGATCTCTTTCAATACATTTAACAATCCATAAATCCCACATTACCTGCAGAAAATGGGATGAAAGCTTCCGGCTTCACGAACATCCCGTCTGAATTCAGGAAGTGTCCCGGATTAAACTGATGTGGAGTCAACCAAATGTCTTCATCATACAAGACTGAGGTAATATTTGGAAAGATTGTTGTTCCCTAAAAGCCATTTAAGGAGACAAATTAGTCAACAACAGGACCTGCGAACAATGGGGAGTTGTCCATCTGTGCCTCTACTGCACAGTGGGCGATAAACATTCAAGATTAGCTCTAGATTGTACCTTAGGGATGGTGTAACCCATGACCTCTGTGTCTCTGTACGTTTCATGAGGCAGTGAAATTGGACCAATATTTCCTAAGCGTTGGGTTTCGTGGATAACTGCATTAGTGAATGGCATTTCCTCACGGTCTTCCAACTTTGGCATCCTCCCCTTCCCAATGACTCTGTCAATCTCCTCGTGGACCTGGGCTGCAGGACCAAAGCAAGAACTCAATTTGAGTTTCAGTTCACCTAAGGTGCTGGTGTTATCGTTGTATCTGTCACTCCCGCAAAATGTCCCAAAAAGTGTTCCTATTAAAATAAATTCTGGTAATAGTGGATATTTTAACCCAAGAACTGCAGCAGTCGATATGTACAGAACAGGATCCTACAAATGTTTTTGGGATTTAAATTTAAACAATGGGTTTTCATGAGCTTTGTGTTACATGACATGGTGTTAGTAATTGAATCAATGCAATGAGCGTTTTAGGCTGGAAATGAACTGCAATAGGAGAGGGAGGCACATTGGCGCAGTAGTAGAGCTGCTGCCTCACACCGCTATCTGTACAGAGTTTGTACATTCTTCCTGTAACTATGGTGTTTTTCCGAGGTTTATGGTTTCCTCCCATACTCCAAAGATGTGCAAGTTTGTAGGTTTATTGGCTTCTGTGAAATTGCCCCAAGTGTGGAGGATGCGAAAGAGGGATAACATAGAACTCTGTGAACGGGCGATTGATGGCTAGTGCGGGCTCGAAGGACCTGTTATCACACTATATCTCTAAACCCTACCAGAATCTCTTGCCCCAGGTAGGAGAATTGAGAACAAGAGGACGTAGGTTTAAGGAGGGGATGGGGGGGGGGGGGGGGGGGGATGAAGAGATTTAGTAGGAACCTGAGAGGTAACTTTTTTTTACACAAAGAGTTGTGGTGTATGGAACAAGCTGCCACAGGAGGTAGTTGAGGCGGGTACGAAATTCTTAAATGTTTAAGAAATATTTAGACATGTTAATGGATAGGATAGATTGGGAAGGATATGGGCCAAACTCAAGCAGCTGGAACTAGTGTAGATGGGACATGTTGGTCAATGTGGCCAAGTTGGGCCGAAGGGCCTGTTTCCACATTATATGACTATGACACTAAATTACTTTGTACCTTTCATAATATTCTTCTTCTCTTTTTTGACAGTGTCACACTCCTCCTCTATATCTGCCATCAACACAAAGATATTGATGATCCAAAATAATTTGTTCCACTTACACTGTACATCAGGATGGAGCACCATGAAGAGCAAGGCCCAGTTCAGGGTGGTGGAAGTAGTCTCTGTACCTGCAGAAAAAAGGCTCAATAATGTCCCCATCAGCTTGGAGTCCAGGAAACTTGTGTTGTGGCTGTGTTTCATCTGAGACCCAAATAAGAGAACCAGTGTTAAGATGTAGAATCAAAGACAGGTCATGGGAACAGTGCTGAAGTCAGCCATCCTGTGTTAAAAATGCCTTGAAATTGTATAATACACTGGTGAGGTGACAACCGGAGTTGAACATCCAATTCTGGTCTGAAGACTCAAGGAAGATGTTAAGATCCTGAGAAAAAATTCCAGTTGAGATCCTGATGAAGGTTGAAAGGAGACTTGAAAAAGGTCCTCTGGACCAGGACTAGATTAGACAGAGTAGATGTAAAGAAAAGAAGCAGGCAAAAGCTGAGAATTGTTGATCTGAAATTGATTGGCATCATCGAACCCTTCATGTAATTGAAGATCCAAGTGGTACAAAGCATTGGACAATGCCAGCTGTGAAAATGATGCAGGGAGACTTCAGGGGATATAGACAGGAGAAGTGAACAGGTGAGGAAATGGCAGACAGAATATGATGAGGATGCTCCACATTGATGGATAATGGAAAGGCAGGTTATTTCCAGGTGAAGAATTGAAAAGGCTGGTGTTCAGAGAGAAATGGGTACACTCTGAACCAAATGCGTGGAAATGGGACCAGTTGAGTACAATAGTCAGAATGGACTGTTTCTGTAATGCAAACTCCATGATAAATCTATGTTGCAGCCTTACAACGCCTGCAGCGCCGGAGATCTGGGTTCGATCCCGACTATGGGTGCTGTCTGTACGGAGTTTGTACTTTCTCCCTGTGACCATGTGGGTTTTCTCCGAGATCTAAGTTTTCCTCCCACACTCCAAAGACATACAGGTATGTAGGTTAATTGGCTTGGTCTATGTGTAAATTGTCCCGAGTGTGTGTAGGATAGTGTTAATGTGCAGGAATCGTTGTACAGCACAGACTGGGTAGGCCGAAGGGCCTGATCCGCGCTGTATCTCTAAACTAAACTAAATTAAACAAGCAGGAGGATTTGAGTACAACTATAGAGATATTTTGCTTCATTATATACGTCCCAGGTGAGTCTGCACCTGGAATATTGTTTCTGGCCTCACAATCTAAGGATGGACAGGTAACAATACCGAGTGTAGGGCACTGCAATTACAGTCCCTTTGTCGCCACGGAGATGACATGGGAAAGGAATGGAAAACACGACCACATCAGATACCTGAAGAAGGGTCTCGGCCCGAAACGTCGCCTATCTCCTTCGCTCCTTAGATGCTGCTGCACCCGCTGAGTTTCTCCAGCTTTTTGTGTACCCACGACCACATCAAGCACTGGGACCAATTTCCCTCCAGGGATGAATAAATATTTAACGTATCGTATTGTGCCTGGAATACCCCAATGATCATCACCTACCTTCTCCCGTTGTGTAAAGAAAGCATCAATGAAGTCCCTGGGATCATCTGGATCCCATGTATCTTTGTGCCTTGTGATTATTTCTTCTACAAACCGAATGATTTTTTCGTGATTTTCATATATTTTGTTTTGTGGGCCCGGGAGGTGTCGAATAAAAGGGAAGGTATTCGTCAGCTGAAACAAAGACAGGACTTGAAATTAAATACATTCTTATTCATAAGGGGATTGAAGGCTTTGTGGGGAAGTTTGCAGATGATGCTTAGATGGGTGGAGGGGCAGCTAGTGTAGTGGCTCTGCAGAAGGACTTGGACACGTTAGGAGGGTGGGCAGATGTGGCAGATGAAATTCAGTATAGCAAAGTGCGGAGTCATGCATTTTGGTAATAAGAGTAAAGGCGCAGATTTTTTTTCTAAATGGAGAGAGAATCCAGAAATCAGAGATGCAACGGGACATGTGAGAGCTGTTGCAGGACTCCCAAAAAGTTAATTTGCCAGGCAGCGGGCAGTCGACGGCCGCACAGCAGTCGGCTGCCTGCCCCTCTTCCGGGGTTACGTCCGTGCCCGCGTGTCCCTAGAGAGGGAACACGCGGTGTCCACGGGGACTGTGGAGGCTTTCCATGAACGCTGGTCACCGCAGGAGGTCGAATGTATTATAAATAAAAATAATAATATTTTAATTTGAGAACTTTCTTTGTAAAATGCCAATATAGGCATTCTCTGATCGTGTTACTGTTTTGTATTTGTTGGTTTGAATAAAAGCATTTGTAAAAAAAAAATTAAAAAAAAGTTAATTTGCAAGTTGAATCGGTAGTAGGGAAGCAAATTCAATGCTAGCATTTATATCAAGAGCGGTCATGGTGCTGCAGTGGTGGAGTTGTTGCCTTACAGTGATTGCAGCGCAGGAGACCCGGGTTCAATCCCAACTAAGAGTGCTGTCTGTAAAGAGTTTGCACGTTCTCCCCGTGACCTGCGTGGGTTTTCTCCGAGATCTTCGTTTTCCACCCACACTCCAAAAACGTAGAGGTTTGTAGGTTAATTGGGTTGGTAAACGTGAAAACTATCCCTAGTGGGTGAAGGATAATGTTAATATGCGGGGATCGCAGGTCGGCGGGGACCCGTTCGGCCGAAGGGCCTGTTTCCGCGCTGTGTCTCTAAACTAAAAACAAAACTAAAGAGGACTGGAATACAAAAACTGAGATGTGATACTGATGCTCTATGAAAGCGCCGGTCAGGCCGCATTTGGAGTACTGTGAACAATTTTGGGCCCTATATCTGGGGAAGGATGTGCTGGCTCTGGAGAGGGTCCAGAGGTGGTTTACAAGAATGATTCCAGGAATGAGTGAGTTAGCATATGATGGATGAGCTTTTGACAGCACTGGGCCTGTGATCACTGGAGTTTAGAAGGTTGAGGGGGGGGGGGGGGGGGGGGGGGGGTGGAGGGGGGGGGGGGGGGGGACCTCATTGAAACTGAAGGGCATAGATAGAATGGATGTGGAAAGGATGTTTCTAGTGGTGGGAGAGTCTAGGATGAGAGGTCCTAGCCTCAGAATTAAAGGACGCTCTTTTAGAAAGAAGGCTAGGAAGAACTTCTTTCATCAGAGGGTAGATAATATGTGGAACACGGAGGGCGAGTCAGTGGATATTTTTAAGGCAGAGATAGATAAATTCTTGATTAGAACAGGTGTCAAGGGTTACGGGGAGAAGGCAGGAAAATGGGTTCTGAGACAGAGATCAGCCATGATTGAATGGCAGAGGCTTCTCGAAGGGCTGAATGGCCTAATCCTACTCATATAACTTGTGGACGAACAAAAATTTACTTTGGATCGTGATACTGTGAGCCAGGATGCGACGGAAGGTATGGGTTTATTACTGTCCGGCCTGCCACGGGGACCGGCAGTGCCCTGTGATGTCCTCTCTGCCCGACCATCACTGGCGGCTGTGGCATGTCTGTGGCTGTGAGTCGCCACCAGGCAGTTTGTGGGAGAATAATCCTGCGTGTGCTGATCCAGATAGGAGCCAGCTCCAGAATAATTCTCTACGGTAGCGGCACCCGCTGGTGTCTTGTGGTAGTCAAACCCTCGGATTGGCTGCTCCAGCCATGTGGGCGCGGGGAGTGTTATTCGCACGCTTTTACCGAGTTCATTCTTTCTAGCGCCACATTTGTGGATGCAACATCGTTTTGTTGGCTGTCTTATCGGCTCGCGTTTATTCATTGTTTTACCATTCATAATAAAATCTGTTGAATTAAGTAACAGTCTCGACTCGCCAAATTGGTGACCCCACCTGGTGACCGCCGCCGTTTCCGACACTCAGCAGAATGTCGTAGGCCTCAAGCTGCCGATGTTCTGGGCCGAACAGCCACAGGTTTGGTTTGCCCACGTGAAAGCGTAGTGGATGACACCAAATACTTCCATTTCATCGGCGCGCTCACGCAGGAGACGGCCTCACGGCTGCTGCCCTTCCTGCAAGACCCGCCGGCACTCGTTAAATACGAAGACCTCAAAGCCCTCCTTTTTCGCTCGTTCGGGCTCTGTCACAGAGACCTCGCCGCCCACCTCTTGCACATGGACGGGTTTGGCGATCGCAAGCCGTCTACGCTGATGGCTGAAATGTTCACCCTGATGGACGGCCACCACCTGTGTCTGCTCTTCGAACAGGCGTTTTAGAGCAGATGTGTGATGACATCCGCCACATGCTCGCCGGCGCCGATTTCTCCGACCCCATACAGCTCGCCGAGAGGACTGATGAAGTCTGGCTGTCAAAACAGCAAGACGGCGGCTCCATCGACCGGGTTTCCACGCCAGCGCGCCAGCCGCCTCGGCGGGACCGCAATGACGCCCCACCCACAGCTTCCATCGCAGAGCCACAGCAACGCGCCGGTGACCGGGGTAATCACAAATGGTGCTTCTATCACCTCCGCTGGGGCGCTGAGGCTCGGCGCTGCCGTCAACCCTGCTCGTTTCAGGGAAATGCCCCGGCCGATCGTCTGTAGAGGCGATCACGATCGGCCCAAACAACCGCCTCTACGTCCATGACCATCACTCCGGCAAGTACTTCCTCGTCGACTCCGGGGCTATCGTTAGCATCCTCCCGCCGACCGAACCTGATACCCGTGCTGGTAAGCGGGGCCCAGTGCTCACGGCTGTTAATAGGTGCGCCATTCGCACTTACGGCACACGGTCCCTCTTGCTCTCTTTCGACTCCCGCCCGTATGAGTGGACGGTCATCGTGGCCAACGTCGCACAGCCGCTCCTGGGCGCATGGGCGCATGATTCCGCAATCGGCCCTTAGCCCCCGCATCCACCCAGCACGCAGCTCAGCGCCATCACCAAGGTCGATGGCCCCTATGCCTCCCTCCTCACCGATTTCCCTGAGCTCCTCACTCCCCGTATAAACGCGGCAGCCCCCAAGCACGGGGTCGTACGGATACATCACATCCCCACCATGGGCCCTCCGATACAAGTCCAGGCGCGCCGTCTTCCACCGGACAAGCTGCGCGTCGCCCGGGAGGAGTTCCAGCTCATGGAGGACATGGGGATGGTCCGGCGCTCGGACAGTCGTGGGCATCCCCACTACACATGGTCCCCAAAGCATCTGGAGGGTGGAGACCATGTGGGGACTATCGGCATCTGAACGCCATGACTACTGCAGACCGCATCCAAGACCTTTCTGCCCACCTCGTGCTGAAAATGCTGCTTTCTTCTCTAAAGTCGACCTTGTCTGGGGCTATAATCTGATTCCCGTTCACCCGGATGACATCCCCAAGACCGCAACGATCACCCCGTTCTGGTTGTTCGAGTGGCTGCGTATGCCTTTTTGATTAAAGAACGCAGGGCAGGCATGCCACGGGCTTATGGACAGGGTCGGGAGGGGTCTGCCGTTCGTGTTCATCTACCTCGATGACATCCTGGTCGCAAGCCTTACCCAGGATGAGCACATCGCGCACCTGCGGGCCCTCTTCCTGCGCCTCCTCCATCACGGCCTAATAATCAACCCCACCAAAGTGCCAGTTCAGCCTTCGTTCCATCTCCTTTCTGGGGCACAGCGTCACATCCCAATACGCTGCGCCCCAACCCTCAAAGTTCGAGGCCATTCAGCAGTTTCAGCACGGTAAAAGGGTTGCAGGAATTTGTGGGCATGGTAAGCCAACGCAATCATGTTGGTCCAGCCGTGGGCCTTGGTCTCAACGGCCCTCACTGCGCACGCCTCGGACTCGGCTGTGTGCGGCGTCCTGGAGCAGCTCATCGACGGCCGCTGGCAGCCGCTGGCCTTTTTCAGCCGTCAACTGCGAGCTCCCGAGCGCAACTACAGCGCCTTCGACAGAGAACTCCTGGCGTTGTACCTGGCCATCAGGCACTTCCGCTAATTTCTCGAAGGTCGCATTTTCACTGCCTTCACTGACCACAAACCCCTTACCTAAGTTCTCCGACCCGTGGTCTGCCCGACAGCAGCGGCACCTTGCTTACATATCGGAGTTCACCACGGACATTCAGCACATAGCGGGCAAGCTCAACACCGTTCTGTCCCACCCCGCCCGCCCGCCCCTCCATTTTGGCCGTAGACCATGGCGTGGACTAGGACGAGCTGGCTGCGGCTCAGCGTGGGATGGCGGACTACCGCACTGCAGTTTCTGGCCTCCAGTTGGCCGATGTCCCGTGTGGAGCCTCGGGCACGGTGGTCCTTCGCGATATCTCCACGGGTCGACCTCGTCCCATCGGCCCCATAAGTTGGCGTCGCCGGATCTTTGACTCCATTCACGATCTGGCCCACCCGTCCATACGGGCGACCTCCACGCTGGTGGTGGGCAACTTTGTTTGGCACGGTCTCCGCAAGCAGGTGGCGGTCTGGGCACGCTCCTGCCTTCCCCGTCAGAACTCCAAGGTCCAGCGGCATGTGCTGCCCCCGGTGCAGGATTTCGACGTCCCTGCGGGCTGTTTCCTGTGTATCCACGTTGACCTGCTGGGCCCAAGCAGACATCCCGTGGCCAGAGGCTATCCCGCTCTTAGGCACCTCCGCCGCGGCCGGCGCTCGGGCCCTGGCGGCCAACAGGATTGCGCGGTTCAGGATCCACTGACCCAGTTCACATCCGCTTTATGGTCTTCCCTCGCTCAGCTCTATGAGGCGCGGTTGCATCACACTACCGCTTACCACCCACAGGCCGACGGGCTCGTTGAACGTTTTCACCGCCACCTCAAGTCGGCGTTGAAGGCTCGGCTCACAGGGCCGGACTGGGTGGGCCAGTTGCCGTGGGTGCTACTCAGGATCCGCACCGCCCCCAAAGAGGACTTGGCCGCTTCCTCCGCCAAGCTGATGTACGGCTCAGCCCCGCGAGTGCCTGGGGACTTTCTCCCTGTCGTCCGAGGGCAGGTGGACTCTGCCCCAGCGTTGCTGGCGACCCTCCGGGAGTGGGTGAGCGGGCTAGCTCCAGTTCCCACTTCGCGGCACGGTTTGCCAGCAGTGTCTGTGCCATCGGTTCTGCAGCATTGTACCTAGGTTCTGTTCGCAGTGACACTCACAAATCCCCCTTGCAGCGAGTCTACGAGGGACCGTTCCGGGTGTTGCGGTCTGGTGACGCCACCTTCACCTTGGACGTGGGTGGCCGGGAGTAGTTCGGCTCCATCGGTCGATTCAAGCCTGCTCATGTCGACATGGACAGCCTGGTGGTGGTCGCGCTGCCCGTATGTAGAGGTCGTCTGCCGGCTGATCCAGCTGCACCGGTTGTGCCTGTTTTTCCCGACCCGGTTGTACCTGTTCCTTCCGCCCCGTTGCGGTCTCCTCGACCTGTTCGACCAGTCCCCATTCTTACGCCTGTCCCCTTGTGGTCTACTGGCCCTGTTCGGCCTGTTCTCCTTGTTACGCCCGCCCCGCCTCCGCTGACCACACGTACTGGTCTCTGTGTGTGGGTCCCTGCTCGGTTATGTACCTCGGGTTCTGGGGGGGTCCTGCACCTGCTGGTGCCTTGGGGTAATCAAATCCTCGGATTGGCTGCTCCAGTCACGTGGACGCGGGGAGCGTTATTCGCGCGCTTTGGCACACGTGTTTATTCATTGTTTTACCATTCAAAATAAAACCTGTTGAATTAACTCAAACTACTGTGTGTTACCACTAACCACCTCACCCAGCCCAGCCGCTTCAGGGCACAGTGGTGCATTTCTCAGTCCTCTCATTGCCTTCTGCTGTGAGCAACAAGAGGAGAAGGCTTGAGTAGGTCTTCACTCAGATACCCAATTATGGTCTCACTGCCTGTCCTTCAAGGTCCCATCAGATCCATATTCAACATGTGCTAATATTTCATAAGATAACCCTCTACACACATTTTGAAAATCAAACAAAAAGCTGTTGATGCTGAAAATGTGAAATAAAAACAGAAACACTCCGCAGGTCAGACAAAATCCATGTTAAGAAGAATTGAGTTAACTTTCAGTCCAGAAACCTTCATCAGAACTGAGAAAGAGAGAAAACAAGTTAGTTTTAGGTTGTGGGAGGTGGGATCGATAGGACAGAGGGAGAGGAATGAACTTATTAATTTTTGGTTTTATTAACGGCTGATGAAGCCATTTATATCAGAACCGTCTGGTTCTGCTGTAAATTACCCATCTATTATATTTACTCAGTTATTTTCTCTCCTCTACCACTGGCTGGAATACAATTGAGACGGACTTATAGGCAGAGCCCTACATTGCCCACAAGTGGTACATCGTCAAATGAATAATCTGCCTTACCTGGCCCCAAAATCCACCTTCCAATACGAAGTTTTCTTCAAGTATGCGCAAAAATGTGAGGAACTTTTCGTCGCAATATTCAAAACGTTCTCCAAAGATAATCGAACAGATAATATTTGCAGTTGCATAAGTTAAGTGGAAGTGTGGATCAAAAGGGCCACCTGAATAAATGGAAAAGTATTATAGTTTTTTTTTCCAAAGTGATGACGGTAGAAACAATAAAACGCTGAAGAAACAGTCTGCAGTAGGACATTCATCAGCTGACATAAGATGAGGGTTTTAAAACTGAAATCTTAAAGATAGCGGAGTCAAGGGATATGGGGAGAAGGCAGGAACGGGGTACTTTTTGTAGATGATCAGCCATGATCACAGTGAATGGCAGTGCTTGCTCGAAGGGCCGAATGGCCTACTCTTACACCTATTGTCTATCCTTTCTACTCCTGTTGGCACAAACTGCTCATTGTTGCTTCTTCATGAGGTTCTCATTTCCAGTCATTTGGAACACTGCTTAACAGTAGGTATGTTGCAAAACTTACCTCCAGCGGTGCTGCAGTTCTGTCACTGGCCATGTGCACGACTTTGACGACTTTGAGAGGGGGGTGGGTTTTAAATGCTGTTTTTCTCCAGCCTGTTCAAATCGATCTTTGTCAGGCTGTTTAGTTGCTGAAGAAAAATCGCTTCGACTGCCGTTATATCAAGTTTATTAAAATTAGCGCTGGTTAATTTAATAGCAGGAGTAAAATTAAAATCGTCTTCTAAAGCCGTGAATGCCGACAACAGGACGGATTTCACGTACGGGACAAAGCAAGGTACGCCGTTTATTTTTACATATAAACGTGCATCTTAGAATGCCTTTAATCAAAATTTCACGTTGCGAAAATGTGATTATGTAAATATACTAACCAGCAGTATTTTTCCTGCCGATATGGGGTTCAAATTCACTACAACCGCAACGTTCCAAACGATCGCGTTCCACAAAATCCCACTCGCAAGATGATTTAAATGGCCATTAATTTACGGGAATTTAACACTAAAGTCCTTCCATTTGCCTTATAAATTCATGACAATGAGATTTAAAAATCATGTTATGTTGTGAATTATTGTGTGAATGTTGTTCGGACACTTAGGTTATTTAAAAATGTTAACCTTTTCTTAAGAAATGGACAGATGTTTAGATCTAGTAATTGAATTTTGTAATTAGCTACAATTAGGTAACTAACTAATTATATGCTTTAATTTCAGGGCAACCAACTAAGTGTTTCATATTTGTTTCAGAATGCTTCAATCTATAACAACTGAAAATGTATTTCAGTTCTCTTAATTTTTAAGAAAGTTATAGGCTTTTGACTGTCCTTGATCATAGCTTTTGAGTTAAGTCAATGGAAAAGCAATAGTGAACAAGATGCTAATTTCCGAGTATGAAAATGGCCATAACTTTTTTAATACTGAAGATATGAAAGTGAATTAGGTGTCAAATTAAACTTCCTTTTATGCTTTATCTGATGGGATAAATTGCAGACTTGAATTTTAAAATCTGAAAATGTAGTAACATTGCTATTAAAGCACAAATGGTTCTCACTTATACAACCTTGGTTCTTCGATGCTCTCAGTCTTTGGATTCCCGTGAGATTCAGCAAATCCGCCACCTTAAATGCTTAGTCCCTCCATGGGTTTTGTCCCATCTCTGTAACCCTTCTCCAGCACCGCAACCTTATTTCCACAATTCTGGGCCTTTTAGCATCCTTCATCATTTACATTACCACTTCAGCTAAATGGGTTTCCCATTCATTTTCAGACCATATTACGATTAAAAGTTAAGGGGTTGGATGGGATTATGAGTGAAGGCCAAAGTTCAGATAATCCACGAAGGAGGGATTTTTTCTGCTCCTACTTCTCGTGTTCTCTAAACATGACAACTTCCAGGTCCATACCACTTCACCTGTCCAACTCTCTCTGCCATTCAGATGCTGCTCAAAACCTTTGATCAAATGTTCAGTCACATGGCCTAATGGACATTGGTTGACTAACGTGGCAGTTTTGGTCTGGGTGCACAGATTGGAACCTCTTCACGTGGGACAAGCAACATCATTGCAAATGGTTGAGCTTTGCTTCAGAGCTCCATCAGAAGCAGCTGTCAAACAGTCATCCCTCTCAGGTGAGCCCTGTTCTATCTTCAAGAGAAAGGTGAAACATTATCATAGCTCTTTTATTCCCCACCACCCCCCCCCCCCCCCCCCCCTTCCCCCAAGCCTCAATGGCAACTGGTCCAATTCTCTCTGTTCAATTGGTAAAAGTGCAGGAAAAATTGAGATGTTTTGATCAGACAGGATTTGAGCTTAAACTGATGGATCTTTTCCAAATGCCCATTAAAGCATACTTTCCTTCTGTTACACACTGGCTTTGCCAAAGAGTGAAATATCACGCAGTAGTGCGACACAGAGTTAACTCACTTTGTTCACCTTCAAAGGCTTGGTTTAAAAATCCAGCCTCTTCTGTAATTCGCAATTCAAGAGACTTCTTTCCGACCCCAAGGTTTTTCAGCGTCATAAGTGCAAATCTTCTCTGCTCTTTCCACCAGTCACCATACTTTGCAAACACGATACCTGGATGGAGATTGCAGGAATATTGGTTCATTCAGATATGTTTTCAGCCAGTCCTTTGAATAGAGCCTACAGAAATGGAGAGAATAACCCAGGCCCTCCTTATGGTGGGGGTTTGTCATCTGTTCATACAATGCTCGTTTTCATAGTACACAGTTGTGTTAACATTGTACTCCGTGAGACAGGATTAAGCAATCTGTAGGATTTTCACTGCCACGAAGACCTGGGAACAGGTTGACAGGAAGGTCAACCTGCTAGGTCTCAAAGGCTGTGCATTGGCAATTCCACTTATTTACTTCATTGAATAGAATAACTAGTGACAAGTGGTGAAATCCACACCCGCAATTCAAGGCATTTTAAAAGGGGGGTTTTCCTCAGTTAATGGTCAAAGCCAGTCATTTTTAAGGCATAATCCTCACAGACTGGCTTTTAGCTGAAATTGCAGTTATGGTAAACAGGACAACAAGTTACCTTGAGAGAGTACCTTCCTTTGTAATTATAAAAACTGACAGAACGAGAGTGGGTTGAATAAAGAGAGAGGCACTGTAGATCTTGGAGTGTAGGCAAAAGTGGAAAATGTGTGATCTGTATTCACGGTGACAAAGGGCTTCATAGCGGGAGAATTCAGGGAGGGAGAGAAATTCAAAGGCATGTTAACCTTATGGGTTAAAGGTGGAGAAATCTTCTGGATCTGAAATGTATCAGAGGTTGCTCTCAATTGCTAGACCCGTGACAGAAATGTTTAAATCTTTACAGGCCAAACATGAGGTGTCAGATGACTGGATGACAGCAAATGTGGTGCATTAATTCAAGCAAGACAGCAGGGATAAGACAAGTAACAGAAAGAACCCTCCACCACCACCCTCTGCTTCCATGTACCAAGCCAATTTTGATCCAATTTGCCTATTTGGTTTGGCCCCCAATGGCTCTAATCTCTTTGGCCAGTTGCCCACGTGGGGACTTGAAAAAGATCCGACCAAAGTCCCTGCAGACGACATAAGCTACACTGCCTTTCTCACCATTTATTTACTGTCTCTGGAGCGCATTTTCACACTCACCTTCTCCAATCTGCTGAAAGTTCTTTTCATATACTGGGAGATTTGGTCGGTCCGCAAAATCTTCCGATTTCTTCACCAGCGCCTCTTTCAGGGCCTTGTAGCCACTCAACACCACCACGTTTGTCCACCCAAAGTCCAAGCTCATCACATCGCCGTACTTCTTCTGCAGCTTAAAGTGGAGGAGATGGGAGAAAGCATGAGGCTGTCATTGTAACTAGCTCTCGGAGGCCAAATGCAACATTGAACAAAGACAGAACAGTCGCTACTTTCTCACCAGACCCTGCATTGGTTTATTCCACAGGCTTTACTCCTATTTCCTCCTATCTGACACCCTTATGTTTCTTTTTCATGAATCATTTTGTTATTGACTCCACCCATCTGCCAACATCCCCCACCCTCCCCTCACCTGTATCCTCCTATCACTTGTCGAGCTTTACCCTGCACAACTCTCTTTCCCAGCTATCTTCCGACTACTACCATCAGTCTGAAGAAAGGACCCAACGTGAAACGTCACCCGCCGATGTCTTCTACAGATGCTGCGTAGAAGGCATTTTATCGGGGTGCGTCAATTCATGGTTTTGGAACAGCTCCATCCAATACCGCAAACAATTGCAGGGAATTGTGGACGCAGCCCAGACCATCACACAAACCATCCTTCCTTCCATTGACTCCATTTACACTGAGGCAAGGCCAGCAGCATAATCAAGGACCAGTTGCAGCCTGGCCACTCCCTCTTCTTTGCTCTACCATCAGGCAAGAGGTATATATGTGTGAAACTTCACACCTCTAGATTCAGGGACAGTTTCTTCCCAGCTATTATCAGGCAACTGAACCATTGTACAAACAACCAGAGAGCAGTCCTGAGCTGCTATCTACCTCATTGGAGACCACTGGACTATCTTTGGTCGGACTTTACTGGACTTTAACTTACACTGAACGATAGTTCCGTTATCATCTATGTGTACACTGTGGATGGAACGTTTGTAATCATGTGTTGACTTTCTGCTGACTGGTTAGCACGCAACAAAACCTTTTCACTCTACCTCCGTATAATGACAACTTAAACTCCTCTAGAGCAGGGCTGCACAACGGTAAAGCTTTGAGCGTGAGACTCACGCATTTCAGCCAATTCTCACGCTCTCACGCTGATGACAAAATTCTCATGCTGTCTTCAGTCCCTGCATAATTTGTCTCTGTGCCACATGACAGCGATCTGTGCGGTCTGGAGAAGCACGTCGGTTGACGGCTGTGAGCGATGTCGCATCTCTTCCCTTCTCTCTTGTTTGGATGTGTAGCCGTCGACAACATGAAGCAGCCGGAGATGGAACTAACCAGGTGAATCGGTTGTAAAACATGGGGGGGACACCACAAAGAGGCCAAACATCTAGGACAGGGTTTGGCAACCTACGACACACGGGCCGAATCCGTCCAGTAACCCAAAAAAACGTGGGGTTTTTTTTCAATTCGTTTTTGCGGGGCAGGCGAGCCGACCTGGGAACTGCAGCCAGTCCCTGGGACGCAAGCTGATCTGGGAACTGCAGCTAGTCCCTGGGCACGCAGAATGCCAACTTGATCAGTATGGGCAAATTGGGCCAGCCATGTACATGTTGTATAACTCTGACTCTAGGCAGATCTGAATGGGCTTAAAATTACCATTTAAGCAAAATTGCACCCACTTTCCCCATTTTGATTCTTGAGATTAATATCCCTTTGTTCTGTTAAGAACGTTAAAGTACTTATGAGATAGTGTCAGGAAAGGGAACATGTTTCTTTAAAGTTTGCTTTAATTTGTTAGTTGATTGTTAGTTGACTGCCATAATTTCTGAAATGGTCTTAAAGTATCTTAACTGTTATAAAGCAGTAATAAGTGATTTTCGTCCAAACAATTGGAACTTGCATAAAATGTTTGCATTATTAGCAGGAATGCCACCTCATGCATTGAGCGTGAGACTCACGCATTTCACAAAATTCGCACGCTCTCATGCTGATCACAGATTTCTCACGCTCAAAAATCTGCAGGTGCTGGAAGTTCAAAATAAAGCAAACATTGTTTTAGAGGTGAGTAAAATCCATGAGGGGGAATATAAGGTGAATGCATAGTCTTTTTCACGGGATATGTGATTCAAGAACTAGAGAGCTTTGGTTTAAAGCAGGGCTGTCAAACTGCCGGCCCACGGGATGATTTTGAGTGAAAAAAAGTACTTTAGTTTCTCCTGTGCAGATGGTATGATAGGTGATACACGGCGGTGGTCCCAGCATCAATCCCCCCCCCCCCCCCCCAGGCACAGCACACACCTCCCACCCTCATCGTTGCCGGCTCTGTGTCCCTATATGTTTTATATATATATCTTAATTTCATTGAACCATATACGATTGAATATGTGGCATTATTTTTGTCTTGTTTCTATAGTCAATAGGTAAGGTTGATTGATTTATTTGTGCAGAACAATAATGGAAGTGCGACACTTGCCTTGTTTCTCTGTTTTTCTCTCTATATATGCAAAACAGCATGAATTATAATCTGATTTCCATACATGAATATAGTCATTTGTGTGCTGCACCTATTGATCAGAGCCTGGCTCTACTGTGGAATGTAATTTGGAATGTAATTTAGCCTAACCTTATTCATACCTAATCGAATTTAAAGCATAAATGCTACAATATGCACTAGATTGCACAATTTCAAGCTGAAAATGGGAAAGCTCCCTCCCACACCCCCCCTCTCCCTCGCAATTTCTCACTCTCAACTCTCACCCAATGTTGGCAGCCCTGTCGATAGACACTGCCTGACCCGCTGAGTTACTTAAAATTTGAGAATTCAATGTTCATGCCGTTGGGTTGTAAGCTACCCAAGCGGAACATGAGGCGCTGTCCCTGCAGATTGGGTGCGGCCTCACTTTAGCAAATGGTGTCAAGGCCACTGGACAGAAGCAGAGAGAGACCGAGGGTTAAAAGGTGGTCCCGGATGCGCGGCCGCTTCTTTCCCACGGTCTCTCTCCCTCTCTCTCCACTCGCTGTCTTTACCTTTACGAATGACAGGTGCGGGTTGTGCAGATCCACTTGCAGAAGGTTGCCGAGGAAAGGCAGAGCCCGGGGTCCGGGAGGGTAGTTGCCACACTTCTTCCACCTCTTCATCAAGTCAAAGGCCAGGGCAAAGACGGTGCAGAACAGGGCCAGCGCCGGGAACCCGCCAAACACCCTGAGCACGGCCTCGGGCAGAGCCGACAACTCCATGTTCCCCGGAGAGAACCAGCGGCAAACTCACTGTGAGAGGAGGGAGGCGAGGGGGCGACAGGAAACTTCACTGAGGGCCGCCCCCACTGACGCCTTTGCTCTCACGCCCAGACATTGCACATTGACGTCCAGACGCGGCTGTTGTGCGCGGTGGGTGTTGGAGCAGATATGAGATCAAACACAACCTGCTCCTTCAACCTGTTGCCGATGCATTTGCATTCTCCGAATCAGGGCGCATTCCACTTGAAAATTCCATTGACAGTTGTTGCATGCTTGTACCTGCAAAATGACTGTCCTTCAAATTACCGCAGCACTAAACAAGCTGTAAAATGTGTGGCCACTCGTTAGCATTGGGAGAGCAATGCTCTTGGTCACTGTTGGTGTTGGTTGGGGCCACGATGTTTATTTTAGAGCAGCGCAGATGAATCCAAATTAAATGTGGGCCTTCCTGTTTGAAATGAGTAATTCGAGGTGCCATCCGAGCAGATCATCAGTTGCACGACAGTTGTACATTTTTTATTTTACTTTTTAAAAACAAATTTACAACAACCCGCGCCATTAGGTCAACACACACCTGTATATCACCGGGAGGCGCCCCAACTGACGCCTTTGCTCTCACACAGACATTGCACTTTGCCGTCTTGACTGTCATTGGGAAACGAGGTTTGTCGGCACATTAGAAAGTTATTAGATTTTTAAAAATAGATCTATACTTACCACAATAATAAAGTCATAATTTTTTGTACTTCTGTACATTTTTGTTTTTGTTCTTGTAAGGCAGGAGTCTCCAAAATATGGCCCGCGGCACACATTCGCGTCGGGAAGCGTGATGGCCCGGGGCTGCTCTTAGTGTTGTCACCGGTTAGGTCCCTCGAATTGTCAGAGCCGAGACATCACCGGGCCGCAGTGAAGAAGGGTGCAATGGTGGGGTGGGGGGTTATGCGGCGCTCAGAATTGGATGGCTGCGCGTTATAACTTGCCATCGTCTCTCTCTCCCTTCTCTCTTTCTCTCCCTTCTCTCTATCTCCCTTCTCTCTATCTCCCCCTTCTCTCTCCCTTCTCTCTCTCTCTATCTCCCCCTTCTCTCTCTCTCTCCCTTCTCTCTCTCTCTCCATTCTCTCTCTCCCTTACCACTCTCCCCTTCTCTCTCCATCCACTCTCTCCCCCTTCTCTCTTCCTCCCTCTCTCCCTCTCTCCCTCTCCGTCTCTGCCCTATCTGCCTCTCTCTCTCTCTGTCTCTGCCCTACCTCTCACTCTGCCTCCCCCCCCCCCTCGCTCTCTCTGCCTGAGAGTTGGCAGCCCTGCCAGTGTCTTAGGTCCAAAAGAGGATAGAAAGAAAATACTTAAATGGTATATGTAAGAAGATTTTAATAATCTATTCTATATTTAAATTGACATATTAGAGGCAAAATGCATCTTCAATATACAGGTCTCCCCACACCTAAAAACAATTCTGCTGAAGTGATAAATCATCCATTCTGCAGGTATGTAGTTATAAACATTTTTTTTCTTATTAGTTAAACCTATATAATATTTTCTGTAATTTCAGATGTCAACAGCGGGTCCAGAATACTCGTCGACAAGATCACCTACACCGAACTCCGGTGTACATGTGAAATAATCAATGAATTTTATTTTAAATGTATGTACCTGCATGTTATACTCTCTACTTTGGAGATACAGCCTGATAGTCCACTGAGTTCGCAATGACCAGCAATTTTTGTTTTCCTATTTGTCCATTTTTTTGTGCCTGTTTATTTGGAGGCCAATCAATCGCTGTCTCAAAGGGGGTTGCGTTCAATCACCAAACAGCTTGCCTTAAAATTCCCGTCCAATCAACAAATAGGTCTCCTCCCATCCAATCAGCTGCTGTCTCCAAGGGCATTGTGTCCAATCACATAATGCAGTTTAATGGTAATTAGCTGCTACAGTAAAGGTTGGAAGCCAGTGGAGGTACTGACAGTCAAACGGGAGCAGGAGAGATTCAGACAGTGTATAATCCATAGCACCATAGAGTACAATTTCATAATCTATATTACTAAAAGTAAGATTTTGACCGCTTTTGACTCGCTATGCTGTGATTTCCAAGAGAACGCCGCCACCTATGGCTGTCATTTTTGTCCACCTCGCTGAGAGCCCCCCTCTCCCAGACTGGACTGGAGGATTTTTCCCATCTATGAAAAATCAAAGCGATATTAATGTTTTTAAAAAATTCGGCATTCCCTCTGCTGCCCCACTGGTGGCAGGGGGGTAAGGACTATAAAACCCGGAAGTGTCGTCCCTCACTCAGTCTCTGCCAGACGGAGGAAGCGAGAGCGTCACGGCTCTCTGAGCTGCGAATAACACTGAACGCACGTCTACTCCACGGTTACTCCCTGGGAGGTGGTTTTAAGCAAATGTTGCTTGCAAAGTGTTTTTGCCCAATTGGCTTTTTAAAGGGCTTTCAGCAAATGTGTTTTGTTGGCTTGCTAAGTGTTTTTGCCCAATTGGCTTTTTTTAAAGGGCTTTCAGCAAACGTGTTTTCCTGGCTTGCTAAGTGTTTTTGCCCAATTGGCTTATTAAAGGGCTTTCAGCAAACGTGTTTTGATGGCTTGCTAAGTGTTTTTGCCCATTTGGCTTATTAAAGGGCTTCAGCAAACCTGTTTTGTTGGCTTGCTAAATGTTTTTGCCCAATTGTTTTTTTCAAGGGCTTGCAGCAAACGTGTTTTGTTGGCTTGCTAAGTGTTTTTGCCCAATTGGATTTTTAAAGGGCTTTCAGCAAACTTGTTTTGTTGGCTTGCTAAATGTTTTTGCCCAATTGGTTTTTTCAAGGGCTTGCAGCAAACGTGTTTTGTTGGATGCTAAGTGTTTTTGCCCATTTGGCTTTTTAAAGGGCTTGCAGCAAACGTGTTTTGTTGGCTTGCTAAGTGTTTTTGCCCAATTGGCTTTTTAAATGGCTTGCAGCAAATGTGTTTTGTTGGCATGCTAAGTGTTTTTGACCAATTGGATTGGCTTTTAAAGGGGTTGCATGCAACAGTTTTCGGATGGATAAATGGATGCTTCTATTATGGGGCTGTTGCCGTTCGATGAGTCAACTTGTGCAGATCTGTACCACAGATTTAAAAAACACTGGACATCTTGCTGGACAACATAATATAGGACAGGACACTTTCAAGATGTAGTATGGAAACCGAGTTATTAAAACCAAGCAATATATAAATGATCTGCATTATATGCAACCTAAAACTTTGTATTCTTGGATGCATTAAACATTTCTTTTTCCCCAATTGCCAGCTGTAAAAATAGAGGGTGTCAATTAGTTAATAAAATTGCTTTATACTTGATCAAACTTGTTTGAATAACAATAAAGGAAATTCAATTCAATTCAATCTACAGGTGGAGATTCCCTCCCTCTATTTGGAAATGATTCATGATGGAAATCATACATTTATAACTTCAAGACACAATCTGAATTCACATTGAACTCAAATTTTGTAAATTCCTTCATGTAATGCCAAAATCTGATTACAACATTCATTAAGATAAAGGAGACCAAAGGAGATAAAGGAGTTCACACATTCAAATTCTAGGGTTTTATTGCCCTCTTAAAATGTCAGAAATGGGGCCCAAAACTGCTCACAGTGCTCCAAATGCGGTCTGACCAGCGCCTTATCTGAGAAAGGATGTGTTGGTGTTGGAGGGGGTCCTGAGTAGGATTACATGAATGTTCCCGGGAATGACTGGGTTACCATATGATGAGTGTTTGACGACACTGGGCTTAGACTCACTGGAGTTTATAAGGTTGATGGGGACCTCAATGAAACTTACCAAACAGTGAAAGGCCTGGATGTTTTGGAATAAACCAGCATCTGCAGTTTTTTGTTTCTATGTATTGAAGGGAGAATCCTCCGTGGAGAGTCTCCTTCCAATTGTCTGCAGATGGTCCAGGGTTTGGATTCGTAAAACTAGTGGACCCTGCCCCAGAGCACCAGGAGGACCGTTCCTCTGAATGCTACGTTTTTGAATAATATACATCCATAAGATTTTGCAAACTTTAAAAAATAGGTAACAATTACTGAATTGATCACAGGCAAGTTTGAGAAGAGTGGATCTCCTAGTTTTTCCTCTTTTTCTGTTAAGGTTCACTTCTTAAACAGACAACTCACAATGGGTTAGGTAAACCTATTCAAGCTTTACTGATCATCAGTCAGCGACAGTGTCAGGGATACAGTCAAGTATGCAACAGACACTTGATTCTCCTGAGCCACCACTCTAATGAATGAAGACATACGGCATCTTTTATAGTGTTTTGGAAACATGGTCACATGCTTATACAGAGTTGCAGTAATGACATTCAACACAATACTCAAATCAATCAGGCTGAACCCATTCAAAGCATTCTTGTCACAATACAATACACTTGTCATACTGTGTTCACAAACGGTTGATCACAAAACATCTTCATAACAGGAAACAGGTCCAGCATCTGCAGTACCTTCTTAAACAATGTAAGGATCTTTATCAGTTACCCACAGAAGTTTCTGTTTACCCAATTTCCAAGTCCACAGAAAACAACATCTTCTCCCACTATTGTTAATCGTCTTTTCCTTGGGCATAACAGGAAGCACTGTCAGAAAAGCTTGGTATGCAGGCCTCTAGCTTCCTGATCACCATAGTTCCTCTAATATGGTACAGAATTATAAAACTTCAGTTTATTCAGAAGCCAAAAAAAGTAAAGCTAAACTTTTACTTAATAAAATATTTTACACTACAATTATTACATAACCAGGATATTCTCATTTCATCTCATCTGGTTTTAGCACAGAGCTGATAGCAGGGTGGACAGAGGGTAATTTGGTATTTAGATTCCCTGTAGTTGGGTCGCGGCTTGTTTTCCGGGAGAAAGAAGGTGAAGTGTTGGAGCATGGATGTGAAGAAGATGAAGAGCTCCGTCTTTGCCAGCTGCTCCCCCAAACACACACGGTGACCTGTGGGGTGAGTGCAAGAGTGGTTAGTGACCCGAGAGAGGGACTGGCAGGGTCACACTGAGTGGACATAAATGAGTACCGCCACAGTTCAGAGTCCCAATGTCATCCTACCTTAACCTACTGTGCCTAATCTCTCACAGAAGCAATACACTCCCAGCCTTTATCAATGTTAAGCAAATGCTTACTTTAAGTCAACATAAATTGTGCTCTTTCAGCACTAGGCTGACCATTAAGTAATTTAGCATTTGACTTAAATTTAGATGTTAATGAACTGAACTTTATACATCCAGGAGTAAGCTCCCCCACTCCCTTCATATAATGCAGAAGATGGATGTAGATATCCATAATCACAGCTACTTCTTTTAATACATTCAGTAATCAATAAATCCCACATTACCTGCAGAGAATGGGATGAAAGCTTCCGGCTTCACGAACATCCCGTCTGAATTCAGGAAGTGTCCCGGATTAAACTGATGTGGAGTCAACCAAATGTCTTCATCATAGAAGACTGAAGTAATATTTGGAAAGATTGTCGTTCCCTAAAAGTCAGTTAAGGAGACAAATTAGTCAGCAACAGGACCTGCGAACAATGGGGAGTTGTCTGTCTGTGCCTTTACTGCACAGAGCAAGTCGATCATTCAAGGTTAGCTCTAGATTGTACCTTAGGAATGGTGTAACCCATGACCTCTGTGTCTCTGTACGTTTGATGAGGCAGTGAAATTGGAATAATATTTCCTAAGCGTTGGGTTTCGTGGATAACTGCGTTAGTGAATGGCATTTCCTCACGGTCTTCCAACTTTGGCTTCCTCCCGTTCCCAATGACTCTGTCGATCTCCTCATGGACCTGGGCTGCAGGAACAAAGCAAGAACTCATTTTCAGTTTCAGTTCACCAAAGGTGTTGGTGTTTTCGTTGTATCTGTCACTCTCTCAAAATGTCCCAAAAAGTGTTCACGTTAAAAGAAATTCTGGTAATATAATGACTATCTTAACCTAGGAACTGCAGCAGCCAATTTATGCAGAACAAGATCACACACATTTCATTGGGATGCAGAATTAAATAATGGGTTTTCACAGACTTGGGGTTTCAAGACCTGGTGTTGATAATGTAATCATTACAATCAGTGTTTTAGGCTGAAAATGAACTGCAATACTAGAGGTCCACACAGTCACGCAATGGTAGAGCTGCTGCCTTACAAAGCCAGTGATCCAGGTTTGATCCTGAATGTGGGTGCTGTCTGTCCAGAGTTTGTACCTTCGCCCTGTGACCGTGTGGGTTTTCTCCGGGTGCTCCGGTTTCCTTCCACATTTCAAAGATGTGCACGTTTAATTGGTTTCTATAAAATTGCATCAAGTGTGTAGGATGCGAAAGCGGGCTGACATGGAACCTGGGTGAAAGGGCGATCGATGGTCAGTGGGGACTCGGTGGACTGAAGGGCCTGGTATCTTTAAAATCTAAACTACTCGCAGAAACATTTTCTAAAACCCTTCTTCTCACTCTTTTAAAACTTTCACACTCCTCCTTCATATCTTGCATCAACACAAGAGCATCCCTGATAATATGGCAGAGACATTGTTAAACTTACACTGTACATCAGGATGGAGCACCATGAAGAGCAAGGCCCAGTTTAGGGTGGTGGAGGTGGTCTCTGTACCTGCAGCAAAAAGGCTCAATAATGTCCCGATCAGCGTGGACTCCTGGAAACTTGTGTTGGGGGTGTGTTTCATCTAGGATGCAAAGAAGAGAACCAGAGTTAAGATGTAGAATCAAAGATAGATCATAGGAACGGTGCTGAAGTCAGCCATCCTGTGTTAAAAGTGCCTTGAAACGGTATAGTACACGGGTGAGGTGACAAGTGAAGATGAACATCCAATTCTGGGGAGAATACCCAGAGAAGATGTGAAGGTCCTGGGAAAAAATTCCTGTGGAACATCAGCCACAAGATTACACTGCTGAGAAAATTGAGAGAAGATTTGAAGAAGGTCCTTGGAACCAGGACTAGTGAAGACTTGGTACAGACAGAGAAGAGAATCAGGCAAGAACAGAGAGAAATTGATGTAATATGGAGCAAATGCATGGAAATTGGACCAGTAGAGATTGTACAATGGTCAACATGGTTAGATTCTGTGATGGAAACACCAGGATGATCTCTGAAAGTGAACATGGACATAGACAAAGTAATTCAGAAGATAAAGACATAGCAAGAGGATTTGAGTAGAACTATAGAGATATTTTGCTACATTATGTAATGCCCAGGTTAAACTGCGCCTGGCCTCACAGTCAAGGGCAGGACAGGTAAACAACACCAAGCGTAGGGGACTGCAATTACCTTCCCCTCCCCACCAAGGAGGCAACAACATGGGAAAGGATGGGAAACACGACCAAATAAAGCACTGTGGCTGGAATACCCCAGTAATCATCACCTACCTTCTCCTGTTGTATAAAGAAAGCATCAATGAAGTCCCTGGGATCATCTGGATCCCATGAATCTTTGTGTCTTGTGATTATTTCTTGTATAAACTGAGTGGCTTTCTTTTGGTGTTCAAATATTTTCTGTTGTGGGCCCGGGAGGTGTCGAACAAAAGGCAAGGCATTCATCAGCTGAAACAAAGACAGGATTTGAAATTAAATACATTCTTCTCAATCCTCTGAGTTTTCTTAAAATATTGAACAAAAAGTTAGTTTTCACTGTCATACAGTGAGGGAGGATATGACGGTAGGTGTGGGTTTATTACTGTCAGGCCTGCTACGGTGACAGGCAATGCCTGTGATGTCCACTCTGCCTGACCGTCACTGGAAGCTGTGGGATGTCCTGGTGAGTCGCTGCCTTGGACTGTCTTGTCCAAGTGGTAATAACAAGTCAAATCAGTTTGCACAATCTGGTGGGAATATTGAATGTGGGAAGTTGGGAGCAGTGTTCAGTATCAAGAGGACCAAAGGGCTATTTATCAAAATTATTCACAACACCCGGGAGAATCGAGTGGCCGGTGCATTGGATAAGCTGCGACGTCTCAATGTGTGAAGCCTCACTCAGATTCTCTATGTCCGTGTGTGGACGGGTTGTCCGGCAGCAGGGCCGGTCTAAGCAGGATCCACGGTGGAACCTACATTGATAGCTGCCGACACCCTCACTCCAGCAGAGGTGCTACTGACCGAAGGTAAGTGAGTCACCAAGTATTGAGATGGTTGGTGCACCTTTGGAATCAAACATAGCTTGAGATCCTGCATCAGCACTGGGTCAAAGAGCCCTCCTTCAGTCTCTATAACCCAGATATCCAGTTTTCTCACTCCTTACAGGGTTGTCATAATATATAATGCATTTCTGACCATCTTAATTATTTGGGCTCCAGAAGATCACTTGGTTTGTATTCTCCTGGAGCGATTGTCCAAGGAATGAGGGTTGAAGGACACATTGCTAGAACTATCACACAGGACCGGCGGCATCATTCCCTTCTGCCATCTCCCTTCACTTGGGGCAGATTCCGTGTCCAGGGCTTTGTCTACCACAACACCTGTGTGCCGGACATTGCACTCTTCTCTATGGAAGGACACCATTTTGCAAGAGAACCTGGCTGTTTGCAGTGGAGTAATCCTTTGAGAGCTGAACCAGATAGCAGTCAGCTCCAGAATAATTTGCTACTACCTGTTACCACCAACAACCTCACCCCAGCTCAGCCACTTCAGAGCACAGTTGTGCGTTTATCTGCCCCTTTCATTGCCTTGAGCAGTGAGCATGCAGTGAGCAGCAAGATGAGAAGGACTGAGTGGATCTTCACTCAGACACCCAATTAAGGCATGCGTCACATGCCTATATTTGTGGAGTGAATCCTATTAGACACGGTATTGGCGAGGGTATGCGCTTGTGTGCCATGAATGGATGAGGAGGGGTTCCGCAAGAGACATCACGAACATTTCTCTCCAGAAATGCTGGCAGTCTGTTTTTATTTTCTAATATATGATCCTTTTTCTTCTTGCTACTTGCTAATATTAGGGAAGAAAACATGCATCAGAATTGGGAAAGAAGTAAACAAGACGTAGACTCAAGGAACTGTAGATGCTGGTTTACCAAAAATACACTGTGCTGGTTCAGGTAGCATCTCTGGAGAAAATGCAGAGGTGATTTTTCAAGTTGGAAACCAAAGGGAATTGATGACTTTGTGGCCAAGTTTGCGGTTGAAATGAAGGTAAGTAGGGGTGCAAGTCGTGCTGAGGAAGCAGGGAATCTCCAGAAAGACTTGGACATGTTGGGAGAGTGGGCAAAGAAGTGGCAAATAGAATCCATCGTAGCAAAGTGACTGGTCATGCACTTTGATAGAAGGAATAAAGGCATAAAATAATTAGTAAATGGGAAGAGGATTCAGAATTCAGAGATGCAAAGGGACTTGGGATTTGGGACTTGGACGGTGCAGGATTCCCAAAAGGTTAGTTTACAAGTTGAAGTTGTGGTAAGGAAGGCAAATGTAATGTTAGCATTCATTTCAAGAGGTCTGGAATATAAAAGCAAGGATGTAATTCTAAATCTTGATAAGACGCTGGTCAGACATAATTTGGAAATTTTTGTCTGCAGTTTTGGGCGCCATATATGAAGAAGATATGCTGGCACTGGAGAGGGTCCAAAGGTGGTTTATGAGATTGATCTCGGGGATAATTGTATGAGTAGGGTTTGATGGCTCTGGAGCTGTACTCAGCCTTATGGCTGCGATGGAATAGAGTGAACTTAATCATTGATGGATTCATTCATTGATGATGAAGCCATGTCAAAAATTCAAAGGTTCAAAGGTTAGTTTATTGTCACATGTACCAATTAAGGTACAGTGAAACTCAAATTACAATACGTTAATGAGAGTCTGGAGAGAAAGAACACAAAGGGAAACGTCAGGAGATGCTCAGTAGATTAGGCAGCGGTCGTGACGTTAGAGAAACAGAACTCAAGTAAAGGTTACGTTCCCACTCCAACATGTGTGCCTGTGGCCTCCTGTAATGTTATAATGAGGCCCAATGTAAACTTGAGGCGTAACTTGAGACACATTCCCACCTTCTGGACTCAATATCAATCTCAACAACTTCACATAACTTGCTTCCTCTGTTTATATCAGAACCATCCGATTCTGCTGCAAATTACCCATTTGTAATAGTGTAATATTTACTCAATTCTCTTCTCTCTCCTACCACCGGCTGGAATACATTTGACATGGACTTATAGGCAGAGCCCAACATTGCCCACGAGTGGTACATCATCAAATGAATAATCCGCCTTACCTGGCCCCAAAATCCACCTTGCAATAGAAAGCTTTCATCAAGTATGCGCAAAAATCCTAGGAATGTTTCGTCATGATACTCAAAACGATCTCCGAAGATAATCGTACAGATAATATTTGCAGTTGCATAAGTTAAATGGATGTGAGGATCCAAAGAGCCACCTGAATGGATGAGTGGAGCAAAAGGATGATTAGATTTTTTTCCCCCAAGTAATGGTTATACAAACAATAGAAATTGTGAAGAAACAGATGGTAGTGAAGTGTGAAATTACCCGCAGTTGTGCAACAATGAAAATAAGGCAGTGGCTTCCTCAGGATTGACTCACCTTGTTCACCTTCAAATGCTTGGTTTAAAAATCCAGCTTCTTCCACAATTCGCAATTCAAGAGACTTCTTTCCGAGCCCAACATTTTTCAGCGTAAAAAGTGCAAGTTTTCTCTGCGCTTTCCACCAATCACCATACTTTGCAAGTGCAATACCTGGAGTAGGATAACAGGTACACTGTTTCATTCAAAGAACAGACACAAAATGCTGGAGCAACTCAGTGGGTCAGGCAGTATCCCTGGAGAACATGAGAATATTGTTTCATTCATATTTGTCTTCAGCCAGTCCTTAAACTAGTACCAATGGAAATTGGAGGAATAACCCAGGCCCTCCTTGTGGTGGGGGTTAGTCACACTATTCCTGCAATGCTCCTTTCTCATAGTATACAATTGTGTTTCAATTCTGCGCCGTGAGACAGGAATAAGCATTCTATAGGATTTTCAGTGACATAAATACCTGGGAACATGTGGACAGGAAGGTCGCACTGATCAACCTGCTGGGTCCCAAAGGCTGTGCAATGGCAATTCCATTTCTTCAATTCATTGAATTGCTGTAACTAATGATAGAAGGAGAAGCCCTCACCTGCAATTCAAGAGACATCAAAAGGGGGTTTGTTCATGTGTATGTCATAGGAGTAGAATTAGGCCATTTGGCCCATCAAGTCCACTGTGCCATTCAGTCATGGCTGATCTATCGTTCCTTCTCAACCCCATTCTGGAGTCAAGGAAAGAGCGTTCACGTTGTGGCCCTGTTTCCACCATTCTTCCACCACTACGCACAAGGAGCGCAAGACGCCATTGTATGCAGATGCCGAGAAGTGTGTTCAGCTCTGGCTGAACAATTTCTAATCTTGTGATGTGGATTCGAAAAGAAAAACTCCATTCTCCTACGTTCTCCCCATGTTAATGGTAGTTAATTATCCTAAGTTAATGGTCAAAACCAATAACTTCTACAGCAGTATCTTCCCAGACTGGCTTTTAGCTGAACCTGTAGTTTCAGGTGAGCAGATCAGCAAGGTACTGTGAGAGTACCTTCCTTTGTAATTATAACAGCTGACTGGACAATAGCAGATTGTACCTTGGGCTGCAGGCTATGTGGATTTGTGATCTGTATTCAATGCGATGGAGAATTTCCATAATTATGGGAGAATTCAGGGAGAGCGAAGTGGAAATTCCAAAGCATATTGACCTTTAAAACGAGGAGATATTTGACATTTTAGCAGGCTAGGTCGGAAAATCCCGCTGGCGCTGGCATGTCGCCTCAGCTACTCTGTAAGGTACGGGAGAAAATTACGGGCACACGTACAAAGATTGTTAAATCTTTACAGGACGTACATGAGGATAACTGAGTGACAGCAAATGTGGTATCTTTAGACAAGAGTTTTAAGCCAAGTAATTCCAGCCAGTGAGTATAACAGCAGTGGTAGAGAAGTTATTGGGAATAAATAGCTATAAGGGACAGGATTAGTTTAGTTTTGTCACCTGTACCGGGATACAACGATAAGCTTTTGTTCTATGCTAACCAGTCAACGGGAAGACAATACATGATTACAATAGAGATATCACAGTGTACCGACACATGATAAAGGGAATAACCTGAATAATTAGTGCAAAATAAAGCCAGTAAAGTCTGATCAAAGATAGTCTAGTGGTCTCCAGTGAGGTTCAGGACTGCTCTCTCATTTTGATAGGATGGTTCAGTTGCCTGATAACAGCTGGGAAGAAACTGTCCATGAATCTGGAGGTGTGCATTTTCACACCTATACCTTTTGCCCGACGGGAGACGGGAGAAGAGGGAGTGGCCAGGGTGCGACTCGTCAATGGAAGGGAGGTTGGTTTGTGTGATGGTCTGGGCTGTGTCCACAATTCTCTGCAATTTCTTGCTGTCTTGGATGGAGCTGTTCCCTAACCATGCTGTAATTCATCCCGATAAAATGCTTTCTACGGTGCATCTGTAGAGGTTGGTGAGAGTTTATGGGGACATGCCGAATATACAAAACCTTCCAAAGAAGTAGAAGGGTTGGTGTGCTTTCTTGGCTGTTGCTTCAAAATGGGATGTCCAGGAGAAGTTATTGCTGATATTTACTCCTCGGAATTTGAAGGTTTCAACCAGCTCTACTTCGTCACCGTCAATGTAAAGTGGGATATGTGTACCTCGTCGTTTCCTGAAGTCCATCATTATGTCTTGCTGTCATTTTTAGAGGTAACTAGACCAAGTGGAACCTGTTGGGCCCCATCCCCCAATGCAATAATCCACCACTCACTCGTTCCCCCAATGCAACTCGTTTCCAGCACTCACCCATTCCCCCAACGCAATATTCCACCACTCACCCATAGCTCCCACGGGAGGCCTGGTTCCCCAAAGCAACCTGTTACCCAACATAAGGTTCCACCACTCACCTGTTGGGTCCCTATCACACAGGAGGCCTGGTCCCCCATCGCAACCTGTTCCCCAACGCAACCTGTTCCGCAACGTAAATCTCACTCTCTCCTTACTCCCCTTGAAGCTGCTGATCCCAATGTCTCCCTGTCATCTCCTTTTCCCTTCCCTCAGTCACTCCTTCCCTCACCTCTCCCCTATCGCACTCCCCCACTAAAGACAATGTTTAAATAACATTTCTTCTCCTCAAATTCCCCACTCCATCAACTCTCATAGCTTGTGTATTGGCAGCAGAGATCACATTGTGATGTCATTTTCGGTTGTCGGAATTTTTACGGCAGCTTGTGTAAACAAGATCTCATTGTGATTGGAGGACTGAGATGCCATTGTGACATCATCACTGGAAGCTGCCAGAAACATCTTGCCAGTTATTATTCTCAAAGTTGGCTTTTTTAAACTTTAATTATCAATAGGGTGAAATATAACATCAAAGCTGAAGGAAACATGATCAGATCGAGGACGAGAAAAAGCTGAGTAAGGTTCTGCAAAAACTTAACGCTACCGTGTACCGTTTTGGCGAAAATACAATCAGACAGACACACAGGCGCACACACACAAAACAAGATAAGACTTTTAGAAATAGATAGATAAAATATACTGATATAGGTAGTGTAGCTTATGTAGTCTGCATGGAATTTGGTTAAGCACTGTCAAGTTCCCATGTGAAAAACTGGCCAAATAGATTAGAGCCATTGGCAGCCAAACCAAATAGACAAATTGAATCAAAATTGATTTTGTACTTGGACAGAGTTGTGTAAAGGTTGTTTATGTGATTGGAAGCTGTGGTGTACCACAGGGACTGCACTGCGGCTCTGCTGCTTGTTATATAGATTAATGATCTAGATGTGAATGTAGAACATAAAATTAATACATTTAAAAAAAATAAATGGTGTTGATAGTGATGAGGATAGTCTTGCACTAGTTATTATTGCACTCTTATCTATTGTTTATATATATATATATATTTGTTATGATTACGTGTGTGTGTGCATATATATGTGTGTAATAATATATATAACATAAACACACACACATTTTACACCGACACACACATAAGCACGGGTGGGTATGTGTGTATATAAACACACTGAATTTTTTTTCTCGTTTATTATCTTGCTTTCAGTGTACTATGTTAAGCGGTCAAGATCTTACTTTTAGTAATATAGATAACATACACACACATTACACTTACACACACATAAGCATGTGTATATATAAACACACTGAACTTTTTCTTCTCATTTATTATCTTGCTTACAGTGTACTATGTTTACTTATTCTGTTATACTGCTGCAAGTAAGAATTTCATTGTTTTACCTAGAACATTTGACAATAAAACACTCTGGACTCTTGACGGTAACCTGACAAATGAGAAGATAGTTGATGTGGAAAAATCTTTTGGATCCGAGATGTATTCAAGGCTGCTCTAAGCTGCTGGGCCCGTGACAGAAATGTTTAAATCTTTAAAGGCCAAACATGAGGTGCCAGATGACTGGATGACAGCAAATGTGGTGCATTTATTCAAGCAAGGCAGCAGGGATAAGCCAAGTAACAGAAAGAACTCTCCACCACCACCCTCTGCTTCCATGTACTAGCAATGTTACAAAATTTTGAGATTAAAAAAATCAAGTCTGCAATTTATCCCATCAGATAAAGCATAAAAAGAAGTTTAATTTGACACCTAATTCACTTTCATATCTTCAGTCTTAAAAATGTTATGGCTATTTTCATACTCGGAAATTAGCATCTTGTTCCCCATTGCTTTTCCATTGACTTAACACAAAAGTTGTGATCGAGGACAGTCAAAAGCCCATAACCTTCTTAAAAATTAAGAGAACTGAAAGAAATATTCAGTTATTATAGATTGAAGCATTCTGAAAAAAATATGAAACATTCTTACTTGGATGACCTGAAATTAAAGCATATAAGTAGTTAGTTACCCAATTGTAGCTAATTACAAAATTCAATTACTAGATCTAAACATCTATCCATTTCTTAAGAAAATATTAACATTTAAAAAAAAGCCTAAGTGTCCAAATAACATGCACACAAGAATTCACAATATAACATGATTTTTAAATCTCATTGTTATGAATTTATAGGCCAAATTGAAGGAATTTAGTGCTTAATGCCCGTAAATTAATGGCTAGATGGCCATTAATTTACTGGCATTAAGCACTAAATTCCTTCAATTTGGCCTATCAGCTTGCGAGTGGGTTTTTGTGGAACGCGATGGATTGGAACGTTGCGGTTGCGGTGACTTTAAACCCCATATCGGCAGGAAAAATACTGCCGGTTCGTATGGAAAATAAATCACCGTTTCGCAACATGAAATTTTGATTAAGGTCATCTAAACAAGCATGTTTATATGTAAAAATAAACGGCTTTCCTTTACCTGTCCCCTATGTGAAATCCGTCCCCGTTGTCGGCTTTCACGGCATTAGAAGCTAATTTTTATTTTACTCCAGCGCTGAAATAGTCGGGCGATTTAAAAAAAAAAAAAAAAAAAAAATTCACATACCAGCAGTCGGAATGAATCTCCAGCAAAAGCTCACACTCCGAGAAAATATAACTCCGGAAGGCAAGAGAAAACTGCATTTTAACCCCGTACAAAGGCACCAAAGTCGTGCACATGGCCAGTGGCAGAACTGCAGCGCCGCTGAAGGTAAGTTTTGTAACATACCTACATGTACCAATCCAATTTTGATCCAATTTGCCTATTTGGTTTGTCTCCCAATGGCTCTAATCACCTTGGCCAGTTTCCCATGTGGGGACTTGAAAAGATCTGACCATGCAGACAACAAAAGCTACACTGCCTTTCTTTCCATTTATTTGCTATTTTATTACTGCTAAAAAGAATGAATCAAGTGTGTCACACCAGATCTTTACCTAAAAAAGACGCATCATTACATCCACGCCAACAGTTCTATCTGACAATTCCTGGTCACTCTGAGCCGGGTGCCCAGCACTGTCTCTGGAGCCCACTTCACACTAATCTTCTCCAATCTGCTTAAAGATCTTTTCGTATATTGGGAGGTCTGGTCGATCCGCAAAATCTTCCGATTTTGTCCACCCAAAGTCCAAGCTCATCACATCGCCGTACTTCTTCCGCAGCTTAAAGTGGAGAAGATGGGAGAAAGCATGAGGCTGTCATTGTAACTTTACTCATGGAGGCCAAATGCAACATTGAACAATGACAGAACAGTCACTAATTTCTCACCAGACGCTGCACTGGTTTATTCCACAGGCTTTACGTGTATTGTCTCCTATCTGACACCCTTATGTTTCTTTTTCATGTCTCGCTTTGTTATTGACTCCATTCATGTGCCAACATCCTCCGTCATCCTTTCACTTGTCGAGCTTTACCCTGCCCAACTCTCTTTCCCAGCTATCTGCTGACTACTACAATCAGTCTGAAGAAGGGTCCCGACCTGAAACGTCACCCGCCGATGTCTTCTACAGATGCAGCGTGGAGTGTCTTTTATCGGGGTGCATTAATGCATTGTTTTCGAACAGCAAGCAATTGCAGAGAATTATGGACGCAGTCCTGACCATCACGCAAACCGATCCTCCCTCCATTGACTCCATTTACACCTAGGCAACGACAGCAGCATTATCAAGGACCAGTCGCACCCTGGCCACTCCCTCTTCTCCCCTCTCCCATCTGGCAAGAGGTATTGTAGGAGCCACTTATGTTTCCATTAGCTACTGTTGGCATATTATATTATTTTGTCTAGATATTTCTAGCAGTATTATTTTGAACACTTGGGGGCGGGCATTTGATGCATAGAATGCATGGTCCATGGATGGCAGGGCTTCCATATGAAGAAAGCCTGGATAGATTTGGGGACAAGCCATGTCTGTTGAGATCGGCCCCATGGTTTGCTCATCCTACAACATGTGGGAGATCAGGGATATGGTCGGTGTCCCTGGTGACTACGTTTGCAGGAAGTGTGTCCAGCTGCAGCTCCTGGCAGACTGCATTGAACGATTGGAACTGCTGTTGGATTCATACTGGAGCATCAACGATGCTGAGAAACTCGTGAATAGCACATACAGTGAGTTGGTCACACCGCAGGTAACAGTTAAGCGGACAGAAAGGGAACGGGTGGCCATTAGCCAGAGTAGCAGTAGGCAGGTAGTGCAGGAGTCCCCTGCGGTCATCTCCCTCCTAAACAGATATACCATTTTGGATACTGTTGGGGGAGATGGCTGATCAGGGGAAGGCAGCAGCAGCCAAGTTCATGGCACCATGGGTGGCTCTGCAGCACATGAGGGGAAAAAAAAGAGTGCAAGGGCTATAGTAATAGGGGATTCAATTGTAAGGGGAATAGATAGACGTTTCTGCGGCCGCAAACGAGACTCCAGGATGGTATGTTGCCTCCCTGGTGCAAGGGTCAGGGATGTCACTGAATGGCTGCAGAACATTCTGGAGGGGGAGGGTGAACAGCCAGCTGTCGTGGTGCACATTGGCATCAACGATATAGGTAAAAAAACGGGATGGGGTCCTACAAGGCAAATTTAGGGAGCTAGGAGATAAACTTAAAAGTAGGACCTCAAAGGTAATAATCTCTGGATTACTACCAGTGCCACGTGGTAGTAATCCAGAGATTATTGCCCTGGATTTTTCTGCCTGCCACTTTTACTTATTACGAATGGATGTGTCAGGTCTTGCATATGATGAAAGACTGGATAGAATAGGCTTGTACTCGCTGGAATTTAGAAGATTGAGGGGGGATCTTTTTGAGATTTACAAAATTCTTAAGGGGTTGGACAGGCTAGATGCAGAAAGATTGTTCCCGATGTTGGGGAAGTCCAGAACAAGGGGTCACCGTTTAAGGATAAGAGGGAAGTCTTTTAGGACCGAGATGAGAAAATCATTTTTCACACAGAGAGTGGTGAATCTGTGGAATTCTCTGCCACAGAATGTAGTTGAGGCCAGTTCATTGGCTATATTTAAGAGGGAGTTGGATGTGGCTGTTGTGGCTAAAGGGATCAGGGGGTATGGAGAGAAGGCAGGTACAGGATACTGAGTTGGATGATCAGCCATGATCAAATTGAATGGCGGTGCAGGCTCGAAGAGCCAAATGGCCTCCTCCTGCACATATTTTCTATGTTTCTATGTTTCTGTGTTTCTATACCTTTGATAATATTTTATGATAATATGTAAATCTTTTATAGCTCCTTTTAATGTTTATTGGTAATTATTTTGTTATATACAGAACTCAAAATTAGCAGTTGCCCGGGTGCCGTTGACCACAGAAATTGCCGCCGGGCAACCTAAACGCAGAATCATTTTGCCCAGCTTGGCGCCCGAATACTGGTTTATACCGGTAGACGCAATAAACTGGAGTAACTCCGCGGGTCAGGCAGCATCTCTGGCGAATAGGAACTGACGTTTCATGTCGGCGGCTGTATTCCTCTAGTATCTTTGATTGCGGGGCAAAGATACTAGGAGCGGGGTGACGAAGGGTCGGAGTGAATGACGGGCCCCGAACAGCGGCAACAGCGGCCGCGACAGCGGCTCCACCGCCTCCTCCTCCCGCACCCTGCCCGGCGGAAGGAGGCCTCCCTCTCCCTCCCTCCCTCCTCCTCCCGGCCTCGGTGTGCGAGAGAGGTTGTTTTGAAAGCACCTTTTACGGATTTGCCATCAGCGGCTGCTATTGCCCTGATAACGGTTGCTTGCAAATCCACGCTTTCAAAACAACCCCTCTCGCATGCAGAGGCCGGGAGGAGGGAGGGAGAGGGAGGTCTCCTTCTGCCGTCTGAAGCAGCTGCACCAAAGATCCTATAGCTATAGGATCTTTGAGCTCGGCCCCGCACCTTCCTGTTGGCTGGCGGAGGAGGGGAGGCGGTGACGAGGAGGTGGCGAGGCAGTGTTTTGTTTTTTTTTTGTTTGTTTATTTTTGTTAGAAGTAAGTACAGTAGTCTGGTACTTAAGTACCTAATACATAAATACATATTCTCATTCTTGTACAACTTCATACTTTTAGTTCAATAATAAAAGAACAGTGAGAGAAAAAAGAAATAAAGAGTGTCGGAATAGATAGACAAGCAAGTAGAAACAGAAAACAAAAAAATAAAAATAAAGGACAGGGGTGAGAAGTTAAAAGATTGAAAGAGAAGGAAAAAGTAAGAAGAAAAGAGAGATTAGGAGAGATCTACCAATCTCATATTTTTGCCCATCCGTCACCCAGTTCTAAACATTTAATTTCTAAGGTTATGTTATGTTGCACCATATGCTTGTATAAAGTTGATAAACGGAGACCACATCTTTAAGAATTGGTCTACTTTGCCTAGTAAGAGGAATCTCATTTCTTCAAGATGTAGCGTTTCAGACATGTTTGAGATCCACATTTTGAATGTTGGCGTAGGTGCATTTTTCCAAAATTTAAGTATAAGTTTTTTTTGCTGTTATTAGACCATAATTAAGAAAAGCTTCTTGGAATATAGTTAGTTTACTTCCCTCTTCCATTGATCCAAAGATAATCAATTCAGTATTGGGGTTCAATTTTGTGTTAAATAGTTTTGTAAATATTCCAAAAATTTCATTCCAAAATGTATACAGTTTTGTACAAGAGACAAAGGAATGTGCTATAGTGGCATTTTGAGTTAGACATTTGTCGCAGATGGGGGAAGCATTTGAAAATATTTTATTCAGTCTTGTTTTCGAATAATATAATCTATGGAAAATTTTAAATTTTAAATTTAAAAAGCAAACGGTATTAGGGGTTCAGTATTGATGTGGATAGAGAACTGGCTGGCAAACAGGAAGCAAAGAGTAGGAGTAAACGGGTCCTTTTCACAATGGCAGGCAGTGACTAGTGGGGTACCGCAGGGCTCAGTGCTGGGACCCCAGCTATTTACAATATATATTAATGATCTGGATGAGGGAATTGAAGGCAATATCTCCAAGTTTGCGGATGACACTAAGCTGGGGGGCAGTGTTAGCTGTGAGGAGGATGCTAGGAGACTGCAAGGTGACTTGGATAGGCTGGGTGAGTGGGCAAATGTTTGGCAGTATAATGTGGATAAAAGTGAGGTTATCCACTTTGGTGGCAAAAACAGGAAAGCAGACTATTATTTAAATGGTGGCTGATTAGGAAAAGGGGAGATGCAGCGAGACCTGGGTGTCATGGTACACCAGTCATTGAAAGTAGGCATGCAGGTGCATCAGGCAGTGAAAAAAGCGAATGGTATGTTAGCTTTCATAGCAAAAGGATTTGAGTACAGGAGCAGGGAGGTTCTACTTCAGTTGTACAGGGTCTTGGTGAGACCACACCTGGAGTATTGCGTACAGTTTTGGTCTCCAAATCTGAGGAAGGACATTATTGCCATAGAGGGAGTGCAGAGAAGGTTCACCAGACTGATTCCTGGGATGTCAGGACTGTCTTATGAAGAAAGACTGGATAGACTCGGTTTATACTCTCTGGAATTTAGGAGATTGAGAGGGGATCTTATAGAAACTTACAAAATTCTTAAGGGGTTGGACAGGCTAGATGCAGGAAGATTGTTCCCGATGTTGGGGAAGTCCAGGACAAGGGGTCACAGCTTAAGGATAAGGGGGAAATCCTTTAAGACCGAGATGAGAAAGACTTTTTTCACACAGAGAGTGGTGAGTCTCTGGAACTCTCTGCCACAGAGGGTAGTTGAGGCCAGTTCATTGGCTATATTTAAGAGTGAGTTGGATGTGGCCCTTGTGGCTAAGGGGATCAGAGGGTATGGAGAGAAGACAGGTACGGGATACTGAGTTGGATGATTAGCCATGATCATATTGAATGGAGGTGCAGGCTCGAAGGGCTGAATGGCCTACTCCTGCACCTAATTTCTATGTTTCTATGTTTCTAAAATTTTTAATTGAATTAGGTTGTGTCTTACATTCATTGAACATTTGTTTACATATAATAAATTTTTATCCCATCTATCGTTCGGAATTTTTATCAATAACTCTTGTTCCCAGTCTCTTCTAATTGCTTCTGTCGTTGGTGTTTCTATATTTAGAATTATATTATATAAGTAACATATTAAATTGCTTGATTCTGCCTTTCTACTCATTCCTTCCTCCAGTAGATCTGGGGTTAAAGTTTGATATCCTTGTATATACTTTTTCAAATAATCTTGAATTTGAAGGTATTTGAAATATTGATTACTTTGCAAATTATATTTTAGTTGTAATTGTTGGAATGATAAAAGTTTTTCCATTTCATACATATCTCCCATCATTTTAATTCCTATTCTTTCCCAATGGGTAAACGTTTTATCAATAATGGATGGTTTGAATGAGGGGTTATTAGCTATTGGAGAAAGAAGCGATAATTTTCTTAATTTTAAAGTTAATTTTATTTGTTTCCAAATTCGTATTATACTATGAATAATTGGATTCTTCTTGTATATTACATTGTTCAGTTTTATCGGAGAAAGAAGGATCGCTCCTATATTATAAGGGGAACAATCCTCTTTCTCCATTCTTATCCAATCTACCTGTTGGGCAGAATTGTCCAACCAGTAGATTGTATTTTTAATATTCACTGCCCAATAATAATACAATAAGTTAGGGAGTGTCAGTCCCCCTGATTCTTTAGATTTACACAAGTGTTTTTTTTTTAATTCTGTGTGATTTATAATCCCATATGAAGTTTATAATATCAAAATCTAATTTTTTGAATAACTTTTTAGGTATGTATATTGGTATTGATTGAAATAGGTACAATATTTGTGGTAAGAAGATCATTTTTATCACGTTTATTCTGCCTATTAATGACATCGGCAGTGTCTTCCAAAATTTAATCAGCCATTTAATTTAGTTAATAAAGGCATATAGTTTGCGTTGAGTAATGATTTATAGTTCCTAGTAATTTGGATGCCCAAATATTTAAATTTTTCTGTTGTAATTCTAAGAGGGAATTTCAACAGATGTGTCGACTCTTGAGGTTTTATCGTCATAATTTCGCTTTTGTTCCAATTTATTCTATATCCTGAAAAAGAACCAAATTCTTCTATTAAATTTAGTATATTTGGTATGCTAGTTTGCGAATTTGTAATATATAATAATATGTCGTCTGCATATAATGAAATTTTATTATTTGAGTGTTTGGTAATATACCCATGAATGTTTGGATGGCTTCTTATACTTTCAGTTAAAGGCTCTATCGCTATTGCAAAAAGCAGGGGCGATAACGCGCACCCCTGCCTATTGCCCCTTGCTAAATAGAATTTCGGGGATAATATATTATTAGTCAGTATTCTAGCCGTCGGCTTATCATATAGTAGTTTTACCCATGAAATAAAATTATCTCCCATATTAGATTTTTCCAATACTTTGAATAAATATTGCCATTCGACTTGATCAAAAGCTTTTTCTGCATCCAATGAAATAATTACTAGTTCTTCTTCAGTATTATGTGAGTACATTATATTAGACAACCGTCTCAAATTGTTAAATGAGTATCTCTTTGGTATGAACCCTGTTTGGTCCGGATTTATTAGTTTACTAACATATTTACTCAATGTTGGTGGCGGGGCAGTGTTGTCCGAGGAGTGCTGACCTTCCTTCCTACCCACCTCCTCTGCCCCTTCCCCCTCCTTCTCTCTCTCTCTCTCTCTCTCTCTCTCTCTCTCTCTCTCTCTCTCTCTCTTGATGCCCCCTTCCACCCCTCCTATCCTGGACCCCTCCTCTCCATCCCGCACTGATCCCCATTCCCTCCTCTATTCAGTCCTTACTGACATCCCATGGTCCCTTCCCCATCTATCCCCCCCCAATCTATTCATCATGCTACCCACCTCGCATTGATTCTCCTGCCACCCACCCCCCCATCCATCCTACACTGGTCCCACAATTCATCCTGTACTGACCCCCCTTCCCATCCATCCTGCACTTCTCCCCCCCATTCATCCTGCACTGCTCATCCCATTCATCCTGTTGTGACACACCCTCCATTTACCTTGCATCAATCCCCCCATCCATCCTGAAGTAATTTCCCCATTCATCTTTTACTGATCCCCTCATGCATCCTGTACTGATCCCCTCATGCAACCTGTACTGAACCCCTCATTCATCCCGTACTGATCCCCCCCATTCATCCTATACTGATCCCCTAATTCATCCTGTAGTGAGTGATCTTCCATTCATCCTGCATAGACCCTCCGATCCACACTATCCTGATCACCCCCCCCTCCATTCATCCTGTACTGATTCCCCCCCACTCATCTTGTGCTGATTCCCCCCCCCATCCATCCTGTACTGATCCCCCCATTCAAGAAGAATGGGAGAACAGTCTGAAGAAGGGTCTCGACCTGAAACGTTGCCTATTTCCTTAGCTCCATAGATGCTGCCTCACCTGCTGAAATTCTCCAGCATTTTTGTCCACTCCCATTCATCCTGTACTGAACCCCCAGAGTGTTTCTGTGCCAATAGCAATAACGACCCATGCTATGGCCATGTCATAGTAATTTTCAGTCCTTCACAGAAAACATGCTTGCATCAATCTGTAGTGTGTATGGTTAAGCATATTTGTTACCATGGTCCAGGATTTATTGACACAGGTTGATCATATGCTGAATAATCCAACCACATTTTTGTTTGGAAGTGGAAAGAACTAATAGAAATTGCATTAATTGCAATGTGTAAAAAGAGTTGAGATATTTTGCTGCATGTCATTGTGGTATATATCATGTCTTGATTGGTGAATATGTTTAGTTTGTGAGTTATTTGAAGCAGAAATAATGTGTGAATGTAGACAAAAGTGCTGGAGAAACTCAGCGGATGCGGCAGCATCTATGGAGCGAAGGAAATAGGCAACATTTCAGGCCAAAACCCTTCTTCAGACTGATGGGTTTCGGCCTGAAACGTTGCCTATTTCCTTCGCTCCATAGATGCTGCTGCACCCGCTGAGTTTCTCCGGCACTTTTGTCTACCTTCGATTTTCCAGCATCTGCAGTTCCTTCTTGAACATAATATGTGAATGCTTCATGGAGCATAATTCCTACTGGTAGCTACGCACTTCGTCCGAGCACATTATCGCACGTGTCATGCAAACTGTCTTCAATGACCACCTAAACTGTCATATGGCAACCTACAAAGCTGTCACGGTTCCCAGCTGGCAACAGGGAAAAAAAGTTAAGCGAAATGTTGGAACCATTTATGTTTTCGCCAGATAATGTTGCCACGTTATTATTTTGTCTAGATATTTCTAGCAGTATTATTTTGAACACTTGGGGGCGGGCATTTGATGCACAGAAGGGCATTACCTATATCATATTGGGCAGGGAGTGACCAAATCAAACCAGGCGCAAAAGGTTAGCATGCAACAAAAGTTTTTCACTGTCCCTCGGTACAATTTACAATAAACCAAACTTAAACTCGTCCAGAGATACTGCCTGACCCACTGGGTTACCTAAAATTGGAGAATTTAATGTTCATACCGTTGGGTTGTAAGCTACGCAAGCAGAATATGAGACGCTGTCCCTGCAGATTGGGTGCGGCCTCACTTTGGCAAATGGTGTCAAGGCCACTGGACAGAAGCAGAGAGAGATCAAGGGTTAAAGGTGGTCCCGGATGCGTGGCCGCTTTTTTCCCGCAGTCTCTCTCCCTCTCTTTCCACTCGCTGTCTTTACCTTTGCGAATGACAGGTGCGGGTTGTACAGATCCACTTGCAGAAGGTTGCCGAGGAAAGGCAGAGCCTGGGGTCCGGGAGGGTAGTTGCCACACTTCTTCCACCTCTTCACCAAGTCAACGGCCAGGGCAAAGACGGTGCAGAACACGGCCAGCGCCGGGAACCCACCAAACACCCTGAGAACGACATTGAGCAGAGCCGAGAACTCCATGTTCCCCGGAGATAACCAGCGGCAAACTCACTGTGAGAGGAGGGAGGCGAGGTGGCGACAGGAAACTTCACTGATGGCCGCCCCCACTGACGCCTTTGCTCTCACGCTCAGACATTGCACATTGACATCCAGACGTGGCTGTTGTGTGCGGTGGGTGTTGGAGCAGATATGAAATCAAACGCAACCTGCTCCTTTCTTTCCCTTCAAAGCTTGTGGTCTCTGGTCCCGGGGGTGCGTGCGGGGCGGGTCTGACCCGGGGCCGGTAACCCCACGTCTTGAGACCAACACTGAAAGTGTGTTGTTCAACCTGTTGCCGATGAATTTGTATTCTCCAAATCAGCGCGTATTCTAGCTGACAATTCTATTGAAAGTTGTTGCATGTTTGTACCTGCAAAATGACTATCCTTCAAATTACCGCAGCACTAAACAAGCTGTAAAATGTGTGGTCACTCGTCAGCATTAGGAGAGCAATGCTCTTGGTGTTACGACTCCCGAATGCAGGTACTTCAGAGCCGCGTAACATAGTCAAAAACCAGGCTTAAGTTCAAGAAAATAGTCTTTTATTTAGTTAAACCCAAACCTGATTCAAACAACCCAGTCAAGGACAAGAATAAACTAATAAACAAAGATATCAGTGCTCCAGCCAGCCTCGTAATGGGCCATCGAACTAGAGTCTCTCACCTGCCTAAATGGAAATTACCCTGAAACAAAATACACGAAAACCCTCAGGTCAGCCCTTATCCGTCCCAATTCAATATTAATTGACAAATGTAGGTAATAATACACAAAGTTCTATGCCATGTGGCCAGGCCTCCTGCAGCTCACACCAGCAACCTGCTCACGAGTCAGGGTCGACGAAGAGATAGAGAGTTCTGGGAGACTCCTGGTATTTAAGCTTTCGATGAGTCACCCGTCACCTGACGCAGCTTGGCCAATTGGGTACACGAGCCCTTAACCCCTTGATTCTTGACTCCCAGCCACGGGGCCTGCACTCAGTCTTGGTTACTGTTGGTGTTGGTTGTGGCCACAATGTTTATTTCAGAGCAGCACAGATGAATCCAAATTAAACGTGGGCCTTCCTGTTTGAAATGAGTAATTCGAGGTGCCATCCGAGCAGATCATTTTTTATTTTACTTTTTAAAAACAAATTTACAACAACCCGTGACATTAGGTTAACACACATCTGTATATCAGGATGTGCAAATTAACATGACATTGAGAATGGAGTTTCGCCAGCATTTTTGTCTACCTTCAATTTTCCAGCAGCTGCAATTCCTTCTTAAACATGACATTGAGAATGATTGGTCAAACTGCACAGTTTGCTGAAATTATTTGATCAATTTTCTCATAAATGGCTTGTAAAGTTTCTTTTACTTGATTGATCGAGTTGTACAAGTTAATGTGGGAGGTTTTGTGAACATATTGAAAGAAAGTCTGAACAAAAGAATTGTTGCCTGGAAACTGGTTGGTGTCCGTAAAGGCAAGTAACTCGGGGGAATTTCCACAGAGCAAGGCATAGTTGCAGAATGCATAAAAATAAACCAAATGTGGGCTGGGTCTCTAAAGATGAGGGCAGGGAGCACACGGATTCTCATGGGCTCCCACGATGGGTGCAGGGGGTGGGTCAAAGGTCAGGGCTAAGCATGTCAACAGGAGGAATCTGAGGTGTGAGGTGGATTCTGGTGACAGCTATAGCTTAGGTGAAGGGGGAGGTGGAATAAGTTTCTCTATTTAGGTGGAGGAGTGGGTTAGGCCAAGAGGGCACAGGTACCTGAAAGTGGTGCTTTACACTGTTACCATAATGCGATATCTGAGTTGGTGGTGCAGCACCAATCTGAGATGTCCCCACTAATCCTCCCTTTAAGTACATCGTTTAGAAACAGCCCCACTGCCCCTGGTGTAGCTGAGTATGATAATATAGAAATATTGTGTACGGTGATGTTGCACGGTTCAGTTTCTAGCCAGATGACACAAGCAGTTGCAGACTGACTGTCCTGAAGGGTTGACGTGGTGATGGGACAAGGCAGGTGACGGGGAATTAAACTACTTTCATCCGCCCTGGTGTGAAGCAACCAACCAGTGCAAGTTGATTACCCAATGGTTGTTCACAACACTCAATGATATTGGGTGAAAAAGCCAGATATTGAAGAAGAAGACAGCCACAAAGTGCTGGACTAACTCAGCGGGTCACGCAGCATCTATGAAGGAAAATAATACATTACATTTTAGGTCATGTGTACCTTTTCCCTGTGACCGTATGGGTTTTCTCCGGTTGCTCCGGTTTCCTCCGACATTTCAAAGATGTCCAGGTTTCATTGGCTTCTGTAAAATTGCCCCATGTGTGTAGGATGCAAAAGCGGGCTGACATGGAACCTGTGTGAACGGGTGCTCGATGGTCAGTGGGGAGTCGGTGGACTGAAGGGCCTGTTATCTTTAAACTCTAAGCTACTCGCAGATACCTTTCCTAATACCCTTCTTCTCCCTCTTTTAAAACTTTTGCACTCCTCCTCCATATCTTGCATCAACACAAGAGCATCCCTGATAATGTGGCAGAGACATTGTTACACTTACACTGTACATCAGGATGGAGCACCATGAAGAGCAAGGCCCAGTTTAGGGTGGTGGAGGTGGTCTCTGTACCTGCAGCAAAAAGGCTCAATAATGTCCCGATCTGCTTGGACTCCTGGAAACTTGTGTTGGAGGTGTGTTTCATCTAAGATGCAAAGAAGAGAAGCAGAGTTAAGATCTAGAATCAAAGATAGATCAGAGGAATGGAGCTGGTCAGTCATCTTGCGTTTAAAGTGCCTTGAAACGGTATAATACACTGGGGAGAGCCCTACATTGCCCACAAGGGGTACAACGTCAAATGAATAATTGGCCTTACCTGGCCCCAAAATCCACTGTCCAATACAAAGCTTTCTTCAAGTATGTGCAAAAATCCAAGGAACGTTTCATCATAATACTCAAAACGATCTCCAAAGATAATCGAACAGATAATATCAAGAAGTCAAGTCAAGAGAGTTTATTGTCATGTGCCCCAGATAGGACAATGACATTCTTGCTTGCTGCAGCACAACAGAATAGTGTAAGCATAAATACAGAACAGTTCAGTATGTCTACGTATATAGCATAGACCATATATATATACAAATAAATAAACAGATAAAGTGCAATAGGCTGTTATAGTTCAGAGCTAGTTTGATGGCGAGTTTAATAGCCTGATGACTGAGAGGAAAAAGCTGTTCCGAAACCTGGATGTACCAGATTTCAAGCTCCTGTACCTTCTTTCCGATGGCAACGGAGAGATGAGTGCGTGACCAGGATGGTGTGGGTCCTTGATGATGTTGGCAGCCTTTTTCAGGCAGTGACTGCGAAAGATCCATTCGACGGTGGGGAGGTCAGTGCCAATGATGGACAGGGCAGTGCATTTGCATTGCAGTTGCATAAGTTAAATGGATGTGAGGATCAAAATAATCACTTGAGTGGATGTGTGGAGCAAAAGGGTGGTCAAAAATTAGTTTTTTTTCCCCAAGTAATGATCATACAAACAATAGAAATTGTGAAGGAACAGACGGTAGTGAGGTGTGAAATTACCAGCAGTAGTGCAATAATGAAAATAAGGCAGTGGCTTCCTCAGGATTGACTCACCTTGTTCACCTTCAAATGCTCGGTTTAGAAATACAGCCTCTTCCACAATTCGCAATTCAAGAGACTTCCTTCAGAGCCCAAAATTGGTCAGCGTCAAAAGTGCAAATTTTCTCTGCGGTTTCCACCAATCACCATACCTGGATGGAGGTCGCAGGAATATTGTTTCATTCATAGACAGACACAAAATGCTGGAGTAGCTCAGTGGGTCAGGCAGCATCCCTGGAGAACATGAGAATGTTGTTTAATTCATATTTGTTTTCAGTCAGTCCTTAAACTAGAACCAATGGAAATTGGAGGAATAACCCAGGCCCTCCTTGTGGTGGGGGTTAGTCACACTGTTCCTGCAATGCTGCTTTCTCATAGTATACAATTGTGTTACAATTCTGCACCATGAGACAGGATTAAGCATTCTATAGGATTTTCAGTGACATAAATACCTGGGAACATGCGGACAGGAAGGTCGCACTGATCAACCTGCTGGGTCCCAAAGGTTATGTATTGGCAATTCAATTTCTTCAATTCATTGAATTGCTGTACCCAATGACAGAAGGAGAAGCCCTCACCCGCAATTCAAGAGACATCAAAAGGGGGTTTGTTCATGTGTATGTCATAGGAGCAGAATTTTCTGTCCTGGGCCTCCTCCATGGCCAGAGTGTGTTCCACCGCAAATTGGAGGAGCAGCACCTCATATTTCGCTTGGGTAGTTTACATCCCAGTGGTATAAACATTGACTTTTCCATTTTTATGTAGTACTTGCTTTCTCCCTCCTTCCCCTCCCCTTCCCAGCTCTACCACAGCCTACTGTCTCTGCCTCTTCCTTTCTTCTTACCGCCCCACCCCCACATCAGGCTGAAGAAGGTTCTCGACCCGAAACGTCACCTATTCGTTCGTTCCATAGATGCTGCCTCACCCGCTGAGTTTCTCCAGCATTTTTGTCTACCTTTGATTTTTCCAGCATCTGCAGTTCTTTCTTAAACAGGAGGAGAAGCCGTCACCCACAATTCAAGGGACTTTAAAAGAGGGTTTGTTCATAAGTGTATGTCATAGGAGCAGAATTAGGCCATTTGGCCCATCAAGTCTACTCTGCCATTTAATCATGGTTGATCTACCTTTCCTTCTCAACCTCATTCTGGAGTCAAGGAAAGAGCGGTCACGGCATGGCCCTGTTTCCACCATTCTTCCACCACTACGCACAAGAAGCACAAGAAGCGTAAGGCGCCATTGTATGCAGATGCCGAGAAGTGTGTTCAGCTCTGGCTGAGCAATTTCTAATCTTGTGATGTGGACTCGAAAAGAAGAACCCCATTCTCCTGTTTTTCCCCCATGTTAATGATAGTTAATTATCTTAAGTTGATGGTCAAAACCAATAACTTCTACTCCATAATCTTCATGGACTGGCTTTTAGCTGAACCTGCAGTTTCAGGTGAGCAGATCAGCAAGGTACTGTGAGAGAGTACCTTCCTTTGTAATTATAACAGCTGACTGGACAATAGAAGATTGTACCTTGGGTTGCAGGCTATTTATTGAGTGTGATCTGTACTCAGTGCGATGGAGAATTCCCATAATTGTGGGAGAATTCGGGGAGAGAGAAGTGAGTGGAAATTCCAAAGAATATTGACCTTTAAAACGAGGAGGTATTTGACGTTTTAGCAGGCTAGGTAGAAAAATCCCGCTGGCACTGACATGTCGTCTCAGCTGCCCCGTAAGGTACGGGAGGAAATTACGGGCACCCGTAGAAACATTTTTAAATATTTACAGGACATACATGAGGTGCCAGACGACTGAGTGACAGCAAATGTGGTATCTTTAGTCAAGAGTGTTAAGCCAAGTAATTACAGCCAGTAAGTCTAACAGCTGTTGTAGAGAAGTTATTGGGAATAAATAACTGTGAGGGACAGGATTAGGTTTGTTTATTTTCACCTGAACCGGGATACAGCGATAAGCTTTTGTTGCATGCTAACCAGTCAACGGGAAGACAATACATGCTTTCAATTGAGCTATCACGGTAAATGGAATAACCTGAATAACGTTTAGTGCAAAATAAAGTCAGTAAAGTCCAATCAAAGATAATCTAGTGGTCTCCAATGAGGTAGATAGTAGTTCAGGACTGCTCTCTAGTTGTGATAGGATGGTTCAGTTGCCTGATATCAGCTGGGAAGAAACTGACCATGAATCTGGAGGTGTGCATTTTCAACCTTCTATTCCTTTTGCCGATGGGAGAAGAGGGAGTGGCCAGGGTGCGACTCATTCTTGATAATGTTGCTGGCCTTGCCAAGGCAGCGTGAAGTTTAAATGGAGTCAATGGAAGGGAGGTTGGTTTGTGTGATGGTAGGGCTGTGTCCACAATTCTCTACAATTTCTTGCTGTCTTGGATGGAGCTGTTCCCTAACCATGCTGTCATTCATCCCGATAAAAATGCTTTCTACGGTGCATCTGTAGAAGTTGGTGAGAGTTTATGGTAACATGCTGAACATCCAAACCTCCTAAGGAAGTAGATGCAATGGTGTGCTTTCTTGGCCGTTGCTTCAAAATGGGATATTCAGGAGAAGTTGTTGCTGATATTTACTCCTAGGAATTTGACGTTTTCAGCCATCTCTACTTCGCCACCATCAATGCAAACTGGGGTATGTGTACCTCGTCGCTTCCTGAAGTCGATCACTATGGAATTTGATCAGTTATTGGTCGGTTGGGAGCGCTGGGAGTCGGCTGCCCAGCAGCGCGATCGTTTATTTCCACTTTTTTTTGTTTTTCTTAATTTGTCCAAATGTTTGTTTTAGTGTCTCTTGGTACGTCTTATGTGCGGGTTGGTGGGGGAGAAAATGGGGAAACCGTTTTTCAGTCACTTCCTTGATGGAGAGGCGACTTTTTCCATGTTGCTTCTCCACCTCGCTCGCGGCTTAACAGCTTGGATTGGAACGTCCTTTCCCGGAGTCGGGTCCTGAGCTTCTGCAGTGGGCATAGCGTGGACTCTTCCATCGCGGCACGGGCGAACCGTTGCCGGGGGTCGCCAGAAAGGAGTGCTCCGATCGCTGGCCTGGTGACTTTGGCATCATGGGGCTGTGGTCTGCGGAGCTTCTAGCCGCGGGCGTGGCGTAGACTTACCAACTGGAACCTGGGATCCCTTGCTGGGGATCATCGGATCATCTACAGATGCACCGTAGATAGCATTTTGTCGGGATGAATGACAGCATGGTTAGGGAACACCTCCATCCAAGACAGCAAGAAATTGTAGAGAATTGTGGACACAGCCCAGACCATCACACAAACCAACCTCCCTTCCATTGACTCCATTTAGTTGCGGTGAGGGATTTCGTGAAGACCCCGCCAGCACGCATGCGTGACATCCTTCGAAGCAGCGGTGTGGAATCACAGAACGCTCCATGACTGAAAATAGTAAGATTAAGAACGTAGAACATACCAGTTGACCTTATGATAGAAGGTGGGAGTGGAGGGCACGAAATCCCTCACCGCAACTCCTCATAAAATAAAGATCAGCCTTCGAACTTGGTAAGTTCTCATTTAATCTTACTATTTTATTTCGGAGTCACGTGAGTGACTTCGTGAAGATTTGAAAGCTCTATGATTTCACGCCCTGGACAACGTCCATGCTATCACACTACCGCAATCCTGATGGAGGAAGGCTGTTAATGCAGTTCAGTCGGAACAGGCTGAAAAATATTGCATATTTATTGCACAAATAATAATAAACAAATAACCGCGAACCCGGGGACAAACATTCACTGAGCGGCTCCCAGCACGGCTTCTGCAAATGTTGCGGGGGCGACCAGTGGTTTGTTGTAGAACCTTTGGAAGGTTCCTTCACTAGCCCAGCCAGCGGTGGCGAGGATGTGGTCCATGGGCACCTCCATGGTCCTCGGCGCTGATGTGGATGCAGCCCTAGTAGAGTGGGATTTAAAAATGTTAGTAGCGACTCCTGCTGCACCCAACACCGCCCTGAGCCACCTGGCGATAGTCTACACAGTCACCCGGTGATGCGGAGGTTTGTGGCTGATGAGGAGCCCCTGCTCCATCTTCCTGATGGTTCGTGTAATAGGTCCTGGACAAAGAAAGTCACCTGTGTAGGGGTGGAGACCATGCTATCCAGCCGCAGCTTTTGTAATGCCTGGACTCGTTGAGCTGTAGTCAGTGCCATCAGCATCACCACTTTGAGGGTGAGCTGTTTGAGTGGTATCTCGGTCATAGGAGACCAGCTCCTCAGTAGGGTCAGAACGATCCCTACGTCCCAGGTGAAGGTGTATCTGGGCCGTGGAGGGTTGGTATTAAACACACCCCTCATTAATTTAGACACCAGGTGGTTGGAGCCTATACCTATGTCCAGGTATGAGGACAGTGCACTCCTGGTGCTGTTGATGGCACTGTAGCTAAGGCCAGCATCGAAATGAAGGCCCGCTGGGAATTCTAGGACATCAGGGATTGTTGCCGAGTTGGAAGTCGTGTTGGTATGGGAGCAGAATGCCTCCCACTACCTGATCTGTGTGAGGTACTGCCTCCTGGTTGATACTCGGCATGATGCTGAGATGAGTTCCATGGCTCGTGGTGAGATGCCGGCCTTGACGAACGGCCTTTTTAGAACCTGCAGGCCAACATGTTTAGGTGACCATGAAATGGGTGACTGTCCCCCGTAATGGGGTTAGTAATTAATTTGGGGTGTTTACCAATCATAAGCCAGGGATGTTTCAATATTTTGAGGACCATCGGGTACCATGGCTGTGTAGGCTAGTCGTGAATGATCAATATGCCAGTTGCAGAATCCAGTTTAATTTTCTGCAATACCCGACTGATGAGGCAAAATGGGGGAAATGCGTAGCAAAACCATTTCCCCCAATGGATAGAAAAAGCATCCATAGCTACTGCCCCAGGGCCTGGTTCCCAAGATACATACATTGGTATCTGATGGTTAAACCTGGACGCAAAGAGGTCAATATCTGGTGTTCCATAGTGAGCTATAATATCAGCAAAAATTTGGGGGTTCAACATCCACTCGATGTTGTCATTGAACACTCGTGACCTGGTGTCCGCCACTGTATTGAGCTTCCCTGGCAAATAGGTCGCTGTAATCCAAATATTTCTCTCGATGCACCAGTGTCAAATTGTGTTTGCCAATTCATCACAAGATAACGACCTGATACCACCCATATGATTGATATAAGCCACCACCGTTGTGTTACCTATTTGGAGGCGGACATGTAAGTCCCGTGAGGTAGTACAGTAAGCCCGTAGTCCATGGAAAGCCCCTAACATCTCCAGATAATTTATCCCTTGTGACTGCAGGAGGGTAGAGTCGTGAGAGTCCCATCTGCCACCACAACCGGACATGGTGTCAGTTGCACCCCAGTCTTGTGCGCTTGCGTCAGTCTGTAGCACGACGGATGGGTTGCTAACAATGATGGGTCTGTGACACTCACTAATATTTTCAATCCACCATTGTAGCTCAGCTCTAGCCTGATGTGGCAACCGGATTGGTCGATTAAAGTGCCCAGCATTTGCTTTTAATTATGCAATCTTTGTTCTTTGGAAATTTTGGTAATGTAACGGGCCGAATTGCGCAGCTAAGAATGTAGCTACCAGCTTCCCAATCACCTTTGCCGTTTGCCGGATAGTTGGAACCCTGGCACAAGCAAGGCTGTGGCACGCTTCTTTTATGGCGATAGCTTTGTTGGTTGGGATAGTGATCATCATTAAGGTTGTGTCAAGGGTGAAACCCAGGTAATCCATAATTTGAGAGGGGTGCAGTTTGGATTTGTCTGGATGGGTTACAAACCCTTGCTTCTCGAATAAAGATTTGGTCGCTGTAACTGCCTGTGTAGCCAATTGGAGGGTCTGACCCACAATAAGGATATCATCTAAATACGCCATGACAATATAATTTTGCTGTTGGAGGAGGGCCAATATAGGTTTCACTAATTTGGTAAATAGTCTGGGGGCTGTGGTGAGCCCATTAGGTAATGCTTTGTATTGCCACAACTGTCCCTTCCAGACAAATTTCAGAAACTTTCTGTGCGATTCAGTGATGGGCACTGTATAGTATGCATCTATTAAATCGATGCAGGCCATAAAGTCATCTGCTTAGCTGTTTCGAAGGTATCCATTTTAAAGTGGGTATATTGTACAAAAGTGTTCAACTCGGTTAGGTCTATGATAATCCGCCACCCCCCACCTTTTTTGGTTTTTGTGTAGATGTTGGGCACAAACACAAGGGGTTCGTGTGTTGTTTTGCCAATCACCCCTTTGGCTGCGAGCCGTAAGATTTCAGCATGTCCTGCCTCAATCTCATTTTGAGAGAGTGTAAATTTTCGGTGTGGTGCATGCTGGGTAGGGGGAAGTTGACCATCAATGAATTCTATGACATAACCTTGAACACTTTGTAGAATAAACGCGTCAGTGGTGATAGTATCCCAAGCTCCCCTAAATGCCCCCAACCGTCCCCCGACGTGCAGGAAGAAATGCTACTGCCTGGGAGGAACCACACCCCCTTACCTCCATAGTTAGCGGCGGGTCCTGGCGTATGGCGTTTTGGGGGGACGTTGCGGTGGTTGTCGGGATGGCGGCCGCATCTTCCATGCGGGCCGCTGCAGGCCTTGCCCTAAAAATCCTGCTGCTCGCTGGACACATTGTCCCCATCGAGGGTCCTGGCATACGCCGTAATGCCCGTCGAGAGGAGCTTCAGGATGCGCTGGAGACGGACATCCTGCATCTTGGTGGTCGTGCTCAAGTGTCCCCAGATCTGGGCATTAACCGTAGGAACACTGAGATTGATGCAGTTCTCGGGTGGCTTGAATTTATCCATGGTCTCATTAAGTACCTGACCCTGAAGCTGGTGAGTGGTCAGGTAATTAATGGTGCCCGCCAGTTTGTGGTGCAGGGGTTCCCCAGTGTGTGTGGCCGTGGCAAATTTGCCCACCACGTCCAGCATGTTCTCATCGTGCTCTGGCTCTGCGGTCTCCGGCAGTCCCGGGTCGTCTTCGAAGGCAGCGGCCGGACCACTGCTGGCACTCCTGGCTGGGGAAGACGAGAGGCTGAGTGGGCTCCTGGCGTGGCTAATATAGGCCCGAGAGTCCCGTTCATCCCGGTCCCTGTCCCCTCTGGAGGAGTTGCTCCACCAAGAGCTCCAACCGCTCAATGCGACCGTCCCCGCTACTCACGGCGGACAAGCCGACTTCCCCAGGCCCTGCAAATTCTCTGGGGCTTCCACCAACGGACCACACCTCCGTAAGATGCAGACTAGGGTCCAAAGGCAGCTTGTCGTGGCCCCTGTAGGCTCATGCGACTCCCGCACGGACTCTCCGCTAGTCGGCCTTCGAGCAGACTGTGGCGGTCCCCCTGCCCGGTAGGAAGGCAGTGGAGATGAATCGGCGCCGGCCCCCGGAACCTGGCTCCCCGGAGTCCGTGCAGGCTTACCTCCACTGTCGCCCAATGTTCTGCGTGGAGGTGCATGGTCGGCAGCTGCCAGAGATAAGATAACCGACCGTTTACTGCTGCCACCGGCGCCCTTGACCGCAGCCTGACGAGGTGTTATGCCGGCAGCACCTGCTCCTGCAGGGCTGCTCGACGCAGCAGTAGCCCTGCCAGACTGCCCTATGGCAGATATCCCCGGCGGCTGTACGTGGTGTGTTGCGGCTGCTGGGCTCCCCTGTAGCGCAGCTGTTCCCTGGCCCGGTCCCCGTGAATCCACTGCAACTCGGGGTCGCTGGCGATGAGCGAGGCTCCTGTCCACGTACCTGTCTGCTCCCCCGCTTCCTGGGGGTGGGGGCACGAAGTCTGGGTCAGCAGGATCCAGCTCCTGTGCGGTCAGCCATTCAGGTGATAAGTCAGGCGCTGGTGTAACGGAAGCGCCCGACTTCCGCACTCTTACCCCCGACCGTCCCGATGCTGCCGGTGGTGCTTGCAGCTCCGGTGACAAAGGCCGCTGGCTTGTTGATGCCCCGCAGCTCCTGGAGAGTGTCGCCTTCTGTTTCCCTTTGGTGTCCATCCTGTTGGAAGTTAAGGTTAGTGGACTGGCGGGGTCTTCACAAAGTCACTCACGTAACTCCGAAATAAAATATACTGATATAGGCAGTGTGGCTTATGTAGCCTGCATGGAATTTGGTTAAGAACTTTGTCAAGTTCCCACATGAAAAACTGGCAAAGAGATTAGTGCCATTGGGAGCCAAACCAAATAGACAAATTAAATCAAAATTGGCTTCGTATTTGGAGACAGAGGTGTTGTGTGAAGGTTGTTTCTGTGATTGGAAGCTTGTGACCAGTGGCCCGTGACCAGTAATATATACATATTACACCTCCACATATCCACACGTCTATATACTTAAAAGTCTCATCTTGACCACTTCCTGTCTGCGCTGTATATTGATTTTAGAAAAAACGCAACCCTGTATAGCTGTGATTTTTGGCCATCCTACTCACAGTCCTCCTCCGCTGAGCAGGCTGTGAGGATTTTTCCCATCGATGAAAAATAAAAATGTTATGAGTGTTTAAAAAAACCTTGACATCAGCTGATTGGTCCTCTTGCCTGTCAATCACCGCGATGAAGTTAATGTCCCTTCCTGCGGGGGGGGGGGGGGGGGCAGGACTATAAAACTCACAGTCTCTCACCTGTTTAGGGCAGAATTTCTGGCAGTTTCTGAGCTGCCAGCCCACCAGGCCCGAGCTGTTAGCCTACCAGGCCTGAGTGACTGAGCTGCCAGCCCAAGAATCCATTCGGCTCACAATGTCCATACTAGCCCTCTGGAAACCAGTTCATTTGGGCCACAACACCCCTACTAGCGCTGCAGAAAACCCCCTCGCCCCACCACTGGCCAGCAATATTGGAATTGGTGGAGAGGTGGAATAATGCATTGAGGGACCAGCCCTCCCGTGTGAACATGGGTCCCAATTAGTCTAGTATATATATAAGTATGGGTGGGTATGTGTATATATACATACACTGAACGTTCTTTTTCTCGTTTATTATCTTGTTTACAGTGTTCTTTGTTTACTTATTCTGTGATGCTGCTGCAAGTGAGAATTTCATCGTTCTTCCTGGATCATATGACAATACTGCACTCTGGACTCTTGACAAGTTAACCTGATAATTGAAAAGATATTTCATGTTTTAGTAGGTTGAAAGGTTGAAAAATCTTCGGATCCGAGATGTATTCGAGGCTGCTCTAACTTGCTGGGTCGGTGACAGAAATGTTTAAATCTTTAAATGCCAAACATGAGTTGCCAGATGACCGGATGTCAGCAAATGTGGTGCATTTATTCAAGCAATACAGCAGGGATAAGCCAAGTAACAGAAAGAACCCTCCACCACCACCCTCTGCTTCCATGTACCAAGTCAATTTTGATCCAGTTTGCTTATTTGGTTTGGTTCATAATGGCTCCAATCTCTTTGGCCTGTTTCCTACATGGGGGTTTGGAAAAGGTCTGACCAAAGTCTATGCAGACAGCAAAAGCTACACTGCCTTTCTTACCATTTATTCGGTATTGTATTACCTCTAAAAATAATTAATCAAGTGTGTCACACCAGATCTCTAACTAAAAAAGCCACGCCAACAGTTGAATCTGACAATTCCTGGTCTCTCCGAGCCTGGTCCCCAGCACTGTCTCTTGTGCCCACGTCACACTGACATTCTCCAATGCGCTTAAAGAGCTTTTTGTATATTGGGAGGTCTGGTCGGTCTGCAAAATCTTCCGATTTCTTCACCAGCGCCTCTTTCGGGGCCTTGTAGCCACTCAACACCACCATGTTTGTCCACCCAAAGTCCAAGCTCATCACATCACCGTAATTCCTCCGCAGCTTAAAGTGGAGGAGATGGGAGAAAGCATGAGGCTGTCATTGTAACTCGCTCTCGGAGGCCAAATGCAACATTGAACAAAGTTGCTAAGTTCTCACCAGACGCTGCACTGGTTTATTCATCAGGCTTTACATCTATTGTCTGCTATCTGATACCCTTATGTTTATTTTTAATGTCCCACTTTGTTAATGACTCCACTTACTGGCCAACATCCTTCGTCCTCCTATCATTTGTCGAGCTTTATCCTGCCCAACTCTCTTTCCCAGCTATCTGCCGACTACTACAATCAGTCTGAAGAAGGGACCCGACCTGAAACGTCACCCGCCGATGTCTTCTACAGATGCTGTGTAGAAAGCCTTTTATCGGGATGCGTCAATTCATGGTTTTGGAACAGCTCCATCCAAAAACGCAAGCAATTGCAGAGAATTGTGGACGCAGCCCAGACCATCACACAAACCGATCCCCCCTCCATTGGCTCCATTTACTCCAAGGCAACGCGAGCAGCATAATCAAGGACCAGTCGCACCCTGGCCAATCCCTCTTCTCGCCTCTCCCAACAGGCAAGAGGTATATATGTGTTAAACCTCACTTTTCCAAATTCAGGGACAGTTGCTTCCCATCTATTATCAGGCAATTGAACCATTGTACCAACAACCGGAAAGCAGTCCTGAGCTGCTATCTACCTCACTGGCGATCGTTGGACTATCTTTGATCGGATTTTAATGGACTTTAACTTGCACTAAACGCTATTTCCTTTATCATGTATGTATTTGTACACCGTGGATGGATCGTTTGTAATCATCTGTGGTCTTTCCGCTGTTTTCTTAGCACACAACAAAAGCTTTTCACTGCACCTCGGTACTAGTGACAATAAGCTAAACTTAAACTCTTCCAGAGATACTGCCTGACCCGTTGAGTTACCTAAAATTGGAGAATTCAATGTTCATACCGTTGGGTGGTAAGCTACCCAAGTGGAATATGAGGTGCTGTCCCTGCAGATTGGGTGCGGCCTCACTTAAGCAAATGGTGTCAAGGCCATTGGTCAGAAGCAGAGAGAGACCAAGGGTCAAAAGTGGTTCTTGGTGCGCGACCATTTCCTTCCCACGGTCCTTCTTCTTCACTCCTTGTACAGACAGCGCCCGTAGTCGGTATCAAACCCGGGTCTCCGCGCTCCATTTTGCTGTAAGGTAGCAACTCTACCGCTGTCTTTACCTTTGCAAATGATAGGTGCAGGTTGTGTAGATCAAATTGCAGAAGGTTGTGGAGGAAAGGCAGAGCCCGGGGCCTGGGAGGGTAGTTGCCACACTCCTTCCACCTCTTCACCAAGTCAAAGGCCAGGGCAAAGACGGTGCAGAACAGGGCCAGCGCTGGGACCCCGCCAAACTGCCTGAGCATGACCTTGGGGAGAGCAGAGAACTCCATGTTCCCCGGAGAGAACGAGCAGCAAACTAATGGGCCTGTCCCACTTAGGCAATTTTCTAGGTGGCTACAGGTGACTAGGCTGCCGCCACATGGTTACCGGTGGCTGGGTGTCGCCTGTATGGTCGTGAGTAGTCTCCTCAGTCGCCCAAAGAGTCGTAGAGTCCTTCTGGTTGCCGCCTGATTTTCAACATGTTGAAATATCTTGAAAATGTGGCGACCGTGAGTTTGAAGCCAATGAGCGTAGCTTGACGTGGATGCTGTCGCCAGGTTAACGTAGGTTGTCGCCATGATGTCATAGGTTGTCGCCAGGCAACGTAAATTGTCACCGGTGCTGACCGGTGAATTCCATTGTCGTATTTGCCGGCAGTCGCCTACAAAATCGCCTGTGGGATTGGCCCATTAGTCCAGTCGCCGGATTTTTGTTTGTAAAATATTTTTATTAGAAGTAATTACATATTAAGAAGAAATAATATAAAATCAAAGAGAAAAAAAAATATTATCGTCACATACATTCTTAATATTTTTTAAATTTACAGTCAATCTTCTTTGTACTTCCATATTTTTTTTAATTTTATAACAGTAGGAAATAAAGATAGATAATAAAGAGAAAAAGAAAAAAAGAGATAACTTAAATGTGGAATATTAAACAAGATATTCTTCATTGGAGATATATTCATGATCTATTGTATATAATTCTTCATCTATTCATTCATTCAGGCTTCAGTCATGGCCTCGAACCGGATCATCTTAACACTTTAAATATTCAATAAATGGAGACCATATTCCTCTGAATTGATCCAGCCTGTCCATCAGGACAAGTCTTAATCGTTCTAGGTGAAGTGTCTCCGACATTTCTGTAATCCACATTTTAATTTAGGGGAAATGGGACCTTTCTAAAATCTTAGTATTAATTTTTTACCAATTATTAAACTATAACCAATAAAAATTATTTGTTGTGTTGTTAATATCTGATTTGTTTTCTAGTATTCCCAATATGATTAATTTTGAGTCTGGAATTAAATTTGCATTAACTACAATTGAGATTATCTTAAAAATTTCAATCCAAAAATTAGTAATTTTTATACATTTTGTGAATGAATGTGTTAAATTAGCTTCTAATTGGTGACATTTATCACATATTGCGGAAACATTTGAGAACATTCTATTTAATTTGGATTTTGAGAGATGTTAATCTATGTATAACTTTAAATTGTATCAAGGAGTGTCTAGCATTTAATGAACAATGGTGTATGTTTGTAAACTTTCATTCCATACTTCTCTACTAATTACTTGACCTAGTTCATTTTCCCATGCTTGTCTTTATTTATCCGTATTTGGTAAAATCATTTTCCCAGTAAAATATTATAGATATGTGATATTAATTTTTCTGTATTCGGATGTTTATTTAGACATTCATCTAAAATTTCTGTCTTTCTATTCCTAAAATCTAGTGTATTTGATTTAGCATAATCTCTAATTTGTAGATATCTAAAATATTCTTTAGAATGTAATCCATAATTTTGGTGTAATTCCTGAAATGAGAGAAATAAACTTTCCCTGTAGAGATCACCGATCTTATTTATTCCATAGTTCTTCCATTTTAAGAAACCTTTATCCATCAATGAAGGTTTAAAAGAAATATTGTTTACAATTGGAAGAGCTAGTGGTGTATTCTGTAATTTTAATGTTTTTCTTCATTGTTTCCAAATATATATTCCACTTTCTATTAGTGGGTTTCCTCTATAAGATTTCTTATGTATTGTAGTATTAGCAAATAAAATCGAGCTAATTTCAAAAGGTAAACAGTCTTCTTTTTCCATTTTTAACCAGTTTGGTTGTTTATCTAGTTCTTCCAACCAGAAATTCATATTGTTTTATATTAACTGCCCAATAATAAAACATAAAATTAGGCAATGCAAAACCACCATTTATTTTTGATTTACATAAATGCTTTTTAATTATTCTATGGTTCTTATTAATCCCAAATAAAATTGGTAACCTTAGAGTCCACTTTCTTAAAAAAAAAATTAGGAAGATATATCGGGATCATTGAAACAAATATAGTAATGTGGGAGAAAAAATCATTTTTATTGCATTAATGTTACTAGCATTGAAATAGGTAATGTTTTCAAATATTGAATATTCTTAAGTAATTTATTCATTAAGGGTAGAAAATTAGATTTAAATAAAGAATCATTTCTTTTTGTTACATAAATTCCAAGATATTTATTTTTTTCAGTTGCAATCTTAAAAGGATATTGTTGTAATATATGTAAGTTATTTCCCATTATTGGCATATATTCACGTTTTATCCAATTTAATTCTATATCCTGAAAACGATCCAAATTGAGTTCATTAATCTAACAAGTTAGGGATACTAATTTGTCTGTTTCGTGATATAAAGTAATACATCATCTGCGTATAACCAGAAATTTTATTTCAGTTTCTTTAGTTTCATACCATAATTTCAGGATGCGATCTCACAGATTTTACTAGTGGTTCTATTGCAAGTGGCAAAACAGTAGTGGAGGTAAAGGGCAACCTTGTCTGGAGCCTCGGAATAAGTTAATTTAGTTGTTAACACTTGGTTTATTAATATTCTAGCATGTTGGTCTGGTATATATAATTTAACCCATGTTATAAACTTCTCCCCCAACTGAAAAAATTTCCCATAACCGAAAATAAATAAGACCATTCAATCTGATCAATAAGCTTTCTCTGCATCCAAACGAAATAATTGATAAATCCTTATTAATGTTTCTTTTCGAATATATAATATTAAATAATCTTCTCAGATTGTTTGAGGAATATAGTTTTGGTATAAACCCTGTTTGATCTAAATTAATTAGTTTATTAATCACTGTGTTTAGTCTTTGTGCTAATATTTTTGTTAATATTTTTTTAACAGTATTTAAAAGAGATATAGCTCTATATGACCCTGGGTCATCAGGATTTTTATCTAATTTAGGTATAAGGGTTATAATAGATTAATTTAATGTTTCTGGTAATTTCTGTTGTGCATAAGTGTGTTCATGTAGTGTCTTCAAACGTGGAGCTATCATATCATAAAATATTTTATAAAATTCTGCTCCAATGCCATCTGGTCCTGGAGTTTTACCATTTTTTAATGATCTAATAGCTTCTTCAATTTCTTTCGTAGTTATTTCAACATTTAATAATTCCCTATCTTCTAAATCCAGTCCTTTTAGATTACAATTTTTAAAAAATATTTCTACTCCTATTCGATTTTCTTTTTTTTTAGCTGAATATAAATTTTTATAATATTGCAAAAATCTCTCAATTATATCTTTAGTTTGTACTAGTAATTCCCCTTTATCTGATTTAATCCTTTAAATTAATTTTTCTCCTTCCAATTTTCTTAACTGACGAGCCAATAGTTTATGTGGTTTATCACCAAATTCAAATTGTATTTGTTTAGTATATTGGTATAGTTTTACAACTTGGTCTGACTGTATTTTATTTAAAATATTTTTTTCAATGCAGAGATTTTATTATGTTTTATCATAGTTGGGTTAACGGCGTTCTCTGTATCTAACTGTTTAATCTCTCTTTCCAATGCCTGTTGTACCTTCCGATTCTCTTTATTATAAAATGCTTGAGAAGATATCATAATTCCCCGAACATACGCTTTAAAAGTTTCCCATAAGAGGGATGATGATATTTCTGGTGTATCGTTTGTTTCAAAGAAGATCTTGATCTGTTTTGTAATATATTCCTTGAGTTATTTTGTCCTTTAAAATTTGTGGATTAAAATCTCCATTGACCTTGTTTTTTTCCATTTTACCAGTTATTTGATCATCTTAAAAGTTAAGGGTGCATGATCTGAAATTATAATAGTATGATATTTTGAATTATATGTAAGTGGAATGAGTTTAAAATCTACCAAAAATAATCTATTCATGAATAAGTTTTTATGCACGGGTGAGTAAAAAGAGTATTCTCGTCCTGTTGGATTTTGCAATCTCATACAATCTTTAATATTACTAGTGTCTTTTTTTGCATTTATTAACTCACTGGAATGTGATTTAAGTTTTCGTTGTTTTGATGATCTATCCAAATAAAGATCTAGTGTGCAGTTTAAACCTCCTCAATTATTAGATTGTATTGTGATAATTCAGGGATTGTATTAAATATATTTTTTTAAAACAGCGGACTATCAAAATTTGGGCCATATACATTGACAAAAATCACTTTTTGTGTGTATAACGCTCCTATTACAATAATATATCTACCGTCACTATCAGTTATTATTGAAGTATGTTTAAATGCAGAGCCTTTACGAATTAATATTGCTAACCTCTGGATTTGTGTGTAAAAGAAGAGTGATATACTTTATCAATGGCTTTTAATCTATGTTCTGCCTCTTTTTTTAAATGTGTCTCTTGGATGAATGAAACGTCTATTTTAAGTGCTTTTAAGTGTGCTAATACCTTACCCCTCTTAATTCGTTCGTTAATACCTTTAACATTCCAGCTACAAAACGTTATTCCTCCATTCCCCATATTCGTGTGTAAGTCTTGTATCTTTTATCTAAAGGGATGTATACTAGAGCAAATGGTACAGTTCGACATACCAGACCTTACACCTGAACTTCGAATAGACGAATTTCAAAACCCTTGATTTTCTCTCATATATATATATATATCCTTTGCATTAATTTATAATTCCACTCAAATATAAAATAATAATAGTAATAATCAGAAATAATATTAAAAAAGGGATAGATTAAGAGATTAGTAAAGTGCACAAAGAAAGAAAAAAACTACATCTAGTATAAGTGTACTTAGTGTTAGCCATGGCTAGCAGTCTAAGGACTTCCGTAGTGAATGTTAAATGTTGCCCATCTCCATGATTCACTAAAATTTAATATTTCCAAAAAAAAGAAATTATTATTTAAACCGAGGATAGTAAACTATGATGTGGCAAAAACGTTCGTAGTCAAGTATATATAATAAATCTTATACTTAATGCCTATTAGAAAACTATAATAATAAAAATATATAATAAAGAGAAAAAAAAATAAAATTAAAAAAAACTCTCAATGAAAAAAGACACCAATTTATGGAAAAAAAAAAAAATGCGCGCGTAAAAAATACCAGGGGAAATAAATGAAGTAAAAGTTTATATTTGTATATTTATATTTACTAATTTACTTAATTCTAAGTGAGAACGGTTTAAAATTAATTATTAATTATTAATCAATAATTAACAATTATTAACTCTAATTAATGATACCAGTGTGTTAAATTTAATATATGTTTATATATGTTAATATATGTTAATTATTAAACTAGTAGTGTTAGTATTCTAATTATTAGTACTCATGGAATAGTCTCTCAATCCAAATCTCCTCGATTTCCCATCCGCCTCCTTCTCCGTCTTCTTTAGATGAAACAAGTCCATAGTCTATTGTAATCTTCAACCAATCTTGAAAATACGGTTTAATTGTTCCTTTAATTCATCTTTGAAGGTTTCATTCAGTCTTTTTTCCCTCGCTCCTTAATCCTTTTGGGCAAATTTCAATGCGTCCTCTGGTTTTTTAAATAATGTTCTTCCTGATTGTAAGTGACTCTCAGTGTTGCTGGGTATCTCAGAGATGTACTTCAGATTCTTCACTTCCCTCAGGATTCTTTTGTTTCTTTAAACGCATTCGTTTCTTAGAGACCTCTGCTGGATAGTCTCGGTAGATACTGATCGAGGTCTTCTTCATATTTTAGATTTCTAATTTTTACAAACTTTATTCATCATATCTCCAAAACATAATCATATTGGACTTTTATTATCATTTGTCTTGGAGAGAGCACATACGTGCTTTTTATAACGTCTCATTACTCGTGTGCTCGGCGCTATCAAAGTTTTTCTTCCCAGATATAGAATCTTTTGTAGTAAGTTTTGCAGTAAACTCTCCGGGTATCTTGATTCTTTTCTCTCCCTTCTCAAATACCCACGATCCTTAGGTTCTGCCTTCTCTGGCATCCTTCCAGCACAGTAACACTATCAGTAACTTTGGCCAAATATCGGATAATCGTTGACTTTTCTTTGACAGAGTTTCGTAGTCTGAGTATTTGCTGGACTGATTCTTCTAGGTCTTTTATTGGATGTTTGTTGTAAGCATAATTTCTTCCAGCACTGGTTCCATTTCCTTTTCCACCATTTTCATTTTTTCTTCATGCAACCATCCATTATACTTGCGAATTTTTCAGTCACTACTCTGGTAATTTCCTTTCGAGCATATTCCTGATAAATCCACGGTCGAGAGAATATTTCAGATTTAACTCCGTCATCTCAATCTTGATTTTCTTTCATTTTCTTCCATAACGGTTCATTTTTTTCCAATTCCATCTTAATTCCAGACTTTCATTTCTTTCTTTAATTCTGCCATTTTCTTGCACAAAAAAATTTTGTGAGTTTTTTCCAGTCCGATTTTTTTTTCGATATTAAACACACTTCTAGGTACCGTGTCCTATAAACACTCTAACTCTAAACATAAAAAATACAAGAAAAAACCTGAGGAGGGGTAGGGCCCGAGGCTTCAGTCGGGCCTTGTTCTTCTCACCATATTAAAAATCGGAGTCTGGATTTCTCTCCGGCGGTGGCGGCGCTGTGTTGACATTAACGGTCGCCAACGCCAGATGCAAGTCAACTCATGGCAACCAAGTGTAGAAGCAGCAGATGCAGAAGCAGCAGGGCACAGTAGGTTTTTTCAAACCGTTTTTCTCCCGTTTTTTCCCTTTTCTTCACGGAGGGGCTGGCGTTGCCTTCTATCCTCCAAGGACGACACCGAAGTCTTCCCCAGCTCGCACGGAAATTTGCAACCTGCTAAACACTCTGGACAGTCGCCCCGGCAATTGCCTAAAAATCACCAAGTGGGACAATCCATAACATCATTTGGGAGACTGACCCCTTCGCTCTCACGCAGAACATTGCACATTGACATCCTGACGCTGCTGTTGTGTGCGGTGGGTGTTGGAGCAGATTAGAATCAACCACATCCTGCTTCTTACCTTCGCAGGCCCGTGTGGGTCTCGGAGGCACGGCAGGTCTTGACACAGGACTTGTGTAACTCACATCTTGAACCCAACCCTTTACATGTATCTTTCGAAGAGTCCTGACTTCCGTGGAGTCAATGGTGGGGTGAGAGACGTCGCTGTTTCGCTCTCTCCCGAAGAATGTTTTAAATGTGCTAAAAGATGATTGGAAAGACGGGGAGTTCTGAAAATAACTACCGGCTGGCATATTTAATGTGTTTATCAGAATCTGCTGATAACAGAGAATAATAGCAGTTTTAAAATGAAAAAAACAGAAACCTCCGCCAGAAGTCTGCAAAAGCCACTTCTAGACCTCTACAAGAGCCTACTGAAAAAACCCTAAAAGACCTCATCCCCTCAAACATAGCTCGGAAGTCAGAAGAAGAAGTTGACTTCCAAGTAATCCTTCTACAGAATGACTTTAATGGAGGAATCAAATGAACACCTGGAACAAGTCATATTAGCTTCAGTCACTGAAGTTATTTCAAAACTGAACGAGAGGAGAACCTCGTGCTGGACAAAAGCCTTCTCTGAAAAAATAAACAAGGTAATTGATACGCTGATGGGAAAATAAGAATGATTAAACCAAACGTGAGGTCGAAGTTGAGGAGGAATAAATAAAAAAATTAAGGGCGGGTTGAAAGGATTGAAATAAAAAACTGATACAATGCTAAAATCTATCTACTGAGTGGCTAATGAAGGAATGGACAATACGATAACTGAGATGGCTAAGAGATAAAGAGAACTAAAACAGAACAAGAAATCATTGGAGGAGAGCTTGCTAAAATGAAGTATAAATGCCACACGAACTTGGAGGCAAGATCAAGGAGACAAAATTTAGGATAATTGATTAAAAGAAAGGGAAAAGGAGATTGGACAAAAACTTTCAGAGTTTTTGCTGCCAATTTACCTCAAAACAAGTACTTAAGCTGCCTGAACCCCGAGAATAGTATTATGGCTCACCGAGTCCGACGTAAGGCTCAAGCAAGCTTAACTGCCCCCCCACGACAGATTATTCTGAAATCTATGACATTTCAACCTTGGAAGGATTAATGAAAAAGATTCCATATTTTGATGTTTTGAGAAGACAACAAAGATTCTTCCGTGATTTTTCCAGCTGAAGTCATGGAAAAGCAGGAATATGTTTACAAACACGAGAAACTACTGAAAGAGGACTGGTGAGTAAGATATGGGATAGTATATCCCGCTAAATTGAGAATTTCTTATAACCAGATGAACGTGCATTCACGATCCAGACGAGAGCATTAAATAGCACAAAGTATCACAAAAGGAGGTCTCCTGATCGTTAGGAGTTGGTCTCCTGCAAATAACATCCGAGAGGACAAAGCACAAAGAAAGGACTGTGTCTCTTTTTTTTTACATACAAAAAAGACTGCTCTTGTTAAAATGGCGAATCTTCTCCTCGAGCACTGTCTAGAGAATTTATCTTTGAAATGTTAATTCAAGGTCGGATTTTAAGTTTTCATTCATCAACAAGGACTGACAAAGAGGAAACTGTGGCGGGGAAATACATTGAGAATATAGTGTAATAAAGAATACGATTTAAGAACCATTATAATTTACATACTAACATAAAAATATAATTAATAAAATTGGGTAGTATTAATCACATACTAACACATTTTATGGATACAGTAGACTTACATTAGATCGTGCGTATAAAGGGGGAGGAATTCAGATACTTGGAAATTAATCCAAGGGTCTGAATTTGTTAACGCCCTTGGACCTGCTGTTGTCTGATACACAAAGTTTGAAGACTTGAATTGGTAATAAATTTCTAGGCATATTGATAGATAGGAAATAATTAACATAATTACTGTTATATTAAATATATAATATAATTTTGGAAAACTACTTTTTAATTTTGTTTTTCCTCCTGGAAGATAAATTTCTAATCTAGCATTGGAGTATGTTTTAATATATATATATATATATAATTTGAACTTTGGATCGCTCTCTCTTCAATTAATAAAAATTAAAGGCGGGGTCAAGGGGGGCAGGCGAAACATTAAAAACATCACGAAGTCAATAACAATTTTTCTACCACCTGTTTTTGGCTTGTTTTTAATTATAATATCTTTATTTTTGGAGATATTATAAATCACTTTTTCTGTTTGCCTGTAATTATCTTATTCACGACTCTACACTTTCTGTCTAATTTCAAGGTTTATCTGAAGGAGAGATCCAAACAAACTTAACAAGCTGGGGATGAATCATCCTTCATCTGGGTTATAAGGTTCTTGCGGTTGTCAACCATAAGAAGTAAAAGGGTATTAAAACATCGACTCCATAATGCAAGCCGATAAACAAAATAAAAACTGGAGGAATCACGATTTTGTAGTTGGAATATAAGGGGCGCTAATGAACCAATTAAAAGGGGAAAGATCTTTGCCCAAATAAAACCTTTAAAAAGTGACATTATTTACTTACAAGAGACCGACATCTAATATATCAAACACAGAAAGATTGAAGGTCAAATTGAGATTGGGCAAACATATCTACTCTTCATTTACTTCTAACTATCTAAGGCACGGCTATTATCATCGTAAAGGTATACCATTTAAATTAAAGAAATACTATGCCGATAAAGAGGGGAGGTACGTTATAAGTTACGGGAGAACTTTATTCTACTCCCACTTTACTTTGATAAATATTTATGACTCCTATTTTGACTAACCCAATTTTTAGTAAAATTGTGGATATAATTTCAGAACTTAATCATCAAATGTGATAATAGGGGGAGATTTGAATGTGTTTTTAGATCCATATTGGGATAAATCAGCCAAAACAAAAAAAGGACACATAAAATCTAAAACGAGTGAAACTCCGAAATACATACATGAAAAAATTCTAATATAACAGATGTATGGAGGACGCTAACCCAGTAAGTAGGGAATATTCATTTTATTCAACAGTACATAAAACATATTCACGTATTGATTATTTCTTAGTGGACACAAAACTAATTCCATATACATATAATTCTAAATATCATATTAATAGTATCATTTTCTGTCATTCCCCCGTTAACTTTTTCTTTAAAATTAGAAGGAATGCCCGATAAAAAAATTCGTTTTGGAGGTTTAACCACCCACCAAATTTTAAATCTGTAACTCACAAGGTTTGCACATATTTAAAAGAGCAGATGAGATTCTGCTTTGAGACAAATGATACACCAGATATTTCACGGGAAATTTTAAGGGGAGGGCGGGATTCATTTCAATGATCAAGCTTTCATTCAATCATTCAAAGATAATGAACAATTGCAATTCACATTGCGAACAAGAAATTAGACAATTAGATTCAGGAAAATGCCAAAATTAGACAATTAGATTCAGAAAATGCCAAACCAACTATAGATAAACATAATTAAAAAGATAATAATACTAAAATATAAATTAAATAAAAATTTTATCGGCCAGAATAATGAGATTATTTCAAATTACAAAACAAGAAAATTTTGAATTTGGTGCTAAACCTCATAAACTCTTAGCACGCCAACTGAAAAAAAGGGGACACAGAAAATCACAATTACTAAAATTAAATCAGACAAAGGGAATTACTAACACTACCTAAAGATATTAATAAAAGATTTGCTCAATTTTATCAAAAATTATATACATCGAAAACCTCTCAAATAATACTCCAAAATTGCAAATTTCTTAGATAATTGGTAATCTTCCAAATTTAAATATGGTGGAACCAAGAGGCATTAGGAGCTCAGATTAACTACTACAGGAAATAGAAGAAACAATTAGTTCGTTGAAGAACGGCAAAACCCCAGGACCAGAAATGGTGGACTTCAGTAATGAATTCTATAAAAGATTCTACGAAATAATTTCTCCACAGGTTGCAAGATTTATATATATACATTTTTAAAGAAAAATAAACTACAGAAACACTAACTGAATCAACTATTACACTTATACCAAAAAAAGGATAAAGATCTAGAAGACCCAGGCTCATATAGAGCTATTGCACTCCTAATACAGACCAAAAATATTAACGAAGACCCTAGCGAGAAGATTGAGTAAATATGTTAGTAAACTAATAAATCCGGACCAAACAGGGTTCATACCAAAAAGATACTCATCTTAACAATTTGAGACGGTTGTCTAATATATGTACTCACATAATACACAGAATTAAGAAGAACTAGCTAATTATTTCATTGGATGCAGAAAAAGCTTTTGATCAAGTAGAATGGCAATATTTCTTCAAAGTATTGGAAAATTTAATATGGGAGATAATTTTATTTCATGGGTAAAAACTATTATTATGATAAGCCGACAGCTAGAATACTGACTAATAATATATTATCCCCGAATTCCACTTAGCAAGGGGCAATAGGCAGGGGTGGCGTTATCGCCCCTGCTTTTTGCACTAGTGATAGAGCCTTTAGCTGAAAGTATAAGAAGCCATCCGAACATTCATGGGTATATTACCAAACACTCAAAATAATAAAATTTCATTATATGCAGATGACATATTATTATATCTTACAAATTCGCAAATTAGCATACCAAAATATACTAAATTTAATAGAGGAATTTGGTTCTTTTTCAGGATATAGAATAAATTGGAACAAAAAGCGAAATTATGACGATAAAACCTCAAGGTCGACACATTTGTTGAAATTCCCTTTAGAATTACAACAGAAAAATTTAAATATTTGGGCATCCAAATTACTAGGAACTATAAATCATTAATCAACGCAAACTATATGCCTTTATTAACTAAATTAAATGGGCTGATTAAATTTTGGAAGACACTGCCGATGTCATTAATAGGCAGATATAAACGCGATAAAAATGATCTTCTTACCACAAATATTTGTACCTATTTCAATCAATACCATATACATACTAAAAAATTCTTCAAAAAATTAGATTCTGATATTATAAACTTTATATGGGATTATAAATCACACAGAATAAAAAAAAACACTTGTGTAAATCTAAAGAATCAGGGGGACTGACACTCCCTAACTTATTGTATTAATTTATTGGGCAGTGAATATTAAAAATATATTATACTGGTTGGACAGTTCTGCCCAAAGGTAGATTGGATAAGAATGGAGAAAGAGGATTGTTCCCCTTATAATATAGGAGCGATCCTTCTTTCCCGATAAAACTGACAATGTAATATACAAGAAGAATCCAATTATTCATAGTATAATACGAATTTGGAAACAAATAAAATTAACTTTAAAATTAAGAAAATTATCGCTTCTTTCTCCAATAGCTAATAATCCCTCATTCAAACCATCCATTATTGATAAAACGTTTACCCATTGGGAAAGAATAGGAATTAAAATGATGGGAGATATGTATGAAATGGGAAAACTTTTATCATTCCAACAATTACAACTAAAATATAATTTGAAAAGTAATCAATATTTCAAATACCTTCAATTCAAGATTATTTGAAAAAGTATATACAAGGATATCAAACTTAACCCCAGATCTACTGGAGGAAGGAATGAATAGAAAGGCAGAATCAAGCAATTTAATATCTTACTTATATAATATAATTCTAAATATAGAAAACACCAACGACAGAAGCAATTAGAAGAGACTGGGGAACAAGAGTTATTGATAAAAATTCCGAACGATAGATGGGATAAAAAATCTATTATATGTAAACAAATGTTCAATGAATGTAAGACATAACCTAATTCAATTTAAAATTTTACATAGATTATATTATTCGAAAAACAAGGACTGAATAAAATATTTTCAAATGTTTCCCCCATCTGCGACAAATGTCTAACTCAAAATGCCACTATAGCACATTCCTTTGTCTCTTGTACAAACTGTATACATTTTGGAATGAAATTTTTGGAATTTTTACAAAACTATTTAACACAAAATTGTAACCCCCAATACTGAATTGATTATCTTTGGATCAATGGAAGAGGGAAGTAAAACTAACTATATTCCAAGAAGCCTTTCTTAATTATGGTCTAATAACAGCGAAAAAACTTATACTTAAATTTTGGAAAAAACGCACCTACGCCAACATTCAAAAATGTGGATCTCAAATATGTCTGAAATGCTACATCTTGAAGAAATGAGATTCCTCTTACTAGGCAAAGTAGACCAATTCTTAAAGATTTGGTCTCCGTTTATCAACTTTATACAAGCATATGGTGCAACATAACATAAACCTTAGAAATTAAATGGTTCAGAAACTGGGGTGACGAATGGGCAAAAATATGAGATAGGATAGATCTCTCCTAATCTTTCATTTCTTATTACTTTTTCCTTTTCTTTTCAATCTTTTAACTTCTCACTCACCTCTGTCCTTTATTTTTTTTTACTTTCTGTTTAAAAAAAATGATAAAAAAAATAAAATAAAAAATAAAAAAAAAAAAAAAACGTATCTTTGTCCTCCCAGCTTTGTCTTAGTCTGCACCCTGATATATATAAATGTTTGTTACATGAAAGTGTGTTTCACAACCTGATGCTGATTACATTTATATCATCCGAACCAGGGCATATTCTAGTTGAAAATTCCACCCAAAGACTTTTGGACGCTCGTGCGTACAAAATTTGTCAAATTACCGCAGCACTAAACATGCCGTAAAATGTGTGGTCACACGTTAGTATTAGGAGAACAATGCTCTTGGGTCAAATCATTATGGTCAATGTTTCTGTCCTGGGCCTTCTCTATGGCCAGAGTGAGGAACCTTTCTGTCCTGGGCCTCCTCCATGGCCAGAGTGAGGACCACTGTAAATTGGAGGAGCAGCACCTCAAGCACTGCTTAAGCAGTTTGCACCCCAGCGGTATAAACATTGACCTCTAATTTCAGGGAGTCCTCACTATCTCCTCCCCTCCTCAACTTTCCCTCAGCCCACTGTCTCCACCTCTTCCTTTCTTCTTCCCGCCTCCCCCACAACAGTCTGAAGAATGGTCTCGACCAGAAACTTTGCCTATTTTCTTCGCTCCATAGATTCTGGCTGGACGTGCCATCTGACCATATTATCAAATGCACTACAGTTGTACATTCTTTATTTTATATGTTTATTTAATTACAAGATTAAAACCACCCATCGTGCCATAAGGCTAACACACACCTGTATAACACAACGTGAAAATTAACATGACATTGAGAATGATTGGTTAAATTTAACAATTTAGATTCTGGACACCAGGATAGGTTTGGTAACAGGGTGTGTTTGTGGTCAGGATGATGGGGGAGGTGGAAGAAGGTTCTCTATTTGGATGGGGGAGAGGGTCACACCAAGAGTGCACAGGAACCTAAAGTGGGTTCTGTACACACTGACCCTAATGGCAATATCTGAGTTGGTGGTGCAGCACCAATCTGAGATGTCCCCACAATTTCTCCCTTTAAACAAGTCACTTAGAAACGGCCCCATTGCCCAAGGAGTGAGTGAGTATGATAATATGGAACTATTCTGTTCTGTGATGCTGCACAATTCAGTTTCTTGACAGGTCATAAGTTTATATGTCAAAGGTGTAAAAGTAGGCCATTTGGCCCATCAAGTCCATTCTACCATTCAATCATGGCTGAGCAATCTTTATCACTCAATCACAATCTCCAGCCTTCTCCCCATAACCCTTGATACCCATACTAATCAAATATCTGTTAATTACTTAACATCAGAATCGATCCCTTGCCTGGGATCGCACCAAACACGGCCTGCAGACTTTACCATCATTAGCTCGCATTCTCGGGAAAGGCTAGTCGGGAGCTCCAATGACGCAGAGGTTCAACCAGGGTCCGATAGCCGGCACGGAGAGCTGACATACCCCCCCAATGCAGGAGCTTATCACCCCGACACAGAGGGCACAAACAACGCCGTCTACGAGAGTCAAGACCGTCCGTCAACGGAGGGCTCGAGAACCCCAACCGCGGGAGACCAAATAAGGGAAGAAATTTGAACTTTTTGTTCGCCTTCCATCACAGTGAGGAATGTGGAGGAGTCACTGTGGTGGATGGTTTATGTTCAAATGTATTTTGTGTGTGTTCCGTTGCTTTTTATTTGTATGACTGACTTGGCAAATAAAATTCCTTGTATGTTGCAAAGCATTCTTGGCTAATAAAGTATTATTGTAATTGTGATTGTGAAAAATACCCAATAACCTGGCTTCAACAGCCGTCTGTGGCAATGAATTCCACAGATTCGCCAACCTCTGATGAGTTTTTCACTCTATTACATCTCATCTGATTTTAACACAGAGACGATAGGGGGGGTGGACAGAGGGTAATTCCGTATTTAGCTTCCCTGAAGTTCGGACGTGGCTCGTATTCCGGGAGAAAGAAGGTGAAGTGTTGGAGCATGGATGTGAAGAAGATGAACAGCTCCGTCTTTGCCAGCTGCTCCCCCAAACACACACGGTGACCTGTGGGGTGAGGGTAAGAGTGATTAGTGACCCGAGTGAGGGACTAGCAGGGCCCCACTGACTGAACAGGAATAAGTTCCCCCACAGTGTCGAGCCCCAATGTTATCCTGCCTAATCCCTCACAGAATCAATACATTCCCATCCTCACTGTTACGCAAATGCTCATTCTGTTCACTTTAAGTCCACATAAAATGTGCTCTTTCAGCACTGGGCTGACAATAAAGTATTTTAGCATTTGACTTAAATTTAGATGTTAATGAACTGAACTTTATAAATCCAGGATTCCCCACTCCTTTCACAGTGCAGAAGATGGAGCTGGATATCCATAATCACAACTACCTCTTTGAATACATTCAAAAATCCATAAATCCCACATTACCTGCAGAGAATGGGATGAAAGCTTCCGGCTTCACGAACAACCCGTCTGTATTCAGGAAGTGTCCCGGATTAAACTCACGTGGAGTCATCCAAATGTCTTCATCATACAAGGCTGAAGTAATGTTTGGATAGATAGTTGTTCCCTAAAAGTAATTTAGGAGGACAAATTAGTTAGCAACAGGACCTGAGAACAATGGGCAGTTGTCCGCCTGTACCCCTTCTACACAGAGGGCGATAAACATTCAAGATTAGCTCTAGATCGTACCTTAGGGATGGTGTAACCCATGACCTCGGTGTCTCTGTATGTTTCATGAGGCAGTGAAATTGGAACTATATTTCCTAAGCGTTGGGTTTCGTGGATAACTGCATTAGTGAATGGCATTTCCTCACGATCTTCCAGCTTTGGTTTCCTCCCGTTCCCAATGACTCTGTCGATCTCCTCATGGACCTGGGCTGCAGGAACAAAGCAAGAACTCAATTTGAGTTTCAGTTCACCAATGGTGCTGGTGTTTTCGTTGCATCTGGCATTCCCGCAAAATTTCCCCGAAAGTGTTCCTGTTAAAATAAATTCTGGTGATATAGTGACTATCTTAACCTAGGAACTGCAGCAGCCAATTTATGCAGAACAAGATCACACAAATTGGGAGGCAGATTTAAATAATGATTTTCATGGACTTAAGTTTTCAAGACCTGCTGTTGATAATTGAATCATTACAATCAGTGTTTTAGGGGGGCGGGAGATTGCAACCTTCACTTGGTCCGCCCTGTTTCAACGAATGCAATCAACCTGGTGTGCACAATCAAATAAGATCAAATAGAACAAGTTGTCCAACTTTAGGCTGTGCACGCCATACGCAAGAAGAAGTGTGATTTAGGCACAAAATCAACTGCAATACTAGAGGACAGCGCAGTAGCGCAATGGTAGAGCTGATGCCTCACACTGCCAGAGATCCAGTTTTGATCCTGGTCAGCGGGGACTCGGTGGACTGAAGGGCCTGTTATCTTTAAACTACTCACAGATACCTTAAGCTACTCACAGATACCTTTCCTAATACCCTTCTGCCCCCTATTTAAAAAATTTTGCACTCCTCCTTCATATCTTGCATCAACACAAGAGCATCCCTGATAATGTGGCAGAGACATTGTTACACTTACACTGTACATCAGGATGGAGCACCATGAAGAGCAAGGCCCAGTTTAGGGTGGTGGAGGTGGTCTCTGTACCTGCAGCAAAAAGGCTCCATAATGTCCCTATCAGCTTGGACTCCTGAAAACTTGTGTTGGGGATGTGTTTCATCTAAGATGCAAATAAGAGAACCGTTGTTAAGATGTAGAATCAAAGGTAGATAATCAGCAGGGTGCTAAAGTCAGCCATCTTGCCTTAAAAGTGCCTTGAAATGGCATAATACACTGGTGAGATGACAACTGAAGATGAACATCCAATTCTGGCCAGAACACTCAGGGAAGATGTGAAGCTCCTGGGAAAAACTTCCTATGGGTCTTCAGCCACCAGATTAGGCAGCTCAGATCTTTAGGGAATTTGAGAGCAGACTTGAGGAAAGTCCTCGGGACCAGGAATAGTTAACACTGGGTACAGAGAGGGAAGGGAATGAGGGAAAAGCAGAGAGAAATTGATGCATTATGGACCAAATACGTGGAAATTGCACCAGAAGAGATTGTAACAATGGTCAATGTAGACTGTGTCGCTGCTATAGACTCCATGATGAATCTCTGAAGGTGAACATGCAGATAGACAAAGTAATTCAGAAGGTAAAGACATAGCAAGAGGATTTGAGTACAACTATAGAAGTATTTTGCTCCATTATATAGGACACAGGTGAGACTGCACCTAGGATATTGTTTCTGGCCTCACAATCTAAGGAAGTACAGGTAAACAATACCTAGTGTAGGGCACTGCAATTACCATCCCTTCCCCGCCAAGGAGACAACACATGGGAATGGATGGGAAACACGACCACATAAAGCACTGGAATAGCCCAGTAATCATCACCTACCTTCTCCTGTTGTGTAAAGAAAGCATCAATGAAGTCCCTGGGATCATCTGGATCCCATGATTCTTTGTGCCTTGTGACTATTTCTTGTAAAAATTGAATGATTTTATTTTGATTTTCAAATATTTTCTGTTGTGGGCCCGGTAAGTGTTGAAGAAAGGGTAAGGCATTCGTCAGCTGAAACAAAGACAGGATTTGAAATTAAAAAATACATTTTTCTCAATCCTCTGAGTTTTCTTAAAATAAAGAACAAAAAGTAAGTTTTCACAGTGATACATGGAGGGAGGATGTAATGGAAGGTGTACGTTTATTAGTCAGGCCTGCCGCGGGGATAGGCAGGGCCCTGTGGTGTCCTCTCTGCCCGGCCGTCACTGGTAGCTGTTGGTTGTCCCGGTGAGTCGCTGCCTTTTTTTTAAACCAAAAATAATTGAATCAATTATTTACAATAATAATTACAGTATAAAATAAATCGAAACAAAACCCACCACCATAATACGTCAAACAATAAACTACCATAAAACTATATCACCATCCTTATTGAGGGTACATTCAACCCCCCGCAGTGTGCAGCGGTCCCAGACAATGCGTAGTCCCTTTCTAAAACCACCCCGGTGCGGATGTAACTCTGGACAAGGGGCAGGCAGTCGGCTCGGGCAGAGCCCTCTTCCACCTGGTGCCGTGACTGCCTTGGAATGTCTCGTCCGGGTGATAATAACGGATCAAATCGGTTTGTACACCCTGGTGGGAACGTTGAACATGGGAAGTTGGGAGCAGTGTCCAATATCAAGAGGTTTCACCAAAATTGTTCAGAACAGCATGAGAATCGAATGGCCAGTGCATTGGATGTGCGGCGATGTCTCAATGTGAGAAGCCTCCTTTACATTCTCTGTGTCCATTCTCCATGTCCATGTCCAGCAGAGGCAGTCCAAGCACGATTCGTGGTGGAGGCTTGGTTGGCAGCTGCTAACATCAGTGACCAAGCCTCTTGCTTTGGGAGAGGTACTACCGATCGATGGTAAGTGAGTCGCCAAATATTGAGATGGTTGGTGCGTCTTTGAAATCAAACACAACTTGAGACCCTGCACCAGGACTAGGTCAGAGCCCTCCTTCAATCCATAGCGCAGACATCCAGTTGTCCCATTCCAATTACTAGGGTGAACATTTAATTGATTTGTTGTATTTCAGAACCCAATATCATAATATCATCGCTTCTCACAGGGTTGTCATAATGAGTACCATGCATTTCTGACCATCTTAACATTTTGGGACACCAGCAGATCACTGGATGTCAATCAGTCTTTAAGGTCTTATTTTTTAATATCTGATCCATTGTCATCACGATAATATTTCGGGAGAAGTTCATCCTCGCAAATTTTGAAAAAAAACTGTAGATGCTGGAAATGTGGAATTAAAACTCAGCAGGTTAGACAGCATCTGTGGTGAGAGAAACAGTTAATGTTTCAGGTCCAGAAACCTTCATCAGAATTGGAACGGAAAAAGACAAGATGTAGACTCAAAGAAATGTAGACGTTGGTTTATCAAAAAAAGACACGGACTCTCCTAGTGGCAGGATACTGTAAGGTTGCAAATTCGTTTGCTCCCTTAACTTTTAACTTCCATTTACCACACTTTCAATGTTACTTGTGACTATGTGACTCCAAGACACGGTCTAACTTTTCATAAAGTGTTGACAATACTTTTATACGCCTTAATTGTCTGAAGGATGGTGACAAGAAGAAAGGGAGGCTCCCCAAGGAAGGAACAGGGTAAAGCCACAACCACAGTTGCAGCTTCCGACTCCAGTATCATCGAAGCAATATCGAAAATGAACGAAGAATTGAAAAATGAGCTGAAAAATGAAATGAAAACAAGATGTGGCAGTCTGGAAGAAATGGTGAAAGGAGTTTCAACCAAACTGAAGGAAGCCCAAGGAAAACTGTCTTTGTTACAAGATGAACTTTGTGAACAAAAGGATGAAATTGATATCTTGCGAACCCTGGGACAGGAGAGAGATTTGAAGATTGAAAAACTGGAATGAAGGAACGAAGGACTGCTCCCCTTGTAATATTGGAGCGATCCTTTTTCACCAATGAAGCTGAATAATATAAATTATAACAAAAATCCAGTGATATATAGTACAATTAGAATTTGGAAACAAATAAAATACAACAAAATTAAGAAATGTATCTCTCTTATCTCCTATAGTTAAAAACCCTTCGTTTAAACCCTCAATTATAGATAAAGCATTTATACAATGGGAAAGAGCAGGAATTAAAATGTTGGGAGATTTGTATGAAATGGGAAAATTACTATTATTTAAACAATTGCAACTAAAGTACAATTTGGGAAATCAGTATTTTAAATATTTTCAAATATGTGACTTATCTGAAAAAATATGCACAAGAATATTACAATATGCCATCAGATCTACTGGATGAAGCAATGAATACAAAGGCTGAATCAGCAAACTTAATATCATATATATATTATATTATTCTAAATGCAGAAATACCAACAACTGAAGGCATTAGAAGAGACTGGGAACAAGAATTATCTATCAACATTTCCAAAGAGAGGTGGAAAGAACACTTATTAAATGTGCACAAATGTTCAATTAACGTAAGACACACTTTAATACAATTTAAAATCTTACATAGATTATACTATTCAGAAACTAAAATAAGTGGCGGTTTGGCATTGCCGAACCTTAGATTTTACTATTGGGTAGTCAATGTTTGTTACTCAACATCTGGAAGATATGAGACTCCGTCTGGCAGGAAAATCAGATCGCTTCTATAAGACGTGGTCTGTATTTATAGATCTACTACAAGGATAGTTACAAACTTAAAGCATACGGTATTAGGGGTTCAGTATTGATGTGGATAGAGAACTGGCTGGCAAACAGGAAGCAAAGAGTAGGGGTAAACGGGTCCTTTTCACAATGGCAGGCAGTAACTAGTGGGGTACCGCAGGGCTCAGTGCTGGGACCCCAGCTATTTACAATATATATTAATGATCTGGATGAGGGAATTGAAGGCAATATCTCCAAGTTTGCGGATGACACTAAGCTGGGGGGCAGTGTTCGCTGTGAGGAGGATGCTAGGAGACTGGCAAGGTTGACTTGGATAGGCTGGGTGGAGTGGGCAAATGTTTGGCAGATGCAGTATAATGTGGATAAATGTGAGGTTATCCACTTTGGTGGCAAAAACAGGAAAGCAGGACTATTATTTAAAATGGTGGCCGATTAGGGAGAAAGGGGAGATGCAGCGAGACCTGGGTGTCATGGTACACCAGTCATTGAAAGTAGGCATGCAGGTGCAGAGGCAGTGAAAAAAAAAATAAAAGCGAATGGTATGTTAGCTTTCATAGCAAAAGGATTTGTGAGTACAGGAGCAGGGAGGTTCTACTTCAGTTTGTACAGGGTCTTGGTGAGACTACACCTGGAGTATTGCGTACAGTTTTGGTCTCCAAATCTGAGGAAGGACATTATTGCCATAGAGGGAGTGCAGAGAAGGTTCACCAGACTGATTCCTGGGATGTCAGGACTGTCTTATGAAGAAAGACTGGATAGACTCGGTTTATACTCTCTGGAATTTAGGAGATTGAGAGGGGATCTTATAGAAACGTACAAAATTCTTAAGGGGTTGGACAGGCTAGATGCAGGAAGATTGTTCCGATGTTGGGGAAGTCCAGGACAAGGGGTCACAGCTTAAGGATAAGGGGGGAAATCCTTTAGGACCGAGATGAGAAAGACTTTTTTCACACAGAGAGTGGTGAGTCTCTGGAACTCTCTGCCACAGAGGGTAGTTGAGGCCAGTTCATTGGCTATATTTAAGAGTGAGTTGGATGTGGCCCTTGTGGCTAAGGGGATCAGAGGGTATGGAGAGAAGGCAGGTACGGGATACTGAGTTGGATGATCAGCCATGATCATATTGAATGGCGGTGCAGGCTCGAAGGGCTGAATGGCCTACTCCTGCACCTAATTTCTATGTTTCTATGTTTCTATGATAGGGTGCAAGAGTACCTCAAAAAGATACCGGCGTCGGGTCTTGGTAAAGGGGGATGAAAAACTGCCGAGTTGGTAAATTCCTTTTGTATGATGTTTATAATAAAGTAACTATCTTTTCCTTTTTTCTTTTCTTTCTTTTTTTTCTAGGGTCTATCTCTTAATCTCCTTTCTCTAACTCTTCAACCAAGGGCTCTTCTTTCCCTTCATCACGCTTCTTCACTTTCACAATTCTCTCTCACTTTCTCTACTGTTTCTATTCCTTTTTTAATAGCCTTAAAAACGAAGGGGAATGATTGTAATAATATATATACGGGACGTACACTGATGTAATTTACTGTACCTCTAATAAATAAAAATATAAAAAAAGAAAAGAAAAACTGGAACGGAGAATGAATGAAAACACTCAAGCACTTCAGCAATACAAGACTAAAAATATGGACGTAGAAAACAGAACGTTATAAAATATGCTTCTAAAATGATAAAGGAAACTTTTAACATTGAGCACAATGAAAACCTTCCGTTTTTGGATAACGCTCACAGGATTGGGAAGAAATCCGGTAATAAACCGAGACACTTGATTATTCGGTTTCATTTTTGGCAAATGAAGGAGAATATTCTCCAGGCAGCAAAAAAGTTGGGTGTGGTTGAATATGAAGGAGGCAAGGTTCGGTGTGTCCCTGAATATAATTATGAGCTTTTGAAAATAAGAAAGTCCTTTTATAATGTAATGTCTGATTTGTATAAGAAAAAGCTACGGCCAGTTCTATTATACCAAGCTAGATTGCGTATTCGACTTTTCAATGGTAATTTTCAATTTTTTAACAATCCTCAAGACACCTCTAGCTTTCTGGAGAGCTATGAGGAGGAAGGGGACCAATCGATAGCTGATTAAGTTATAACTGGAGATTTACTGGTAATGATTAAGAATTTAATTGGACGAGTTGTTTTTCCTTTATATATATTCTTTTAAGAATGTCTTTGTTAATTTCGTGTTCCCCTGTCGTTAGACAAACTAAGAGAACGCAATTCTTGTTTTTCATATCCTGACCTTGAATAATATGTAGCTCTCGCTCATTAATTTCATGTCAGTCTGTATTTTTTTCTTCTCTCTCAAAGAGATAATAAGGAATGTGTTATGACTAGGAGTGGTTAAAAATTATTATCTCTATGCCGAGCACTGTTACTAGGGGAGATGGGTTTGGGGAAGGGATTAGGTAGCTTGCTGACTGTCTATTGGTCAGTTTGGGGCTTTACAGGGGTGGGAGGGGTCCTTGGTTCCCTATTTAGTGTTTTTCATTTGTGCAATGTTTGAACGACAAAAATTCTGAAATGTCGTCACTTCTGGCTTCGCCCTAGATTTTTCTTCTTCCAGTATCATTAACTTTTAGGCTTCAAGAAATTAACCCATTACATCCCACATGATTTTTTACAAGCAATATGGATAAAGTTATTAATTTCCTTTCATGGAATGTGAATGGCTTGAACCATCCTATTAAGAGGACATTTAAAAAAATAGTTCTTCACAGACTAAATGCTCAGATTATCTTTCCTCAGGAAACTCATGTAAGGCAAGATGACAATTTACGATTTGTTATGTTTTGGAGAGGACAGCAGTTTCATTCATATTCACAGGCTAGGGTGAAAGGAGTCTCTATCTTTATTGACCCCCTAAATTCCGTTTGTTCACAATGAAACAATTTCTGATCAATATGGCAGATTTTTGGTGATTATTGGTGTTCTTTACATGCAAAAAGTTGCTATGGTGAATGTCTATGCAGCGAATATTGATCACCCTGAGTATTTGAAACAGTTAATTGCATCCTTTTCTAATTTAAATGAACACTTTTTAATAATGGGTGGAGATTTCAACTGTTGTCTGAACCCCGCGATTGACAGGTCTACATCTGATCATGTGCTTCCAAATAAATCAGCTAATTTGATTAATTATTTTTTACTTGACTCTGGAATGTTATTCTAGGATTGATTATTTTATACTAGGTTCTCGGCTAGTTCCATCGGTCACTGCCTGTGAGTATGACGCAATAGCTATTTCTGATCACGCACCTTAGCGATATCAATCAATCTACCTGATTCCAAGTTTAGTGCTAAACAATGGCGATTTAACGCTACTTTACTTCAACTTAAATTTTATTAATTTTATTAAAGATCAGATTGCTTTTTACTTTTTGACAAACTCTACTGAAGAAATATCCAATGGTGTAGTCTGGGATGTTTTTAAGGCATATATTCGTGGACAAATTATTTCATACTCCGCGGGATTAAAAAAACAAAATCAAAAAGAAATGGGTACATTGGCTGACGAGATTAAAGAAATTGATAAAAAATATTCAAAAGCTCCTAGTTTAGAGCTCTACAAGAATAGAGTTGAACTTCAATTGAGACATGATTTGTTATTAGAAACATAGAAACATAGAAATTAGGTGCAGGAGTAGGCCATTCAGCCCTTCGAGCCTGCATCGCCATTCAATATGATCATGGCTGATCATCCAACTCAGTATCCCGTACCTGCCTTCTCTCCATACCCTCTGATCCCCTTAGCCACAAGGGCCACATCCAACTCACTCTTAAATATAGCCAATGAACTGGCCTCAACTACCCTCTGTGGCAGAGAGTTCCAGAGACTCACCACTCTCTGTGTGAAGAAAGTCTTTCTCATCTCGGTCTTAAAGGATTTCCCCCTTATCCTTAAGCTGTGACCCCTTGTCCTGGACTTCCCCAACATCGGGAACAATCTTCCTGCATCTAGCCTGTCCAAACCCTTAAGAATTTTGTAAGTTTCTATAAGATCCCCTCTTAATCTCCTAATTTCCTGAGAGTATAATAAAACCGAGTCTATCCAGTCTTTCTTCATAAGACAGTCCTGACATCCCAGGAATCAGTCTGGTGAACCTTCTCTGCACTCCCTCTATGGCAATAATGTCCTTCCTCAGATTTGGAGACCAAAACTGCACGCAATACTCCAGGTGTGGTCTCACCAAGACCCTGTACAACTGAAGTAGAACCTCACTGCTCCTGTACTCAAATCCTTTTGCTATGAAAGCTAACATACCATTCGTTTTTTTCACTGCCTGCTGCACCTGCATGCCTACTTTCAATGACTGGTGTACCATGACACCCAGGTCTCACTGCATCTCCCCTTTTCCTAATCGGCCACCATTTAAATAATAGTCTGCTTTCCTGTTTTTGCCACCAAAGTGGATAACCTCACATTTATCCACATTATACTGCATCTGCCAAACATTTGCCCACTCACCCAGCCTATCCAAGTCACCTTGCAGTCTATTAGTATCACCGATTGAGAATCAGTTACTTAAAACCAAAAGTCAATTTTATATACATGGTGAAAAACCTGGTAAATTACTCGCTAATCAATTGAAAGTGGTGACGGCCAAGCGTCAGATTACTAAAGTGAGAAAACGGGATGGTACAGTAACTGTAGACCATGACGAAATTAATAAATCCTTTCAAGAATTTTATACCTCCCTATACCAATCAGATTTTCCTACTGATTCCAATATGCATGTTTTTAAAGAAACTGAACTTACCAAATTTACCATATAATGAATCTCTGTTGTTAGATGAACCCATCATGGAAGAAGAAATCCAGAAAGCAATATTTTCAATGAATTCTGGTAAAGCTCCCGGTTTAGATGGGTTTACAGTAGAATTTTTAAAGTATTTTTCAAATTTATTGTCTCCTTGACTACGTAAGGTATTTAAAGAAGCCCTTTTAAGGAATAAATTATCTCAATCTTTTTATGAAGCTTCCATTTCTTTCATTCTTAAAAAAGATAAAGTTTCATCATATAGACATATCAATGTTAAATGTAGATTTCAAAATTCTTTCCAAAATATTAGCTATGAGATTGGAAAAGATTTTACTGCAAATTATCTCTGAAGATCAGACTGGTTCTATTAAAAATCGTTACTCATACTTTAACGTTAGGAGATTAATGAATATTGTATATACAGCGTCTAATAAAACCCCAGAATATGTCATCTCACTCGATGTCGAGAAAGCGTTTGATAAAGTAGTATGGGATTACTTATTCAATACACTTGAAAAATTTAAGATTGGTCCAAAATGTATTTATTGGATCAAGTTTATATATCATATACCTCAGGCTTCTGTATTTACTAATAATCAGCGATCCCCTATTTTCAGGCTCTTTTGAGGTACTAGACAGGGCTGTGCCTTAGGTCCTGTACTATTCGATAATGTACTATTAGCCACCACTATTAGGGAATCCCCTAATATTTTTGGTATTGTCACCGGGAATAAGACACACAAGCTATCTCTTTACGTAGATGATCTGTTATTTATTTCTAACCCTGAGAAATATATTCCGGCAATAGTCGCATTACTTAATCAATGTAGTCGTTTTTCTGGTTATAAACTAAATCTTAGTAAGAGTGAGCTATTTCCATTAAATAATCTTGTTTGGAATTATGGTCAGTTTCCATTTAGATTGACTACCGAAAGTTTTACTTATTAAGGTATTAAGATCACCAAGAAACACAAGGATTTATTTAAAGTAATTTTATGCCTTTAATTGACCATATTAAACATCAGTTTACTAAATGGTCACCAATGTCCTTATTCCTAATTGGCCAAATCAATGTTATTAAAATGTTAATTTTACCTAAATTTCTGTATTTATTTTAGATGATACCAATTTTTATTGCCAAATCTTTCTTCGACATTATAGACTCCAACATTTCTTCATATATTGACAGAATAAAAATCCCAGACTAAGTAAAAAACATTCACAGACATTTTTTTTAAATGGCGGTCTGGCATTGCCGAACCTTAGATTTTACTATTGGGTAGTCAATGTTTGTTATTTAACATTTTGGACAAAAGATTTAGAAGATATCCAATGCCCAAGATGGATAAACCTTGAACGTGATTCCTTACAAGGGCTATCATTGGCCTCTATTCTAGGTGCCTCGTTAGCTTTCACAATTACGAGATTGAATAAATATACGACTAACCCTTATATATAATATATATATATATATATATATAATATAAGACATACGTTCCGAATATGGTTTCAATTTCGTAAGTTTTTTGGACTAAATGATTTTATCTTATCGAGTCCTATTTTATCCAATTTTCTCTTCCAACCAAATCTTTTTGTTATAGAAGAGGTAGGGTTTAGTAGCTTTTCGTGATTTGTTTTTGCAGGGTTTTTATGTCTTTCGAAAAACTCTCCAATAAATATAACTTACCTAATTCACACTTTTTTAGATATTTACAAATTTGACACTTTTTGAAGGCTACTCTACCCCTTTTTCCGCTACCACATCAAACCAACATTTTGGAAATTTTTTTACAGCTGAACCCATGTCAGAAAGGATTAATAACGACTATTTATGAGTTGATTTTGAAATTACAAATAGATATATTTGATAAAATTAAGAATGACTGGGAAAGAGAACTCCAAAATTCTTTATCTATAGAATTGGGAGAGAGTTCTTCAATTAGTCAATACCTCTTCAATGTGTGCAAAACACGCTTTGATACAATTCAAGGTGGTTCACAGAGCTCATATGTCAAAAGATAAGTTGGCTCGTTTTTATGGTCATATAAACCCTACCTGTGACAGATGTAACTCTGAAGTGGCCTCACTGACCCATATGTTTTGGTCCTGCCCACTTTTGGAAAAATATTGGAAAAGCATTTTTTATACTATTTCTGTAGTCTTAGGTATTGATTTACCATGGCCGTCCAAAGGGGGGGGTTCGTTGGGTGCGATTGCACCCCCCTTTTTTCCAGAGGAATTTTTTTTCAAAAAATATTGGCCGCATAAACGCCTGCGCAATGGGAGGAAGCTGGTGACCAAAGATGCAGAACCGACGCAAAATGTCGCCAGCTCTCCGCGCGTGCGCAGTGGGCTGGATCAGATGACCGCCATTTTCAATGCATCGCCTCGACGCCGCGGGCCTAGTTTGGCTGAGTGGGGTTGTTAAATATTGCGTTGCGTTGCGGGGAATCTATTTGCTTTATATCGGGGGTGTTAAAGCACCCGCAAAGGGTCCAATCCGACCCACGGGACGAGTTGGAAAAAAAAAGGAGTTCCCATTTCACAAGGGGAGGGGGAGTGCGGTGTTTGCCCGCCCGGTCCATCCGCGGCGTCGAAGCCTTGCCAGCGGGTCCCGTCCGCTGCTGCCGGTCGGTCCTGTCTCCTGTCGCCGGGTGGGAAGCGGGAACGACTAAATCTGAACCCAGTGCTGGCAGCGGCCATGACCCGACACCAGGCGCTGGGTCCACACCACCCTCACCCCGCCCCCCGCCGGCCCCTCGCGCCCCACCTCATCTTTCCCACCCCTGCCGGTCCCTCGCACCTCCCCGCCGGCCCCTCGCCTCCCCAGCCTCGCCTTTCCCACCCCCCCCATCGTTTCTGGTCGGCGGCAGCGACGGCTGTAGTGCGGGGTGACGGAGGGTGGGAGTGCACCGTGCCCGCCCTCACAGCGGCCGTTGAATCATTTCAATTTAGTGAATGCCACTCTGCCAACGACGACAACCGCTTTCAAAACAAACCCTCCTTCTACCGTCTGATGCACCTACACCGCTTGGCCCCGCACCTTCCTGTTGGCTGGCGGAGGAGGAGAGACGGTGGCGACTCGGGAGTTCCCAACAGCCTCCCCCTTTGGCGATGGCACTTGGCAGTGGACAGGGACGGCCAAGGCTGCGGGGCGATGATGCTGTCCCTGTCCGAGGAGCGCTGACCTTCCTTCCTCACCACCTCCTCTGCCCCTTCTCCTCTCTCTCTCCCCCTTGTACCCTTCCCTCCACCCCTCCCTATCCTGGGACCCCTCCCTATCCTGGGACCCCTCCCTCCACACCACACTGATCCCATTCCCCCCTCTATTCAGTCCTCAACTGACATACCATGTGCTCCCCACCCCATCTACCATCCCCCCCATCTATTCATCTTGCACTGATCTCCCTATCCACCTCGCATTGATTCTCCTGCCACCTCCACATCCATCCTACGCTCGTCCCCCAATTCATCCTGTACTGACCCCCTTCCCATCCATCCTGCACTGCTACCCCCCATTCATCTTGCACAGACCACTCGATCCACACTGTACTGACCCACCCCCCATTCATCCTGTACTGATTCCCCCCCCTTCCATCCTTTACTGATTTCCCCCCCCTTATCCATCCCGTATTCCCCCACTGACATCTCCCGCGCTCTCCCCTCACAATTTTACCTACTCCAACCATCACACACTAATTCCCCTGTCTTAATGCAACCATTCAGCAATGATTACCTTCTCCACCCCCCCCCCCCCCCCCCCCCCCCCGCCTCCGCCATCTATCCATCCTGCTCTGATTCACCCACCCCCCCCCACCCACTCCGACCCTACTGCGCTGGAAATGTCTTCAGGGTCAAAATTGACAATGTTTGATAATGGAATGCAGTAAAATGTGTTTTAATTCCCAATGTTATTATTTGTTTTAATCCATAAAGATGGATTAATTAAATAGTGAACACGTGAAACATTAAAACTGCAGTGTTCAATTGTCACTGCTACCATTGGCACGTTATTACAGAGTTTATTTTAACGGCAAATCAATGTTCTTATTATGGAGTATCAGTATTGTAGTTATTTATTGAGCAACATTCACAACTATATGTTGGATTTATCCAGGTTTTACTTCTACAGTCGGACATATACATCACGAATTTGGTCAGGAGATATTTCAGTTGAAATTTTAACATTAATTCTGAAGTGGGAATGATGGAAACACCGTTTCTCAATAATTTTTTTTTAATCTGTTGCATACAAACTGGGTATCTTCATTGCTGTTCACAACACATTCATCTTATCTGAATGTCTGGTAATGTGGCGTTTTGACACCTTTAAACATATTGCCAAAAGAACATTTGCTGCATTTGATGTCCTTTGGCCATCTCTTGTCAGTTAGTGTAATGTTTAACCTGTCAGATGGGTATGGTCGGTTTTAACAGCTATTATCATAAAATGTGTTTAGAAATTTCCTTGCAACCTATATATTTTGTTGTGGATAAATTATGTGGGAAGCCAGAGTGTTTATGTACCAATCGCAATAATGACCCATGCTCTGGCCATGTCATGATAATTTTCGGTCCTTCACAGAAAACATCCTTGCATCAATCTGTAGTGTGCATGGTTAAGCATATATGTTACCATGGTGCAGCATTTATTGACACAGGTTGATCATACGTTGAATAATCCAACCACATTTTTGTTTGGTAGTGGAAAGAAATAATAGAAATTGCATTCATTGCAAAGTGTAAAAGTTAGAGATGGTGATTGGATCTGGAAGTGGACCAATACATCTGTAAATAAAACTGGACAGACATCTTTTCATTTGCACAGTTGATTTTATTGTATTAATTTTAATATCTTAATGTTTAAAATCCATGCATTGAAGGAAGAATATTTTACAGCCCATCTGTGGTCCCTGACGCCAACCCTAACCCTAACTGGCTGTCACCCACAGGACAGCATACGTCAGCGTTTGACAGGGCGAATGACATGATGAGACACCCAGATGTCACCCCTGGATTTTGAACATTCCAAAATCCAGAGGTGACAAGGAGTCACCGTGCGTCACTACATGCGTCACCACGCGTCAAGCCGCGTAACGACCTGACCAGGACTCGACAACCTTTTTCCAGGCTGTCGCCGAAAATGTCACCCAAGTTGGACAGGCCTTTCATGCTGTGAAACTTGACAGCAAGACTTTCAAAGGCGGCGTCGGCGGCAAACTGTCCAAGCCCGAGCAGGCTCGGGAGAAGCGGCAGCTGAGGTCGGAGTGCGAGCGCCATATTCCGCCTTCACGAAAGCTGCCACTTAAGTGGCTCTTTGGGGCAACCTGCTGCTGCCTCTCTGCGCGCTGCTGGCGTGGTTACTTGTGCACCCTGGGGCGCTGCTGGCGTGGTTACTTGTTCATCCTGGGGTGCAGCTGGCATGGCAACTGGTGCTTCCTGTGGCGCTGCTGGTGTAGTTACTTGTGCACACTTGGGTGCTGCTGGTGTAGTTACTTGTGCACCCTGGGGTGTTGCTGGCGAGGCTGCTGTTTCTCCCTGGAGTGCTGCTGGTGTGGTTACTTGTGAACCCTGGAGTGCTGCTGGTGTGGTTACTTGTGCATCCTGTGGTGCTGCAGCCTCTGTACCCTGCTAATTCTCCCTCTTCCGACGTTGCTGCTCCCGTTGCCAGCCATTGCTGCTTGTCGCCCCAGCCGCTAGAGCTGGGCAGCAGCCAACGGACCAGGCTGCCAGTGCCCTTGAAACTGCGGGTGCTGCTGGTGGCCGCCACTCCTCGCACAAACTCGCACTTCTGCCGGTACATGACCAGCGAGTCGGGCCTGAGATGCCTCTTGGAGCGGGAGCGACGCACCATGTCAGGTGGGAGCCCCAGCTGCCCGCTCTGCTGGAGGTTGCCGGAGGCCAGGTAAGTCTTCATGCTGCTGCGGGCCTCGCTGCCACTGCCTTCCTCGGAGGCAGAGCTGCCCAAACCATTGGGCTCCACTTTGCACCCCCTCGCCGTCTGGCTCTTCAAGTGCTTGGCCTTGTCGGCAGCCAGTCTCTCCACAGCGCTCTGCCGACCCCACCTGTCCCCCTCCATTTGACTGCAGAGGTCGCCCGGACCCTTGGACATGTGCCTGAGCGGCAGAGAGATGCTCGCCTCAGGCGGTATACTTGCAGTGGACTCGATCTCGCTCGGCATCTTACTTTGATCCAGCCAACAAGGACAAACACGTTTTCACATCCACAAAGAAGGAAAGACCAGGACTTCCATGAGCAATGACGGGCTGTCTGCAGTTGGCTTAATCCACATTCACTATGACTTTGCCCATAACTTGGACAAAGTCGTGACTAGGTTTGCACAGTTACATTCTTGGAAAATGGAACTGGAAAACATGATTTATGGCTAAATGGCAATATATGCAGGTTTGCCACAAGTGTCCGTCGCCTGCATCACTACGCCAGGACTTCCATGAGCAATGACAGGCTGTCTGCACTTGCCTTAATGTACATTCACTATAACTTTGCCCATGACTTGGTTTGCACAGTTACATTCTCGGACAACTGAACTATTTCATGTTGAAGTTGATGTGATGTGAAGTTGTTTGGTCAGGAGGACCATTAAAGATGCACTGCACACACTAACACAGTCTAACAGTAACAGGCAGTCAAATCAACACACAAAACATTTTCTAAAAAAAAGGTTTTCTTTACTGCAAAAACTTATTTGCAGTTTTTGTATGCTCCTTTATAACATTTTACATAACATTTTACAACAATACAACTTAATTATTGAAACAAGGACAACAATTCTGTATACAATGATCCCAATCATCCTATTCCACCCACTCATTACTCTTGACTCGACCAAAATTATTTCTGAAATATTGGTCATACATTTGGTGCAAAAAGCTCCAAAATAAGGCTCAAAATGCACCATAGAGCATCTAAAACCCCAGAGCTTTCAGGGCCCTTAAGGGGGCACTGGAAAACGGACTTGAGGGGCTTCCTGAGTATGATGTGCGCTACGTGCACATTATTTCACATAAAATGTTTGGAATCCCGTCGTGCCACCCCCCCTTTTGAAAAACTTCGTACAGGCCTGTTTACAACCTCATCCTCTTACTGCAATTTTTGGGCTACCAATGTAAGATTCTATTCATTTGGCCCGCTCCACCCATCAGTTGATTGCTTTTACCACATTAATCGCCAGAAGATCTATTTTATTTAAATGTAAAGACTCCAACCCTCCGACCACACTCCAGTGGTATTCTGAAACGATATCATGTTTAAATTTAGAAAAAATTAGGAGTGACATTGTTGAACCCTTGGTTAAATTTGATAAGACTTGGGGAAAATGTCTTGAACACTTTCATACAATATAAATTGCTCCCTCTTTAACCATTATAAAAACTATTTTACCTCTATATGGTGGAACGGACTTGACGACATACAGACTTAAATTGTAGAAACTTTTAGTTCAGATTGTTTTGCTTTGTTTAGTTTTTATTTATTTATTTTATTTTTAGTCTTATTTTATTATTATTAATTTTTTTTGCTTTTTTTTCTTTTCTTTTTGTCTTTTTATTTTTCTGTTTTTTTCTACATTTATAAGTTTTCTTTTAAAGATTTAACTATATTTACATAGAGACCGGGAGGTCTATAGTCAACGTGTATTTTGACATTGGTCTCATATCAGGTTATACCTGTTATTAATGTAATCTTCATCCCTATGTATCAATATCAATTTTATGTGTATCATTATTCTCTGGAGAATATGCATTGGTAACTCAGGTTGGAACTCAAAGGAAATTGATTGCTTTGTGGCCATGTTTTCGGATGATACAAAGATAGGTGGAGAGGCAGGTGGTGTTGATGAAGCAGGAAGTCTGCAGAAGGACTTGGATATGTTTAGATAGTTGGTCATACACTTTGGCAAAAAGTTTAAAGGTTTAGACTAATTTCTTAATCGACAATGGATTCAGAAATCGGAGGTGCAAAGGATCTTGGGCGTGCCGGTGCAGGATTCCCAAAAGATTAATTTGCAGTTTGAGTTAGTGGTAAGGAAGGCAAATGCAATTTTAGCATTCACTTTGAGAGGACAAGAATATAAAACCAAGGATGGAAAGCTGAATCAGGCAATGGTTAGAATTCATTTGGAATGTTGTGTGCAATTTTGGGCACCATATCTTAAGAACACGTGCTGGCTTCCGTAGACTTCGACTTCCATTCAGAGACCATTCATATTCCAATTTCTGGACTCAATATCAATCTCAACAACTTCACATAACTTACTTCCTCTGTTTATATCAGAACCATTAGGTTCTGCCGCAAGTTACCCATCTATAATATTTACTCAGTTCTTTTCTCTCTACTACCACCGGCTGGAATACATTTGACATGGACTTATAGGCAGAGCCCTACATTGCCCATGAGTGGTACATCGTCAAATGAATAATCTGCCTTACCTGGCCCCAAAATCCACCTTCCAATACAATGCTTTCTTCAAATATGTGCAAAAATCGAAGGAACCATTTGTCATGATACTCAAAACGATCTCCGAAGATAATGGAACAGATAATATTTGAGTTTGCATAAGTTAACGGGATGTGAGGATCAATAGGGCCACCTGAATGGATATATGGAGAAAAAGAGTGGTTAAGAAATAAGATTTTTTTCCGAAGCAATGATCATACAAACAATACAAATTGTGAAGAAACAGACTGCAGTGAAGTTTGAAATCAGCTGGACGTCTGAGCTATAGAGCGAAGGAGGGCTCTTTGACCGAGTCCTGATGCAGGGTCTCAAAGTAAAGAAAGCTAATGGCATGTTCACTTTCATTGCGAGAGGATTTGAGTTTAGGAGCAAGGAGGTCCTACTGCAGTTGTACAGGGCCCTGGTGAGATCACACATGGAGAATTGTGTGCAGTTTTGGTCTCCTAATTTGAGGAAGGACATTCTTGCTATTGAGGGAGTGCAGTGTAGGTTCACCAGGTTAATTCCCGGGATGGCAGGAATTATATGATGAAAGACTGGATCGATGGGCTTGTATTGATTGGAATTTAGAAGGATGAGAGGGGATTGTATAAAAACATATACAATTCTTAAGAGATTGGAACGGCTTGATGCAGGAAAAATGGTCCCCATGTTGGGGGTGTCCAGAACCAGGGGTCACAGTTTAAGAATAAGGGTTAGGCCATTTAGAACTGAGATGAGGAAAACTTTTTCAACCAGAGAGTTGTGAATCTGTGGAGTTCTCTGCCACAATAGGCAGTGGAGGCCAATTCACTAGATGTTTTCAAGAGAGAGTTAGATTTAGGTCTGCGGGCCAATGGAATCAAGGGATATGGGGGAAAGCAGGAACTGGGTACTGATTTTGGATGACCAGCCATGATCATATCAAATGGCGATGCTGGCTCAAAGGGCCGAACGTCTTACTCCTGCACCTATTTTCTATGTATTTAATTAGCGCAACAATGAAATATGGCAGTGGCTTCCACAGGATTAACTCACCTTGTTCACCTTCAAATGCTTGGTTTAAAAATCCAGCCTCTTCCACAATTCGCAATTCAAGAGACTTCTTTCCGAGCCCAAAATATTTCAGCGTCAAAAGTGCAAATTTTCTTTGCGCTTTCCAAAAGTCACCATACTTTGCTAGAACAATACCTGGATGGAGGTAGCAGGAATATTGTTTCATTCATAGACAGACACAAAATGCTGGAGCAACTCAGTGGGTCAGGCAGCATCCCTACAGAACATGAGAATGTTGTTTCATTCAATTTGTTTTCAGCCCGTCCTTAGAATAGAGCCTGTGGAAATTGGAGGAATAGTGCAGGCCTTCATTGTGGTGGGGGTTAGTCACAGTATTCCAACAATCCTCTTTCTCATAGCATATAATTGTGTTTATATTCTGCTCAATGAGACAGGATTAAGCAATCTATAGGATTTTCAGTGACATTAAATCTGGAAACATGTGGATAGGAAGGTGGCACAGATCAACATGCTAGGTCCCAATGGGTTTGCATTGGCAATTCCATCTCAAAAATCCCACTAGACCTGAGATGTAGTCTAGGCTGCTCTGTAAGATAGGGGGGATAATTGCTGCCCCCCTGAAAAAGATTTTAAAATCTTTACAGTCTATACAAGAGGTGCCAGATGACTGGGTGACAGCAAATGTTGTTTCTTTATTCCAAAGTATCAATTCCTGTTTTTTTCAGACTACTGCCAGCAACTCCATATTCGCCAGCTGGAAAATCTCCGAAGTGAGACAGGCCTATGATGCTATATTTAGGGTTGGATATATACAATGCATGGCAGGGCCCTTGGGAATGTTGAAAGTCACAGCACAGGAAGATAAGGTAATGAAAAGGGGATAAAGGACATTTGCCTTCATTAGACAGGGCAAGCAACATAAAGACACAAAGTCCTGGAATAACTCAGTCTGAAGAAAGGTCTCGACCTGAAATGTCATCTATCCATATTCTCCAGAGATGCTGCCTGACCTGCTGACAGGTAGCAAAGGACTTTGTGTCCTTTTTGTGCAAATATTAGAAGATCAAATAGGTTATAATACATTTGTAAATGGTTGATTTAGGCCACAACTAGAATACAATTCTGCTTGCCATATTATACGACATTGTGATTATACTAGAGAGGGTGCAGCGGAGGTTCACCAGTACATCGTCTGGGTTGGAATGTTTCAAGCATGAGGAGCAATGGGATAGACTGGGTTTGATTTTCCAGGAGCAGAGGAGACTGAGCGGGGAACCAGGCAGAGGGTTACAAAATATTGAAAGGCACAGACAGAGTAGATAGTACAAACTTTTTCCCCAGAACATTGGTGCCATGAATTAGAGGGCATAGGTTTAAGGTAAAGGGAAATGGGGTTAGAGAGGATTTGAAGATGAACTGTTTCACGCGAAGAATAGTTAGAAGCTGGAACGCACTGCCTGAATGGAGGGTGGAGGCAGAGAACAGTTAACGAGTACCTACAAGAGCATTTGAATGATCAGCGCATAGCAGGGTACAGACCAATTATTGATAAAAGGGATTAGCGTTGATGATTGGCGTGGAGATGCTGGGTCTAGGGCCTATTTCTGTGCTCAATGCTCACCCACTCACTTGAACCTACAATTACAAACATTCCTAAAATATCAGCATGAGATTTTGAGCACTTTAGGTTTGCTGCAACAGTCATCCACCAAGACACTTTCACACCTACTTCAGACATTTGCAATGTATTGGCAACAGACTAATGTTGTATAATTGGGAGCACTGGTTATAAGTCCCAGGACTTAGTAGACCTGGGAGATGGAGTCAGAACGACAATAAGGAAATGTAGGCCGGATCTCCAGACGTTCCGCTACATCCATTCACTGGAATTTAGGATGAGAGGGGATCTTATAGCAACATATAAAATTCTTATGGGGTTGGACATGCTAGATGTACAAAAAAAAATGTTCCCAATGTTGTGGGAGTACAGAAGCAGAGGTCACAGTTTAAGAATAAGGGGTAGGCCATTTATGACTGAAATGAGGAAAAACTTTTTCACCCAGAGCGTTGCGAATCTGTGGAATTCTCTGCCACAGAAGGCGGTGGATGTTTTCAAGAGAGAGTTAGAATTAGCTCTTAGGGCTAATGGAATAAAGGGATATGGGGAAAATGCGGGAATGGGGTACTGATTTTGGATGATCAGCCATGATCATATTGAATGACGGTGCTGGCTCAAAGGGCCAAATGGCCTACTGCTGCACATATTTTCTGCGTTTCTATCCAGTGGAACTGCTTTCCAAGAATCGGGATTATCCAGAATTTCCCATCAGCATTCCCCATCCACCACTTTGCAAGTATTGTTTCATCTTCCCATGGAAGCTGCACCTGTCCACTCAAGGTGGTCTAGCTGGCGTTTCCCTGGACACTAAGATGGTGAGGTTCAGGGTGCATTCATCATGCCGACAGTTGAATCAGACAATTCCTGGTCCCTCTGAGCCTGGTGCCCAGCACTGTCTCTGAGGCCCACTTCACACTCACCTTCTCCAAACCGCTTAAAGATCTTTTCGTATATTGGGAGCTCCGGCCGGCCCGCAAAATCTTCTGATTTCTTCACCAGCGCCTCTTTCAGGGCGTTGTAGCCATTCAACACCACCACGTTTGTCCACCCAAAGTCCAAGCTCATCACATCGCCATACTTCTTCCGCAGCTTAAAGTGGAGGAGATGGGAGAAAGCATGAGGCTGTCATTGTAACTCAGCATTGAACAAAGACAGAACTGTTGCAAAGTTCTCACAAGTGCACTAGTTTATTCTGATCCACTGCTGCCGTTCGCGCTGGGATCCCGGGTGCAACGACCTGAATTACTCATGCCATTGCTTCCCTGGCTGTTATACCTTACTTATCCAGTCGCGATGGACAGATACCGAGCTGCCCACAAAATCTTGGCTTCACAGCTGAAACACGGGGAGCATACAAGGGATAAACGCAAATGCAGGCCACAATGTTACATCATTGACAAAAGATACTCTCCTCTGTATTAATCATCGTTTCAACACTGATTTAATCTGGGGACTTCTCCACTTCCTCATCTGAGGCAGAGAAACAAACATATTGTACAGAATCTAAAGTAGTGGAATCACTCAGTGGGTCGGGCAGCATCTGTGGAGGGAGTGGACAGGTGAAGTTTTGGGCCGTGGACCTTCTACACACTGACTGTAGTGGGGTGGTTGGGTGTGTGGGAGAAAGCTGGATAAGAGGTGAAAGGGAGTCAAAGCCAGGCAAGTGATAGGTGGATACAGGTGAAGGGGGTTAATTTGCTGATGAATAAAGTGACAAAGGTTAGCAAGGAAAAGGATTTATTCTACTATCTCACTCCTCCCGCACCCGCAGCCCCCCCCCCCCCCCCCCCCCACCACACACACACAAACCCATATCCCTCCATCTAGTTTTACTCCTCTTGACACCCTTTTGGTTCTTTCTCAAATCTAGCCTTGTCAGTTACTCCACCCATCTGCCAAAACCTTCCCCATCCCCACCTCACCTGTATCCACCCATCACTTGCCAGGCTTTATCCTGCCCCAAATCTCTTTTCCAGACCCTCCTCCTGACTACAATCAGTCTGAAAAAGACTTTTAACCTGAAATGTCACCTATCCATGTCCTCCAGAGATGCAGCCTGACCCGCAGAGTTACTCCAGCACTTTGTGCTTTGCTCCAGTTTCCAACATCTGCAGTTCCTTGTGTTTCCCGTGTCATACAGTACAGGGCTGGGTATTTTGAGTTCCCTTTAATTGCCCCCACCCCCCGACGGATGCACCGTATAGAGCAGCGGACTAGATTAAATATATGCAGCTCCTCAAGAAAGCTGAAACTGCCAAAAGACAATTTATTGAAATTAACCTGTAGTCAGATAAAGGTTTATATCAGACCTATAGGTTAAAGCTCGGTGAGTAATGGATAGTTACAGGATGTTAACACTCATGCAGTAAGATGGTCCAGATTTTAAAGTGAAGAGCTTCATAAAGTGTAAATACAACTGTAGTAGCCATTTAGCTTAACTCGGTATGTTATAACTATAAATAGTTACCTTTAAATTTTATCTGCCTGTAACTATGTGGGTGGGATTTATATGTCGTCTGAGGCATGTTTGTAGCTGGGATTCTTGAAAAGACTCCCTAGCAGTTAGCTTAGTTTGAAGAAGAATGGGGGAGACTTGCATAGCTTACATAGCTTTCGACCATGCACGAGCATGACCATGATTGAAGTGAAATGTACTTATACAAGAAGAAATTTGGATGAATATCTTACTGTTTTTACTATTACAATAAATAAATATTAATCAAGAGACTGTTTGGAAGATTTATCTTTCAACGGCATTGAATGTCTTGTGCAGAGCTGGTGAGTGCGTATCTGTTATCTGGTGAATGCTATGTACTTAACTTTTCTGTTTTCTCTCCTGAGTGCAGGCCGTGGCTGGGTGTCAGGAATCAAGGGGGTTAAGGGCTCCTGTACCCGATAGCCAAGCTGCGTCAGGTGACGGTGATTCATCGGAAGCTTAAATACCAGAATCTCCAGAATTCTCTCTCTCTTCATCGACCCTGACTCATGAGCAGGTTGCTGGTTTGAACTGCAGGAGGCCTGGCCACATGACATAGAACTTTGTGTATGATTACCTACATTTGTTAATTAATATTGAATTGGGACAGATAAGGGCTGACCTGAGGGTTTTTGTGTATTTTGTTTCAGGGTTATTTCCATTTAGGCAGGTTAGAGACTCTAGTTCGACGGCCCATTGCGAGGCTGGCTGGAGCACTGTTATCTTTGTTTATTAGTTTATTCTTGTCTTGTCTGGGCTGTTTGAATCAGATTTGAGTTTTAATTAAATAAAAGACTATTTTTTAAACTTGAGCCTGGTTTTTGACTATGTTACGTGGCTCTGAAGTTCCTGCATTCAGGAATCGTAACAGTGTCGATTATCTTCTGATCCCCTGTCTTCAATTAAAGTGATTAAAGGAATGAATCCTTGAAACGATATAAAAATCTGTCACTACAATAACTTCATTTAGTTTGGAGACACAGTATGGAAACAGGCCCTTCGCCCACTGGGTTCATACCGATCATTCACAATAGTTCTATGTGATTCCACTTTATTCTCAACCATACCCTATACGCTAGGGGCAATTTACAGAGTCCAATTATCCTACAAAACTGCAAGTCATCGGAGTGAGGGAGGAAACTGGAACACCCAGTGGAAACCAACGGCGTCACAGGGAGAACGTGCAAACTCCACACAGATAGCACCCGCCGTCAGGATCGAACACGGATCTCTGCCGCTGTGAGGAGGCAGGTCTACCAGTTGTATCGCAAGTCTATGTCTCCGCAAACATGTTAAGCGAATAACGCAACAACATTATTGTCACAGTTTCACAGCCCGCCACTTCCTTTATCAGGAGTTTTGCAATTGGATCGTCGTCTCCATTGCACTATCACAGCTACTTTTGAGGAACTCTATCAATGCACGGATTTGATGATTTAAGTTTACTTTTGTAGTTGGGTATAGCATGTAAGCCAATTAGAATGCTTAGTAATTATAGCCCCGCCTAATTATAAGATCCTATCCATTGCGTTTGAAACCGGTGTGAGTTTGGGTTCTTTACATGGTGTCAGATTATTGGGTCTACCCCACGTCTGTTTTACCACGATTTATTTTGTTTATCAGTTTTTTATTTGCGTGTTTTTTTTGCGATTTGGGGATATGGCTAACTCTTGTCGAAAGCCTAGCCCGCTTGTGTTTGATTCTGATATCGCCGAGCGATGGCGAATGTTTGAGAAGGACTACTCTCATTATATCTGCATCGTTCACCACAACGATCCCGACAATTTGAAGGCTTCACTACTGTTGAATTTAGCGTGTCAGGAGGCTATGATCCGCGCTGACTCGTTCGAATTGGCGCCTGCTCAACTGGATGGGAATGGACAGGTATTGGTGCCAGCAGAATATATAGGCAACTCCATGGTGTTGCTGAGAAAGCTTAGAGAACTGGGTGACCTGCCTTCTAACAGAATCCTTGAGAAAACAAGATTTTTTGCCCGAGTGCAACAGGCTGATTCATCAGGGACCTGAGACACATTAGCTTTTGTTGCAGATTTGGTAAGCTAACGAACGAGCTAGTTTGAGATAAAATTGTGGGAGGAATGAGCGACCGAAAGCTGCGAGCTGAACTGCTACGGAATGCAGAATTGATATAAAGCAGGCTATTCATGCTTGTCGGATGGCTGAGACTGTAGCACCACTGGCTGATTTTGATAGCGCGAATGCTAATCAACACCGGCGCCGCCCAGGACTGTTCCGTGACTGGGAGCAAGGATTCACATTTGAAGGCGCGACCTATTTCATCAAGTGAGTCCAAGTGCCTTAATTTAACATCCACTGTCTGCTGCCAAGAATTGTCTTTGCATTGTCTGTCTATGGTAAGGTACGACCTTATATTCTAGACTCTACTACTATGGGTTAGCAATTGTATTTGGTAAAAGGCCATGGATGTGGATGTGGAGAGGATGTTTCCACTAGTGGGAGAGTCTAGGACTAGATGTCACAGCCTCAGAATAAAATGATGTTCCTTTAGAATGGAGATGAGGAATTTCTCAAATCGGTGGTGAATCTGTGGAATTCATTGCCTCAGAAGGCTGTGGAGGTCAAGTCAGTGGGTATTTTTAAGGCAGAGTTCGACAGGTCCTTGATTAGTACAGGTGTCAGGGGTTATGGGGAGAAGGCAGGAAAATGTGGTAGAATGGGAGAGATCAGCCAGGATTGAATGGCGGAGTAGACTTGATGGGCTGAATGGCCTAATTCTATTCCTATCACATATGAACAGTTAAATGTGAATTTGGCTAGTTACTCTCCACAAAGATTTCTCAATGTATCCAGCAGTTCAGAACATGCCTAACACGAGGTGCACAAACTAACTATTTCCACCCCAGAAGGAGCCAATTTTGCGTGGCCCATGGGAAAGTATGTCATAATTGCAAAAAACTCAACCACTTTGCAAATTGTTGTAGATCTCGTGGGAGTACAGCTCCAAGAACAAAGCTGTACCTGATTCAACAAGACCCGTCAGATTCAGATTCCCATGAACACGACGAATCTTCCCATGGGAACGACTCTGATAACACAGACACCGAGTCTACCGTACTTTCCCTAAACCTAGGCAAAGTTACTGATCCTGCTTTGACCATGATTATCAATAACAAACCGCTGATCGCCAAAGTCGATACCGGCGCCCGCATGAACGTCATGACACTCAAAGTGCTCAACGAGATAAGAACCACTGAGCTCATGAAAAAATACTCCTCCACTTTACATGCTTACGGAGGGGAAATTCTTCCCCCACTGGGCATATCCGACTTCAAATGTACCATCAATGAACAGACCAAGGACTTGCTATTTTACTTCGGAGTCACGTGAGTGACTACGTGAAGAAGGCCCTCCAAATCTAAATTACATAATATATTTCCAAAATTATCGCCTATATGTGATAAATGTCAAATCTCAGAAGCAAATTTGTCACATTCATTCACTAATGTACGAAGATTGTAGAATATTGGAACGAAATATTTAAGATAATCTCGAATGTTGTTAATATTACTATGATTCCTGATCCAAAGTTAATAATACGTGGAATACCTGAAACGGAACAAATAATTACAAGGAATCAAAGAATTTTTATCGACTATTCTCTAATAATTGGGAAAAAATTAATACTAAAAATTTTGGAAAGGCCTGCATCCCCAACAATTAAAATGTGAATACAGAAATGTCGGAGACCACTTCACTTGGAGAGATTTGAGACTTGTCCCATATGGATAGGTTAGATCTCTTCAAAGGATTTGGTCCTCCATACATTAAATATTTACAGGGTCATAATGGTTCGGCGCGGGGACTTTGACCTGAGGCCTGAATATCTGAATGGATGAAGAAATACATATAATAAATCATGAATGTATCTCCAGAACGGATTATTGAGTAATAATTTTTAATCTCCACCAAACTTTCACATTTTCTTTTCTATTTTCTACTTTCTATCTCTATCTTTCTATCTTTAAGTAGGAAAAAAAAAGTATAGAAACATATTATATATATTCTTAATATTAGTATGAATATACATATTATTAGTTGTATGAAAATATTATAGATGTCTTATATTTGTAATTATATAAAATTGCGCATTTTCAACTATATAATAATTTTGAAATATAAAGTTAATAATAATACAAACACTCTTAATATTATAAAAAATATCATGAATATCATAGAAGTTTGGTTAAGATTGGTAATTATGTAGTTAAATTAGGGGATTTGTATTTGGTAATCAGAAGAAATAATGTATGTGTTGTTATGAGAAAGTATGAGTATATTGCTTTATTTTAGGAATATTACTACATACACTCCCAATTATACAAAATAAATAACCAGGAAATGTATAATGGATAACATTACAAATAACACAAAACAGTATCAATTGATAATCAATATTATATAATTTTGTATATTATATAATTTTTAATGCCGCATAATGAGTGTACTCTCTGTATATATTGTTTCTATAATAAAAAAAATTTAAAAAAAAAAAAAGGCCCCCTGGCGCTGGAACGGCATTAACGTCAACGCTGACGGCAGAAGCAGGAGCTGCACAGACAGCTCCTCGACAGCGGTAGGTACGGAACCGTCAGGTAAGTGCAGTTGAAAGATTTTTTAGGAAGTCTGCAAAACTCCGTGCCTGGGGGATGAACCAGGATTTTAAAAGTTTTAAAGAACAAAGTAAAAGTTTAAATTGAACAGAATACTCTGTTAAAAACAAAGGAGTTTTTGAAAAGAACGTCCCAGGGGAATACCCAGCGATTGGGACTAATTAGAGATAAATTACGGGGCCGGTTCCGATACTGGTACCGTTATAAATTACGGTAGAGGAGGTAATCTGGCTCCACAATCTTTTGGCAGGAAATTTTAAAAAATCAGAAAGTGCTGTAATTTAAAAAGTTAATAAATTTCGCGATATTGAGAAAGTACTCCAAAATATAAAAAAAGAGACAAGGGTCACAGTACCCAAATAGTTCCCCAAAAAAGACCCTGAGGGGCTTGAATATACAAAATATGGCTATGTGCCAAATTGAGAATTTGAAACTCTGGACCCTGGAATTAGGGTGGAGGAAGTCTCTTTGGATATAATTCCAAGTGGATCAGGGCTGCAAAAGACAGACCCTGCAAGTGGTGATGTGAATTAATGAAGGCACACCACAAATAAAAAAGAGAGGCCAGATGTGCCTGAGATAGCAAAAGATTTTGCTATATCTAAAGGAAGTGGTGAGGCTATGGAAGAAAACCTAGCTGCCAAAACATTAATTATATGGTATCTCACCAACTTCAAGAATACGATAAAACTTTTATGTTTTATAAAATATCAACGGTAAAGTGTCCGTTTATAATATCCATGTCTCAAATTATATGAATATAAGAAATACAATTTTTCAAAGTATTTCAAAATGGTGCAAATAGTAATACTTTCAAAATAAAATAACTTGCCATCAGTTGTAGAGCTCAATGGGAAAAAATATGTATAATTTACCAAATCTGCACGATAGGTTCGCAGATCAATACAAATCAGGATATATTAAACTCCTGATTATTATGGAATAAACCTGCCTTATGATAAATCAAAGATATTAATTACAAAAGAACAGACTACTGATCTTTGGGGAGAAAAACTATGATCCAATGAAAGATTTGATAATGGATCAAAACAAAGACAAAGATCTTTTAAACTTGCGGGAAAAAACTATGATCCAATGAAAGATTTGATAATGGATCAAAACAAAAGCAAAGATCTTTTAACTTGCGGGGAAAAAACTATGATCCAATGAAAGATTTGATAATGGATCAAAACAAAGGCAGAAGTGGTATAATCCAAACATAGCCTTATCCAAACCTATATTATTGGGAAAAGAAGGCTTGAAGTACGTTGAAGAAGTGCAAACATCTGGTTACAAAATAAATTCATGAAATCTCCAATTAGGGGGGATTACAGGTGTATTATGATTGTTAATTTAATATAAACTAGGAAGGATTGGTTTCACCTCTATAAGAAACTTTAAAAGTTGATTTCAGGTTTGCACTCAAAAGTAATTTTAATAAGAAAGGAGTACGTACATGTATATTATAAAGTTACCTCAGTGTAAAGATTTTATGGTATAAAACCATACACAAATCATTATATATACACTTTCACAGTGTAAGAAAATGTAAACATCTAGAACATGGAAAAACTGTTGTGATTAACAAAGTGTTAATCAATATTACAGGTGCTTGAAAATAATTAAAGTGGGTCAAGGCTGTGCAAGTAAAAACATTGTCCAAACAATCAAATCAGTTCAAGGCTGTTAAACCGAATACTGAAGGAACAATTATACTGATAACAGATCAGCACTTGCACTAATGAGGTCATGGTCATGGGTTATCTCGATTACATTTAAAGTGGAAGAGATAAAGAGCAGCTGCAAATTAGTGCTTGCGATTGCAAACCTGGTGGAAGGTAAAGGACCGACCCATAAAGCATAAAACCTGAGCCATTACATAAAGCATATGCTTAGGGCTTTAATAAAATACGCATAAATTACTATTCTGAAATTTAGAAGTAATTCAAGCACCATAAGAGAGGGAAAATTGTTCCATGATACAAATATGTCTAATTGTTGTTGACATACTTTGTCCCTCCATTAGGTTAGGTAAAAAATAATAAAGTTCCAAAGAAGGAATACAGAAACTTATAAGAATATGTATGCCTTGTGAAGAGGCTTATGCAAAATATCAAATGATACGTTATCATTATTAAAGTAATGTAAAAAGGTTCACAAGCTGCTTCAACTATAAGAATTAACAGCTGTTGCAAACTGAAGCAAGTGTTACAGATGATGTACAGCTTCTGTGAATGTTGGGATAAAGATAAGAATATTATCTATTCTTATAACAATAATTGATATGTCTCTTGTTCGGGACTGCAGACAATAATATCAGGTGAACATAAATGGTTTGTCCTAAGAAATTTTCCAAACATTCGTATTAAATTGTTGAAGTATAAGGAGTTATCTGGATTAAAGATCGATTGTTTTATTATGGAACTGTCCATGTCCGTATCAAGATGAACAATTACCACGGCTGTGGCATATTTAAACAATGGTATCGGAGACAACAAATTTGGGAGAAAAACATATTGTCATTATTTGGATTACTTACGATTAATCTGGTTGTATACAGATTAAATCACTGACCTTTCAAATGATTCTTGTGGGTCACAAGATAAGTCAAAATAACAATCATGGGATTATTCTGAGTAAAACAGATGTGGCATATTTTAAATTTTAGTCCCACCTGTTTATCTCTATAGAAGAACAATGGTATCGGAAGACAACAAATTTTGGGAGGAAAAACATATTGTCATTAATATGGATTACTTACGATTAATCTGATTACAAACAGATTAAATCACCGATCTTTCGAATATTTTCTTGTGGATAAACCAAGAACAGCGAAGGTGGATGTTTTTCTCCCAAATTACATGAGGAAAAGATTTTCTTTTGTGTTCCTCTTTTTTGTTTAATAGGGCGGTGTCTGATGAAAATGTAGCGGGACACTGCCAGAGGCATTTTGGTGGCCTAATAACGGGTCCTTATGGTTTCATAAATATTGTGTAATTTGAACTGCTAGTGATGATTCATAATGGCAGCAATTTATTGAAAGTCAAAAAAGGGGTCTCGACCTAGGTCGTTTCCTGTCTCCTTCGCTCTTTGGATGCTGCTGCACCCACTGGGATCTCCAGGTTTGAGAAACCCTGCAGTAATTTATTGTTGTACAAAAACATCCATGATATGAAAATATGAATTTGACTATCTGCAGGTTGACCAGACCATTACAGCAGCTGATGGTCAAAGAAGTCTATGAATGTTAACTAATATAACAACATATCAATAAAATAATTATGTATAAAGAAGTGTTATACCTGCAATTTGCAGAAATAAGTCTAAAAAACAATATTTTGTTATAAAAATTGAGGTCTGTATATAATATATATATATATATATATATATATATATATATAAATATATATATATATATATATATATATATATAATATATATATATATATATATATATATAATATATTATATATATATATAATCTTTGTAAAAAATATAAAGGCAGGAAGATAAATAATCTTGAGGGTTTTACACAAAATGCTGGAGAAACTCAGCGGAAGGTGCAGCAGCATCTAAGGAGCGAAGGAGATAGGCGACGTTTCGGGTCGAGACCCTTCTTCAGACTGGTCAGGGATCAGGGAAAACGAGAGATATATAGACAGTGATGTGAGAGATAAAGAACAATGAATGAAAGAATATGCAAAAAATAGTATCGATGATCAAAGGGAACAAGCCATTGTAAGCTGTTTTGTGTGTGTGAAAATGAGAAGCTGGTGCGACTAGGGTGGGGGAGGTAAGATAGAGATAGAGGGAAATGCCAGGGCCCCGAGGGCTGGGGGAGAGGAGGGAGGGGGAGGAGACAGCAGGGTTAACACAGAATTGAGAAAATTCAATGTTCAAGCCCAAAGGATGCAAACTCACCAAGCGGAATATGAGGTGCTGTTCCTCCAACTTGCGGTGTTGCCTCACTCTGGCCATGGAGGAGGCCCAGGACCGAGAGGTCGGATACGGAATGGGAGGGGAGTTTTGAAGTGCTGAGCGACCGGGAGGACGGGTTTTGGTTATTGCGGACCGAGCGGAGGTGTTCGGCGACGAAACGATCGGCCAAGCCTCCGCTTGGTCTCACCGATATAGATCATCTGGCATCTGGAGCAGCCGGATGCAGTAGATGAGTTGGAGGAGGTGCAGGTGAACCTCTTTCGGACCTGGAAGGGACTGCTTGGGTCCCCTGAAAGGGATTGGAGGGGGGAGGTGAAGGGACAAGTGTTGCATTTCTTTGCGGTTGCAAGGGAAAGTGCCCGGGGAAGAGTAGAGCGGAGGGGAGGGAAGAATTGACAAGGGAGTCCCGCGGAAGGGAGCGGTCTTTTGCGGAAGGCAGACTGGTGGGGTAGAATGGGAAGATGTGGCGGTTGGAGGGGTCACGTTGGAGGTGGCGAAACTGGCGGGAGGACTATCTGTTGTATTTGCCGGCTGTGGGGTGAAAGGTGAGGACCAGGGGGGACACTGCCCTTTTGCGAATGGGGGAATGGGGAGAGAGGGGCAGTGTTGCGGGGTATGGAGGAGACCCTGGTGCGAGCCTCATCAATAGTGGGGGAGGGGAATCCCCGTCTCTGAAGAATGAGGCCATTTGTGATGACCTGGTGTGGAAACACCTCATCCTGGGAGCAGATGCGGCGTAGACGAAGGAATTGGGAAATAGGGATGAGTCCTTACAGGAAGCAGGGTGGGAGGAAGAGTAAGTCCAGGTAGCTGTGGGAATCAGTGGGTTTGTAGTGGATGTCGGTCAGGAGTGTAATCACCTGCAATAGAGATGTGAGGTCAAGGAATGGTAGGGAAGTGGTCGAAATGGTCCAAGTGTATTTGAGTGCCGGATGGAAGTTGGTGGTGAAATGAAATGAAGTCAGTCAGTTGTTGGTGTGGGTTGCAGGAGGTGACACCAAAAGCAGTCATCGATGTAACGGAGGTAGAGGTCGGGGATGGGGCCCTGGTACGCCGAGAACAAGGATTGTTCGACGTACCCAAACAAAGAGGCCAAGCGTAGCTGGCGCCATGCTGTGCCCATAGCAACGCCTTGTGTTTGGAGGAAATGGGAGGAATCGAAAAAAGAAGTTATTGAGGGTAAGGACCAACTCCGCTAGGCGGAGGAGGGTGTCAGTGGACGGGTATGGATTGCTCCCTCTGGTCGAGGAAGAACCGGAGGGCTTTGAGACCGTCCTGGTGGGGCATGGAGAGGTGTAGAGTGACTGGAGACGTCCATGGTAAAGATGAGATGATGGGGGTCCTGGAGAATGGAATGCACGGAGCCGACGGAGAGTGTCTGAGGTGTCTTGAACATAGGGTGGGGAGGGATTTTAAAACAAAGGGGGATAGGGGGATGGCGTCAAGGTATGTGGAAATTGTGTTCGGTGGGGCACGAACAGCAGAGACAATGGGTCTGCCAGGGCAAAGTCGGGTTTGTGGATTTTGGGAGAAGGTAAAATCGGGCCGTGCGGGGCTGGGAAACGATGAGGTCGGTAGGCTCGGTGGGGTAGGAGCCGAGCTGATGAAGTCTTCAGTTATGGTGCTCGAGATGGTGCCTGGTGTTCGTGTCAGTGGGGTCATGGTCCAGGGGTAATAGGGAGGTGTCGAGAGTTGGCGCATGGCCTCCGCTATTGTAGAGATCGATGCGCCAGACTATCACGGCACCTCCCTTGTCGCGGGTTTGATAACCCAGTCTGGGTTGTTACGGAGTGAGTCAATGGCAGTACGTTCTGGGCTGGAGAGATGGAGTGAGACAGGGGAGTGGAAGTCAAGGCGGTTGATGTCCCGACGGCAGTTCTGGATAAATAGTTCTAGACAGCCGGAAGGCTACGAGGGGGGGGGTCCAGGTGGAGGGGGTACGTGGTAGACAGGAAAAGGGATCATCAGTTGGGGGCGAGGACTTCTTCCCGTGGAAGAACGCTGTGAGGCGGAGGCGACGGTAGAAGAGCTCCAAGTCGTGGTGGGCACGGAACTCATTGAGGTGGGGACGGAGTAGGGGGACAAAGGTAAGAACCTCTGCTGAGGACAGACCGTTCGTGTCGGATGAGGGGAGGTCCGGGGATGGTGAAACACGCAGGCAAGGATGGGGGTTGTGGCCGGGGGAAGGCAGGTGAGTGGACTGAGGACGAAGCGTGGTGTGGTGGGGGGGTGGGAGGGTGGTCAGGGGTGGGGGGGTATGGGGGCTGTGGTGTGGGTGGGGAAGAGCAGGGTTACATGGTAGGGGGGGGGGATGGGGAAGATCCAGTGGAATACTTCCACTAAGGTTACTGGGCTGGGGAGACGGCACTAGGACCCAGTGTGGTGGGAGAGTTAGCAACGTGGAGGCTTCAGGCCCACTGTAGATTATCCATCTGCAGGTGAGGCGACGCTTGCGGGCTGCTGGAGGGCGATGGAGAGTCGTTTCCAGTCTGCAGTGAGGCGACAGCTAAATAATCTTGAATTGCCTTAAGAAATGGACTCTATGAATCAAAAAACTTAAAACATTGAAAATAATAAAATGCTGATGACTTTAGTATCAATATAAGAGTGCAAACATTGCAACATGTTATGTTATAATTGCATGTGGATACAGATTGCATTATCATATATGTTTATGAATCTACCAAACAAAGCACACCAAGAAGAGCTGAAACCAAGGTAAACCTATAAGCATATCCTGTCGGCTTTAAGTTGGGTGTGTTTTTTGGTGTGTGTGTGTGTGTGTGTGTGTGTTTTGTGTGTGTTGTGTGTGTGTGTGTGTGTGTGTGTGTGTGTGTGTGTGTGTGTGTGTGTGTGTGTGTGTGTGTGTGTGTGTGTGTGTGTGTGTGTGTGTGATTGTGTGTGGTGTGTGTGAAGTAGACATTGATGAAATATGTTGCAGTAGGTAAGAGTCTCTAGGGCAATGAGAACTGCTTATTACACACAAAAACCACATTGGGTTCAGTAAAAACTGATGGTTATAGGAGGAAATGTAATTTCTAGATGGTTAGAAATGTGATACATTCAGTAGGAACTAGACACTGAAAGTGGAAAATCACTACTCTGATAATGAGGTAATACAATTAATCACAGGAATGGCACAGGATGAGCCACTCGAGCAAAGATGCAAGGCCGCAGTAGGTATGTAGATTAATGTTAAAGTAAAATGAACTAGTCATGGTGTCAGATTGGACACAGCAATGTTCGGTTACTCTATTATTTTTTGCTTTGTCATTCCATTAAAATAAATATATATAATAAATAGTCTATATAATATATATATAAATATATATATAATATATATATATAAATATCAATTGGTATTTGTGATAAAACTTGCCTTTCAATGGAAAGGGCATTACTTACATTTTTTATAATGTGAAATTATTTATCACATACTTGAGGCAATGTATGGGGATAAATGTGTTATTCGCTCGTCGTATTGGTGTTAAATGAGCCGTACTGTCGTATGGAATAAATTTCTAACGACACGAAAAACACAGTAAGCTTCAAACTCTTCACGTAGTTCACTCACGTAACTCCGAAGTAACAATAGTAAGATTAAACGAGAACTTAACCAGTTTGAAGTTTGATCGTTATATTATGATGGAGTAACGATGAGAGATTACGTGCCCTCCACTCCCCACCCTCATAAAAATAAATGATCATCTGGTAGTTCAAAGTCTATGATGAGCCTTACTATGTGTACTTCGGCTATTTGTTGTTCTGTGTTTTTCATGCCGCTGCTTTGAAGTAATTGCCGTTTCCAGCGCAAGGCGGGCCTTCTTCACGTAATCCCTCATCGTTACTCCTCATCAAATAACGATCAAACTTCGAACTGGTAAGTTCTCGTTTATCTCTAACTTTTTACAACATCGTTCAGGGCCAAGTTACTGAAACCCTGCTATGCATCGATGCGTGCCATGACCTGGGTTTGGTCTATGTCGGGCTCTGTTCACAAACTCTGCTTGACAGAGGGACCTACCAGACAGATGCTATCCAACTAACAAAGATTTGTTTGACAACCAATCTCGGCAAAACTCCTACAATATACAAGTTCATTGTCGACCATAAACAGCACCCCCCAATCTTTCGCGTTCCGCATGGTAACGATATTACAGTGCAGTAACACTAACCAAGAAATGATTGGATGGGTTTGCACACCATTTCATTGAACAGTTGGGAATTTTCTTTAAATAATGTTCATGAAAGAAACCTCACTCAATTTTTTTAATCACCACAATTATCTCCTTATGTCATTTAATCTCAGTACAATAACAAAGCAATGTTAACAGCCAAAGGTTTGGAATTCTAAGTTAAGCCTTCGGTATTGCACAACAAATCCTGTTACCTCAAACCACCATTCAAATGTGACCTGCAGGTCCATTCGCTGAGTATCTGCACATCAGAGATGGTATATTTGTAAAGAGAGAACAATGAAACACTTATATGAGCCGCCACAGCCTCTGATGAACCTGCGATCAGAGCATCCTTCAAGAGGGTGAATCCTTCAAGAGGGTCCACACTGCATAACTGGCTGGGTACTAAAGGACTAGGGGACTCTGTCCAGCCGTAGAGCAGAGGCTGGGAAGCGGTGTTTGGCTGATACAAGGGGAACTGCAGGCGCTGGAATCTTGAGTCAAAACACAAGTGCTGAGTAACTCAGCGGGTCCGGGGGACTTTCAACGGATAAAGATGCAAAATGTCGAGTAACTTAGCGGGACAGCCAGCATCTGGAATGGAAAGAATGGGTGACGTTTCGGGTCCAGAGTCCCTTCTTTAGTGAGAGTCAGAGGAGAGGGAGCAAGTCTGGTTTAAAATGTGGTCATAGAGTTAGAGAGCAGGAGTAATCACTTGTACACAAAGGCAGATTATTATCCGAATGGTGTAAGAAGAAGGCAGATTATTAATGGTGTCAGATTAGGAAAAGGGGAGGTGCAACAAGACCTGGGTGTGCTTGTATATCAGAACAAGATTTTTTGCCCGAGTGCAACAGGCTGATTCATCAGGGACCTGAGACACATCAGCTTTCGTTGCAGATTTGGTAAGCTAACAAACAAGCTTGTTTGAGATAAAATTGTGGGAGGATTGAGCAACCGAAAGCTGCGAGCTGAACTGCCACAGAATGCAGAATTGATATAGAGCAGGTTATTCATGCTTGTCGGATGGCTGCGACTATTAGCAACCACTGGCTGATTTTGATAGCGCGAATGCTAATCAACACCCGCGCCGCCCAGGACTGTTTCCGTGACTGGGAGCAAGGATTCACATTTGAAGGCACGACCTATTTCATCAAGTGAGTCCAAGTGTCTTAATTTAACAATCCACTGTCCTGCTGGCCAAAACTTATTCTCTAAGTTCTTTGCATTGTCTGTCTTTGGTAAGGTACGGACCCTATATTCCTAGACTCTACCCACTATGGGTTAGCAATTTTATTTGTAAAAGGCCATGGATGTGGATGTGAGAGGATGTTCCACTAGTGGGAGAGTCCATAGAGTTTTAGAGAGCAGATTAATCACAAGTACACAATGGCAGATTATTATCCGAATGGTTAAGAAAGAAGACAGATTAAAATGGCATCAGATTAGAAAAGGGGAGGTGCAACGAGACCTGGTTGCTTGTATATCAGTCACTGAAAGTAAGCATGCAGGTATAGCAGTAGTGAAGAAAGGCAAATGGCATGCTGTCCTTCCTAGTAAGATGATTTGAGTATAGTAGCAAGTACAGAGATCACACCTGGAGTATTGCATGCAGTTTATGTTTCTAATTTGAGGAAGGACATTCTTGCTATTGAAGGATTGCAGCAAGATTCACCAGGTTAATTCATCGGATGATGGGACAGACATATGATGAAAGAAGGTATCGACTGGGGTTATATTCACTGAAAAATTAGAAGGATGAGAGGATCTTATAGAAACATAAAAAATTCTTAAGGATTGGACAGGCTAGCTGCAGGAAAAAATGTTCCCTATATTGGGGAGTCCTCTAACCAGGGTCAACAGTTTAAGAAAAATGGTAGGCCATTTTAAGACTGAGTGAGGAAAAAATGTTTTCACCCAGAGAGCTTTGAATCTGTTTGAATTCTCTTGCTACAGAAGCAGTGGATGGCCAATTTCACTGATGTTTACAAGAGAGAGTTCGATATAAGCCTTTGTCTAACGAATCACGGGATATGGGAAAAATGGATAGCTGATTTTGGGATGATCAGCCATGATCATCATGAATGATACTGCAGCTTAACGGGCCGAATGACCTACTCCTGCATCTATTTTCTATGTTTCTCTGACAGAGGGGGAGCAGTTGGAGAAGCCAGCACGGTTCGGGGTTGTACTGGCAGCACAACCGTAATCCTGGGCCCGGCCACGAACGCCGTGCAATCACCATCTTTTTTTATTATGTTTTGCACCAATTGTGCCAGCCAAAAACCCTGGCCCCATCACCACAAAAAGCAAGGAACTTATTCCGTGGACTTTGGAAGAGGTAGGATGGGACCCACGGTCCCGTTTATAACAACAGGGTTCAATGAGTGGAAAGGGTCAAGAGCTTCAAATTCCTGGCGTGCACATCTCTGAAGATCACTCCTTCCCGAAGAACACTGATGCAATTAATTAAGAAAGCACAATCAGCACCTCTACTTCCTGAGAGAACTACGGAGTTGGAGTGTCCCAAGTAGGACTCTCTCTAACTTCTAACAGGTGCACAGTAGAGAGCTTGCTGGACTGGTTGCAATCGTGCTTGGTTCGGCAACCCTGTGTGCCCAGGAGCGGAAATTGATTAATAAATATTAAACGACTGACTGCCCAATCCATCACAGCTATGATCCCCCGAACCATCGAGGGATCTATTGCAGTCGGCGCTTCATCAAAAGGGCTGCAGCATCATCAGGACCCACACCATCCTGGCCACACACACATCAGACCCTAAGGCTGCAACGTCCAGTTCAAAATAGCAGCTTCCCCACAGCCATCAGGCTATTAAACTCTGAGTTAACAAACTCTAACATTAATAGCCCATAATCTGTTTTATTTTGCACTTTATCCGTTTTATTTATTCTTGTGAGCATATAATTTATATAATGGTATCTGGACACACTGATCTGTTCCGTATTCATTCTACTATATTCTTTGTGCTGAAGCAAAGCAAGAATTTCATTGTCCTACACTTGACACAATGACAGTAAACTCTCTTGAAATCCTTTAATCTTGAATCTCTTGATATTTTTTCCCAGTTGTTCTTTCTTTTAGAAATTGATATGTGTAATTATTAGTTTGTTTTTATGCTTGTTTGAGTCCTATGCCGTCTGTGATGCTGCTACACACTAGACTTTTCATTGTACCACACCTCACCACAATGAACAAAAAACTCGACTGGACTCGACACAAACTGCGATACGCACTCTCATCAAATGCTGAGTTCGATTTACAACCTGCCGCTAAACTTTCAGTCCTTTGCCCTCAGCAATCGAAACACTCAACGTTTTTTTATATTCACTACATTTCGAAACATTTAGAAGCTATCAAGAGAGACCAAGGGCTTAAAGGTGGTCCCGGGTGGTGTGTCCTCATCCTTCCCATGTCTCTCTCTCCACTCGCTGCCTTTACCTTTGCGAATGACAGGTGCGGGTTGTGCAGATCCACTTGCAGAAGGTTGCCGAGGAAAGGCAGACCCCGGGGTCCGGGAGGGTAGTTGCCACACCTCTTCCACCTCTTCATCAAGTCAAGAGCCGAGGCAAAGACGGTGCAGAACACTGCCAGCGCCGGGAAACCCGCAAACACCCTGAGATCGACCCTCGGGCAGAGCCGACAACCTCCATGTTTCCCCGTAGAGAACCAGTGGCAAAACTCACTGTGACTTTTAACCCAGGGAGCTGGCTGGCCCTTTAACACTTAACAACTCCTCCCACTTCCACGGCATAACCACGGCATCATATAATACCACTCCCCCGAAGTCGCGGGCGCCGCCATTTTGGCGGACGCCTCCCGCTGTATAATCCGCTCCACGGCTCCAGAGCAGGGCAGCAACGATTATAGAGGAGTCAAGGTGCCATTAGAAAGTTATTTATTTCATTTGTAATAGATCTATACTTACCTCATCGATCTCTCTCCCTCCCCCTATCAGTCTCTATCTCCACTCTCGATCTCTTTCTAATCCCCTCTCGATCTCTCTCTTTCCCCTCCTCGATCTCACTCTCTCACTCTCCCCTCTCTTCTATCGATCTCCTCCCCCCTTCCTCTCTCTTTCCCTCCCCCCCCCTCCTCTTCTCCCCCAACTTCTCTCTCTCCCCCTCCCATTTCCCCCTGTTCCCCCATTTTCCTCCCATCTTTCCACCCCAGCCCCACGTTTGCGTAGTTTCCCCTGTGCATTGGTATTGGGGTGCACTTCTCTTGTATTGCTTTTCACACACACTGCAACAAAACTACAGGCACAAAAAACCAACACATTCATAGAAATATATGGTGGGATCAGCCCTTGAGAGATAAAAACATATCCTTTACATGATCGAGAAGATCAGCGTCACTATTAAATATATAAAATACATTTCCCTTTTCATGGATCAGCGTAACTACAGGGTTACCAAGTGTCCGGATTCGCCGTATTTCGTCCCACAAATAATCTAATTTAACGGTGTTCTAGGCAGCCAAACATGTCGTTACGGAGAAGGGCGGGAACGAAAAATAATAACCCAAAACAATAAGGGAAGGGCGGGGGGCGGGGCAGGGCGGGCGGGGGCGGGACGGGAACGAGCGGCGGTTGGACACGTGCATAGCGCGGGAAGGGCGTGAACTAGCGGCGGTTGGACACGTTGCAGCGGGAATGGCGGGACGAGCGGGAGCGTTGGACACTGTGCAGCGGAAGGGCGGGCACGAGCGACGGTTGGACCACGTGCAGCGGGAAGGGCGGGGAACGGGAACGAGCGGCGGTTGGACACGTGCCAACCTGGAACTCACTCACTCTGGTAAGATTGGAGCTCCACGTTGTAGCAGGCATGCAGCGACGGGGCAGGAGGCACACCATCCTCCACCCTCGGAGCCCAGCCCCACCAGCGGAAAGAGGCGTCAGGGAGAAAATTTTTTTTCCCAAAAAAAAAACAGGCAAAGATCGTTGAGGATCTTTGATCATAGTCCACGGCGAAGGAGGGAGGGAGAGGACTTCATCGTTGTTCCAGGTCGGGCGAACACCAGCGGCGACCTTTGACACAACTTTCCTAGCCCGGGAGGGGAAAGAGCCAGCGATAATGACACGCAGCGATGCAGGACGTTACTTCTCAAGTCCGCCTTGCCGTCGGACGCCCATGGGTCTCCACCCTGGCCGTCCCTTCCGACCAACAGCTGGACGCAGCCACGAGCAGAAGAGCATGAGGGTCCCAGGACCAGGTCCTCACCATGTTAAAGAGCAGCAGCAGGGCCAGCGCCACCCACCGCCTCGTCTACCCGGCAGCTCCCTTCATGAAGGTAAGTGGAGCCCCAGCTCGGCAACCCTCTCTTTCAAACCACTCCAAGAGTCAACTATGTTTTTACCCTTTGGGTACACAAAAGGCTTGGAGAAACTCAGCGGGTGCTAGCAGCATCGAAGGAGGCCAAGGAATAGGCGGCGTTTCCGGGTCGAGACCCTTCTTTCTTCATACAATTTAACACAACGCTTTACCTTTGTCACGTACCTTTTAGGGGGGAGATGAGGAGGAATAATTATCCCGAAGGGCGGTGACTCTGGGGGAACCATAACCACAGAAGGCTGGGAGGCCAAGTCAAAGGGTAATTTTTAAGGTGGAGATGACAATTCTTGCTTTGGATGTCAACGGTATAGGAGAAAGGCAGGAGAAAGGGGTTCCAGAGGGAAAGATAGATCAGCTACTATTGAATGACGGAATAAGACTTGATATGGGCTGAATGGCCTCACTGCTCCATGATCTTATGAACTTAATGTACCCTGAAAAGGGAACAATGAAACTTACCTTGCAGCATGCATCAAATGTAAGCTACGTACTCTGTAAAACACATACTCAAGCAACAAAACATCATTGTAATACACCTATGTACATAGTGTGAGCAGGAGGAATTGCAGATGCTGGTTTACACTGAAGATAGAACACAAAATTCCGGAGTAACTCAGTGGGGCAGCCAGGCCCAAATCTTGGAGAAAATGAATAGGTGATGCTTTGGTCGAGACCCCTTTTCAGACTAAGTCAGTGAGAAGGAAACTGAAAAGTATGAAAGTATTTGTTAGCTGTGCCTGAAGGCTAAAGCATTCAAGACTCATTCCCCCAAAATATATAACAGTACATCTTTTTAAGTGAATACTGTGTATACTAAAAGGATTTTCAGTTGTTTAATGAGTTTTGTATATATACTAGTTGAAAAAAGGAAGGTTGGATTCAAACGCGCGTTGCAGATTTTGGGGTCCCTTGCTTATCATATTTCTGTGCCCCGCCAACATGTTACTAGAGAAAATGCATTTACCCCCTATTGTTACTCGACAAATGGGTTGAATGTTACTGTGTGATCTAAATTTAGGGTTGCATCTCTGTAACTATGCCTCAATCTTATTTGCAGATGATGTACATAAACATTATCATACCATACCATAGGCATCTATATATCTATATATTATATACACAATACAAACATATATATATATATATAGCATTACATACATACATACATAACATACATACATACATACATACATACATACATACATACATACATAAATACACACATATATATATACATAAAATATACACACACACACACACATACACATAATCATGCCAGATATAACACATACAATGATCATTTTCCAATGTTCAATAGATTTAGGATCAGTTCCTGTGGATTGGAGATAGCTAATGTTATCCCCCCACTTTTCCAGAGACCCGAAACAGGGCCACAGTGATAGAATAAGGGGGAAGTCATTTAGGACTGAGGTGATAAAAAACCGACTCTGTGTTTTTTTCGCAAGAGTGTCCATCTTGCTCCGCTATAGGATCTTTTGCTCTTAGTGGCTTCTCCCACAGGAGTATCCATTCCTCCCATTAGATCCCATTGTGATGAAGGAACACACAGGCATGAAAAGTGGAAAAAAAGAATTATTAAATTAAAATGTGAATAACTTTAAAATATAGAACATTTTTAAATGTCAAAGATGAGAATTATTAAGTTATTTCTTGTTGTGTCTCTTGTTGCTGCCACAGCGTCTTTATGTCGCTTTGCCGCGGTCAAATTTTAGCCAAGATAATCTACTAATATCACAGAAGTCCATCATTCCAACGAAGCACACTTTATATAAGCACGCATATACACACACACACACACACATCCACACACAGAGACTCCAACACACTACATACTCACAACACACTGACTCACACCACCACACAGACTCACTCAAACGTTTAAAAGCCTCCCTGAGAGCCTGCTGCGCTTAAAGCAAAAGTCCCGTTTATATCAACGGGTCAATGGTTTGAAAGGTCAAGAGCTTCAAAAATCTGGTCATGCACAAACTCTGAAGAATCTTTCCAGGTCTAGAAACACATGCAAATATTAGAAAGCACATCAGCACCTACTCTACTTCCTGATAATGATTACGGAGAGTCAGGTTTGTCAAGAGGACTAACTTCTATCTACACTGCACAGTAAAGACATGCTGACCGTTTTGTATCGTGGGCTTGGTCGTTAACTTGAGACGCCCAGAAGAGGAAAAGACTACAAAAAGTAGTTAACCAGTCCAGCTTCCATCATCGCTCTGACCTTCCTCGAGGGGATCTATCCGCAGTCGCTGCCCTCAAAAAGTGCTGGCAGTGCATCAAGACCCACACCATCCTGGCCACAAACACACGCATCTCCCTGCTACCTTCAGGTAGAAATTAACAGGAGCCCGAAGACTGCAACGACCCAGGTACAGGAATAGCAACTATTCCCAATAGCCCATTCAGCTAATAAACCATGGCTCTGACCCAAGACTCTGAACATATAGCCCATTATCTGTTATTTGATCCTTTAGATCAATTTATATATTCAATGTGTATATAATTATATAATGATATATGGGCACACTGATCTGTTCTGTATCAATGCCTACTATTTCTGTTTGTGCTGAACCAAAGTCAAGAATTCCATTGTACCATCAGGGACACATACAAAAACTCACTTGGATTTGATCTTGAATAGTATTACTTCAAATAAATACAATTTTAAAATTAATGTACTTTACTTAATGGTCCACCACTTTTTGAAGTTTTTTACATTTCCTTTAACAGATCATGTTAATCGCATTTTTCTATTCCTTGAATTGAGTCCAAGTGCATGTGGATACTCACAAAGATTGCTGCAATTCTAACCTTGACTCTATCGCAGCACAAGTTCATGTCTTTGTATTGCTGTGATTATGTATAACAGCTCGTGATTATTAGATGGGAAAGATAGAAGAGCATATTAAAATCTTCTTACAAATACCATTAAGTAATTAATTTCTATCCTCTTTTGGACCCAAGGCATAGCAGGGGCTGGCAACTCTCACACAGAGGGAAGGAGGGAGAGAGGGACAGGTGGAAAGAGAGGGAAGGGGGAGAGAGGGAAGGAGAAGAAGAGAGGGGAGAGAGAGAGGATGGAGGAGAGAGGAGGGGGTAGAGGAGAAGGGAGAGGAGGGAAGTGGGGAGAATTCGAGAGAAGAGAGGAGAGAGAGAAATCAAGAGTGAGAGAGAGATCGTGATAAGGAGATCGAGAGGAGATAGACTCAAGAGGGAGAGATAGATCGGAAAGAGATGGGAAAGAAAGAGATCGAGGAGGGGAGAGAAAGAATCGAGAGGGGAGAGAAAAGAGAACGAAGAAGGGGAGAGAAAGAGATCGAGAGGGGAGAGAAAAATCGAGAGGGAGAGAAAGAATCGCGAGGGAGAGAAAGAGAATATCGAGAGGGAGAGAAAAGAGATCGAGAGGGGAGGAGAAAGAGATCGAGAGGGAGAGAAAAGAGATCGAGAAATCGGAGGGGAGAGAAAGAGATCGAGGAGGGGAAGAAAAGAGATCGAGAGGGTAGAGAAAGAGATCGAGAGGGAGAGAAAGAGATCGAGAGGGGAGAGAAAAGAGATTCGAAGAGGGGAGAGAAAGAGATCGAGAAGGGGAGAGAAAGAGATCGAGAGGGAGAGAAAGAGATCGACGAGGGGAGAGAAAGAGATCGAGAAGGGGAGAGAAAGAGATCGAAGAGGGAGAGAGACTTGGAGGAGAGGAGATCGAGAGAAGAGAGGCGAGAGGAGAGAGCGATCGAGAGAAGAGAGGGGAGAGAGAGAGAGAGAGGAATCGAGAGGAGAGAGAGAATAGAGAAAAAGAGAGGGATAGAGAGAAGAGAGGGAGGAGAGAGAGAGATCAGCAGATTGAGAGTAAGTAAGATCGATTAATCAAATAAATATAATAACGTTTCAATGCATCTTTTTGCCTCTATAATCTTGCTTGCAACTGCTCTGTAGCTTGGGATCCGGATTACACAGAGGGAGATCCAGAGACAAAGATTATAGAGACCGAGTTCCCAATGATGAGATGCAAATAGTTTCCATCAACCGTAAGGCATTATTTGTGTTTTTTTTCGTGATTCATTTGGCATCTAAACGTTCATCAGGAAGTAAAATCTGGCTGTAAAAATTTAAATCCACCCCATGGTTCTCAATTGGGTTTTTACCGACAAAAGGAAAACGCCTCTGAAGCAAAATTTACAGCCAATTGTCAACTTCATAACTTTTTAGATACCAAAGGAATCAAGAAAACACAAATAATGCCTTTACTATGATGAAATGCAGTGTGCAAACGCGATAATTCTCAATATTTTTCATTTCCGATATCTGCACGGCCATTGTTTTCGCCAAGCACTTTAGCTGTTGTTGTCCTTCAGCACTCGCTTCTCTTTACCTTCACTTCGCTTCACTTTGGAATTCTGAAGTTGGTACATGTCTCTCACACGCTTACCCCGACTTCCACAATTTTTTAACAGCGCAGAAATTTCCAACATTTTGTTGTTTTTTTAACAGAAGACTATCTCTCAATG